>OV050032.1:176797210-177402247 GCA_920105625.2 Clusia tigrina
AGTCAAAAAGAATACGAAAAAGAAGAAAAACAAACACAAAAAGTGTGCAATAAATTAAAATTTGCACGACAAAGCAAAATAATGAAGAAGCGAAAAAAAGATGGGGAAAAAAGAAGAGACAAACGACCGGAAATATGTAATAAAATTTAAATGTTTCTTCATGAATCGACCCCCCCCCCCCCCCCCCCCCCCCCAATTTTTGTGATTATTTTCCTTTCCTTTTTTGTCCTCCTTTTCAGTTTTTTTCTTCTGTGTTGTTGTGTCTTTTTTGGTGTTGTTGTTGTTACTTCAATCATTTTGCCTTTGCGCGTAGTTACCTTTTCGTTTTGGTGCTGGTTTCGTTTCTTTCTTATTTTTGTATTTTTGTTGTTGTTGTTGTTGTTAATTTGTTTTAAATCCTGAAGGTGCTTGCAGGAGGGGCCGGTGCAGGCCGGTCTGCTGCGCATG
Organism: Clusia tigrina; assembly: GCA_920105625.2. Lineage (NCBI taxonomy): Eukaryota > Metazoa > Arthropoda > Insecta > Diptera > Clusiidae > Clusia > Clusia tigrina. The sequence goes on from OV050032.1 coordinate 176,797,658, forward strand.
CTTACGCACGCACTCTAATAGCGCTCAGCATCAGTCCGATCCACAGATCGCCACAGTTGGCAAGTCGAGCACTTTCGAGGCAGATGCCTTTCGTTGCTTGCCACAAAACAAAAAGGGAGAGTCTTAAGCAGTGGCGGATCCCCTGAGGATGATTTCTGGCCTGAGTCCGCATCCGAATTGGTGCTTGTTTTAAGTAAGAATGATAGGGAGACTTTAATTGAAACTGTGTGAATTTGCTTATATGGAGGATTGATTGATAACCTTCTTGCATACAAATTCTTCGATATCATTGATCATCATGGGATGTTCCTAAGTCTCTCCGTCTTTGTACTGAAGCTCCTGTGTCTCTCTAGCTCTCTACAGACGTTTCTAAGTCTCTCTCTTTTGCTCTACTGACACTTCTGATGTCTCTCTATTAAAACTTCTGAGCAAATCCTTCTCTACTGACGCTCCTGAATATCTACCTCTATACAGATGCTCCTGAGTGTCTCTCTCTATTAAAGCTTCTGAGTCTCTCTTTCTTTACTGATGCTTCTGAGTCTCCCCCTCTCCACTGACGCTTTTAAGTCTCTGTAGTAGCACTTCTGCGTATATCCTTCTCTACTGACGCTTCTGAGCCTCCCCCCCCCATCTTTTTTTCTGGCGCTATTGAATGTCTCCCTCTCTACAGATGCTCCTGAGTGTCAGTCTCTATTAAAGCTTCTGAGTCTCTCTTTCTTTACTGATGCTTCTGAGTCTTTCCCTCTCTACTGATGGTCCTGAGCCTCTCCCTCTCTACTGACGCTTTTAAGTCTCTGTAGTAGCACTTCTGAGCTGCTCCAGTGTCGAATAATAGTCCCGAATAACAATCCATAGTATCAATCCAAACACCAGAATATCTACTGATACTCATCAGTGTATTTAATGATATTCCTGAGGCGATTTTCTGATATTCCAGAGTTTCTTTAATAATATTCCAGAGTCTCTTTGATGTTATTCCAGATTTTCGGTCGAAAATTCCTGAGTTTCTTTATAATTTTCCGGAGTATCTTTTGTGATATTCCTGAGTCTTGTCTGCGATACTCCTGAGTCTCTTTTGAGATAATCTAGAGTTTTTGATTAATATTCCTGAGTTTCTATGGTATTATTCCTGACTCTCTGTTGTAATATTCCGGAGTGTCCTTAGTAATATACCTGACTTCTTTAGTGATATTCCAGAGGTTCTGAGTCTCCGTAGTCTCTTCAGTAATATTCTAGATTTTAGGTAGAAATATTCCTCATTCATTCTTTATGGATATTTTTTAGTTTTTTTTCCAATAACATTCCAGAGTTTCTTTAGTGATATTCCACAGTCTCTTCAGAGTTATTCCTGAGTCCCTTGTGATGTTCCTGAGGCACTTATGTGATATTTCTGAGTATCTTTAGTTATATTCCTGACTCTCTTCATTGATATTCCAGAGTTTCTTTAATATTATTCCTAAATCTCTTCAGTGATATGCCTGTGTCTCTTTTATGATATTTTCTAGTCTCTTTATTGATATTCCTGAAACTCTTTATTGGTATCTAGAATTTTTTTACTGATAATCCAGACTTTCTTTAGTGATATTCCAGAGTTTATTACTAATATTCCAGAGTTTGTTAGTGATATTCCAGAGCTTCTTTAGTGGTATTCCACAGTCTCTTCAGAGTTATTCCTGAGTCTCTTGTGGTATTCCTGAGTCTCTTTAATGCTGTTCCTGATATTCTTTAGTGCTATTCTTCTCGCTTTGGTAATATTCCAGAGCTTCTTTAGTGTTATTCCTGAGTCTCTTTACTTCTGAGTCTCTTTAGTGTTATTCCTGAGTCTCTTTAGTAATACGTCTGAGTCTCTTTTGTGGTACTCCTGAGCCTCTTTTTTCACCTGTGTTATTCTTGGATTTCTTTAGTGATATTTTTTACTTCTTCAGCCATTTTCCTCGGTATAATTAGCATAATCAGTGATCTTCCCAGAGCACTAAAATTTGTATTAATTATACCTTGATTCTGTGGAGAATTTGTGCTCATTTTTCTTGTGGACAACGACCTCTTTCATTGATATTATGAACCTTTTTGCATGAGTGAGTTTTCTGCTGGGAATGATTCGATATACATATAGCCAAAGTTTTCATGTAAACAAAGAAATGGATATTTTGCCATCGATACTTTTGTCTTGTATAAGCGCCGACTCAGGCCGCTGTGGTGCCATGTTGTTGTTGACTCTTGGTCGGTCTTCGCGTTGGAACCCTTCTTCGCTTTATTATTTTATTTATTTATTTACGTATTTGTTTATTTATTTGGAGCTGGCGATCGAGTCCGGTTTTTTATTTATTTAAAATTTTTGTTTTGCTCAGTTTTTTTTTTACTTTTCATTTTCATTTGTTTTTTTTAATTATTTAATATATTATTTATTTTTTATATATTCTCTTATTTTATTTGTTTTATTTTTTATATGTAAATATAAATGTAAATTCAATATAATATATTTTTATTGAAGTACCTTTTTGATTTTTTTATTTATTTATCTTTTTAAGTTTTTTAAATTTTTTTTATCAATTTATTTATTTATTTAAAATTTTTTATTAAAAATTTAAATTCTATTCAAATTTTTTATATTTATTATTAATGTATTCATATTTTTTCTATATTTTATTTTTCCTGTATACATTTGTTTATTTAGTACTTTTTTTAATTTTTTTGTTTTAATTTTCTGAAATTTGTTGTTCCAGGGTTTTTTTTGTTTTTTTTTTTATTAATTTATTGTTTTTTTTTTATGAAAATTTTCCATTTTGTTAATTTTTTTTATAATTTTTATAAATTTTTTATTATGTTTTTTATCATAATTTTTTTCAAATCTAATATTTCCATTTTCTATTATAAATTTTTTGTATGTATTTAATTTTTTATTTTTTCATATTTTCTTATTATTAATTTAATATTATTTTCTTTATTTATTATTATTATATTTTAGATTTTTATAAATTTTTAATGAATTTGTTTTGTCTTTAGTTTATTATTATAATTTAATTTATAATTTAAAAAAAAAAATATTTTCCGTTTCTATAAATTTTTTTTTATTGTATTTTTTTCATTTTTATTTTTATATTTCTTACATTTTCTTATTATTAATTTAATATTATTTTCTTTAAATATTTATTAGAATTTTTTGAAATTTATCCTTATTTACTAATTTTCATTTTGTTTGTTTTTTTTTTTTTGTTAAATTTTTTCATTTTTGTTTAAATATTAAAATAAATTTTTTACGAATTTCTGTAAATAAATTTTTAATTAAATTTTTTAGTATATTCCTTGTTTTTGTTTTATTATTAATTTAATATTATTTTATATTAAAGGGTTACAGAAATTTTTTGTTTATTTTTTATAATTTTTATTAATTTTATACATTTTTTATGAATTTTCCATTTTTTGTTAATTTTTTTACAATTTTTATTAATTTGATAAATTTTTTATTATTTTTTCCTTTTTTGTTATTTTTTTCAATTTTTTTTTTAATTTTATATATTTTTTATTAATTTTTCGTTTTTGTTAATTTTTTTACAATTTGTATTATTTTTTTTATCAATTTTTTATTAATTTTTCCTTTTTTGATAATTTTTTTACAATTTTTATCAATTTTTTTTTAAATCTTTTATTGCTCTTTTGTTAATTTTTTTTATAATTTTTTATTAATTTTATAATTTTTGTATTAAGTTTGTTTTGTTTTTAGTATAAAATTATTTTTTTTCAATGTGTTTAATATTTTCAACTTTAATTTATTTTTTCACGTTTTTTATTAAACAATTTTTTATAATTTTTTTTCCGTTAAACAATTTTTTATAATTTTTTACTTATTTATTTTATTTTTTTTATTTATTTGTTTACCTTATTATTAATTTTACACATTTTTTATTTTATTTAATTAATTTATTAACAATATTTTTATTTTATTTTATTTTTCTAGCATTTAATTTTATTATTTTTTCCTTTGGATTTATTATAATATTAAATTTTTTTTATTTTATAATTTTAATTATTATTCTCATTTATTTAGTTTTTTATTTGCCTTTTAATTTTTTGTTATATCATTTTTAGTTTGAATTTTATAATTTTTTTTATTATGCATCTCCACTCCAGCTCACATAAAGCGCCGACTGCCTCCACGGCGACCTCTCGCCGCTCCCGCCACGCCCCCACTCCCGCCTGGCTCGTGGTCGCAGCCCTAAACCTGAACTTCAAACTTTAATTTGATTTCTGCGCCGTCCGCGTCTTGCGTCCCTTTCGTTCGCCACGCCGCGCCGCGCCGCGTTCCTTCTCCGCCGCATGTGCGCCTGTGCTGCGAGTCAGCGCTCGGCGGCCGCTTTTGCCACTATCTCGGCCACATTATCTTCATTAAGTTTATTGGTCAATGGCATCCATTGGTCGCTATTTGCTGCATCTGCATCTTTTGCTTCTGCGGCAGCGGCGACAGCGGCGCTGCTGAAAAACTCCAGAAGCTGTTTGGCGAGTTGGTTTATTGCTCTACGCTGGCCGTTTTTTCTGTGTTTTTCTTGTTGTTGTTGTTGTTGTTGTTTATCATTTATTTTCTCCGCCTTGGTCTTTTTTCGTTTTCTTATTTGAGTTTATTGTTTTGCGCTTTTCGAGTTGGTTTTATATCGTAACTCTTTTTCGGCCTTATCGTAAATTGTGTTCGCTCGCAGTCACTTCGCGTTCCGCACGTTGCCCTTCGCTCCCTCTCTCTTTCTCTCTGTCCCCTCAAATCTGTTCGCCGGCTCTTGAGGCAACTGTCTTGCGATGCTTTCGGTTGAAGTGCGGAGTTCGTCCGTCCGTCCTTACACACAGAAACCATCCATCCATCCGTTCTTTCGTCCGTCCGTCCGTCCGTCCGTCCGCTCATCCTTCCTTGGTCTGTTGCTGCGTATCTGCGTTGGCGGCATTTCATTCTGGTTGGATTTGTAAGTCCACTCAGCGCCGTTCCCGCTCCGATGCGATCTCGGGCCGCACTCCTCAACTACGTCTACGGAGCGGCTGCGACTGCTGCTGCGGCTTCGGATTCATCTTCATCTCTGTTGCAGTGGCGTTTTTTCTCGTGTTTCTTCTGTTGCGTCTCTTTTCCGTTTCAAGATTGCAATCTTTTTGATTCCCTTTATTTTTGATGGTTTTTTGGCTTTTTTGGTTCTCTTTTTTTGATATTTTTTTCGTTTTTGAAATTCATTTCGTGGAAGCCTTCCATTTGATTTGTTTTTTACGTGGAAACATTTAATTGAGAACTTCTTGGCGCGGCCTGCCGCAACGTGCTCCGGAATACGGTCGCTTCTGCTCCAAGCCGAGTGCTTAAAAATTCTTAAATTTCACGGCACGTCGTTTTCGTCAGTTTCAGGTTTTTTCGGCTCTTTCGGTGCGGTTTCGTTTTAGTTTTTACACATTTTGGATGTTTCAGAATAAGGTCAGCCGCAAGGCCGTTGCCTTACGGCAGCAGGTCTCCAAGTGCTCTGGTCGAGGTTTTAAACATACTTTTGTAAAGCAGCAACACAAACAATGAAACCAAAAACAAAATTCATTTATATTTTTATACAAAACTGTCGATTATATTTCCTTGTTACGATGACTTAACCAGACACTTTTATTGCTGGCTCCAATGGCGAGCAACTCTAATGTGTTTGTTCTCCCATGGACTTCGTTTAAGTGCTATTTACGAATTCGTACTTGTATAACGGAAGTTAAGGTAATGGAGAGACATTACCCAGCAAGGCTACGGCCATCATCTTTCGTACTCTTATCCATGCTTAAATCACATTATTCTCAACATACTCGTCAGGCTGAACATTAACGTAAGCCCCAACATAAAGTTTATCTCCAACATAAACATATCCTCAACACAAACAAGCCTATAACATAACCATTGCACGGACCATAAACTTTATCCTCAATAGAAGCATTCTCCTCAAGACTGTAATAATAATAATAATAATAATAATAATAATAATAATAATAATAATAATAATAATAATAATAATAATAATAATAATAATAATAATAATAATAATGATGATAATAATACCCATCAGTCTGAACATTACCAAAAACCTCAACATAAACATTTCCCTCAGGATAAAAAAGTATATCAAACATAAATATTATCCTCAACATAAACATTGTCCTCAATATACACATGAACCTGAACATTAACAAAAACTTCAGCACAAACAAACCTCAGCATAAGCATTACACTCAACAGGAACTTTGTCTTCAATATAAACATACGCATTAGCCTCAACATACGCATTAGCCTCAACATTAACACAAACCTCAATATAAGTAGGCCTCAACATAAGCATTACCCTCAACATAAACTTTATCCTCAATATAGCAACACCCTGCGGTATCACAAAGGGTCTATTATGGCCGACCGGTAAACCTACCCACCTAGCATCACCCTCAACATAAACAGTATATTCTACTTACGAATCAGTCTGAACATTAACAAAAACTTCAGCATAAACATCATCCCCTCAACATATAGTTTATCTCCAATCCATCTTACATCATAAACATTGTCCCACACATAAGTATTACCCTTCATATATGCATTAACCTGAACATTATTATAAACCTCAACATACCAATTCTCCTCAATAGAAATATTACCCTCAACATAAACTTCATCCTAGAAACATTACCGTCAACATAACCATTATTAGAACATAAACTTTAACCTCATTACAAATATTACCCCCTACGTAGATATTACCTCCAACATAAACACTATTCTCAACATAAGCATTGCCCTCAAGATTCGGATTAGCCTTAACAGTGACATAAACCTCAACATATGCATTGCCCTGAGCATAAACTTTACCCTCAATAGAAACATCATCTTCAACTGAAACCTTACCCTTAATAAACACATTAGCTTCAATATTAACATGAACCTCAAAATAAAATTTATCCTCAATAGAAATATTACCCTTAATAGACACATTATCCTCAAGATAAACATTAGCCTGAACATTAATATAAACATGATGAGGTTCATATTAATGTACAAGCTAATGCAAACACTACTCTTAACAACAACATTACCTCCAACATAAACTTGATCCTTAATAAACGCTTTAGCCTAAACCTCAACTTAAACGCAATAGAAAAATGACCGTCATCATAACCATTAACCTGAACATAAACATAGTCCCCAATATAAATATTGCCATCAACATACAATTTAACCTCAATAAACTTATTACTCCTAACATAATCTTCTTCCTAGAAACATTACCGTCAGCATAACCCATAACTTGAGCATACACGTAAATCTCAATATAAATATTATACTCAATCATAGCTCTATCCTCAATAAAAACAATATCCTCAACATACCCATTACCTTGGACATTGCCATAAACCTGAACATAATATTTGTCCTCAATAGAAACGCGTAAACATGAAAATGGCCACAAATATGAATAAAAAACCTAAAAAATCTGAATATCAACATAACAAGCATTTATATAAAAAAACATATTAAAAACATAATTGTCAGGGTGAATATGAATCTCAACAGGACCTTAAATATTAACATGAACATAAACATGAACATCATTCAATTCAACATTAATGTAAGCATAAACATCAACGCGAATCTTAACATGAAAATCACTATCAGAAATATGAACATAAAAATCACTATCAACAGCTTGAACATAAAAATCACTATCAACAGCTTGAACATAAAAATCACTATCAACAGCTTGAACATAAAAATCACTATCAACAGTATGAACATAAACATCACTATCAGCAGCTTGAACATAAAAATCACTATCAACAGTATGAACATAAAAATCACTATCAACAGCTTGAACATAAACATCACTATCAACAGTATGAACATAAAAATGGACACCGCTATCATTGTCAGTGATGTGTCGAGCTTAATTAGTAAAACCTGGTCTCTTACTTCCACCTTCTCTATCTCTCCGTCCATCTTCACTCTACATCGATAGTTCAGTTCTTCACAGGAAGTTTTCAAGCTTCAAGTTCAACTCAATCCTTATTGAGAATTGACGGTTTTATCGGTTCAACTTAATCCTTAATTTAATAATTTAGCCCCTACAATTGGAAGTGTCTCCGATTCGGATCAACTTAATCCGCCAGATGTATTAAGTTTACTTCTGGAGGCATTAAGTTGAACCGATAAACCCGACAATTCTCAATAAGGATTGAGTTGAACTTGAAGCGTGAAAACTTCCTGTGAAGAACTGAACCGAGTCTTGGTCGCACTTTTATAGTGAAGTCTTTCTACAAGCTGTATTAAATGATTGTAACGCTTTTTTAAAGTGTTATAGTAACTTTGGAAGCTCTAGTACAGCTCTATAAATGCACTAAAGTGTTGTACAGTGTTTAAACATTAAAGGCCTAAAAATATTTATGACTGAACACTAAATTGAAATATGAAATTGAAATTATGAAAGCATTGTAAGAGCTTCTAAAGTGCCTTATAGTTCTGCAAACTGTATAATGAAACTTTTAATATTCTTACAACATATTTCAAGTTAACAATGAAGCGCGATAAGGTCATGTAAAGTTTGTGTGGAGTTGGTTTTGGCATTCGTTTTTGCCTCGCTGCCACCACAACCACAACCACCACCACCACCAACAATAACTCGTACCAATCCCTCACTTCAATAATGGCTCCACACGGGAAATCTTTGCGTATTGTCTGCCTCCCTGCCTGCCTGCCTTCCTTCCTTCCTTCCTTACCGTGTTCTTCTTCCTCGTCCGCTTTGTCTGGTGTTTTTTTTTTATTTGCGTACAAATGCGAAATTGATTTCATTGATAAAATTATTTCGCATGTTGCCTGCCCCGGACAAAAATTTCATGAAAGGAAGCACAGGCGGCTGCGAGAATCTTACGCGCTTGCAGTTTGCCAGTTCCTGCAATGCCCTGCCCTTGCCTGCCCTGCTCGATCCCTGTTCGCGACGTGCCTTCCTTGGTGCCACTACAAAAATTCTCCCACATTGCCGCCGTGAGACCAGCACAGACACACTGCGATAGGGAGCGAAAGACAGGAGAGATGCCAACACCAGTACCAGGCAGTGAGTGAGTGAGTGAGTGAGTGAGCGATAGACTTGGAGGCCAAGACACTTGCGTAGAGGCACTCACTCACTCCATAAAAAGCAACGCCCTTCCATCGATTTCGAATTATTGGCAACAATTTTGCCCTCCAGCATTTTTCGCATATCTGCGTGTTATTTATTCTCTTCCTTTTTGTGTCTCCTTTTTGGTCCTTTTTCATATCTGCCAGAATGCTGCAATCCAGCGCAAACCCTGCTACGACGGCCACGGCTGCGATCATGAATTGATGAGGAGCGTTCGCCTACTCCTCTTCCTGTTTGGCTGATCTGATGATGCGGTGGTGGCGTTGTTGTTGTTGTTGTTGTTGTTGTTGTTGTTGTTGTTGTTGTTGTTGTTGTTGGCAGCGGCTACAGGCAAAAAACGCGTTCAACGTGCCTCAGTGAATAGTCTGGTCGGGCCAGGCCTGGCTTAACTTGGCTTGTAAGGGCGACGAATGACTGTTGTTTGTGGATGGATCTCTGCTGCTGCAATTGTTGCTTTTGTCTTTCAGTTTGGCCATTTGGACTGTGTTGGATGCTGTGGCACAGTGGGGTGCAGTGGGGTAGAGTGCAATGCAGATTGCTCAAGCGCATATTTCCGTTTGTGCACGCAAAACAAATTTCAAAAATGCGCGCGCAAACATTTCATTCGCTTGGGCTATGCAAAAATGTTCGCTTACCGCCGCACTCCTCCTGTTCCCCGTTCCTGTTCCTCTTCGTTCCATTCGTTCGGTTGTTCCTTCGTTCTTCCTTCGTTCATTCGTTCATGGAGATGCGTCAGCGTTATGTTGCCTCATGCCAGTAAAAAGAACAACAACTGCGTCAACAAAAACAACAAGGGTGACAACAACTACAACTGAAGATCCTTAAACTGTACTGATTCGCTACTCGGTACTCGTCACATTACTGTGGGAGGCAGTTTTGCCTTTTGGTTTTTTTTGTGGTTGCGTGCAGAAGATCGAATTTTTCTCCTTTTGGTTACTCGTTTATACATTTTGGTTACTTTTCTCTCATTTTAGTTCCTATTTTTATACATTTTGGTTACTTTTCTCTCATTTTAGTTCATATTTTTATACATTTCGGTTACTCTTTTATACATTTTGGTTACTTTTTTCTCCTGTTGGTTACTCGTTTATACATTTTGGTTACTTTTTTCTCATTTTAGTTCCTATTTTTATACATTTTGGTTACTCTTTTATACATTTTTGTTACTTTTTTCTCCTTTTGGTTACTCGTTTATACATTTTGGTTACTTTTCTCTCATTTTAGTTCCTATTTTTATACATTTTGGTTACTTTTCTCTCATTTTAGTTCCTATTTTTATACATTTTGGTTACTCTTTTATACATTTTGGTTACTTTTTTCTCCTGTTGGTTACTCGTTTATACATTTTGGTTACTTTTCTCTCATTTTAGTTCCTATTTTTATACATTTCGGTTACTCTTTTATACATTTTGGTTACTTTTCTCATTTTAGTTGATATTTTTATACATTTTGGTTACTCTTTTATACATTGTGGTTACTTTTTTCTCCTTTTGGTTACTCGTTTATACATTTTGGTTACTTTTTTCTCATTTTAGTTCCTATTTTTATACATTTTGGTTACTCTTTTATACATTTTTGTTACTTTTTTCTCCTTTTGGTTACTCGTTTATACATTTTGGTTACTTTTCTCTCATTTTAGTTCCTATTTTTATACATTTTGGTTACTTTTCTCTCATTTTAGTTCATATTTTTATACATTTCGGCTACTCTTTTATACATTTTGGTTACTTTTCTCTCATTATAGTTCCTATTTTTATACATTTTGGTTACTCTTTTATACATTTTGGTTACTTTTTTCTCCTGTTGGTTACTCTTTTATACAGTTTGGTTACTTTTAAAACTAGCGACAATTGACTCGAAAGATCGAGTAGCGACAATCAACTAAACTATGTAATTAAAAGTAACGAGTACCGACAATCAACTCGAAATAACGAGTACCGCCAAGTAACTAAAAGTAACGATCTTCCACCAGCGACGGCCCCAGACCTCGCGCAATCACAGTCACTGCCGCAGCGACTGCGCCACGGCAACAGGAGCAGCAGCGGCAGTGGCAGCAGCCGCAACCGCTGATCGTGCGTGATCTTGGCCAAGAAACATGCAGCCAGTTATGAGGTTGTTGTTGTTCGTGTGGTTAGTGTTGTTATTTTTGTTGTCGTCGTTGTTGTTGTTGCTGTTGTTGCTGCTTTTGTGACTGCTCGCTCGGCACATCTGTTGCTTAAAGTTTTTCTGCCTTTCCTTCTTTTTTTTTGTATTGTTTCTTTTGTTGTTTGTTTTGTTGTTTGTTGTTGTTGTTTTTTTTTTGTTGTTGTTGTTTGTTTTTCACCTCTGCAGCATTGCAACTGCATCAAAAGGGAAATGTTGACTTTTGGCTGTGAAAAAGCGTGCGAATTTATCATAAGAAGGCAGCAAAAATAAAATACGAAATGAAAGGAAGAAAGAGAAAGAAAGAAAAAGAAAAAATCGGGGGATAAAAATTATCGCAGGCATTGATCTTGTTTACTGTTGCCTGCCTGCCCCAACCACATACGGATTCGATTCCATTCGCTTCGCTTCGATTGGATTGGATGGGATTGGATTGCAGTTTGGTTGTTGTTGCGGCGGCTCATGCGATTTTAGGGCGTTAAAATGCGTTGCACGCATGCGCGGTGATTTTTTTCACCCGTCTGGCTGGTGTTGTTGTTGTTGCAGCGTAGGAAGTTGTGAAAACGCTGCCTGGATGCACACACGAAAATCCATTAATAAAGTGGAGATTGCGAAACGATTGCTCACGGACGACGATGATGACGTTGGGGACTACAACGACGACGACGACGACGACGACGATGATGATGATGATGGTGACTACGACGACGACAACGATGATGATAATGATGACGACTACGACGACGATGATGATGATGACTACGACGATGATGATGATGGTGACTACGAAGTCCTCTACTCGCTTTTGTTTGTCCCATGCACATCAGGCAGGCAGGTAACCGACCTGAGAGCAAGTGGAGGAGTGGGGGCAGCAGGTTCTGGGTCGGCATGCGCCAGGAACGTTAATCATTCAGAGAACGCGCACCACCTAACGGCCAACCAACAGGAAGGAGTTTTCTTCCTCTCTAAATGCGTGCGTTGTTGCTTGAACTATCTTTGCACCCGGTTTGGGAGGTTCATTATGTCAGTGGGCAGAGTCGGGTTGAACGATGGAGCGACTATGCTGGTCAAGGGTCGTGGAGTTCGCTTCAGAGAATGGGCCAAGTTGGGTTTAAATAATATTGGAAATAAATTACGTGATTTGCAATCGGACTCCTCAGATAAGGCGTGGACAGATTTGCTTCTTCTTGGTCAATATATAAAGCCAGAGAGAAAGAAGCTCCGTACCACATTAATTCCACTTGGCACAAAGCGTTGGCGTCATTATGGGCTAAAAATATTAGACAAGATTTTAGGTGGGCTTGGTCTAAGTTCCCTGGAGGAGTTTGCCGTTCCACGTCGTCCACTCTTCTCAAGAGATCCTCAGAGCAAGCAAGTTTGGGAACTTCAACAACAACCTCACACCGCTTCCACATACGATTTTGAGAGTTAAGAGAACACATAACCCGGCGGGGAACGAATGAGTTTGAGTTCTTTTGTGAATTTCTTCTAAACATTACGAAAAGATTTCGAAGGCCGGATTTTGAGGGAGAAGAGAGCTCACAACTGGGAGGAGAACGACTGAGGTTGTTTCGGGAATTTGGGAAGTTTTGGCTCAGAAGAGAGTTGGATTTATATGAATTGTTCGTTACATGAACTACTTGCGAGTGTGCTCTAAATATAACAAAAAGAGCTCGAATGGCGGAAATTGTGGTGAGAGACGATTTTAACTGAGCTTTTTAATACAACCAGTTGGGCAACAGATGTGGTTGGGTTTCTATGAAGTATTTGCTACTTTGATGGTTAGTTCTAAACAACGGAAACAGCTCGAAGAACGGAAAATGGAACTGCCTGGGCATCACTATGGTATTGTCTGGGACTAGTTTCAGTGAGAATAAAACACAACCGGATGGGGAATTGGTGGGGACTGTGTTTATTATAAATTATTTGCTGCCTTGAAAGTATGTTCGGAAAATATAACGGAAATATAACGGAAAGAGCTTCAAGGACGGAAAGTGTTATTTGAACGCTAAAGCTGACTTTGCCGTCCTCTTTGAGTTGAGGTCACTAATTTCTCAAAACCCCTGCTGCACACACGCACTCTCAATTGTGATGTAAGGTAATAATAATACAAATATGTTGGTTCCCCTCTTCACTGCCTCTCCTCGCCGCTTACTTCTTAAACACCGTTAGTTACTTTATTCACAGTTACTTTACTACTAATTCCTCACTTCCGTTCCGCGCCGAAGACCGCCAACGAAATTTAATTAAATATTTTGCATATTAATTTTTCTTTGATTACTATTACGTATTGTGTGCTGTCCCTCTCTCTCTCCCGCTCTGTCCCCTCCTGTTCTCCTCCCTCACGCTCACCACCTGCTATTTGTCTATGTTGTTGTTGTTGTTGTTGTTGTTGTTGTTGGGGCCGCCGCCCGCTTACAAAATAGTTTTTGTCAGTTATAATTGTGATTGTTTTCATTTTGGTGCTTTTGTGGTTCACGTTCGCGTTCGCGTTCGGTGGTGTCTCTTCCATGGACTTGTTTATGAATTTCCAAGTTTTGTCACGTCCAACAAGCCGAAAGTTCCTCTGCGACGGCACACAAAATCGATATAAAAAAATTCAAATACAATTATCTGCATGCAAACACAATTTTTTTAACTCTTATGCAATTAAATGCGCATCATCAACTGAAGAAAGACAATCAACCGAAGAAAGTGGGGGCCCACACACACACGCGCACACTCAAGCACACATCACACTCGCACACACACACACACACTCACATCATGTTGATGGGAAACGGATACAACAACAACAACAGCGATATGATGAAGCTCTCCTATACAATCCGGGAGTATTGCTGAAAGGGTTGTGATGAACCACATAAGAATACTGAAGGACCCAACGAAGATATTCACCTCACTTCTCAATTTGTGAAATTATTTACAGAATGCAAAGCGAGCATATTGACCTCATTTCTGAATTTGGGAAATTATTTACAGAATGCAAAGCGAGGATATTCACCTCACTTCGGAATGCAAAGCGAGCATATTCACCTCACTTCTCAATTTAAGAAACTATTTATAGAATGCAAGCGAGCATATTCACCTCACGTCTCATTTGGGAAATTATTTGCAGAATGCAAAGCGAGCATATTCACCTCACTTCTCAATTTGGTAAATTATTTACAGAATGCAAAGCGAGGATATTCACCTCACTTCGGAATGCAAAGCGAGCATATTCACCTCACTTCTCAATTTGAGAAATTATTTACATAATGCAAAGCGAGCATATTCACCTCACTTCGGAATGCACAGCGAGCATATTCACCTCACTTCTCAATTTGAGAAGCTATTTACAGAATGCAAAGCGAGCATATTCACCTCACTACTCAATTTTATAAATTACTTACAGAATCCAAAGCGAGGATATTCACGTCACTTCAGAATGCAAAGGGGGAGGCGGTATTAACCTCACTTCTCAATTTGGGAAACTATTTACAGAATGCAAAGCGAGCATATTCACCTCACTTCTAAATTTAAGAAACTATTTACAGAATGCAAAGCGAGGATGTTCACCTCACTTCATAATGCAAAGCGAGCATATTCACCTCACTTCTCAATTTAAGAAACTTTTTACAGATTGCGAATTCTTGTAATGACAATGAATAAATTCACAGATTCACAGATTTCCTTTCAGGGGAACGTGTAGATCCCTCCATGGTAAATTGCAACCCTGTGGACTATTTATGTCACCGCAGGTGTCAGAAAACATGTAGTAGGGTTGCCAGATGCAAAAATTAGCAAATGAAGAAGTTCCCAGCGGAAACTCCTTTCGACAAATTCCAATTCTGCAATAAAAGAGAAGGGAAGAAAATTTCCACTACAGTTTGTTTAAAAAATCGGGGTCTGATAGCACAGATTCTGAAATCGGTCCGGAATCACGGGTCACGGATAAAACAGATTATTCAATTGGTCAGGAATCACGGGGTCACAGCCAAAGAGATCAAGCAGCACAGGGTCACAGCAGCAACAAAACAAAACGACAAATGCGGGACCCAAGTGAATATACGACATTATTCACCTGGGTTCCGCATCGTAGACTAGGGTAGATGCCAGGGACTCTCCGTTTGAAACCGTAGTAACAAAGCAAACATTCCTCGCCTGTTGAATATCCTTCGCTGGCATTTATTTACCGCCTGGTCTGGTGTTGTTGTTGCAGTCTTTCACATAACCTGGGAAATAGTTAATTTAGATACTCCGATTTTGGTGTGCATTCTGCTTACATGTCCAATGAAGAGATCCATTGATAGGTAGCTTATATTGTCAGAGCCAAAACTGCGCTTCCCGCCCTTTCTATAACCATGCCCATATCGAAGGCTTCTCTTCTGGGAAGTTCTATTTGAATTGCTTCAATATGCATGGGCAGGGTAGAAGGAGGGCATAGAAGGAGAATAAAAAACCATTTCCTGAGAGATTTACTTGTTAGAATCGTTTTCGATGAAGAAGTTTAATAATTAAAAAAGGCGTGGTCCACAAACTTCACCAAAAGGTCACAGTTTAATTAAACGAGTACGGTTTTTTGTTGGTTTGTTTGTTTGTTTCTTATTCAAATGCAGAAAGATTAAGCAAAAATAATAACAACAACAACAACTAAAACAACTATAACACCGCAACAACAAACACAACACAACAACAACAACAAGAACAACCACTACAACAACAAAAACAATAACAATAACAAAACTAAAACGAATGCTCGCATTTGGCACTCGAACCACGGCATACGCTGAGCTCTCACATCGTATTGCGTCCGTCCTCCTCGTTCAGTGCTCGCGCGCTGCCGCTGCTCTGCATTACAATTCTTCGCAGATTTTTCTTCGCCTTTTGTTGTTGTCGTTGTTGCCCGGTTTTAACCGTATTTTTGCTGCAACATTGTAAAAGAAAAAAACCAAATCTGAAGTTTTAATGTAAGCGGGGCGCGCGTATCGTGGTAGCAAAACGAGTTTAATTTTTGTTTATTTTTTATGTTTACGAAGCTGTGAGTGTGTGAGTGAGTGTGTTTGAGTGTGTTTGAGTGTGTGTGTGTGTGTGTAATGCAGTTCGGCAGTGTTGTTGTTGTCTGTTTTTGAAATGATTTTGTTTTTCTCTGCTTTGCCGATTATTGCTCTCCAACGCTATCTCTAACATCAACACCACCAACCACTACGAACAACAGTAACAACAATAACAACAATAACAACAACAACAGCAGCAAAACCCAAAACAGCAACAACAACAACACATATTCACCAGACACACCATTTACCATTCATTAACAGTGGCGTATTTAATAGTACCCCAACAGCCTCGCTACCAGCGCCAGGCCCCTGTTAGAAGAAGCTCCCAGTTTTGGAAATATTCACTCACACCCCTGACGAAAGAAACTCTGTGATTTTAATATAATCCCTCAGACCGTTGATAAAAGAAGGCTCCCTATATTAAAATAATCACTCAGACCCCTAGTAAAAGAGGATCCTGGTATTTAACATAATCACTCAGACCTCTCCGGGATTTTAATATAATGACTTCTCGCAAAAGAAGCTCCCGAATTTTAAAATAATTTCTTAGACCTCTGGCAAAAGAAGCTCCTCGTTTTGAAAGTAATCACTCAGATCCCCTGAGAAAACAAGCTCATCGATCTTGAAATTATCTCTTAGACCACTGAGAAACGAACGTCCACGATTTTAAAATAGTCACTTTGAACCTGAGGTAAAAGAAGATCTCCAAGTTGAAAATAATCACTCAAACCTCTGGCAAAATAAGTTTCGAGATTATAATATAATCACTCAGACCCCTGAGAATAGAAGGGCCCCTATCTTAAAATGAATCAGTCAGACCCCTGCTAGAAGAAGGTTCCCTATTTTCAAATAATCTCTCAGACCCTGACAAAAGAAGGTCCCCGATTTGAACTTCAATAGAATCAGTTCAATAGAATCAGTCCAGGTGGATAAATTTCATATTAGGTTTAATAGCTCATATACGAGTATATACATATATAGATATATAGCTATATAGAGATGTGGAGATATGGAGATATGGAGATATGGAGATATGGAGATATGGAGATATGGAGATATGGAGATATGGAGATATGGAGATATGGAGATATGGAGATATGGAGATATGGAGATATGGAGATATGGAGATATGGAGATATGGAGATACGGAGATATGGAGATATGGAGATATGGAGATATGGAGATATGGAGATATGGAGATGTGGAGATGTGGAGATATGGAGATATGGAGATATGGAGATATGGAGATATGGAGATATAGAGATATAGAGATATAGAGATAAGCAGATATAGAGATATAGAGATATAGAGATATAGAGATATAGAGATATAGAGATATAGAGATATAGAGATATAGAGATATAGAGATATTGGGAGATATAGGGATATAGAGATATGGAGATATAGGGATATAGAGATATGTAGTTATGGAGATATAGGGATATAGAGATATAGAGATATATAGATACAGACATATATAGATATAGACATATAGAAATATATAGATATATGTATAGATAGAAGACCATTGCACTTAAATGCCAATTTGAGTAGAATGTGTTGGGCGGATTTTGGTGTGACGAATTGAGCGAATTTCGTTCGACTCGGTGGAACGCGTAAATGAAGGAAATTTCCCAGTGGCATGTTCTTGAAATCCTATACGAATACCTGGGGAAACTTCCAGGAGAATATTCACTTCTAACAATTATTTCTACTAATTTTCTGGTTGATTCAAGTCTCTTTTCAGCCATGTTTAAATCTGTTCAAAATAAATTCCACTAAATTCTGGAATTAAATTGTATAATAAACAAAATTCCAAAAATTGATTTGTTTCAGAAAAGGCCCCAGGGAAGTCTGAATGCGCCTCCGTTGCCAAGTTTGCCCATTTGAGTTTTCTTTTGTTGTTTTGCCCGCTCATTTCGTCGTTCGTTTCAATGGTTCATTCGTTCACTTCATTTTGTTTCAATTGCCTGCTTTTCTTTGTAGACTTTTCTTTGGTGTGTTGTGGTCTTTGCCTACATCGGTTTTTATTCATATTTTTTTGTGGATTTTTATTGTGCTCTTTATTTCCACTTTTCTACACATAATTCATTCAGAAGAGTCGGAGTCGATCGCGCCAGAAAACACAAAATGGAGCAAAAAGCGATTCTCATACGATCTGACCAACTCGTGGGGCGCACACAAAGAACTCAAGCAACGAACTCGTTTTTGTGCTGCCTCTGACGTATACGATTGTATAGCGAGCGGGGAGTGAGGGGAGGCAGGCGAGTGTGGAGAGTGGTGGAGATAGCCGAGTGTGGAGAGCGGCGAGGGGTGAGAGAGACGAGTGCGAGTGTTCGGCGGTGTGTGGAGGTAGTTGTGTGGAAATACTCGTAACCAAATTGTGTGCGTGTATGTGTGTGTGTGTGTATATGCAGGGATAGGTGAGTTTCGAGTGCAGTTAGCTTAGTTGTGTGTGGGGATAGGTGAGTGTTCAGTGGTGACTGGGGACTGGGGACTGGGGACTGGGTGTATAGTGAAGTGCTGAGAGCCGTAGCCAAAGCGTGTTTGAGTTTACGTTCGTGGCTTGAGTCTTTCCACTAGTTTTTCTTTTTTCTCTGTGTTTATTTGTTTTGCTATTTTTGCATATTTTTTTAGTTATCTTATTTTGATATATTATTTTTATTCTTATATTATTTTTTATTTTTGTATTTTATGTTAAGATTATTTCTCTCGAATTTATTGAGATATTTATATTTTATGTTTATATTTTTTTCATTGTCGTGCTTTTTTTTATATATTTTTTTTCATTTAAATATTTTTTTTCTTGTCTTCATATTTGTTTTATTTTTAATACAATTTTTTTTTACGTATTATTTTATAAATTTTTTTTTATAAATATATATAAAAAAAGCAGAAATATAAAAATAAAAAATATATAAAATTAAATAAGTTATAATATATATATATATATATATATATATATATATATATATATATATATATATATATTATATATATATATATATATATATATATATATATATATATATTATATATATATATATATATATATATATATATTTATATATATGTATATATATTATATATATATATATACATATATATATATATATATATATATATATATATATATATATATATATATATATATATATATTATATATATATATATATATATATATATATATATATATATATATATATATATATATATTATGTAAATATATTTTTTTTATTTTCATATTTCTGTGTATTTTTATATAATTTTTATTTTTATTTTATATATTTGTTTATTTTCATATTTCTGTGTATTTTTATATTATTTCTTATTTAATTTTATATATTTTTTCATATTTCTCTTAATTTTTATATCATTTTTAATATTCATATATTTTTTACATATTTGTTTTTATTTTCGTATTATTTTTTATTTTCATTACAAATTTTTTTTATATGCATATAATTTTTTTTTATATTATTTTTAATTTTCATAATTTTTATATTTATATATTTATTTATTTTTTATTTTTTATCTCTTCTTATTTTCATATTTCTTTCTTTATTTTCATATGTTATTTTTTTCCTATTTTAATTATCTAATAATATAATAATAATATTTTAATTTTTTTGTTTTATTTTCATATATTTTTTATATTCATGTTTGTTTTATTCTCATATTATTTTTACGCCCTTTTTTTGTATTTTAAAATTTTTGTTTTATTATACGATTTTTTATATTATATATTTTTATATTATACGATTTTTTCATATTCATTTTTGTTTCTATACATTTTTTAACTTAATAGTTTTTTTTATTTTCATATTTATTTTTATTTTCATAATATTTTATATTTATATAAATTTTGTATTTGTTTTTTTTTAATTATTCAATTATTTTTATTCTTTTATATTTATTTATATGTTATTTTTAATAATTTTTGTATATCTCTAATTTTTTGTTATTTTTTTCAATTTGGATAATTTCAACTTATTTTATTTTTATTATTATTTAATATTTATTTTTATTTATTATTTCCTTGTTTTTTTTTGATATTTTGTTGCGCTTCTTTTGCTTCAAATTTGGAGTTAATTTTTTTCAATTTCCTTTTGCTTCATCTTCGCTGGGCTGTTCGCCTGCAATTTCAATGTTGGCGCTCTCGTCCGTCCGCCGTGGCAATAGTTCCATCGCAGTTGGCTTTGTGTACGTTTGTCAGCTACGTTTCGTGCCAAGTCGTGGTTGTTGTTGTTGTTGTTGTTGTTGTGATTGTGGTTGTTGTGATTGTGGTTGTTGTTGTTTTGTCTTCAATATAAATAGTAAAAATGCTTTAAATTATGAATCATGACACCCACACGTCGAGTTTCGCAATTTACCGGGTTTTTTCATTAAGCATGCACGACGCCGCCTCTGACAGAGTTGATGGGGGCATGGATTGAATTCAAATTATTCGCATTTTTTCCTTCACATTTTTTACCGATTTAAGTGTGCGCATAATAAAATGATTTCTATTTATTTTTCTTTGTTTTCGCCACAAACATTTTTACCACGCAATTTTCTGAAAGTCGCTAATTCGATTTTTGTTTTTCTTGCAATTTTCTAGAAGCTCGCCTCACCACGAAGGAGCTGCCCACAGCAAAATGGCGACGTGATCGTCGCTTGCGCGCCGGCGAATACCATGTGTCTGCCATGGGTGTGGCCCACTCGTCCACCGCTTCGCCGCCCATTTCGTCGCCGCCACCAAATCACCACCCAACAGCGCTGACGCTCAGTGGTGCGGCGCATGCGCACGCTGCAGCCGCTGCCGCCGCGGCTGCCTTAGGCAATGCGAGCGCTCCAGCACCCTCGCAAATGTCGATGATGATGGCCGCCGCGGCAGCCATGCGTCCGCTGTGTGAGTCCACAAATCGGCCGACACCACCGCCGCCGCCGCCCGCAAACTCATCGCTACACCTGAGCCACTCGCATCATAGCCTGGAGAGCCCCATTGATATGTCGGTGTCGTCGACCACCATGAAGCCGCGTTCCTCGCCCCCGCCACCCTACAGAGAGCCGCTACCGGGGTCAACTTATGCAACATCACTGGCACGCCCCAGCGTCATAACGCAAGCGCCGCCCAAGCGTGACTCACGCGACAGTATTCTGATCTCGAACCGGGAGAATGACAATCGCAGCGCAGGTAAAGTCAAGATCAAACGGTAGCTTCCGTCAGCAAATTCTCCACTAATCCTTTTCCACCCTTTTCCCCAGAATCCATCTCCATGTGCGAGACAGTCATCGATGAACATTTTCGCCGCTCACTTGGGCCCGATTACGTGGCGCTCTTCGGCAAGAAATCGCCCGCACCCAACTCAACGCCGTCTCCTCAACCGCCGATGCCCATGGGAACGCCCACACCACCCCCTGTGGGGGCACCGCTAGCCGCAGCAGTCGCAGCAGCGTTGCCACATCACCCAGCGCCCGCATATCATGCGCTGCCACCGCTGGCTCATCCTCTCATATCGCCAAAACCGACTGCCGTGTTGCTCTCGCCTGCTGCCATGACAGCTCAGGTGAAATCTGAACCGATATCGCCACACTTGGAAAAAACGCCACCCACTTCCAACCACTTGGGGCCCATCATGAGCGGACTGCCACCGCCGCAACAGCAGCCGCTGTCGCTGCATCGCTCCAATTCGCCAACAACACCACTGCAGCGGAAATCGACAAACTGCTCGCCCCTAAATCATCATCTTCAGCAGCAGCATCAGCACCAGCATCAGCACCAGCACCAGCACCAGCACCACCAGCAGCAGCACGTGATGCCTCTACGCTTGCACGCGAAGCACTCGCCACCACCCCTACTGGCCGCTGAACTGCACGCAGCCTCCGCCACTCACTCACCCACGCCTTCGCCGCGCCACTCGCCCACTGCCAACAGCCTCTCAAATGCCGCCGGGCTAATGTCCTCCGCGAACGCTGCTGCCAACACCATGCCCAGCACGCCCA
This sequence comes from Clusia tigrina, assembly GCA_920105625.2. Classification (NCBI taxonomy): domain Eukaryota; kingdom Metazoa; phylum Arthropoda; class Insecta; order Diptera; family Clusiidae; genus Clusia; species Clusia tigrina. The sequence goes on from OV050032.1 coordinate 176,819,974, forward strand.
GCATCCCGGCGGCCATGCCGGCGATTGTGCGCATCAAAACTGAGCCCGGCTTGTCGGCGGCGCCCACCAACACGCCACCCGCCTCGCCCACGTTCGCCCTGACCAACGCCTGCATTGCCGCTGCGAACTCGGACGTCCTGGCCTCAGTCGATGATCACTTCGCCAAGGCGCTGGGCGACACCTGGAAGAAGCTGCAAGAGAGCAAGGAAGTGCGCAAATGAGGGCGACGTAGTAAGCGACGTAGTAGGCGACGTAGTAGTCTCAGTTCAAGGGTTGCAGAGGAAGAGGATTAAGGAGAAGGTGAATGCATAACAAGATGAGAAAGGAGGAGAGAATGTTCTCTTATCGTCGCCGTCGTTGTTCCAAAAAAGAAAAATGTGAATTTTTTAAAGTTTATTAGCTTAAAAGTTTAGCCGTAAGATTAAAGAACGTAACAATTCGATCTAACTGGGAAGAGTGTTACCTGTGAAGTGACCGCCGAAGCTTACACAAACTATCACGACTCTCACCCCGCTCTCTTTGTCTGTCTTTCTCTCTCTCTCTCTCTCTTTAGCGAGCTAGTTAGTTAAGCTTCTGATTTCATCCATATGAAAACTTGACAGGCAATTTTTGTATTCCCTTTTTGAGCCTATAATCTAATCCTCCACTTTCCTATTATTCTTTCGTTCCTCTCCCAAAGAATTTCTGAATTTTCCTTCCACCCTCACCCCAAAAAATGTCTTAATTTCCCTAACAAAAACGTTCATACTATTTGCATTGTTATTGAATCGTGTGGCAGGAGCTTTATAGATAATGTCCCACCTAACACAGACAAACTCTCTCTTGCTCTCGCTGTCTCTCCAGCACTATTTCAGTGTCTTCAACACTCTCTCAGTCTGTCCAACACTCGCTCAGAGTCTCGCTCAGACTGTCCAGCACTCTTTCAGTGTCTCCAACACTCGCTCAGTCTGTCCAACACTCTCTCAGTCTGTCCGACACTCGCTCAGAGTCTCTCAACACTCGCTCAGAGTCTCTCTAAAACTCGGGCAGTGCATCCCAAAACTCACTTAGTCTCTTCAGCACTGATTCAAGGTCTCCCAACACTCGCTCACTCTTTTCAAACACTCAGTCTCACCCAACTCCCGTTCAGTGTCTCCCAACACTTTCTCAGTGTATCTAGAACAGTCGCTCCCTATATTCAATATATTCACACACTCGCTCAGTATCTCCCAACATTCGCTCAGTGCCTCCCAACACTCGCTCAGTCTGTCTAACACTGGATCAATCTCTCCAACACTGGCTCAGTATATTCAAACAGTCGTTCAGAGTCTTCCAACACTGGCCCAATCTCTCCTATACTGGCTCAGTGTCCTCCAAACTCGCTCAGTGCCTCTCGAACACTCGTTCAATGCCTTCCAAAATTAGCTTACTGTCTCCAACACTGTCTCAAGGCCCCAATACTCGGTCACTCTTTTCAAACACTCGTTCAGTGTCTCCCAACACTCTCTCAGTGTAGCTAAACACTCGCTCAGTGCCTCCCAACACTCGCTCAGTGCCTCCCAACACTCGCTCAGTGCCTCCCAACACTCGCTCAGTCTGTCTAACATTGGATCAATCTCTCCAACACTGGCTCAGTATATTCAAACAGTCGTTCAGAGTCTTCCAACACTGGCTCAATCTCTCCTATACTGGCTCAGTGTCCCCCAACAATCGCTCAGTGTCTCTCGAACACTCGTTCAATGCCTTCTAAAACTCGCTTAGTCTCTCCAACACTGACTCGAGTTCTTCCAACACTTGGTCACTCTTTTCTAACACTCGCTCAGTCTCACCCAGCACTCGCTCAGTGACGTCACAGATAACACTTTCCAAGTTAATTTACATATTTTAAGCGAGCATAAAAACTATTTTAACTACAATTAATACTACCAAATCTACTACTATTTACACATACATACATGCTACTACTACTACTACTATTTTACTAATGTCAAAGGCAAACAAGAAGAAGAAGAAGAATACCAGGAAGAATAAGAAGAAGATTAAGAAGAAGAAGCACATGTGTGAAGATCTCAATTAACGAAACTTTTGTGAAGAATTTGTTGTTTTTTTTTTTTATTAAGTTGGCTTTTTTTTAAACAAACCTTGCAATAAACTGAAATTGAAAAAAAATTATTGATAAAAGTAGTAGTGGTCACGCTACTACCCACCCACCCACTCCATTCAAACGCACATACCTTCGTACAAGAAAGAGTTCGGGTTGTAAAATCAGTTTAAAAACAGTTTCGTGACTCTTTTTCGTTTGTTTACTTTATTAGCACAAAGTACGCGCATGTTTTATTATATTAAAGCGGGAATTAAATATATATGAATATGAAAAACAACGCAAAGCAACGAAAATTAACTACAAAAACAAAATAAAATAAACTTAAATTTATATTATTAAATAAAAGTTTTGTGTTTAGCATTAAAAAAGGTGTCCTTAGAATTCTCTGTTTAATGCTTATATTTTTATTTTATTTGCCATTTACTTTTTTATTTGTCTTCATACATTATTTGATTATTTTTATATTCAAACTAAATTTTATGCTCAAATTTTTTTCTCATTTATGTTTAAATTTCTTTTTTGTAAACATTTTATTTTTTAGTGTTATTCTCAAATTTGTTTTATTTTTTAGTGTTATCTTCAAATTTATTTTTGATTTCAAATTTATTTTTATGTTCAGATTTTTTTTTTTAATATTATTGTTTGGGTATAAAAACTTCCAAACATTAATGTTTGGGAGTTTTTATACCCAAACAATTATCTTCAAATTTGTTTTTATATTTACATTTATTTTTAAGTTGAAAATTTTTTTTAATATGAACATAATTTTTTTTCAATTTATTTTATCAGAACTTTATAAATAATAAAATAGATTTTTATTCTTTTTTAAATTATAAAAAAACATTCAAATTATAATAATAAAAATTATATTAAAAATAAAAACAATTTATAAATTTAAAAAAAAAATTGTATACGATTGTATAAATATATTTATTAGTTTTTTTTAAACGCATGACAAATAATTAAATAAAATTTCGGTATTTATTGAAATGTTTGTTTCCATATTTCAGTTTTCTCCGGAAACCAATTTCAGGGCAATTTTTATTGAAGCGAGATCAAAAAAATAAATAAATAAAATAATTCAATTAAAAACAAATATTATCAATTATAAAAAGATTTTCAATATAAATAAAAATAATTACAAGGAAAAACATTCATTACAAATAATAATATGACAATAACAATAAAAAAATTCATTTTGATACAATTTGTTATTATTTTGAATAAGTTTTTTTATAAAAAAAATCATTTATTTGTTAAGGTTATAAAAAATTGAATAGAATTGATAAAACAATAAAAAAATTATTTGTAATTAATGTTTTTTATTATTTTGAAAAATTTTTTTTAATATTATAATTTTTTATATATTAAGATTAAAAAAAAGAAAAAAAAACTAAAAAGGCATTAATTACAAACAACAAAATAAATCACAATAAAAAACTTGAACTTGTTTTGGAAATATTTTTATTTGAATTGACCATTTTTTTATAATTTTGACTATTTTTCTTCAAATAAAAAAAAAAATTAATTATTAATTGATAAAAAATTTTGTTATTATTTTGAATAAATTTTGCTTAATTTGAATAAATTTGTTATTTTTTAATTTAAATATTTTCTTGTAATTTATAAGAATCAAAATCTGTTTTATCTGTGAAGTTCTGATATTTATAAGTATAAAAGAAAATATTATTAATATTGTATTTTTCTTTGCTACCCTAAGAATTGATTTTTTTAAATTAGTTTTACTCTCATAATTCTCTTAATTATTTGCATGTAATTATATATTTTTTATTTTGCTCAAAATTACAATTTTTTCCAATTTGTTTTTAATTAAATTATTTGTTTAAAGTCAATTTGTTAACTCCTTTGATAAATCTCTTTAAATATAATTCAGCTTTAATTTGAAATTTGCTTTGTTATTGTTTTTTTATGTTTTTAATTTCCTTCTAATTATTCAGGTTTTATTTTTTCTCTCATAATTCATTTTTTATTTTTTCTCTCATAATTATTTTTTTTTCTTAGAATTATCTATTTTTATTGTTTCTCCTTTATAATTATTTATTTTTATTTTTTCTCTTTTATAATTTTTTATTTTTATATTTTCTTTTATAATTATTTATTTTCATTTTGTTTTCTCTTATAATTAATAATTTGTATTGTTTCTCCTTTGTAATTATTTTTTTTCTCTTTTATAATTATCTATTTTTCTTTGATAATTATTTATTTTTAATTTTCCTCTTATAAATATTAATTTTTTTTTTTCTCTTTTATAATTATTTATTTTTCTTTTATAATTATTTATTTTAATTTTTTCTCCTTTATAATTATTTTTTTCTTTTTTATAATTATTTATTTTTCTTATAATTATCTATTTTTATTGTTTCTCCTTTATAATTATTTATTTCTATTTTTTCTTTTATAATTATTTATTTTTATATTTTCTTTTATAATTATATGTTTTTTTTTTTGTTTTCTCTTATAATTAATAATTTTAATTTTTCTTTTTTACAATTATTAATTTTTATTTTTTCTTTTTTATAATAATTTATTTTTCTCTTTTATAATCATTTATTTTTATTTTTTCTCTCTTATGATTATTTATATTTATTTTATTTCTCTTGTAATAATTTTTCCTTATAATTATTTATATTTTTTCTCCTATAATTTTTTTTTAAATTTTGACTCCTATAATTATATAAACTTATTTTTTATTTTTTCTCTTTTATAATTATAATTTTATTTTTTGCCTTAATTATTTTTTTAAAATTATTATTTATATATTATTTTTTTTAATTATATTTTTATTGTTTCTCTATTCGAATTAATTATTTTTTTTATTTTATTATTATCTATTTTAAATTTTTCTCATTGATAATAATTTATTTTTATTTGTCTCTCTTATAATTATTTATTTTTATATTTTCTCCGTTATAATTAAAATGTTTTAAGTTTTAAATTTTTGTTCACTGCTCTGAAAAGAGCTTCTCGCTCTTATTTATTTAAATAAATGTTGTATTCTCTTTCTTAGTTCAGCCGTGTTCGATTCGCGAGCTTGGTTGCTCGCTCTTGAAACGAACGTCCAAACCAATTAAAGAAACTTGGCAGCACTGACAACAGATCAAGCTCTGTCAGGATTCTATTCTGTACACAAACCCATCAGAACTGCGACTCGAAGCGAGCATTGACTGGCGAATCGACCGCGGCTTTTGTAGTAATCAGCTTTTTTAGATATATTTAATACTTAACTTTATAATTTTTAATTTTATTTTTGAAACAGACTTTTAAATAAACTTTGAACTTGTTTGTTTTATTATTTATTCTTTAATTATAAATACAATTCTTTATTTTGCCAACTTCCACAATTTTGTTTCCCTTCAATTTTCCCCCCTGATTGATGTTTCTTTTTGTTTAAACTTAAATTTTTTGTATTTAATTTCATAAAATAATGTCATAATTTGCAATTATGATTTAGTGTTTTTATAAGCTAAAACCATGGAATTCCTATTATTTTGATAAATATAAATGTACTTTTAAATATCCTTTTATACGCAAATGGATGAAAATGCATTAAAACAAATAAAATAAAAAGTTGAAAAATATCAATTAAATGAGTTCTGATTTACAATTAACCGACGGTACCAGAAACGACGGTACCAGAAACGACGGTACCCATTAACGCCAATCCTCGTCTGGGAATCAAAAGGACGATAACTGTTACGAGCAGAAGCAGCGTCTGTGGACAATTGAGGCCTGGAACCCTCTCTGAATAATCAATTCTTATACTCTCGAAATTTCCTCATGGTGCCCTGCTTCGGTCAAGTGAGGAAAGGAACCCTCTCTGAATGTTCAATTCTTACACTCTCGAAATTTCCACATGGACCCTGCCCCGGGAAGTTGAGGACTGGAACCCTCTCTGAATAATCAAATGTTATACTATAGAAAATTCCTCATGGTGCCCGGTGTCCAAAGTGCACTACTTTAGGTATTATTAATTGTGTGAAAGAGAGATAGAGAGAGAGAGAGAGAGAGAGAGAAACGGTCGACCATTGGATAAGGGATCTTTTTAACATACTTCACAAGCATATTATGCAGACATTTCAGTAGAATTTTATATTTCGATGAGAAATTGGCTATTTCATCTTTAACGAGGCGGTTTTCCAGCTCTGTGTGTCCAATACCATGGAGATCCAGCTGTAGTGTGGAGAATTCGTGATCGTGAGATCGTTGAAGTAGTACAATATTAGCAGTTCTCGCCGTTCCCCATAAAGTATCCCATCCTCTGTCCAAATCGGGTTTATGATTGCTTTGTATATACACATTTTATTCTCCAGATTGCGTTTTAGCGCTTTATAAAGGAGTTTAGAAGCAATGTTGATACCTTGAGAAGATCTTTTGCCAGCAACTTAGAAGCAAAAACGATTCCTTGAGAATCCGTCTAGAAGAGAGTGCCAAACACCCATGCCCTGGAGAAGGGGGGAACTGAACTTCTACACCGACGGTTCCAAGCTTGACGATAGAATCGGCTTTGGAATTTTCTCAAAAGAACTGGGACTGGAACTTTCGTTCCGTCTCCCCGACCACTGCAGTGCTTATCTAGCAGAGGTGTCGTAGCCATAAAGGAGGTAGCCGTGTACTTAAGTAGACACGCCGTAACATTATAAATATCTACTCGGATAGCCAGGCGGCCATCAAGTACATGAACTCGGTGGCACTGAATTCACAGGTTGATCAGGACTGCCGGGCAGCTCTAAATGGTATCAGCACCGTTTTCAGGGGACGCCTAATATGGGTTCCGGGGCATAGGGATATTGAAGGGAACTGTAGGGCTGATGAGTTAGTTTGACGGGGCACCAACCTTCCTCTGTGTACGGACAGATGCGAGGTTGGAACACCAATTGCCACCTGTAAACTGATGTTGAAAGATAGCGCCGTGCGTGAGGCCAATAGGTCTGGGGTAGGCGAAGGCACTTGCGTAACGACTACGCTAATGTGACCGAAACTTAATAGGAGCAAATCTAGAGACTTGCTTGGCCTATCGAGAGAAGATGTCTCCAGCTGGTGGCTTCTAAGCTGGTGGCTTCTAAGGTGGTGGCTTCTATAACCGGTCACTGGTTTTTCGGCAGACATGCTCTCAGGCTGGGAGTATTCTCTCATGAATACTGCAGAAACTGTAGGGGGGAAGCGTGGGAGGAGTCTGTGGATCATCTCTTCTGTAGGTACCCGGCTCTAATCAGAAGTAGAGCGGTGTCTTTAGGCAAATACGCTTTCAGCTCCGTTACGCAAGTGTCCGGCGTATAGGTCAAACAAATCCTTCGCTTTATTAGAGCTTCAAAATGCTTTGACTAGTAAAGTAGAGATAGCGGTGATATCGTAATGGACCCATGGTGGTCTGACTGAGTTGGTCTGTAGACTGACTGCCACGTTAACCTAACCTTGAGAATTTTCTCAAGTATGCTAAGGTTTGCAAGGATTAAGTGCAGGTGTGAGGCTAAACATACCTAGGTGGGACAGTGCTCTTGAAAATGTAGGTTATCCACAGAGTTGCTGAAGAGATTTGAACAGATTATATTCTCCGTTTATATATTTATATTAAAAATAGTTCCCTTCCGACTCAATTTGACAGTTTGCACGAATCTGAAAGCATGTTGAATGAGTATTGTAGATCATCGGCCGGGATGTCCTTCAGGATGGCAATACAAGCCTTTTGAATGGCTTCTGCGTCCACACCACGCTTTCCTTTCATCGGCAAATGCATTTCTCCGAAAAGGTAAAAGTCGCACGGTGCCAAATCAGGCGAATACGGGGAGGGGTTGAGAGTCAAATTGCCAATAGATGGCTTCCGTAGAAATACCAATTTTCGAAAAGTCCTCTTTACTTTGGAATGCACCTTTTATATTTTTTAAGGTAATAAGGAGGGGAACATGACGCTCTTCTAAGAGTAAAAGTGACGTGGCAACTTTTTGCCTCATTCACTCGTATTCGCCAAGTCCTCAACCACTGCTCTAGTCTCCTCTGCGTAGGTGCTGCTTTGGTGTTTGGACTGTTTTTTGGGACAAGAGTTGAAATTGTACGATTTATGTCAGTTGACAAATCGGATGTGTGGATCAGATACTATAGGTGTGCCAGCGCGCTCCTTTCTGGTGCTCCTGGTGCCATGTTGCAGTCGCTAGATATGAACCTTTTGTACTTCACCCTCAATACTCTGTTCGTTGTGAATGATTCAAGGAGTCGGTGGACAGGCAGTCATTTATTTTATATGGTAGGTAGGTAGGTAGGTAGATAGGTAGGTAGGTAAGTAGGTAGGTAGGTAGGTAGGTTAGGCAGCCGCATCTCCTAGAAAACAGTGATGCCACTTAGTCCACCGATTGGGTTCGTAGTGAGCCGCGGGTGCGGGACATGGCTACGTTTCTCCCTCCAGACTGAACCAACCTGAGCCTTTAATAGAGCGTAGAAGGTCATTAACACCTGACTGGCATAGACCATCTACACTTGTTAAGAAATGGGATCCTAGCAAACGTTCCCTATTTCTAGCAAAAGCTGGGCATGCACAGAAGAGATTTTGGATTATCTCTAGTTCCCCCTCGTTGCTGCAGTTGCGACAGAAATCATGCGTACTCGTATAACTCCCATTCTTCCTGCATGATTTCCTGTTAGACAATGTCCCTTGAGTCTTTTGAGTCTAACGATATTCTTGGATAGACGTAGATTTTGCCACTGCCATTTAGCAGGTAGTGGCGGTTGATTCACCGTTGATTGGTTAAATTAATCAGTGTCTCCCTTATGAGAAGCTTACAAGTTGCGAGAGGTATGCCCGTATAGAAGTGCCGTCTCTCGCAAGTTGATCAGCCTTGCAGTTCCCTGGTATATCCCTATGTCCTGGCATCCAGCACAAATGGATATGGAATTGTTTAGTCATCTCGTTAAAAGATCGTCGACAGTCTAAGACACTCCTTGATGTTATTTGGAATACATCCAAAGCCCCTAGGGCAGCTTGGCTGTCTGATAAAATGCAGATATCCTTGCCGGTTACCTCGCCCGTGAGGGTACTACCATACCAATTGAACCAGATAGGTTAAACATCGGGATTCCTCTTGCCACATGTAAGACACAGTGGGCAGGCGCTGCTCTGACGGCACAGGATGCCAAAAGGCTAGACAAACCTGGCCTGAAATAAATGTCAAGCGCTCAAAGGACTTGGTATCTCTAAATAGACTGATTATAGGTTCCGTACTTAGTGTCCTAAGGAGACACTGGACTCTGGGTATTCACGGTTGTAGGATGGAGATTGCCTCTTAAGACTACTGCAGAAGTTGAATAGACGAGGAGAAGCAAGAGTCCATTGAACACCTGTTATGTACGTGTCCAGCGTTGTTTAGAAGGACACGCACTTTCCTGGGCGACCGCTTTCTGGACAGTTTGGGAGATATTCCAAATAAGAAGATCAGCTCCATCAGCTGCTTCATTTAAAGCTCCAAATGGCTCGACCTTTGAAATGGATGGGACCTGTTTCTCATGCGGTATCACCAGGGGTCAATGATGGCCTAAGTGCGCCCTTCGGGCGGCCGCTTTACATGCCTACCTACCGGTTACCTTGTTTATCCTCAACCAACTGAAGACTTCGTGAATAGCGGTCATTTCCGCTTGAAAAACACTGCAGTGATCCATGTCGTCGAATCACTATCAGAGAAGTTGCTGAGGATGTCGGCATATCGATTGGCTCAAGCCATGCAATTTTTTCGGATGTTTTGGGCATTGAACAAGCGAAGATTGTTCCGAAATTGTTGACTTTTGACCCAAACTGACATCGCTAAGGAGCTGTTGAATGTCGTCAACGACGATCCAGATTTGCTCAATGTTTCGTCACCAGTTGTGACCCTTCATGGTATATAGTTATGACGTCGAAACCAAAGCTCAATCATCCCAATGGAAGCGGCCAGAAGGGCCAAGACCGACAAAAGCACGCCAAGTTCGGTCAAATGTGAAGGCTCTCCTCTCCGTTTTCTTCGATTATAATGGCGTGGTGCATCAAGAGTTCTTGCCAATAGGTCGTATGGTCAATAAGGAAGATTACTTTCCAAGTTATGGGCCGTTTGCCTGAAGCAATGCGAAGAAAACGCCCGGATTTGCAGCAAAACAATTCACGGCTTTTGCACCACGATAAGGCACCTTCTCACACATCGTTGCTTAGTCGTGGTTCCGTGATCATGCCTCAGCCACCGTATTCTCACCGGAGTTTAGATTGAGATTTAGATTCAATATGTCAGGAAGTACTAGCACCACAGCCCGTAAGGACCTATTGAGCTAATGCCTAAGTTTCACTCTAACCTTAGGCTTTTTAAGAATTGGAGCACTTTGGAAGGTAGAAGTGTCCAAACTGTGGGAGGGTCTGTGAAGAACTCCCCCAAAAATTTTAAACTCTTACCTTTGATCGTTGGACACTCACATTTTAAATGTGTTCTGATGTTTCCGAGTTGTGTCCACAGTTGCGGTCAGAAATGTCCGACAGGTGATATCTCGTTAAGGTGGTACCTCAGGCAGCAGGGTCCGCTCAGATACCCCACTAGAGTCGTAAGACATTCGCGGTTCAGAGTTAGCTCCCCTTTGGAGATATTTCGGTTGGGGGTAAGAAATATCTTTGCCAAAAAGCTCAGAATGTGCTTGGATGCCAGAGTGAAAAACATTGAACATGAGGGTTATGATCCAGATCTGGATGGGTTGCAAAAATGCATTAAGCCTAAGGACTATAGACCAATTAGTCTGTCCTCCTCTCTTTTGAAAACGCTGGAAAGGGTCCTTGATATACAAATCAGGAGCTCTATTAATTCCACGCTCCTATCCAAATCACAACATGCCTATACCAAAGGGAAGTCTGTGGAAACAGCGCTGCACGTGCTCATTGAGCAAGTAGAGAAATCTCTTGCCGATAAAGAATATACTCTTGCAGTATTTCTTGATACAGAAGGGGCATTCAACAATATAACCAATAAACCTTGATCCCACTCTGGTTAGGTTCATCGGAAAACACGCGTCATCAGCTGCTCAATAGAAAATGTGCATGCTAAAAGGGCTGTCAAGAGACGTACGCCACAAGGCTGTGTGCTCTCACCCCACATCTGGAAGCTGACGGTGAACACACTACTAATGAGATTAGATCAGACCGGCTGTAACACTATAGCTAATGCAGATGACATCGCTATCTCTGTTTCCGGCAAATATCTTTCAACACTTTCAGAAAAGCTAAGCTACTCTCTTAGTATTCTGTCCCAATGGTGTCATGAAGTTGGTCTAGACGTCAACCCTTCCAAAACTGAGGCTATGCTTTTCACCAGGAAGCATAAAATACCAAGCTTTGTCCTACCCAAACTCAATGGGACTTCGCTTAGCGTAAGCAATAGTGTCAAGTATCTAGGTCTGGTCCCTGACCCTAAGCTTGGCTGGAAAGCAAATTTAGTGGAGAGGGTACGGAAATTCGCGTGTGCTCTCTACTGTTGCAAGAGATCCCTAGGAACAAGATGGGTCGTCCAGCCTCGAATCATGTCCTGGCTCTATGCGGCGGTGGTTGAGCCATACCTTCTCTATGGCGCTGTCTTCTGGTGGCCCGCATCTGACAAGGCGGAGAACCTGAAACCTCTTGACAAGGTCAGAAGAACAGCAGCGATTCTGATAACAGGGGCTCTGCGTACCACCTCTACGAAAGCTCTATTACTAGGTTCAACCTAGTCCAGCGAGATATAGCATTGAGTCTGATTGCTGAGCATTTTGCTTGTTGCCTGACCAGAAGCTTAGTGGGCAACCAGTGTTCCTACACTGGTTGCCCACTAAGCTTCTGGTCAGGCAACAAGCAAAATGCTCAGCAATAAGACTCAATGCTATATCTCGCTGGACTAGGTTGAACCTGGGCCACACCAATTTTCTAAGGCAGGACACGCCCGTGCCGACGGACGTTGACTATACGTGCTCTACACCTAATCTAAACCACGGGTTCAACACCCACATTCTTGATAGAGAGGAATGGTCCAATAAATTAGTGGTCACTGATAGTTCTACTGACATCTACACGGATGGCTCCAAACTGGAGAATAAGTTCGGCTGCGGCATTTTCTCCAGCAAACTTGGCATCAAGCTCTCCTATCGTCTCTCTGACCATTGCAGCGTCCTTCAGGCGGACGTAATGGCAATTTTCCAAGCGTCCAAGTGGCTTATTCACAACAAAGTATTCGATGTGACCATTCACGGACAGTCAGGCGGCAATCAAGTCCCTAGCTAGTGTATTCACTACACCTAAGCTCGTACTTGAATGCCGCTCCTCCCTAAATGTCGTCTCGGGTAACTCGCAAGTTCACATACATATGCTGGGTGCCTGGACATAGCGATATTTTGGGAAACTGCGAGGCCGATGAATTGGCCAAAATAGGTACGATGCCACCTGACATCTCTCCCTCTTTCATTGTAGGTGTCCCACTAACCACGGTCAGCTGTGCCAAAAATCCTTTGCCTTGAGTAGGTGAATTCAGATGTTTGACTGATGTGCTGGGAGACTTGCAGAAACTGCGCGCCGAATCTCCAGATTTAAGTAAGTTACCGTGAGTGATCTGCGTATGCCCCAAATGTGAAGTTCAAAATATCTCCGTGCTTAGAAAACAAAAATATTTAACTCCACTGTGAAGTCCACGCTTATGTACGGTTGCGAAGCCTGGAACCTTGCAGCCGCTGACCTCCAAACGCTGCAGGTTTTTCAGCAATCGTTGTCTCCGTAAAATACTGAGAATTTTCTGGCCCGATACGCTGCAGGTTTTTCAGCAATCGTTGTCTCCGTAAAATACTGAGAATTTTCTGGCCCGAAGATCTCAAACACTGACCTGTGGAATCGCTGTAACCAGACACCAATGCGCCTGGAAATTCTGAAACGGAAATGGGGCTGGCTTGGGCACGTGTCAAGAAGAGACCAAACCAACATCACCCGCAGCGCAATCGACTGGAACCCTCAAGGCAGCCGTTGCAGAGGCAGGCCAGCATTGACCTGGAGGAGGAATCTGGAAGCTGACGTATTCAAAACCAACCAAACCTGCAGCGAAATCAAGAGGTTGGCGCATGGCAGAGCGAAATGGAGGAACCTTGTTGCGGCCCTGTGCTCCCCCGCGGAGCCATAGGACCATATAAAGGGTTTTCTAATTAGAGGTGTTATTTTGGTATTCAAAGAAAAATGCTATTTTTTGAGATAAATGATCGGATGTTTATTTCGTAATAAAGAGGAAGGTATGCCGTTAATAATGGAAAACAACATCAGTCAAATGGCCACCACGACCCCGCTTACAGGACCATATCCTTTTCATGAAATTTTCCATAACCAAATCGCAAAGTGGCTGCCCTATGTCCTCGATAGCCTCACGAATTCTATCTTTGAGGTCTTGAATGGACGCTCGGCTGTTGGCGTAGACCTTATCTTTCACGTGGCCCCAAAGGAAGAAGTCGCAAGGTGTTAAATCACAAGATCTCGGTGGCCAATTGTGATCACCTCTTCGAGAGATAACACGGTCCGGAAACTTTTCCCGTAAAAGAGCAATGGTTTCGTTGCTTGAGTGGCACGTAGCGTCGTCTTGTTGAAAGTAAACGTTGTCCAGATCAATACCATCCAACTCCGACCATAAAAAATCATTAATCATCTCTCGATAGCGCAATCCATTCACCGTAACTGTTGATCCAACCTCATTTTCGAAAAAGTAAGGTCCAACGACCCCGCCGGACCATAAACCGCACCAAACAGTCACACGTTGAGGATGGAGAGGCTTCTCAACAGTAACTCTTAGGTTTTCCGAGCCCCAGATGCGACAATTTTGCTTGTTGACGTAGCCACCGAGGTGGAAATGGGCCTCATCAGTCAAGATGATTTTTCGATGGAATTCCGGATCATTTTCATGCATTTCAAGGACCCAATCAGCAAAGACACGACGTTGTTGATGATCGGCCGGCTTGAGTTCTTGTGTCAACTGAACTTTATAAGCCTTAAGACCCAAGTCTTTATGCAAAATACGGTGTGATGACGTTTGTGGAATGCCCAATTCCAAAGAACGACGAGGAATGGACGAACCTGGGTTTTCTTCAACACTTTGGGCTACAGCAGCAACAGCAACATTCTCAGTTGTTCTTGAGCGACGTGCACGGGTTTTATTCTTCACATCACTAACTTGTCCCAACAGCTCCAATTTTTCCACCAATTTCTGCATTGCGGTCCGACAAGGTGCTTCACGACGACCCAAAAATGCTTTAGTTTGGCGAACTGTGACTGCAAGATTTTCACCATTTTTGCAGTGAACTTTAATAATTTCAGTGCGTTGTTGAAGCGTGTATCGTTCCATTTTCAGTGATTGCGTAGTTTCTACTTGTCAAATGTCAAAGAATAAAAGCTTCAAAAGTGACAGCTACCGAAATACCGGGTGATTCAAAATAACACCTCTTGTTGGAAAACCCTTTATCTAGAACAATATGTGCTCCGATACGATCAAAGGCTTCTTCAAAGTCTAGGGAAGTGCTGTGACATGCTTTCTATTAGATACACCACTCGAAGAGAGATGGTCAAAAGATGAGATTGAGTCAATGGTGCTATGACTTCAAAATGCTATGACTTTTTGAGGCAACTTGATTGAAACTTAAAACCTTGTACTTAGATGCGAACCACATCAATCTGTAGGCCATGCGCCGCCCAACCTTTTTGATCATCCCCTATATAATTTTTCGAAATCTCCATCGACCCCCAGAAAAGTAATTTTCTGTTAATTAAAGCAAACTTTGTATTTTTTTACGAAAATCGCAAATCCCCTGGCTCAGATCGACCCCCGCTTTTGTTAAATAGACCCCTGGGAGTCTATATAGACCACTTTGGCGACCTCTGCTGTAGGCAATCATCCTCTCCAGTACCTTGCTGTTACATGGGGATGGGGAAATCGGGCGAAAGTTGGACAGATTATCCGCGGGTTTATTGGGCTTAGGAATCGGAGATATAATAGCACATTTCCAACTTTGAGGAAAGATAGACCTGAAGAAAAAATGCAGTTATATAGGTTTACTCGTAATAATCTAATTTTAATAGAGTCAGGTAAGTTTTTTATCATTACATAAGTAATCCGATCATGGCCAGGAGAGCAGCCCTCGGCGTTATTAACAAAGTTGTCAAACGCTTGCATTGTGAGAGGACTATCAATTTCCCTTGCTGAGCAACAGAGATTGTTTGGGGACCAACATTTTTCATGCAATAGCCCAGACTAATGAACAACAAAGTCATGAGGAACATTTTTATCGTTGGAATAATCAGACCAATGTTGTGCAAAAGGATTTGCAATTTCTTTGCCACCTGAAACAGGCTTTTCATTTATTATAAGCTGTGGAATAGTAAAATGATTATAAGAACACGAAAAGCTGCTCTCTGGGGTCTAGTGGTAAGCATGCTAGACTCACACCACGAGGGTCGCAGGTTCAAATCCTGCCACGGGCTTGGTCTCCAAAATACTTCTTTCTATAAAATCCTTTTCTCTTCGAGCAGAAAGCCTCTGTAGTTAGTACTCATATCCCCAACACCTTGCACTCATAATTAATTATCATGTGAGATATTCTAATAATAATAATAAGAACACGAATCCTTTTTAATATTGTTCCATATTTCTTTCGGAGAAGATGACGGATTGATGGAACTGGTGATCTTCACAGAGCTTTCTTTTTTAGCTTTCTTAGCAACAAGTTGGCATTGGCTGCTTTAATACCATGAGATTCTGGTTGGACTGAAAGTGTTTAAAGATGTACCATGCATCTTGCTTTATTGTACGCAGCTCAGCGAGCTCCTTATTCCCCCAGGGGACACATTTTTTTGGCCGTATATAGTATGGCCGAGTTTGAGGGATGGATAATGCAGCTGCACCCTTCTAACAAAAGCCGCTTCTTTGTTTATGCGACGATTCCCAGCGTAGCCTTCATGTCCAGGCACCCCGCAAAGTGTGCCTAGTTCATTCTGGATTTTATGGCATTTCTCAGCCATTCTGGGTGTATAATGATACGATCCCAGTGCCTTAAGAGCAGCCTGGCTGTCTGACATAATGTTGCCATTTAGTCTTCTAGGAAGACATTCTCGGATAAATGCTTCGATGGTTAAGACTTGGACGCTTGAAATATTGTGGTAGTACCCACAGGGAGCGCTTTTTGGAACAATGGACCCATTCTGCCTGCTCCAGTACTACCATATTATAATTTGGACCCAACAGTATACCGTACTTGGACACCTTGTGGAATATAGGTATTGAATTCCCCAAACCTATCTCTTGCAGGAATGCGAACCTTCGAATGCGACTGTGTGAATGATATTTTTCTCAACATATTGTCAGAGACCCTTATAAGAGGGGCATTCAGAAAAGTATCCAAAACCCTCACATATCCTGAAGGCGTAAGGGTTCACCACGGGCCACCCTCTCAATAGTAATGGTTATCGAGGGATGCCCGTGATGACTCCCAGAGCAGTATTAGGGCAGCTACGCATCGCTCCCGTTACTCCTACGCATACAAGACGATGGAGTCTATTTAGATTGCTACTGGCCATTTTTTGTCGTACCTTGGGTCACCCATCTAACGGTGAATAGGTGACCATTGGTCGTACTATGGTGTTATATGACCAGTATGTTAGTTTTGAGGAGATTCCCCAGGTTTTACCAGAAAGCTGTTGGCATGCAAGGAAAAAGGACTATCCTTAAATCCTCAGAAATCTACAATTGTTTCATTCACCAATCAAAGTCAATCTGACTAAACTTTCGTTAGATGGGACAATTTTAGAACATTCCAAAGAGGCGAAATATCTAAGAATAATGCTGGATAAAAAGCTCACTTGGAACTCACATCTAAATTTCCTTACCAATAAAGCAACAAGAGTCAGATTGACTTTGATTGGTAATTGGAACAATGGTAGATTTCTGAGGACTTAAGGATAGTCTTTTTCCTGGCACCAGGTGTTGGTGGATGCTTAGAGCCTGTTGTAGCAGAGAGCAGAAGGTCTCCTGATAGCTACCCACAATATATATGACTATATCATCAGCGTAACCTTGTGTTCTAAAGCACAGACCAATTAGCTTCTCTAGGAGCTCGTCAATAACCAACGTCCAGAATACGGGAGAAAGGACCCCTCCTTGCGCAGAGCCCCTGGTTGTGTTTGTGGCTTTAGGCTGATGGGTCTATATGCTTTAGGCAATTGAACTGACGTTTTACCTGCCTTGGGTATGAATACCACATTTACCTCCCTCCATTTTAACCGAATGTGGGCAAGCAGAATGCTTGGAATCATTCTCCTGCGGACTTGGTCCCCTGAGACTTTTTCCTGTTCCCAAAACTGAAAAGACCCATGAAAAGAAGGCATTTTGGCACTATTAAAGACCACATCGCTGGAACAGCTCGAGGCCATACCAAAAAGCGCATATCAGAAGCGCTTCGAAGATTGGAAAAAGCGCTGGCACAAGTCTCTCATATCTGAGGGGGATTACTTTGAAAGGGACAATAGATGCTAAAATTGAGATGAAGTAGTGTGGGAGATATCAAGGAATATTTTGCTTTATTTGAAAGGCCTATCAATGACATTATATATGGAACTTGACCTTGTTCCAATGGCCATTGCAGCTTCGCTGGGTGGCGCACAACCAAGAGGTCCAATTTTCGTTGACTCTGGCGCATAGATCAGGCTGAATTTGTGGGATGGCACGGGTTTTGTTGACTTGGAAGTCACTGACCGGGGTTGGCGGCTTAGTGGCATAGAGCTGCAACTTAAGGAAACCCCACAGGAAAAAGTCTAACGGGGTCAAATCGCACGAACTCGGTGGTCAGTTGAAGTCGCCTCCGCATGAGATAACTATGTCCGCAAATCGCTCGTGCAGAGTTTCCATTGTGGCATCCACTCTGTGTTCTATTGGAATCACATCCATATCATCCAATTTGGACCAAAAGAAATTGGTAATTTTAAAAAAGTGGTGAACCACCCTCTGTGGTCTAGTGGAAAGCATGCTGGACTCATACTCAGGGAGTCGCGGGTTCGAATCCTTCCCCGATCATGGTATCAAAATGCTTCTCTCTTCGGGTCGAAAACCTCAGTAGCTACTGCTCTTCTCCAAGAAGATGATGATGTAAGATAAAATAATAATAATAATAATAAAGATGCCTACAATTGCTTATATGGGAGGTAGGCGTGATCTTTATCCAAATGAAGCTATCTGGTTCTGTACCGTGGTCCAGACTATACTTTGCAAAGTTTCATTAAGATACGAGTATATACAATGGGGTCGGAAAAACGTGGCCACAGAAGGACAGGAGGATGGGCAGAATCGAAGTTACTCTGCTTGTTGATCATTTGTATATACACATATATGTCCATACCTGCCACGCCTGCCTCTGATAGTTGAAAAACACTTCCACCGCACAAACTTAGTATAACCCTTTTGACCCTCTTTAAGGGTAAAGGGTATAAAAACGGATGCTACCGAATGTAATAAAAGCTGTGGGCGCCCTTGGATTCTTAAGAGTAGAGAGGCACATTCATCAAGAACTACTAGGTCCTCGTCCACGCCCGCGCCTATTACCGGCAGCAAAAGGGCGCTCTCCACAAACGACGATAAACACGGACCCCAACAACTCTTAAGAGTTGGAGGTGGTGAACAAAAGTATCCAAGGACAAGTAACTACAGCATTCGGAACGAAATAATGGAGTCATACGAAGAGACTATCAGCAAGGCTATCATACAAAGGACCTTGAAAAGAAATGGACATTATCCGTTCCGAAGCACCACCTAGAAAGCCTCTGATTAGTGTCATGGCCAGGGAGAAGCGTTTATTGTTCGTAAATAACCACCAGGACAAGGGTTTGGACAGAACCAGGTTGCTATACTCGTAGGAACCCATTTAGACAAAGACCACGCCTACCTCCCATATATGCTACTGTGGGCATCTTCTTTGAAATTACTAATTTCTGTCCAATTGAATTGGTATAGTCACGCAATTTGGCAGTAATAGAGTGTAAACACTTTCCGAAATATAGGCGGTATGTATATACTGCCACGCCCACTATTAACAAATATTCATATCTTAAGATTTATAAGACATTTATGAAAAAAAATTTACGCGAAGAAATTTTAAAATCATAGGAGGACACGCCCACTTTTTGGGGTCGTTCATATGAAGGCCACGCCTACCTAGCTTGTAATCAACTCTGTGTGCGCACGTCTTTAATTAACCAATATTCATTTCTGGGACCCAACGAAATTGCGTACGAAAGTTCAGAGTGCTAGTATAAAATTCCTGATAAAGGCCACGCCTCTCTCCCATATAATAAACTCTGGGTACCCTACCGAAACTGATCTTAGCTATGTTCCTAATGATGATATAGGAATAACATTTGGTAGAATTGTACGGGTACATCGCCAAAGGAACTCGTACGCACATGTCAGGGTAAGAAGGGTATCTAGGGTAAGGATACCCTACGATGATTTTTTAACGTATTAGTGTGTTTCTTTTCGAAATGAAATAAGGCAAATTTTGCAAAATTTGTCAACCTTCAATATAATCGAAAATTCTTCAATCAAATTTTATAGCTTATTATATATAGTGGTTATTATATTATAATTGAGAAGGCAAAAATTCAGCTTTGACCCATCAAAAAGAATCTTTTGTGTATAAATTAATATAATAACGATATTGTCGGCTTTTCTGATCACTGATTTTGGTGCCTTTGGAACCCAGTTCGACTCCTTTTTTTATTGCCGATGACATTTTTTTCTTTAAATTTTGTCTCAAACCAATTTTATCTCATTTATAGAAAATAATATTTTATAGACTCACACACAGAGGATCGGGAGTTCGAATCCTGCCCCGATCTTGGTCGCTAAAATGATTCTTTCCAAATCTTTTTCTCTGCAGGTCGAAAGCCTTAGTTGCTAAGACTCTTTCCCCAACCCCCTTCAATCATAATTAAATATGGTGTAAGATATAATAATAACTAATATTTTTTATGTACAAGACTCCTGATACACCCACATAAATCCCTGAACCAACCATATGGATAGGGAAGTCGCACTTAAAATACACTGTATTCAAATTTGTTAGCTTCAATTTTATTACATCGCCAGTCGCAATACGCATTAATACCAAATATTGAATAAAACTTTATACGTTACATGTTGATATAAGCACCAAGGAGCATGATTCCTCAACAATTGAATATTTCCCTCCCTCCTTCCCAGCTGGAAGAAATCTTAAAATGTGAAATTGGTTGTCTCGGTATATATACATATGTCCCCGATCTGTGTTCTTCAAGTCAAGTGGGACTCTGTAAAGCTGGCTGTAGCGTAGCCTTCGCTGGCGTTCTGTTAACCAATGTTAACAGAGTGCGGCCTAACAGAATTTTAACATTTCCGTGCGTGATGAAAGTGCCTCATCAGCACGATCACAAACCCGTGGATTTTTTAGAAGAATTCAGAATTCAGTCTCTCACTCAATATAAATATTTGTAGTTTTTCGTAGCGACTTCCCTTGGGAGCACAATGATTTAATTGCTTATACGCTTATTAAATTTTTGCGGAATTTTTGCTTTGTCTTCACAAGCAAAATTTTCGTTTTCAGCGGTTATTTGGGAACGTTTTTTGAAATTTTCTATCATTATTATTAATATTGGACTAACTTTTGTATATAATCATTTATTCTTTTATACTTATTATCAGATATTATTTATTTTTTTATTTAAAAAAGTTTATACACAAATAAATTTAATAATAAACTTATTGACTAGGCAACTAACAACTAAGGGTTCGGCCAAACTATTGGTTAAACTAATAATAAAAGTATATATATTGGATATTTATATGTCAAAGGAAATCTGACAAAGGTGGAGCAGTGAAGTTATTTTTATTTATTTTTGTATTATCCTCAGAATGTTCTTTATTCCATATTTATTTTTATTGCCAAATTATTAAAGAAAAATTAGACTTAAATATTATTGTTTTCTATAAAAAAAAATAATAGAAAACCCTACGTATATATTTTATATATTTTTATTTTCTTTATACCTTCCTCTCCCACATTACCAGAAGAATTTGACATAAATGTTTTCAGCAATTGAGAGTTGGTCATAAAATGAGTTCACCATTTTATTTCGCCCTGGCCGAACATAAAAGAACATAATACTATCACCAAGGGAGCTGCCATATCTGAATAATTATTCAGCGTTGCAACTGGATTGTGTAAATAATTGTTTTTTCTTTGAATTTTTAATTTTTATTTAATAAATTTCAATTATTTTTATCAATTTAACTGCTATTTATATATATACATATGTATTCATATACATACATATATATATATATATATATATATATATATATGTGTGTGTGTGTGTGTGACTGTGTACATATAAATATATATATATTTATATATATATATATATATATATATATATACACATACATATATATGCCAATATATTCCAATATCAACGATATAGTAATGCATACGATTACATATAATACACATATATTCGAATATCAACTATATAGTCATACATACGACTATATATAATACATATATATTCCAAAACCAACGAATAGTAATGCATATGGTTATACATTATTCGAGCTGGTTAGAAGGAACAGCCGGAAACGGAATTTCCACGGATATTTTTGCAAGTATCTCCACCGAATGGGTAAAATCGAAGGGCCTGAGTGCACATCCGACGATACCAATACGTATGATGCAGAGCACTCCTTTTTCAAATACAAAAGGTGGCAAACAGAGCGCACCACTCTGGAACTGGAAATCGGGTAAACTTTATTTACCGAACACATTGTGGAGGAGATGCTAAGCAGCAAAAAGAACTGGAACTCTCCACCTTGAAGGATGTATAAAAATGTGTCCAGGGTCGAGAGATGTTCTCAGTGAGGTGTTTGGGTATGTTTTAGTGAATGCAATCCTCACATGCCATGCCAAATCTTTGAGGACAGTTTTGATGATGCGATAGGCATTTTTATCCTCTCTACTCGAATATAAAAAAATTATATATAATACTATAGTAATGCATACAATCATCATAATATAACAAGACAGGAAGTTGAGAACAGCATACAGAATGTGACCACAGACCCAGTGTGAACCATTGTTATAGAAGGCGTGTTTTGGTCCCCCCGAGGAAATCGAAGTGGTCAAACAAATCCATTAATTTAAAGCTGAGCTGCAAGTGTCCCTTCAACAAATTGACGTAAGTCTAATTCAAGATGTATACTTTTTTCTCGTCTCTGAAAGTGATCTTTCCTGTTTATAGCTTGAATTTAATTGTAAAGTTACTTTTTCTTCACGTCTAATCAGTTGACTAATTACATTAATAAAAATGTGCCAGTGGACAGTTTTCACCCGATATGGCAACGCTCTGTTGATGTAACAGCAGCACAACAATACACGGACGCCCTCTGCAGAGCGATTTTTTAAGAAAAAAGTTGCATAACATAAGTTGTACAGCTTGGTAAAGGCCTGTTAAAACAATGTTAATTTAAAATGTTGGCTAGAAGGTTTGTTGTTGTAAATAAACACTCACTTGTTCGTTCAGTCAAGTCAGTTGTTCTCGTTTTCTCTGACACTGTGACAGGGACATTGCGTTATAGTTATCGCGTTATTCGTAATTTGTATGAACGACGCGCAGTTAAACGAAATGACAGTGAAATTGACTAATTAAGTGTGATTGTGTGAAATTGGTTGCACGTCCAGACCAAAGTATCAAAGATTTTTGTGCAAAATAAATGAAAATTGTTCGGCGTTTTCGTCTGTTCTGGTCGCGTATTTTTGCTTATGAATGGACATGAGTATC
Source organism: Clusia tigrina (assembly GCA_920105625.2). Classification (NCBI taxonomy): domain Eukaryota; kingdom Metazoa; phylum Arthropoda; class Insecta; order Diptera; family Clusiidae; genus Clusia; species Clusia tigrina. The sequence goes on from OV050032.1 coordinate 176,842,920, forward strand.
GTGTGCACTCGCTCTGGCCAACGTTGGTGAACGTAACATTTATGTCGTATAGAAAAGGTGCAAAACATTGACACACCGTACATACACACTATATATATATTTATATATAATACACAAACATACACACACACAAACACCCACCAACACTACTTGCTCAACAAAATTTTTATTTGGTGCGACCAAGTACGCTATGCATGTGCACGGTGCATTGGGTTCAATGTAAGCGCGTATGTACGAAAGAGACAAAGACGGTGATTTTAGTTTTTGCCAGAAGTATTTTTTGTTGTTTTGGAAATGGAACACCAGGGACGTTTCGCACTGTATATGTTTATGCTGGAAATACTGCGGCCAGAGAATTTCTAAACAAAATTCGAGTATAAATTATGTTCTGCTAGATTTATAAGACATATATGAATGTATATTGTAGGCTGTCAAGTGGTAAGTTTTTGTTTTTAAATATTTCACTTATCATTCTCATTGCAATCACAGTTGTCAGGGATATAAGTTGTAAAGAACTCTCTCGATTGGAAGGAACAAACTGGGCTTTGGACTATCAAAATTCACTACACTGACTTTTTGGGTATTTCAACATTAGGGAAAATCTATTAGAAGCAAATAAATTACAAGCGGCATTAATGTGTTTTAGATAATTCTGTATGGAGTTATTGATATTAGCTATTATTATTATTATTATAGGGATGAGCAGTCTCAAGTAGACTTTCAAACTTTACTAATTTATTTTTATATTGTTTACGCATGTGCAATTGAGAAATACAACTTGTTAAGCTAATTTTATATTTGGAAATGCAGCTTACTAAGTTAAAAGTGTTTCAACGATCGCCTAGCAACGAACCAGTATCCCTCATAAATAAAAATGTTTGAAATACAACATTTTCTGGAGGAACACTACAACGAAATAATTCTACTGGCCTTAATTTTTAGGACTAAGTTTAGCTTATTGAGTGCTAGTAAAAAATGCCACCAGTCGGAAGAGAAAGAAGCTCTATAATACTGTGCTATAGATGGGATACGTACACTCGACTACGATAATGACATAAAACTGGATCACGTACGACGATTTCCGATGTAATCAAGAATTAACGGGTATTTTTATTGAAGACAAGCTAATATACATAGTAACTGGAAAAATTCCCGGTTTATTTCTATTTGGTGCAGGGCATTCATAAACATAATTTTTCCCAAAAATATTACGGTATCCCAAGTGAAATCGTTTATAACATCTAGAAAACTCATGTCCAATTTTGCAGTTTTTAGTTTGCACACTGTAACGATTTGTTATGACGCTGAAAGTGATTTTTGTATGGGAAACAATAATAAAACTTTCCAACGGCAGCGTTGTTATTGTTTCATTATTAAAGGTCGCAGCAGTCTATAATGATATATAATCAAACAGTTTTTATGTGTCATTTGCATTATCAATGAAGAAGAAGATAAAAATAATTGCCCAACTATCCCAAACATCAAAAAGTTTTCTATAAAATAAATCCCAGTGTTAAAATTTGATATTTTTCCTTTTAAACGAAAATTATGCATATATATTTTCAATTTAATTATGCCTATCTTCATATTCCAGTTTTAAGCATGCTAGTCTAATATTCGAATATTTGCATATGTTCTATCCCGCCCAGGGCAAAGTTTCTGACTAAATTGAGTAAAAATTTGAAATTTTTCTTTCTAAACGAAAATAAATCTACAGATCTTTTAACTTTAATATACGAGGTGTGATCAAAAAATAACCGTTATTGTGTGATCAAAAAATAAAGTATTTATTTATTCATCAACAACTATCTTGTCACCTTCAAAGTAATTCCCCTCAGATATAATACACTTATGCCAGCGTTTTTTTTTCAATCCTCGAAACTCTTCTGAAACGCTTTTTTTGGTATCGCCAACAGCTCCTGTTTCGATTTTTCTTTTATCTCCTCAATCGTAGCAAAACGCTTTCCTTTCATCGGTGTCTTCAGTTTTGGAAAGAGGAAAAAGTCAGCGGGGGCCAAGTCCGGTGAATACGGTGGCTGAGGCATGATAACGGTTTTGTTTTTGGCCAAAAACAGCTCCTGAGCGATGTCCATGCGACGTTGTTTTTGCTCAAAATTTAGCAATTTTGGAACAATCTTCGCTGCCGCACGTTTCATGCCTAAAACATCCGTAAAAATTGCTTGGCATGAGCCGAACGATATGCCAACATCATCAGCAACCTCTCTGATAGTGATTCGACGATTATCCAAAATCATTTTCTTCACTGCGTCAATGTTTTCATCGGTTGTTGACGTGCTCGGGCGACCAGGACGAGCATCGTCATTGACATCTTCTCGTCCTTCCTTAAACCGGTTATACAACAATTGAACTTGTGTTCTGCTCATAGTATACTCGCCAAAGGCCACAGTCAACATTTCAAATGTCTTTGCGCATTTAATTTCATTTTTTACACAAAACTGAATACAGTTTCTTTGATTCAATTTTTAGAATAGTACAAAATCGAAGAGCACACCAAAACACGACTAACCTTTTTATCTGTCAAAAACAAACTGACAATCCAAAATGGTTGGTATTGCCAACATATATAACAGACATGTGTACCAACATAACAGAAAAAAATGCGAACATCGAACATACGTAACTCACGAAAAGATGAAAATAACGGTTATTTTTTGATCACACCTCGTATATATATATATATATATATATATATATATATATATATATATATATATATCTATATATATATATATATGATTCTCAATTTAATTATGCCGATCTCCATATACCAGTTTAAGCATGCTACCCTTCTAGTGGGGGAAGGGGGATTTATATGTTCGTATCGCTCGCAGGGCATGGTCATGAAAAGTTTCTTTCTAAAATATTCCTTAGTTGAACCTTATTCATTCTCCCAAACTCTTGCACACATATTTAATAATGCTTTCAAAATAAATAATTATTTATTTACATCGCAGAATTAGAAAATATTTAAACTTAATAATTAAAGGTTTAAATAAAACCACAAAATCCATGCATTCATAAATAAATAGGTCAATAACCAGCTAAATCTGAAATTTCAATACGCCTTTCTTACATAGTGGGGGCGAATCTAAGAGCATTTATTTGTGTTTAATCGCAAAATTAATTTACAAACAATTGCGCGCATAACGCCTCTGTGCTTGTGTTTCGTTTTTGCCGGCAGTTGCACGTGCATACAAACTCACTCACTCTCTTGCGTGTCCGTCCGCTGCGCTCTCTGCTGCACTGTCTTCTGCAGTGTTGCAATCCTATTCAATATCACTTCAATGCGCCAATTAATGCACTCGTATAATTTTTGTAAATAGAAATTTATGTATAAAATATAAACATTACAATGAATGCATCAAACGTAATATACTGATGATTGATCATTTTGGAATTTGCCAGAGTGAATTTGTGTTTGTTTATTTTCTGTATTGTGTTTTTGTAGGGAAGCAGACGGGCACAGGCAATTGTTGGAAATTCCGTTGAGATTACTGGATTTAATTCATACTTCATTCAAAATATGAATGTTTAGTTTCTCTCTCGCGCTTTGTCAAATGTGTGACTGAGATAGCGTATAATTGGTGCATACTGTTCAATTCGCTCTCGCACACATTGGAGTGCGAATGTGAGTGTCGCACGCTCGCCAACATGAATGTCAGTTGTAATTTCGCTCTCAATCTCAAGACGTCGTTCGTTTCAAACTACTAACTGCGGATGGTTGAGAAGTCGTGTAACGGCAATGGAAACAGTGACAGTGACAGCGAAAACTTAACACAAAACAAACCGTCAAAAGCTGTCATCATCAGTAAAGGCAAAAAAAGAAGTTAACATAAAAAAAAAACAGAAAAGAGAAAACGAAGACTTAAGTCAAAAAGAAACTTCAAAACGAAAGCAGGCGTGAGTGATACAGTCCGCAGCAGAGGCGAAGGCAGAAGAAATTTTCGCTTTTTGTTTATCAACGAAAATTGGAGTAGTTACATGCGTTCAGTTGAAAAACACAATCACAGTGCGAAGCAAAGTGCGTCGTTGCCAGCGTAAACATGGCCAATGGAAAGTGTGTGTGCTATTTAAATGTGACCTGTTTGCGTAGTTCTAATGATACATGAAAAGAAACGCCAAAATTAATTTGTAAAAATACTACGGAATTGGTTGAAAGTAAAATTGGTTGACATGTTGCTAGCAGCAACATGTCGCTGACAGTTTAACAGCAGTTAACAGAAGTTTCGGAGTTGCCACTTTAGTCGGATTACCAGAAACATCAATTAAAAGAGACTGTGAACAATTATTTTAATTAAATGTATAAATATGAGTATGCAGAACGGGATTTCTTAGGTAAGCCAGTACATGTTTCACACATATGTGACTATAGAAAAAGCATTTAGCTAACTTTGGATACATGTCTCGCCACTTGCGCAAAGTGGAGCGAATTCAGACTATAGTCGGAGAAAAGTGGCATCTTTGCAAGCGAAACATGAATGAAAAAACTGACGTGTTACCAGATATTCTAAATTTGTTTTGTTTATTAAAAAAAAACTAAAAAAATCGAATTTCTTAGTTACCTGATGAAACTATATAAAAAGCGTGCGAATACCTACTTTCCACTTTTCAGTTGATTGCTCGTTGGTAACTAAGCCAATCCAGCTGTTTCAGCATAACTTTTTTACTTAACTTATTTCTAGTGTCCCATGAATCAGGAGTATTATCGAAATTTTCTTTCAAATATTCGTTTTCGAAGAGATGAGTAATAGAATTTAAGGCCGCATAAGATCCTCGCAGCTCGCCCAATAATATTGAGATAGGCATTCGTTCCCTAGGTCTATTCGACTCCTCAACACCTCTACTGCAGTGGTGCCAGTACTGTTATACAACTGTATGACTAGACCAAATTAATTAAGTTATTTTTACACTTATCAATGCAAACTGAACGAAATTCTGAATTAAAACTAAATTTCTAATTTAAATCTAACGTCTTAAGGTGCAAAGTGACATGTAGCAGATACAGAATTGGCAACAGAAACATAATATAGTACTACACTATTAAATGAGAAAAAATGACGACAGAACAGAAACACCTCACGACGACCCCTCCAAAGGAACAGTACTGAAATTTCAAGAACTAGTTTCCTTTAACCGAAGGCCTGAAGAAGAAAGAAACGACTTTTTTTTTTCCAAAACAGATTTATTTATTTGGTTTTCAGCAACATTGCCTAAAACCACACAAGTCTGGAAATCTGTTGATTAATCGTCAAACTATTTAAACCAAATCACAGCTGTTTAGTTAAAGCCTCAACTAAGAAGAATCATGACACAGCGTAGAAAATGTGCGCTGGAAATGACAAAGCTAAATTGTAATTAGCAAAACTAAATTTTAATTAGCAAAACTAAATTGTAAATACCTTAAAACTTCCAATACAAGTAGATCTTAGAATTTATATTTAGTTTATTTATAATTTGTTTTTTTTTTTATTACTAAAAATAACATGGGCTTTTCTTTTTGTGTTTGAATGTATGATGATGATTCGAATAAGAACCTATTAAATTATTTTCGAGATAACATATTTCTGAAATAATATTCATCAAGTGTTTACACAATTTTTGTTATGATTGTAACTGGTTTTGAATTGGATTACTATCCTGGCCTCCATAATTTTAACCTTCATCTTCATTTCCAGTATCTTCACTATCTTAATCTTCTATTAAGCTGCCCTCTGTGGTCTAGTGGTAAGCATGCTAGACTCACACTGAGAGGTTCGCAAGTTCAAATCGTGCCCCGGGCATGGTCTCAAAAATGCTCGAGAGCCAGCCTTAGTGCTAGTACTCATTCCGTTCTAATTCCTTGCTGCAGTCATAATTAATTATGGTGTAAGATATAATAATAATCTTCCTTTAACGCATCCTCGCAAGAGTCTAAATCAATTCTGAAATCAACTTGCTCAAAGCTGTTCGATTTAGAAATGATTTTGTTATTATATTCTTCTCTAATTTTTATTCGTGGCATTTTTGTGATTTTCTTCGAATATACCTAATTGGGTCTTATCTATCTTAGGAATTTTTTTGTGTGAATTTAATATTTTGCGTTAATTTTGTTGTCTTCATTGAAAAAATTTTTTTTTGATTCTCCTAGAAAATGTAAAATGAAGGACATAGAATACTGCTGCAAGGATTTACCTAATGTTTTTATAGGATGAAGCTTCAACTGATATTCTAGAAACTTTGCAGATTGTAGACTACAGTGAAATAGTTTCTTAATAACTTTCTAATTAATTATTTTTAATAATGTTAAATATTATTTCAAAGCTAATAATAAATTAAAAATAAATTACTTATATAGTTTTTTTGACCTATTGGTTCCAATACGTTACTAAACCAGTTCTTGTAGAAAAAACCCATGTTACTAGCTTTTCTATGAAATTAAATTATTATTTTAATATTAAATATATAACATTAAATTATATATTTATTCAAATATTTAATTTAATTAGTTTTTGAGCGATTTGAAGGTCTGAATGACAAAAAATTTCGTTATTTGTTAAACGGGTTGAAAAACCAATATTTAAATTTCATCCGGAGGTCCTCAATCTTTTAAAAAATATATAATTTAATAATTATATTTATTTTTACTCATTATATTTATTTTTACTCATATTTATTGTTACTCATTATATTTATTGTTTCTAATTATATTTATTGTTTCTGATTATATTTATTATTTATTAATATAATTATAAGTTATATTTCTAATTTAATTATTTGAAGTTTTTCATCTATATTATTTATTATTCGATTATTATTTGGACTTGATTTATGAATGAATATTAAATTGATCTGAATTATAGGGTTATAAATAAATTTATAGATCCATATTATTTTTTATTATTTGGATTTTTTTATAAATGCATATTAAGTTGATCTGAATTATAGGGTTATATATAAATTTATAACATTTAAGTTGCATTTAAAAATTATTGAAAATCAATTAACCGTATATAGACGAATATGAAGCGATATATTGCAATTAGTTACGATAAATGTATCCTTATTTTAAATGAATTGAAACCACGAAGAGGTTTACCGCTGTTAATGATAAACTGAATATAGTATATTATTACAATTATAATATATGAGCTGAAGGCCCTGACAACTAGTTCTGCTTCCACATTATAAAATAATAATAATTAATATAATTATAATAGCCCTTCAGTAATTTAACTGTCGCTCCGGCAACTTTTCATCACTCATTTCCATCATAATCGCGGCCCTTTCAACTGTTTTGATTTGATTCGATTTTTTTTTTTTTGTTTTTCGTTCATGAATTGTGGAAATCTGTCAACTCTGTTCCCACACAGTCGCTGTTTGCTTGCTTGTTTGCTTATAAGCAGAGAGGAGGAGAAAAAGGTAGAAGAAGAAGAATAACTTGCGTGCAAGGGCGACGGCGAGAAAATTTGTTGAGCGAAAAGAGGCGAGAAAGCGAGAGCAAGACAAGAAAAAGAAAATCACAAAATCGTGTCAAATGCAAACATTGCAAAACTTTTTTTTATAATAAAATTTGATAAAAAAAACTAGTAAAAATATATACGAAAAAAGGAAATTAAATTATAAGTGAAAAACAGGTAAAAGAAAAGCAAAACAAAAAACGCAAAAACAAAAGTGTTGCAAATGAAAATAAATTTTGGGAAATCTCACATAACGAAAGCGAAGCGAGCAAAGGAATGATGATGAAAATTCAAGAGTAATGTGCGAAAAAATGCAAAGAGACACGAACGGAGACGTGCAGAAAAAAATGTCACGCAAAGACAGACAGGAGACAAGCAAGGCAATTTTACGCAGGAAAAGTTCGTGGTGAAAATTGCCAGGAAAAACCAAACCAGACGAATACAAACTGAACCCGAACCGAACGGGAACGGGACTCTGTGAAAAGCGTAGAATGGGATTTGAAAAGCAATTGTAAAAAAAAACCAAAAAAAAAACAAAATTCTTTTAACTATTTTCGGTAGTTGTGTGTTTGTGCGTTTTCTATTTATTTTATTCCCGTGTACACCACTTCCAGCTTTTATTGTAACTTGTTTTCTCTTTTTTCCAGATTATTATTAACAAATTGAAGAGCAAAACAAAATGAACGAAACAAGAAATTATACCAAGTAATAAATAAGGAATTGAACAAAATTTTTTTGAAATAAGTCTAAAAGAAGCCAATAAGCAATAATAAAAAGTTAACGCATAGCGGGGAGAAGAGGAGGCGTTCGTTCCATGGCGCCCCATCAACACTAGAAGATTAAGCGAATTATAAATATATATACACGTATAAATATATATTAAAATTCTAAAAGACAACAACAACACAGTATACCTCTAAATAAAAGAAATTACAAAAGCAATAACAACACCAAGAAGAAGAAGAAGAAACGACGACGATGTAGATTAAGCGAATAAAAAAAATTATATATATATATATATATATATATATATATTATATATATATATAGCCCACGATAATAGCACGCGTAACGATAACTGCTAAATTCGTATATACCATTAATTATAATCAAATATTATTTTTTATATATACAAATAATAAGAAAAAAAATAAAAAAGTTAACCCAAAAAAGCATCATCAACAACAACAACGGGAAAAAAATTAAAAGCGGAACAGGAACGTTTGGCTTCCCTCGCCGTCTCGAAACGTAGAAGAGAGTGCGTTGTTGTTGCTGCTACAAACTGGCTCCAGCAGGCAATGTGACATGTGGAAGGCAAAGCATTATTGGACATCTCTTTTTATGCCACCCACTCTGCGAGAACCTCAAAAGCGCCGTCGTATGGGCAGCGTGCGCCACTACCACCACCACTACCAATATAAGCAGCTACAACACCAACAACAACAACTACCACACAAGCAGCCACAACAGCAGCAGCAGCAACTACGACAACAATTGAATCAGCTGCTTCTTGCATCTTCGGCAGCTGCAGCTTAAAATTGCAGCAATCCAAAACCTACAAACCCAACAACAACAAAGAAGTAGAAGAATCATTTTCCTCTCACGGTTCAAAATTGCTGTATTTTTTTTTGTGGTTTGGTTTGCCACTCACACGTCGCTCTCACTACTCACACACACACACACACGAACACAAACACAAACACACTCTTCACCAACTTTTGAGCGTAAATTATAATTATAAAAAACCAAAAGAAAGTGATCTCTCCTAAGTTAAAAAACATAAACAAAAGCAAAGAAAAAAAGGGGAGTATTTAAGGAAAAATCGAAGCAAAAATAAAAAGAAGTAGCGTTATCAATCAAGCCAAAATTTGTGGGGCATCTTCAAAATTATTTGGAAGACGACACAACAACCCCCCCACCACCGCCCACACACACACGCATCCACAAACAAACGAAACATCCTGGTCCTGTGGTTAATTACAAAAATTTCATTTGAATGTCGCCGGTGATTGAATTTATTTGTAATTGGAAGGATTCACTGGCACAATGCAAAGCTTGGATTCATCATGTCAAGAAGCTGATGTAAGTGTTTGAATATTTTACAAATTTTATAAACCCTTCTTTTTTTAGTTTGTTTTTTAAGTAAGCTCGTTATTCTTCCTGAAGCTAAATTGTTTCGTTGAATTGTGTCTTGAAAAGGGTTCCCAACAGAACTACCCCTCTACAATCTGGCAGATAACTTGGCCACAAAACTATCCGGTCTTGATATATACTGTGTAAATACGCTCCTTGAGAAACTAGAAGTCTTCATTAGGATTCAAGAGGTTCCGGTCTTCAACTTCTGACCTATAATGTATGCATGCGTCCTTGAGAAACACGAAGTCTCCACTAGTATTCAAGAAATTCGAGTTTTCAACTACTGACCTATAATTTGTAAATACAACCCTTGAGAAACTAGAAGTCTCCACTAGGATTCAAGAACTTCCGGTTTTCTATAATGTGTACATGCAACCAGGAACTGGAAACCTCTGTGCACATTCTATGTATTCTGCAGTATGCAGAAGAAGTTTCTTCCAAATGGAAGCTGCTAAAATAGCATCCGAAACTATTAGGACATCGAACCGCATAAAGAGCTAGAATTCATAAAGGGCCTTAGATTGGATGGTTCAACAATGGCTACACACGAAAGATCAAATTGGTCGAACTGCACTACAGTCAATTATAATAATAATAATGTACTAGAAGTCGTCTCCACCAGGATTAAAGAACTTCTGGCTTTCAACTTTTGATCTATTACTGTTGCAACTTGTCTTGTGAATAAATTCGTTACAAAAATAATCTTCATATTCTTGATCTATAATATTTAGATACGGATATACTAGAATGCCCCTACTAGGATTGATGAAGGTCTGTTGTAAATTAACTGAGCATAATAGAATATTTCAATCCTCAAATAGTCAGCTTCCTTCAGTTTAATTTGAAATAAATATTTTAATTGAATTATTTCATATTTCCTTTGTAGAAAAGGCTTTGATGCCATCAAGCAGTCTTCTTAAAGTATTTTGATATGATCTTCTTAATTTTGACGATGCTCTGGCATAAAGTTTTGGCTTTTCCTGCTGCGAAGTGTTCACAATACTAATTATTAGTAAGAATAATAACCATTTTCCTGTCACTTGAGTTTGCTTGATCCCTCCTATTAAGAGAAGATACGTTGTCTTCTTCTTTGATTGCATAGTTTGCTACTATTCCACGTGTATAATGCGCACATCCCCCATTTGTACCATGCCATTAAGATACGCGATAAAGAAACGAATGAACTGGTCTCACTGAGCGATATAGTAACGACATGTCGTAAGTCAAAATATACCTACGATATTGTATGCATGTTGTGCCAGCATTGTTCAGAGGTTTGGGTGTATGAATTCCATAAAATTGTTAGAGCCACCTTCCTGGGTTCACATTTATATAAGGCCACTTTTACCAGACTTCGCTTTGGCTGACAAACGAGCAGAGCAACTGCCAATTGGCGGTCCTTTTATATTCTTTTGGTGAACATATTTCTAGTTTCCTCCAGATTAAACCACTGGAAGGAATCCAATCGCCTTACTTAAGGTACCAAGGAAATAAATATTTTAGGAAAAATTTAAGAAAGTAATAAAGAAAACGAAAAGATAATCAGTAAACAAACATACTAATTATAAATAAAATATAATATAAAAGTAATAATAAAGGAATAAAAAAAACCTAAATGAAAATATAAGTAACGAAAAAAAATAATACTAAACAATAATAAATAAAACAAAAACTAGTAAATAAAAAAAATATAAATCACAAAAAAAAACAATCAATTAAAACAAATTACTAAATACAAAAAATATAAGTAACGAACAAAATAACATCAATTACAAAATAATAATAAATATGAAAAAACTAACAAATAATAATATAATTAATTAAATATATAAATAAATAAAAAATTAGTAGTACTAAATTTAAAAAAACTAATAATAAATAAAAAAATATTAATAATAAATAAAAAATATCAATTGTAGAAAAATTGGAATAATAAATGAAAAAAGTAGTAATAATAATAAAAAAAAATGGTAATAATATTTAAAAAAAATAGTAATAATATATAAAAAATAGTAATAATATGTAAAACAATAATAATATATAAAAAAATTTTAATAATAAATAAAAAAAATTAATAAATAAAAAATATATTAATAATATATAAAAAAATATTAATTGTAGAAAAATTGGAATAATAAATGAAAAAAGTAGTAATAATAATAAAAAAAAAAAATAGTAATATATAAAAAATAGTAATAATATGTAAAACAATAATAATATTAAAAAAATATTAATAATAAATTCAAAAAAATTATAAGCTTGAAAATTAATATATCTTTAAAAAATATGTTTTAAAAAATACAATTTTAGAGTAAATAATTATATTTGAAAAAATAATATGAGAAAAAATAGTATATTTTCAAAAATAATGCATTCAAAAATTTAAAATAAAATTTTACGGTGACTAGTTTGGGAGTGATAACTTTTTATTGTTTCATTATTTATTATTTTTCCAAACATATTGTTTTGAATTTGAATTTTAATATCCTTGCCAAACAAGTCACAATATTTTTTTGTTTTAAATTATGTTTTCTTAATAATTGCAATTTTATTTTTCTTATATTATTTCATATTATTTATATATTAGTTCTTATTATTCTTATATTATTAAAAACTTAAAAATCAGACTGAAGAAAGAAACTAAAAAAATATATAATAACATAAAATATAATAAAATGTTGACTAACAAAATAAATTATATCTTTTATGTATAATTATAATAATTATGTATAATAAAACAAAATGAACAAAAATATTCCTCATAAAAGATAATAAAACAAAGCAAAAAAAAAAATTATTTTTCCTCTTAACAAAAGTTTTTTTTAAATTTGAAAAAAAATATAAACTATAATAATAGACATAAAAAAATAAAGCATTTTCATGTTGTAAAATAATTTTTTTTAATCTTTGTATTTTTTTTCTTTCTGTTTATTATTTATTTATCTTTTAATAATAATAATTATCTTTTAAACAATTATTAAAAAAATTAGCATAACTATACAATAATTAAGCATAAATATTTTATAATTTTTCAATATTAAAGTTTTTGTCTTTAAATATTCTTTTTTTATTATATTTCCTTACCATTTTAATTTTTTTCTGTTATTAATTATTTAAAATTCAATTCAAATTTTTATCATTTAATATTTGGTTTTTTAAAATTATTTTTCTTTATCAATCAAAATGATTTTTTTTCTATCATTGATTATTTAAAATTCATTTTAAATTTTTGTCATTTAATATTTTGTTTTTTTTTTTTAATTATGTTTCTTTACCATTTTGATGATTTTCTGTTATTAATTATTTCAAATTCAATTCAAATGCTTATAATATTTTAATATTTTTTTTTTATTATTATTTTTATTTACCATTTTTTTCTTTTTCCAATTGATGTTTTTATAATTTTTTAATATTTATTTTGTTTATTTTTTTAATAATTTATTTTATTATTTTTATTTATCTTTTTGTGGTTTTTCTATTAATAATTTTTTTAAAATTCAATCAAAGTTATTATCATTTTTTATTTATTTTCTCTTAATATATATTTCATTTTTTTAAGATTTTGTACCTCTTTTTTTTATTAATTTTTTAAAATTCATTTAAAATTATTATATTTTTTCTTTACCATTTTGTATTTTTTTTTAAATTTTTTAATGTTTTGTTTTTTATTTGCAATTTTTTTTTCTTTTATGAATTTTTAAAAATTAAACTAAAATTTGTATAGTATTTTAATATGTTATTTTTATTAATTTTTATTTGTGATTTTGTGCATTTTCTGCTATTAATTTTTTTAAATTCAATTGAAGTTTTTCTTATTTTTTTATAATATTATAACTTTAAATTAATTTAATTTTTTTAACAATAACTGAAAATTTTTTTATAATATTTTAAAGCTTAAGCAAATTTTCTTTATTTATTTATTAATTTGATTTTCTATAATATATTTAATAATAGCGTGATTATTTTGAATTGATTTAAACAAATATAAATAAAAAACTAATTTTGTGTGTGTCCATTTTGGTGTTCTTCTTCTTCTTCTTTGCAGTTCATAATAAATGACACGCTAAAAAAATTGAAAGGCTCCTCCAATACAGGTGTCAATAGCAACAACAACTCGCCCACAATAACCGCGACGACAGCAGCATTAAACTCAGGCAGCACAAGTGTTCTCCGGCAACAACAGCAATTTGCATACCACCAACAGCAACCGAAGCAATATCAACAATATCATCATTTACAATCGGCGCTACAGGCCACCACCCCCATCAACTCATTGCAGGCGACCGCGCCGACGCCCACGCTCACGCCGGTGCCTCCTCAAACGCAAACGCCATTGCAATCGCAACAGCAACAGCAACAGCAACTCTCACCCCCACCGTCACTAACGCCTCCAAGCGTAGCGTCCGCAGTCAGTGTCACGTTCCCGAGCAAAAATTCACTGCTCGACTCGAGTCTATTGCACTGTAATATCTCGCAGATTCCCAGCCAGCCACCGTTCTGCATCTTCGACGATGGCCCCGAATCGCCAACAGGAATACAGACCGCAGAGGCACTCTCGGGCGGCAGTGGGAGCGGCAGCAACAGCGGCGCTAGCACGATCGGACTGGGCAACATTGTTATACTCACGGAGTCAGCAGCTGCAGCAGCAGCAACAACAGCGGCGGCGGCGGCGGCGGTGCCTTCACCCTCGTCATGCTCGTCATCGACGAATTTGTCAAATTTTAATTCGATTACCTCGCCCTCACCGGTAGTGCCCGATCTGCTGCTATCCACGCCTCCGGGGGTGAACTCTTCCTGCTCCACATCAACCACATTGTCATCATCACAGTTTAGTATCAGCAGCCAACAACAACTACAGCAGCAGCAGCAGCAGCAGCAACAACAACAACAACAACAAACGCATCAAAACAACAACAACAATAATAATAATAATAATAATAATAGTACTAATATTAATAATAATAACAATGTTAACAACAATAACAACAACAACAAAAAGGCTGAAAAACGTCCTCCCTCATCCTTGTCTATACACAGCAATAGCAACCTGCACTACCACCACCACAACCATGTCAATCACCAGCAGCAGCCTCAGCAGCAGTACTTGCTGTCGTCTGCGGCATCGGTCTCGCCCACCTCCTCGCCCAGCAAGCGTCAAAAGACAAGGGAGGGGAGCGCGAATCGTGGCACTGCCTCGCCCACAACTTCCTCGCGTAGCAGCGCTGGGTCTACAGTGTCGGCTGCACTGGCAGCAACGGCTGCGTTGGCGGCGACGGCTGCAGCGGCGGCTGCGGCAACTGCTGTGAAGCGTGAAAGTGTATCTTCCTCAGGAGCAGCGAATAGCGCAGCAACAACAACAACAACTTTGTCTTCTATAAAGTTCATGAACATTCATGACAAACTCAATGAACTTTATCTGCAATATTTTGTACACGATCTGAACAACTTCGTCGACACCGGGGTACGTATACATGCACGGCAGGGTGGGGGGAGCGGGGCCTGTAACCAGGCTCACCTACCAATGTGACCCCCCTCTCTTCTCACTTTTTCCAATCGTTCTTCTTTCAATGTCCATTTCCATTTCTCTTACAGTTAAAACAGCGAACGCGCGCTTTTATACTCGAGATCCTGGTCGAGAGCGAGAAGCTCAACACTGTTGTGGTGAATCTGTATCCCGGCAACAAGGGATACTCGCTGGCCTTTCACTACGATGACCGGCAGGTGCTGCAGCAATCTGGTGATATATTGGGTGTGACTGAGACGCCGCTGTTGGTGAGTAGCGGCGGCGGTAGTGGCAGTGGTGAGCATGGCTCGCCGGCAGCGGCAGCGGCAGCATCGCCAGCAGCAGGGGCGGCGGGCACAGCAAATACAGCCATGCATAAAAGTGGCACTAGTCGCAATGCCGTCAACAACGTTATTGGCAACGCCAATATCGGTACCAGCCTCAGTAATAAACTGAATGCTGCTTCGCCCTCCTGCACCTCCTCTTCCGCCAACAACTCCAATTCCGCCTCCTCAACCTCCTCCGCCTCCTCCACCATCAACAGCACCACCACCACCATACTGCCTGACTTGAAAGCCTGCAATCAGGATTTCGATGCGGACCTGAAAGGCAACCGGCTCCTCCACGACAGATCAAAAACGCCAAAGGGCGCCACCGAACCGGAAGAGGAGTACGCTCTAATCGAGGTGCTGCGCTGGCCGTACGAGAACGACGAACTGCTGCACTGCATCGATCGCGAAGTACTGCCCGACTTTCTGATGGACATGCTGACGGCGCCCACCGTCACCATGAAGGCAGCCAACGATGACAGCGAACCGCCGCGCATCTACGCGAAGCCGAACATCTTCTATGCGGGCTGCGTTGTCGTCGAGCTGCGCGACTTCCGGCAAACTTTTGCAATTTCTCCGAATATCTGTGATACAAAGCACGTGCTACTGCGGCCCGCCAACGCGACGCTGTTCAGCGACGTGCACCACTTAGCGGCATCAACGAATTTCTACGCTGCCGCAGGCACGACCACTGGAACACCGGGAACAACGTCGCCTGCCCACGATACAGTTTGCACAAGCGAGGACAAGCTCGTTATGGAAAGTCAATTGGTGTTAGCCACCGCCGAACCGCTGTGCCTGGATCCCGATCCCAGTATAGGACAATACGCTATCAACTCCCAGCACCAGCGGCAAATGTACAACACGCACGAGATGCGTCGCCAGATGAAGAAATACACGCAGATTTCGATTAACCGCAAGCGGAAATTGGATCAGTTCACACACTACTACGGACTCGAGCTGCACGACTACTTGACACGTCTGCGAGCGCGGCCGCGTCCCAGCTCTGCCGCCGGCACCGGCTTGGTGACGGCGCCCAGCAGCAATCCGCTGGGCGGCGCCATGCTCTCATCGTTTACGTCGAAGGTGCCGCGGCGACCGCGCGAAGTCATACGTCCCATACGCCCGCCGCGCATGGAGTATCCGCCGAACATGAAGATGCCGGAGCACTTGATCAACGTGGAGAAGTACGCCAAGACGTATGAGCGGCCGCGCGAGACCACCGACTGCCAGCCGCAGCTGATCGAGGAGTACGTTTTGGAGACGGAGCGCGAGGACAACGAGGGCCGACGCGTCATCTACCACATCAAATTGTCGATATTTCAGCGGCCCTCCAACTCGGAATACCTGGGCGAGCTGTATGTGGACCGTGACTTTCGCGAGGGCGAACGGAACGGCGAATCCTGCAGATTTTCGTTGGGTACGCGATTCCATGCGAACCGCTACATACAGCAGTTCACGGAAATATTCACGGAGGAGGGGCGCAAGGCGGTGAAGATCACGCACCTGGTGCCGGGCCACGTGCCCAAGGTGACGCATACGGGCATAACGCCCGAGCAGCGCCAGGCGTTGCTGTTGCAGCAACAACAACAGCAACAGCAGCAGCAACAACAGCAGCAACAACAGCAGCAGCAACAACAGCAGCAGCAACAGCAACAACAGTTGCAGTTGCAGCAGCAGCAAAGGCAGGCGGCATTGTTGGCAGCGCAACAACAACAACAACAGCAATCGCAGACGCACGTTCAAGTGCAAACCGTGGGCACAGCAACAGCGCATCATGTTGTTGCCACGCCCCAGCAGCCGCAACACGTGGTCGTAGTGGGTCCCAACGGACAACAGAAGCACATACTGCCAGCAACGGTGCAGCAGATCACGGCGAACGCGCAACAGAACGCCCATGTTGCTGTCCATGCGACACAGCAGCAGCATATTGCCATCAAACCTGCCGTCAATGTGACCAAAAATATCAACATTGTTGGCATAACCGCCAGCAACGGTGCTACGGTGCAATTGCAATCCGCGCTCACTGCCAGTAACAGCCACAACAGCACCAGCGCCAACTCTAATACCAACTCCAGCAACCACCCCAACCCAAACAGCAACAACACCACCAGCAACAATGTGCTCAGCAACGTGAACAGCAACAGCATCACTCAAGCCCACACTCAGACACAACCCGCGCACCATATACAATTGCATCAAGTTGCCAGTGGCGTCGGCGGCGGCGGCAGCAACAACAACAGCGGCAGCAGCAGCCACAACAACAGCAACACCACTACCACCACCACCACAACAACAACCTCCAGCACCAGCACCACCACGGCAACGACGACGACGACGCACCAGCTGAGTCTCAGCAATGGTTCCTTGGTGCTGGTGCAGCAACATCCCGCCCAGCAGCAGAATCACACGGCGCAACATCAACAGCAGCAGACAACGACGACGACAACAACGCCGACGACGTTGCAGCATGCCGGCATCACAATTCAACCCGCGAACCTGCACGCTCAGCATCAGCATCATCCGCATGGGCAGTTGTCATCCGCGTCGCATTCCCATCAGCAGAAGCCGCAAATCATAACAGCTGCGCAACTGAATGCGGTCGCCAATTCCGCTCTGCGCAGCCAACTCAGCTCCAGCGTGCCAATTTTGGTAAGTGGTCCTCCTTGGCTCTGCCAGAAAGGATTCCTTTAATTCATAAATATATTCTTCCTTCTTATCGTTGTTGTTGTTTTATGCTTTTTGTAGCAAGCTCAGCTGAAAGCTGCTCCTATTATAACCACCCAGCATCAGCAGCACCAGCAGCAGTTGCTGCTTAAACAGCAACAGCAGCAGCAGCAACAACAACAACAACAGCCAAGTACTGCCAACACCAACAACAACAATCCTGCTGTCAACAACAGCACCACCACCAACAACAGTAGCAGCAACAACAGCAGCAACAACAACGCGACGCTGCATTCGAATCCCGCTATAAATGCGATTGTGACGAGCATTATGAACAGCGCCAATCAATGGCAGCAGCAGCACCAGCAGCAGCACCACCAGCAGCAGCAACATCAACAGCAGCACCAGCAACAACAGCAGCAGCAGAATTGTAAGTAGAGCTTTTGTTAAAGCAGCTCAAGTCAAAATCCGCACCTTCGACGAGGCGTCTTAGACTTCCTGGCGAAGAAGTAAATCTCTTCTAGAATATGTAGGAAACTTTTAGCATGTCCGCTTTCTAGAGAATATTTCTTCTAACTATGAACGTAAGGGGCATCGCACCCCCAGGGCCACCTTTCCATACTCCATACCTAAACTGTGTGCAACCATTTGGCAAGCAGAGGTCTTAAAATTTATATAAAACTACCTAAGGCGGAAGACTTCCAAACCCAACTGTTCCAAGAGATTAGACCAAATAATGGGAAAAAAGAAAACAGGAAACTTGAAAGGATTCTGTAGAATTGTGAGTTAACTCAAGAGGTGATTGTGGAGTGTCTGACTCCTTTAGTTCCCGAACTGCAAGGCTTGGTTCTCAAAAATAGTACTAATAATTCCAAATAATAAATTATTTAAATTCAATTTGTGATATTGAGCAAAAAATGTGTCGTATTGACGTCATTACAACCCTCTCTCATCTCCAGTTCACGCTCTATATCCCTCTCTCACTCTCTAAAACTCTCCCTTAGATATAGAATCCCTCCCTAATCTCCAGTTCACTCTCTATATCCCTCTCTCAAACTCTCCCTTACTCTCTGTATCCCTCCCTAATCTCCAGTTCACGCTCTATCTCCCTCTCTCACTCTCTAAAACTCTCCCATAGATATAGAATCCCTCCCTAATCTCCAGTTCACTCTCTATACCCCTCTCTCAAACTCTCCCTTACTCTCTGTATCCCTCCCTAATCTCCAGTTCACTCTCTATATCCCTCTTTCAAACTCTCCTTTACTCTCTGTATCCCTCCCTAATCTCCAGTTCACTCTCTATACCCCTCTCTCAAACTCTCTGCATCCCTCTCTAATCTCCAGTTCACTCTCTATATCCCTCTTTCAAACTCTCCTTTACTCTCTGTATCCCTCCCTAATCTCCAGTTCACTCTCTATACCCCTCTCTCAAACTCTCCCTTACTCTCTGCATCCCTCTCTAATCTCCAGTTCACTCTCTATATCCCTCTCTCAAACTCTCCCTTACTCTCTATATCCCTCTCTAATTTCCAGTTCACTTTCTATATCCCTCTCTCACACTCTATATCCCTATCTCTCACTGTCTATATCTTTGTCTCATCTGCAGCGCACTATCTATATCGGTCTCTCTTTCTCTCTCCACCTCCCTCGATAATATTATCCCATTCACCACCTTTCCAAAATACCAAGTAACCCTTTCTGCCACTCCTTTCTGCTGTCATCAAAGCCACTGCAAACAAGTAGGTTATTTCGACCCACAAGCGAGCATGGCGGGCTGAGAGAGGCTGCGGATGGACGAAAATTATGCTACCTGTTATCTCTGACCAATGGTCACGGTTCCTTCTATCTTTAGGTAGGAGGGACTGCAGGCTGTTTGTTGGTTGGCGTGATGACGGGGCACTTTCTATGGGCTAGGCACATGGAAAGGATTGGCATATCAGACAGTGCGCTGTGCCAGTCTGTGGAGAAGAAGACGAGACGGCGGACCATTTCCTTTTCGTCTGCCCCGCCTTTGCTCGAATCAGGTTTAGGATTTTTGGCACTGATGTGCTGAGGAGTTAACAACTTGGCTCCTTGGCACCACAGGATCTACTTCTATTTCTTCGGAGGTCGGGTAGATTTAAAGCAGAGTAAACGGGAACCTTAAGTGTAGTACAATGGATTGTTCCGAAAAAAAACCCTACAAACTCTCCGTTGAGACGTGGGAAATTTCTGGGCACGGAAAGTCCAAATTACTCGATTTCTCATATAGGGTTCAGAGTAGGCCCTCCATACTACACTCAACAAATTCTCCTTCTCTTCTCCACCTTGCTTAGAGTTTCCGTTAGAGCTTCTTAATCATTCTGAACAATTTGTCATCATATCTAAATTCGACGCCCCCGATTATGGAAAACGAAAAGGGGATTGAAATTTTCGTCTACAGTTAGCCTCCCATGTATTCTCATGGATCTCTTAGGGGCAAGTGGGAAAAAAACATTCGATTTGGGTGAATTGAATAAGAATCGTAGATAAGTGGGAAACCAGATTCAGCATTTTTCTTCCAATATTGACCTCAGTCCGGAGAACTCGAATGAGGCTCCTTTCAAACAGACAAAATACTATAGGCACCCTAAGGAAGAGGTGCCTATATTATTGGCCATTACAGATGTGACATATAAATTACTCTGAGGTATACAGGTATCTCGTAGTCGGTCCGACCCGACTTCCTTACACTATTCGCAGTTCCTCCATGATGGTGCCTGCCACGTAGTGAACTAAAATGTTGCTTCCTTTATCTATGAACGATTTCATGGAGTTCTCGTTCTCCACCAGAAATCTGACCCATATTTTAATAACTCTTAAGATCAATAAGTCTCACTATGGGCCACCTGGGTAAATCTTATTTGTGAAACTATTGCACCCTCCTCCTCACCCCCTATTTTTCTCTTGCTAAAAGCTAAATGCTCTTCTCTCTCAGACTTCCTGTCGTCCCTTGTGGGGCATAAGACTCTCATTTTCGGCGTTGATGTAAAATTCTATTTCATTACACCAAAGAAGTGGGAGGAGGAAGGGCGTGGATTGAGGCCTACTAATTTAGTGTTGACTGCTTTGAACTTGAAAACGTGGGCGTGGCTTCTGTTTCTCCCTCACTGATACCATTTAATTCCTATTAGGCCACACTTCCTCACGGTGCCACATTTGTTATTTTTTTTGATAGAGGAAAGGGGGAAGAATTAGTGGAGAAGTTCAAAAGAGAACATATCAAAAAAATTCTCTTCCGAGACTTGAAATGTGTACACTGCTGTCTTAGGTGGCAACGGCCTTCAGAAACATCCCCATCTCATTCTCACGGAACTTCGACTGGGGTGGCTAAACAGATGGAGATCCAGTTGGGTGTTCCCACTGAGTCACAGCAAAGTTGGTCACATTCCAACGAGTGATAGTCTAACGGAGTGTGTTCCTAATTACGAACAGCGGCGTATTCTTTTTCTTCTTCGCCGTTTTCTTCTTCTTAGTCTTTCCCTTTCTTCCTTTTATCCTTTTCTTTCTTCTCACTTTACTTTTTCTTCTTTTTCGTTTTAATTTGTTGGTTGCTTCTACCTTTTCTTCTTCATTTTCTTCATCGTTTTCTCTTCATTTGCTCCTTCTTCCTTTTCTTCTTCGTTTTTTGTTCATTTTCTCCCCCTTTCTTTTGTTCTTCATTTTCTTCCTTTTCTTATTCTTTGCTTTCTTCTTCCTTTCCTTCTACTTCTTTTTTCTTTGTTTCCTCCTCCTTTCTTTTGTTCTTCATTTTCTTCCTTTTCTTATTCTTTGTTTTCTTCTTCCTTTCCTTCTACTTCTTTATTATTTGTTTCTTCTCACTTTAATTTTTCGTTTTAATTTGTTGGTTCCTTCTACCTTTTCTTCTTCATTTTCTTCATCGTTTTCTCTTCATTTGGTCCTTCTTCCTTTTCTTCTTCGTTTTTTGTTCATTTTCTCCTCCTTTCTTTTGTTCTTCTTTTCTTCTTCCTTTCCATCTTCCTTTTATTATTCTTCCTTTTCTTCTTCTTCCTTTCCTTTTACATCTTTTTTTCTTTTCTACGTTTTATTCATCCTCCTTTTAATTTTTTGCTCCTTCTTTACCTTTCTTCTTCTTTCTCTTTCATTTTCTTCTTTGTCGTTTTGCTTCTCGCCGTTTTTTACTTGGTCTCCGTTTTCTTCTTCGTCATTATCTTCTTATCCTTTTTCTGTGAATCTTCTTCGTTTTCATGTTTGGTTCCTTCTTTCCCTTCCTCTTGACTATTCTTCCTCTTTCCTTTTCTTCTTCTTCTTTGTCTGAATGCATTGAAAATATGTTGTCGTCCCTTAATTAAATGTTGCCACTTCTTTCTGTTTCTCCTTGCAGCCAACAATGCCAACAGCACTAGCAACACGACAATCGCCAACAGCAACAACAACAACAACAACAACAACACCAGCACCACCTCACTGAAGAATTCCAGCAATGCATCCATACTCAGCCTGCTGAATAGTGCGCCAGCGGCGATGACGAGCACGCCCGTGGCCAGCGGCACGTTCACCACGTCCACGGGGCAGCAGCAGACGGTGACGCTGGTGCAACATGCTCCGCCGCAGCAGCAACAGGGACAACAACAACAAGGCGAGACTTTTGTGCGGGCCACGCCGCCCATTCCGTCGGTGACAGTGACGGCGCAGCGCAAGCAGCAGAACGAGGTGCTGCAGCATCTGCTGAATCAGAATCGGAAAATCAACATTGTGACCAGCAGCAATTCGAATGTGGTGGGATCTGCCGGAACGACGACATTTCGCACAAATGCTGCTGGAAACCTGATTGCGGTGAACATCAATCAAGCGGTGGCGCAGCAGCAGCAACAACAACAACAACAACAACAGCAGCAGCAACACCAAAACCAGCACTCAGATCAACAGTCGCAGCCGCAACACCAAACGGTGCGCGTTTCCATGTCGGCACTGGCCTCGCAATTGGCTTCACCGCCCGCCATCATGACGAATCCCGCCACGAATTTGGGCTACACAGTGAGCACGGTCAGCAGTGCGTCCGGAGTCGTCGGCGGTGGCAGCAGCATAAAAATACTCAACAGCGGTGTGCAGCAGCAGCGCGTCCTGGCCAACGCCCTGAGACGCGACACGTCCTCAGCTGCGCCGCCGAACGCTATCGTGGTGGGTGTGGCGGCTCCATCGCCAGGCAGCGATTCGAACGCCTCCACTGCGAGTGGCTTTGCGGTGCCGCAGGCTGCGAGCAATTCCTCCGCCACAACGACTCTCAATGCGCTGCTCTCGAACGCCACGCCATCTCCGTCGCCGTCCGGGTCCGATCACTCGCAATCATCGACGCCGAACCAGGCGCTGCTGGAGCGTCTCAACAGCACGTCCAACTCGTCTGTGACCGCGATGCCCAACATGTCGCCGCAGCATCAGCACCAGCAGCAGTATCTGGCCAAAACACTGGTCCAGTCGCCCGCCAATTCGTCCATACATTCGCCTATGTCTAGTCCACACCCACAACCATCGCCGTCTCCGCAGTTGTCGCAACAACAACAACAACAACAGCAGCAGCAGCAACATCCGCCGCTGCCGCCACAAACAACCGCAACGGCCACCCTCAATTTGCAAGGCATCAACTTTTCGGCTCTGCAAGGCGCCATGGCCAACTTTCCGGTGCAAGTGCAGATACCCGGCTTCACGCAACCCATTTCGCTGCAGCTCTCCGGCAGTAGTCTGCAGGCCGCTGTGCAGCAGCAGCAACAGCAACACCATCACAACCACCAGCAGCAGCAGCAATCGAACACTGCCACCGTCTCTGTCGTTGCCAGCAGCGGCGCGGGCGGTCAGCAACAGCAATCGCAGCAGCGCAGTCTCTTGGTCTCAGTTCCTGTCTCCTCCGCCACGCAACAGCAACAGCAGCAGCAGCAGCACACGATAACGCTGCAGTCACAACAGCAGCATGCGCCGTCCGCAGGCACCATCGTCAACTTGGCCGCGGGCACAACGACGACTGGCGGCACGCAAACCGTGATGCTGACGAACAGTAGCGGCGGCGCGACGGGGGCGTCCAACAGTGGCAACTCGAATGCCAGCACCGGCACGGGCGGCGGCTCCACCACGATGCTCACGCTGCCAATTGGTAAGTAGAGGCGCGTTCTGGACGCAATTTTGAATTTGTTTTCGATTTTTTAACTCAAAAGAAAATTTGGCGTGAATCAAACAAAGCAAGGATGCCGCAAGCGGAGTGCCTCTGAGCCTTCAATTGGTAGCGAATCCAACCAGTTGCGGCTGCCACTCTTTCAAACTTTCCAGTTCCACATTCCTCCACATCCTCCAATGCGATCATGTAGCAAGTATAGTATCAATGCAGATCCTGGCTTGTCGCTACTCCTCCCTGGTCCGAGTTGTGCCGGACACGAAGGGCAAATATTGGATTTCGGTGGGATAATGTTTCAAAACCCCAAAGGGCTGCGGTGACTCCTAGAGGGGAAACAGGCATGAGAGTTGTAGGAAATCCTTGATGGTCTAGAGGACAGGGGGAGGGTCGGGCATTAGAACTATTAACAGTTTTGTTTGAACACATTTAGGAAGATAGCTTCTACTTCAATAACCTGGAGTGTGGGATTTAACACCAAAACTAATACTCCATGCTGGAAACCACGCCAATCAGCTTTGAGATGGGAGGGCAAAAGGAAAATATTATGGCCACAACCGGTTGACCCAAGGGGTGTGCGTGCCTCTGATAATCGATTAACTCCTTATTAGGCTGAACATTCTCGATTTCAAAACCCTAGGATGGATTATATGCATCACAGGCTGGGATGACTCCACCATATCGCGACAAATGCAAAAAGCCTTAGTGCAAGGACAAGGAGCTGTCCTTCAAGCCAAAATGGGAACAGTATAATACAGTAGAATTACGTTGAACCCTTGGGCGTGAAGGACACTTAGCAAGCAACGAGCAATCCACCCAATTAGCCAAAAGCTGAGAAATGAGCCCTGCAATAGACCCTGAGCCATTCTGTGGACTACCTAAAGGTCACATCCAAGAATTGTTGAGGAAATAGTTTGCTCGAAAATTTGCCTGGCAATGGAGTAATAATGTAGGACAACGTCAACCCAGAGATTTTCCGTCCCAGACAAAGGAGTATCAAGAAAACTTTTTAAGCCAAGTACATCCGTATACCCACCGGGTACCTGAGGGGCCACTGCACACTGAGGTATCAAACAGGGCTAATTCCAATCAGGAAGTGACAGTGATTAATAATGTATATATTTGTCCATACCTGCCACGTCTCCTTTTGTGCATTACAAGCATTTGTCACAATATAGTCCTTCTCTACAAATTGCGTGCAGTGAAAAAATCCGAACGAACCCGGACCAGAGAGTTATTTCGATTGAGAAGGACTCATTGAGGGATCTAGTGGGCAATACTCCTGTGATATACTTAATTGGTTGGGGCATAAAGGTTCCCGAGTGGTCAATTTTCTACCAAATATGCTACACTTTCTTTTACCACAGCCACAGAGATTGGAATGAAGCGGTCGCAGCACGGTCGGTCGCATCCGTCCGCTCACTTTTGAAAACCACCGGAATCTTTGCTTTGTTTATTTACGCCAATGAAACTGAAATTTAATTCTTTTATATAATTTATTCATTTATTATTTTATCCAAACAAAAACAAACAAAAAATCCAAAACAACAAAACTGACACATTTCCATATAAACTGCAAAACTACACAAATTCTTCCCTACACGCGTCTCTCTCTCTCTCTCTCTCTTTCTCTCTATCTCTCTCCTTCCCATCATCTCCATTTGTTTGCATAACCTTTCACACGCTCATCTCTCACCGCAACATTTCTTCGTGCTCTTTCTTTCTTTCTAACTTTGCTCTGTTGCCTCTTTCCATTTTGGTGTTCGAAATCAATCAGTTTGACTTTTCTATTACGCTAATGCACGCATTTGTAATCCTCCTCTCACACAGCACACACTCTCTTCCCCTCCGCCTCTGCCACTCCCACTTCCCCAACCCAACTGTAAAATATTCCCCATCAATCCGACACTTGGACACAAATGAACTGAACACAACCTTCACTATCCAACACCACACAACAACCCCAACCTTCAGCCCCTCCCCCTACTAACAAAATTAAAAAGAACTAAAAGCAAAAGAAAGAAGCCAAACGAAAAAAGCAACAACAATTTACGCATTCTCGCATAACTAACAACAAAGCAAATCATTTAACCAAGAACAAAAAACCCGCGTACTTCCCCTTTTATTCCAGCTCAATTAGTCGGTCCCGGTGTACAAAAACTTAATCCTCAAACAATCCGTACCTCAGGTGGTGGTGGTGTTGCAGGTGGCAATGTAGTGCTCCAACAACAACAACAACAGCAGCATCAGCATCAGCAATCACAGTCGCAGCAGCCGCAAACGATCAGCGTGAGCGGCGGCACGGGAGTCGGCAACGCTACAGTGAGCAGCAGCGCAGCGCTGCAGCTGCTGGGCACACTGCAGCAGCGGCCGCGCAACATTCAGGTGGTCAGCACGAAGCAGCTGGGCAACCGGCAGCTGATAACGACGCAGCGCAACATTGGCGGCTCGACCCTGAAAATAGCCACAAAGCCCATTAATGGTGAGTCGAGGGGTCAGTATGCAACCGCGGCTGTAATTACATCAATCAAACTGAATTATCCTTAAAATGACCAATTTGTCATCATTTCAAAATTGCATGCTTATTGAAATTCCATTTCATTATTATTGAATTCATTATTATTTAAATTTAACTTCATTATTATTAAAAGATTCAATGCTTAGAGTTCGGAAGGCTGCAGGCAATGTATTTCTTGCAGTCTTGACGCAAGAAGCTCAGCTGGTTTCTTCGATATATCGAATTCTCGTCCTGAGAAAAACCTTGGAAGTGTAGGACTGCATCCCTCGAATTGCCTTCCACTATTGCTTTTACTCTGACTATCAAACAGTTCAACATCATCACAGTAATCGTCTGATAAGGAAGTAAATACCGGTATTGGCATATCTTCACTATGCAGCGTTGGTGGCTGAGCGGAGGGCGTTTTGTATCGGTTCATACCTTTTACATTCACAGCACAAAAGCAGCAATCATCAAGGTGGTTACTTGGCTCTGTCCATGTCATCGGTATTCCAAACGGATGCCCTTTTCGTCCTCCTTGACTCCAATATCGAAGTGACTGCACTCAAGCTAAACACACTTTGTGCGGGGACCAACATTTGTTTTGTTGTCCAAGTTGTTTTCCAAAATATGCCCGATAACTTTGTTTACAAAATCATTCGTTGCTTTTCTGGACAAAATTAACCACATTGTAGCAGAAATGGTCGGGGTTGTTACCACAAAACTAGCGTGGAGAACTCATACTTTTTGTAACAATAACGCACAATAAATTATAATGTATTTTTAAGTTTCACTAATTCCATTCTTAAGTTTCACTATTTCACTCTCCTTTTCTCTCCCGTTTTTTTATTGAAAATGACTCTACTGCTTCAGTAGTTTTTTGCGAACCAGTTTTTTAGTTGTTATTGTTTCCCTTAAGCGAATTTTAGGTACTTTTTTGTGACCGAGATTTCCGGTCCAAAGCCTGACGCCTGCGCGTCACTGTTTGTCATCGTCCAGCTCTCTGCTCCATATAGGAGGACGGAAATAATGAGGGACTGATACAGCTTTAGCTTTACTCTTTAGCTGTCTACTAAGCCCAAAGTAGCACCTGTTTACAAGAGTAATTCTTCGTTTGGTTTCCAAACTGATGTTGTTGGTGGTTTTGATACTGGTCCCGAGGTAGACAAAATCCTTTACAACTTAAAAGTTGCAGTCGCCAACTCCAAAGTGATGTCAAAGACGATGGAACTCCTCATATGCTGCCATCGTGCATTTCGTCTTACCCTCGTTCTGGCGCTGTCCTTGCGCTGACTATCACCATCCCAAGTAAGGGAACATTTCAGTCAGTGCTTGAACGGCGCCACACCGTGGTATCACAGTGGGCCATTATGTGTGCTCAAGTGTGCTTTTGGCAAACTGGGCGGCCACTCCTACCTACCTATCTACCCACCCTCCCTCGTTCACTTTTAGACCCACTCGCTTGGCATCTCTTTCCAGGCCGGTATACGCAGTACTCACAGCTCGAGCGTTATGGCCAATGATGTCAATATCATCAGCATTCGTCAAAGGCATGACACTCTTATTAGAGATAGTGCCAGTGTGATTCAATTGATTTTTTCCAGCATTTTGTTGAAGAAGTCGCATGATAGGGAGTCGCCCTGTCTGGAGCCTCGCTTTCTGTCAAAAGGTTCGGAGAGGTCCTTTCCAATTTTCACTGAGCACAGCCTGATTAGCTTTGCAGGTCTGCCGAATTCAGACATAGCGGCGTATAGTTGACTCCTTATCGTGCCTTGAAATCGCCAAACAGATGCTGGGAGTCAATTTATTGCTCAAGTGTATTATCCAAGATTAGACGTAGAAGAAGAGTGGTCCTGCGAGGTGCAGTAACTATCGCGGAATTAGTCTTCTTAACATCGCATACAAAATTCTATCTGACGTACTCTGCGAAAGACTGAATCCCATCTTTAACGAACTGATTGGACCCTATCAGTGCGGTTTCAGGCCTCTGGTAAAGGTACCATCGACCAAATCTTAGAGTAGACAACACCAGAGATAATTTGTTCACCTTTTTTTTGAGTATTTCAGGTTGAATGGGAGTCCTTAGACTTACTTAGGCCTCCTGAAGGCCCATTGTGGCACCATTAGAGCTTTTCCCCCTGTGGATTTGATAAATGCAGCTACTTTCTTTAGCTTCATCCGGGAAACCCCCTCAATACTGTCAAGAATGGCGAATCCAAGCGCAGAAAACCTTTTTATGTATAGAGTCATGTACCCACACAGGAGGTGTTCCACTGTTTCCTCTTCCTCGACATCTTACAAAAGTCATAATAGGGTACCCCCAGTCTACTTGCATGTCTACCAACCAAACAACGACCTGTCAGCAGTACCCCCATTGCGTTTTTTATATCCCGGCTATTCAACAACAGTTTAGTACGGCCGCGATTCCAGACCAGGTTTATCGTAGTTATAAGGCAGGATGATAACTGTCTACGACACTGTGTCTGCCAATTAGCACTTTGCATGTGGCTCA
The DNA here is from genome assembly GCA_920105625.2 of Clusia tigrina. NCBI lineage: Eukaryota > Metazoa > Arthropoda > Insecta > Diptera > Clusiidae > Clusia > Clusia tigrina. The sequence goes on from OV050032.1 coordinate 176,872,159, forward strand.
TGGTATTGGTCCAGGCAAACTATGCCTACTTCTATGCCATGTGCTCAACACGTTCAAATGCCGCAGATTTCCATAAAATACCGAGACGTGTTTTGCTGCATTGACCATGTAAGGAGCAGCTTCTGTGACCAGCACCAATACTTTATCTGCATTTTTACCGTTTGGCGAAAGTTTTAATAGAGCCATGCTGACGAACCGAGCAAGAGCACCACTATCAACTCTTGAGTGTACAGTAAATGAGGTGTTGAGGACTCATTTTCTACCAGTTTGCCTACAACGAGGTGTCCAATATAATGGCCGATGGTATCGGTAGTTTCATCTACTGAAATCCAGGCATAATTAGTGCCGATATCTGTCCTTATTTATACCCCTTACCGTGTCATTGTACCACTTGTCCAGGTAAGCTTGACTCAGGTACATATTTTCCGCTGGATGTATTTCTGCAGCAAGTTCTTCCAACAACGTATTTTCCAAAATTAGTCGAAATCATGGCTTCACACATCTCAAAATTTTGAAGTCTTGGGGAGGTGAGTCTCCTCATTCACTGCACTTTGTACTATACTTGAATATTGAACAATTCAATACTAATTAAAATTCAATTTCATTATCGTTGAAGAACTCTAATAATAATCGGGGTATTTTTCTTTTTCGTTTAGCAAACGCCACGAACGCCATAACAACAACAACCAATCTTACTGCCACGCCGATTGTGATGTCGACGCAAAAGCTGCAGCTGAAGACAATTAAAGCGCCACAACAGCTCCAATCACAACAACAACAGCAGCAGCAACGCATTTTGAATCAAATCACCGCCACCGCGGCGGCGCAGAACGCAACGCAAAATCACCAACAACAAACGCCGCAACAGCAGTCGCAAACTGTCGTCATTGGGCAGCAATTGTCGCAACAGCAGCAGCAGCAGCAGCAACAACAACAACAACAACAATCGCAAACACCACAACTGCCGCCGCACATACAAATTACTGGCCGCACGACGGCCACAGCGAATCTGAGCCAGCGCACCATTTCAGCAATTGCGGCGGCTGCTGCTGCCAAACAGCAACAACAGCAACAGCAGCAACAGCAGCAACAACAGCAGCAGCAACAACAGCAGCAACAGCAAACACAACAACTGCTGCCACAAGTGGCGATCAAGCGTAGGTCAGTGACTGATGTAAATAAGTAAAAGTATAAAAAAGTTAAACACAAAAACACTAAAAACAAAATTTAAGAACAAAGCACCAACCCACAATGACGACGACGACGACAATTGACTACCGAACTACCTACCGGCTAACCCCGCTCCCAACCTACCCTAACACTATTAACACCAATTCCACTATCATACAACCAACACCACCGCCACCACCACTACTACTCTACTACACAGTAGTATACTGGTACAATTTATGCCACCTCCTCCCGTTACTTTCAAGTTTTACTACACCCAACTACTACATACGTCCTCCTTGCTCGCCTTTCTTTATTATTTCATCCCCACCCCACCCCAATCACACTCAATTCCTTTCGTAACAATTTCAAAATTCCACAAAAGTCGTTTGTTAATACGAGCTTTTAAGTTCAAACAGCTTTAAGCTTATATGTTGAAGCTTTTCAGTTCAGCAAGTGCCCCAAATTAATTTTTGAAATAATTGTTTATTTTTTTTTTAGAACTTAATTTTAATTTTATTTGAGGAAAGGATATGTTACAGAAACTAGAAAAAACAAATAATTATGATATTATTTATAAAGAGAAACTACATTTTATAATCAATATAGGCACTATATCATCTATATATGTATATATAGGCTGAACACACACACTCACACAAACGAAAGACTTATCCCAGTGGGTTTCCCTGTGCCAGCATTTTTTGACTTTCCTCCTTGACGTACAGAAATTTGTTCTCTTGTTTCCTGCCGTGGTGCTGCTAGAAGGCCAAGCTTCACTGTGTTGATGTTCTCACGACGTGTCTCGTAACGACAGTTTCTCTCAACTTTCATAAGAATGTTTCTTCCCACATGTGCCGTAATAGAAACGAAATTTATGTACGAAGTGTGTCTGCTTCTTTTGTCGTCTTCTGTCTTCTTCTTCACTTCATCCTCTTCTTGCTCGTACAGTTGAATGACTGTTGTGATTATTCTCCTTTCCTCCTGTTTTTTTTCCATGTTCCGCCATTCCATTTCGTATTTCAACAATTGAAAAAAACTTGACTAATGGTTTGATTATGAACTCTTTTGGTGTGACTACAAAGTGTATGCAACAGTAAATGTTGCCCTTGTGAATTGTGAAAAGAAAATGAAAGTACAAAAAAAAAATGATCAAAATCCTTATTGAGATTAAGGATGTACTAATATTATTGAGAACAAAATCCTTATTAATATTAAGGATATATTAATATTAATGAGATCAAAATCCTCATTAGTATTAAGGCGATCAAAATCTTAAAGGGATCACGACAATTCACAAGGTAGTTCTGAAAAAATGTACTAAAACCATATACTATATAATTACACAATGCTTATCATTATCATTGAAGTGCGGGAAATTAAAAAAAAACAACAACAAATTAGCCTTTGTTGTTGTTAAGCAATGGAAATATGTAATATATATGTAATGAAAGCGCTCGTTCTACAGCTGACAAAAAATTTGACGCAAGCGTTGATGCTGTTACCAAGATTTAAACGTCAACTGAACACTACTTTCGATCTGTTTCCTCTGTGCAGAGCTGTTCTATTGTACTTTCCAAGGAGTTTCGTCTTAATTAGGTCCTGGTTAGGTTTACAAGCGAGCATTCACGCCGCTTCGGGTTTCACTGTTCATGTTGCACCTAAGTTCACAGGCTTTTTGGCATGCGTACCTATTTGCAGTCAATTCTATATGTAAGTTGTAGGTTTAAAACCCTGACACTGATAATGATGTTGGAGTGCTACCGTAGACTCTCTTGTCTAGATTCCCTGTTAGGTTTTCTCCTCCCGCTCTCGTCTAGATTCCCTATTGGGTTATGTACTAAACCACAAAGGGGGCACCCGTACCATGCATAGAACCATATTATTAGCAGGCGTTTGGAGTGTCAAGTACGAGAGTGCTGTCAAATACTAACACTGAGATCTGGCAAGTCCACAAACACAGGAAACTGACTGATTGAATGATCTAATTGTGTTTGATGGTGGTGAGAGTGAGTAGGAAAGCAAAAACTGTTGGCAGGGGTTTGTGTCCGTAGTTTTAATAAGAAATTAGCCAATGATATTATTAAAGTCGTCTACACATTTGAGTGGGAATTGGAATGGGGCACGCATCGAAGCGAAACGAAACGAAAATAAGGATGTAAATGTGTGCATGAAACGATCGAAGTCTCAGAAGAAAGGCAACGATTCGATCGAATCGATGTTGCACATAGATTTCCAACAACAACAACATATAGAAAAGGGTATGTTATATTTGCTCTCTTTCGCACATTTTAAGTCTGTTAAAAAATTAAATTCGCTCAGCACTGTACGTCTTCCCCCGCCCCACACTCTCTACACAAAATCTCGCCTTCTTTAGTCTAACATTAAATTTACATATGTATCTATGCTACAGAAAAATCTGTTTGAGAATATTTAATTACGACAATCATAGTTATGACATCACGAGTGAGAGCCAAGGAGTTTTTTTGTATGACGATCAATCTCAAAGGAAGGATTATATGTATGTGCTACCTAACTACCATTCTTACTGAGTAGCAGCACAAAATAACAACAATTAAGAAACAATGTGTTTTGCTGTTGTAATTAGTTCGTCAAGAAAGAGAGTGCTCTCTTAGTGTGCCCTGGTCGCCTTGTCTGATTTAAGAACCGACAGGCGTTGCCCCTCATTCGCGTTCCTACTCCAATGTGTATGCGACTTCAGCCTCTCACAGCCGAAGTAGTAGTAGTAGTAGTAGTAATAGTAGTAGTAGTAATTAGGAGTAGGAACACGTGGAAAACTGAATGAACTTCCGGCGTCAGCGACAATGAGAATCCATGATATATTCCCTCAGCCCTCTCAGATTTTGAACAAAACAAATTGTTGACGAGTGGAAAAATACTCATTACATTAATTTTTCCATGCAACCTAATAAACCAATAATTCAATGTCGTGTTGTGTGTTTTAAGTTTTCATATAATTAATCTTTAAAATTTTTAATTTATAAAAAAAAACTAATTTTAATAAGTGTACATCTGCATGATATCGTTTAAGAATTGGACAGTCAATTTTTTAGTTTGGTGTGGGGAGAGTGGTTAGAGCCGAAAACCCGAGTGGCCAGAGCCGCCGAAACGGGTGTACAGAGCCGACGTAACTAGTGTACAGACCTGACGAACCGAGTGGCCTCAGCCGAAGTAACGAGTATACAGAGAACGGTACAGCGAAAGGGGAGAATAAAAAACTGTTGTTTGCTTGCAAAGTCTGGAAATACTTCCCCCCTCCTTCTCAGAGAAAAACAAAATTTTAGCGGGCTCTAACTGCCCCTTTCACTTCCTCTCCCTCTCTCTCGCTCACACTGTCTTTAATAGAATTGTATCATATATATATATATATTTTTTTTTGCCATGAGAGAGTGGTATTGTGTTTTATGGTTTCACTTGTTTTTAATTATAAATTTCGAAGAGACATCATATTTTTATTTACTCTTCCTTTACCTCTTTTTAGTAATTAGTATGCCCACAGATCCTTGGGACCTAAGTTGTTGTGTATGTGTATACACTGATCTGTGAGTTGTGCAATTTATTAATATGTGTAGTTGTGTGGCGAACTTTGTTTTCATAACGGAAAAAATTTACTTTAAATTTTTTTAAATTTATTATATTGCGTGATGCTCTTTGCATGTGTCATGCCGATCGTTAATTGACTAAAAATTGATGTACTTGTATCTATGTATGTATGTAGTAGATTAGTGTGTTGCCAGTGTACCACACACACACACACACACACACAGACTCTCGCAGACACAAACACACTCACAATAATAATTAATATTAAATTGTAATTAAACTCATTTTATTCTAAAATAGATGTGCAATTGACACATTTCGGCATTAGACAAGAAAAAAGGCCGGTTTTCATGCCGATATTCTCATCGACAGTGTTGCCCCAGGCGGCAATGGGAGAACTGAGTATACAAACCCCTTCCCCACCCCCTTTCTTACCTGCTAATCGAAGAGCATTACCGTTCAACTGGGGAACTGCTGGGGTGTTGCCAACACTGGGGATGGGAATGTTGAATGAAGGCCGGTCTTGTGACAATGATTGATAAATATAACAATAAAATAAGCAACAAACAAGTTTATTGTATAATTGTATAAAAAAATAATATTAATTATATACTTATATATACAAATATGAAAATAAAAAATCACTTAAGTATTTATATAAACAGAAATTAATGTGTTGAAATTCTTTTTTTCTAATTTCCTTTCGAACGAACATTTTTTTATTCGTTTTTAACACGTTATTTAAAGAAAACTGTCGTAATTAGTTTTTTCATTTAAGTTTTGTTGTATTCGGCTTACAAACTATTTTCATGTCCATGTGCAAAAAAAAACACAAATTTTTTTGTTCATTTTTTTTTTAACTCAAAAATTATTTAAAACAAACAAAAATTGTATGAATTGTCTTTTTTTTAACAAATATACAAAATTTTTTCAACAAAAATAATTTGTTTAACCAAAACACTAATTTTGTTTTAACAAAAAAAAAAATTTTTTAATACAGAATTTTTTTTCACCCTTGAAAAATTGTTGCAAAATATTTTTTTTTTTTAACTTTTGTTTTAATTATTTTTTTGTTAAAAACACATAAACGAAAACAGAAAATTATCTGACACTAAGTACACTGAAATTCTGTATGAAATTATAGTTTTTGGCTTTAATATGTATGATTTGTCCTTAATTCTAAGCAAATCGTGAAAAGAACACAATTTGAAATTTCCGAAAAAATTTTGTCACAAAAATAAATGTTAATGCAAAATTTTGTGGGTTTTTATGTAGGTTGCTTTGCCTCTTCCCGCTCTCTTTGTTTTCCTCTCTCCCTATATATCTCTTTTTGTGTTTTTTGTGTATTACGCCACCCAGAGTCGAATTTAATACACTGCCACCATGCAAAAATATCCTTTTACTTATACAATTAGTTCAGCAAAAATATTTACATGGCCTTCGATTCGATCGTGAGTGTTGTGATTCCACTACAAGAGGCGGATACCTCTCATCCGTGACAGAGTTACGTCGCACTGCCTTTTTCTACATAAAACTTCTGTAATACTAAATCTGTATTAATCGGTCATTGAGGTTATGAGTCCACCCCATTCGCTCTTTACTTTCATTTGTTCTCGTTTTATTTTCATTTGTTCCTAAGAGGAGATGCATATAAATGCAAGTGCACCTTCGAATCCGCCCACAAATGCGACGAACTTTATTTTTCATTATTGGGTTCTCTGTTCTCTCTCTTCGTGTAGAAATTTCTGTATGTGCATATGTATTTCAAATTATATGAAAGCTTAATAGAAGTTATTCTTTATTATTAGTCCAGGCCTCCTATTATTATTAAAAAAAGTGAGCATTGAAAAAAAGCTCAGGAACTAAACTGAATAAAAACTGCCCAGGAATATTTTCTATCTTAAACGAAATAAATAAAAAATTCATATAAATTGTATATAATTTAGCTTGGCCTATAGAAAAATTTCGCTGGTAGCTTCTTTTAGAGTAGTATTAAATCTGAGTACATAGGGAATACATAATAAAGCATTGTGATTATATTATCAATTTAATTAACTGTACCGTTGCATTAGTTAGCTACAAATAATCTTCATATTCAATAAGGGCTGAAATTTTAAACTATGTACATAGAGAAACAGTTTTAAATGTATATTATATATTTTATATATATCTATATATATCTATATATATTATATATATATATATATATATATATATATATATATATATATATATATATATATATATATATATATATATATATATATATATATATATATATATATATATATATATATATATATATATATATATAATAATTTACATTTAAAACTGTCTCTATGTACATATATATATGAATTTAAATATGAAAAAGGTGTTACAAATAAGAATTATAAATGAAAAATTACAAATTAAACTTAAACTTACTAATTGGCAAAAATCCAAATACAAAAAATACAAAAAGGAAACAAATTAAAAAATCAGTACTCGAAAAATCGACCAAAATTTTAATTAAATTTCAACTAAATTTCAATAAATAAAAAAAAAATCAAAACTGACATATTCAAGGCACTTAGTTGTAACTGTTCTGTATATAGTAAAATAATCAATTGTCACTCGAATTCTAATGATAGAATAAGTAGTAAGCAATTAGAGTAAAATAATGATATTATATTACTCTTATTTGCTTATAGCATATATGATGTATGTATATGTATTATAAATATATATATATATATATATATATATATATATATATATATATATATATATATATATATATATATATATATATATATATATATATATATATATATATATATATATATATATATATATAATACATATACATATATCATATACGCTATATAAATACAAATGAGATTATTTTACTTAAATTGTTAGTGTAGATATAGTGTACAATGATAGAGAGAGAGTGGGTGATCGCTCGTAGAGAGGCAAAACGGAAATGGGTAATAATGCTGGGACTGGCTCTTGCACTGAACACACCACATATAGTTTTTAATAAAAAATCTTTCAATTCCCTATCAGACAGACTCCACTTGATATTTTCAGAATATGTTGATGAAGCCTTCTTTACGATACCGTATTTTTTTACTTTAGATTTGGTTAAAATTTCAAAAACAAAACAAAATTTCATTACCGTTAATTTTGGTTCACTGTTATTTAAAAATCCCTGATAGCAACTGCCGTTTAATGGCACTGAGTGATTTGTATTAACTACAGTTCACTGCCCGAGACTGAGATGCAATGATACGATTACGGAACTTCGAAATTCAATGCATGAGAGAGAGAGAGAGAAAGAAAATGCGTCAAACTGGCACCTGCATTCGGATTGGATGATTCTATCGCTGACGTAATCCTTCTCACATTAATTAAAAATTTCCACTTTGGACGGGGGAAGATTGTTAATTTAACTTTGTTGATTTATTAATATTTCTCCTTTAAAAGTGTTTGTTTATTTATTTACCAAAGAAGTAAAATATCAGTGATCTTTCATTTTTGTGCGCGTTGCCTGGAATCACTCATAGTATGTGAATTATGGATTGACATATGACAACATTACACATCCACAACCGCAATAAGCATTTATGAGCTCCTCTTATGTGTGCCAATGTGTGTGAAGCAATTGATAACAAGGAGTGTGGGAGGAGGAAGGGGACAGTCTTAAAGTGCAATGCAAACATACTTGTTCTTATATTTTACTGATTACTAAAGTGGAGAAGTCACTGGACGTTGCTGATTCCATTTAATGTTAATAATAAAATACGTAAAATTGTGATGTCTGAAATTAGTATTTTTCTGTCACTGTGTGAAACGGAATTCGCAGTAGAACGTCGCCCTTTAATTCAAACCCACTGCTGTTACTTGCACATGCGCTGGATAACATTTGCTGTAATTCAAGCATGCAGTCATGCGTGTTGGGTGTATTCATGTGTGTCTTCTCTCCTGCAATCGCGGCATGCAAGAGAAACAGTTATCTTTGGTTGGCTTGGAGTTTCAAAAATAACAGTCAGTTTATTTCATGTAAATTCAACAACAAACACACATGCGCACTGAGAGAGAATTTCTAGTTGTGCAGCCTTGTGTAAATTGAAAACAGCAACCTGTCTAGTACAAAGCTGAATTTATGAACGTGAAAAGCATTTTAGGTTAGCAAATTTATCTGAAATGAAATATTTTGACATATTACTAACGAATCACTGGATCGCTCGAGCTCTACATGGCTTTACCAAAAACACAGCAAGCAAATAAACACACTCTCACACACCCGGAACTAAAATTTGCAATTTTTATTTTCCGGAAAATTTTATTAAATTTCTTTTTGTATTTCTTTTGACTTCAACAAATTTTCTTTTATTTAATTTTTAGCGTATTTCTATTATAATTTCTGTGTGTTGGTGCATAGTTTAATTTTAAATTTTAAGCTTAAATTATTAGCAACGACTTGTGCTCTGCTCCCCTTAACAGCTATTTACGAGTACGAAAACTTACAAAACAACAAAAACACTTAACTTTTGCATATGTTTACTTTACATTTGCCCAAAAAACTTTTTGTATATATGCATGTATGTATGAGCGTATGTGCATATGTAGTTGCCAGGGACTTACGACAAAACAATATTTTCACTGACTGTACAATTTTTTTTTTTAATTTTTAGAACTTTTTGCTGCAAATTATAAAAACTCGAAAAAAACACAAAATAACAAAAAAAACAAAAAAAAATAACGAAAAGAGAAAACACAAAAAAAAGCAAAACTTTAAAAATAATTTTGCAAGTTTGCAATTTTGAAATTTGAAAGAAACATTTAAAGCAATATTTTCAAATCGTGTCTACACATTTTTATAAATTATGCGTAATAATATTTAAGAAAGATATTTTTTCTCTGTCGTACTTTTTAATTTGTTAAAGTAAAATTGTTTTTCCTTTTAAACAGAATTTCAAATATGCTTAATTTGAATATTTGAAAACAGGAAGAAAAAAGCTAACACAGCAACAACAACCAACAACAATTATACATATATTATAAACAATAGGTTTCTTTTGGTTAGAATTTAGTTTTTAAGTTTTTGCGCTTATTATTGTTAAACAAATCACATAAAACAAAAATAATCCCATTTAATTTTAAATTTAGTACTTTCAACAAATTGAAATTAAAGTTATGATTAGAAAAATTTAATGATTTAATGTAATTTTAACTTAATATTGATTTTAAACACTATATATGTATACATACAAAAAAATATACTACATATATAATTTAATTAAATTTTTGGTTTTTTTTATTTTTTTTTCAAAATAGCGCAATGTACAATGAAAATTAATTAATATTATTATTATTGTATTCACTATAAAATTAATTTATTTATTAATTTAGTGTATAATTAATTAAAATATGTTAATTTGTTGTATAATTTAGTACTTTGCTTGCTTTCACTATATATTGTATTAAAAGAAAACAAAAAAAAACAAAAACCGAAAAAAGAAACAACAAAAATAATTCATATAATTAAACTAATAAATGTGATTATAAGGTTATACATATACAGTGTAGGCAAAAAGTAACCAGACATTCGAGCATTTCGCATTGTTTTTATTTTGAACTATTCTTTTTAAATTATTCAATAATACTTGAGAGGCACTCATGCACTTTTTACAGAGAGAGACTACAACAACAACAATTGAAATTTTTATATTGCAATGAGCAGCATTTTGTTTCTATTTAAACGATTTAGAATCTTAAAAAGTTTTACAATTATTTTAAATATAGAAGTAAGTTGAAAAATAAATAACGTTATTGAATGATTTATCAAACATTGTGCAAAATGAAAACAATTGTCATAATTTTGAATGTCTGTGTACTTTTAACATGCACTGTATATTTTGCTAAATATAGATTTAATAATTTTTAATAATAATAATTTTTGTTGCATGTTTTTGTGTTGTTGCAAGTAGTAATATGGCCATATTTTCTCTGCCTATTGTAATAGAAATTAAAAATAATTCTACACAAAAATTACAAAAGCAAAAAAACTAATTTCATAAAAAATACAGAAATTCAACATTAAAAAAGGAGAAAAACGAACAAATTTAAATTTGCATATAAACTGTTAAATTATTTAGAACAAAAACAAAAACACGAAAAAACCACATTTAAACACACCAAATATCAAACAGCTGAGAGCGGCCCACACGCGCCGTGGTGAAATTGAGCGTGGTGAGATATAGAGCATGTTAAGACAGGTGTAGCATCGTTAATACCCACAAACTCAAGGAGCAAGTTAAAGTAGCTTTCAATTAGCCAGTGACAATCATATAGGGGAATCTAGGCTACCTTTGACTACAACCCATAACCAAACCCTAACGCATCCCCTCCCCCCAAAGCAGGTGTTAACGCAAAATCGACTGCTAATGCAGCTCCACTCAGAAATGTTTGCATGTTGAATTTTGAAAATTTTCTCCCGTTTAGTGTAAGAAAAAAATAAAATAAAGCTGGGGTTGCCAGCAGCAATTAGAAAGAGAAAAATAAATAAATGTAAGCTGGGTCGGTAATTTCCGAATTTATGAGCATAAATCAAAATGCTGACAACTGAGCAGGGTTATTTAAATTCTGACACTTAGGGAGCAGCAACGCCACAAGGTCTCTCAGTTGGAAGTTCAGTTACGTGCCGACAGAGCGAGGATTTGTTGTAGTACGTTCAGTTCCCAGCACTAGAAAATGTATTTCCCCTTTTTAAAAACTGCCATTTTGATATACTGTAATGTAAAGAGGTGAATTCAATATTGTATTTTGTGATGGTGTAGTTTTGCATAACGGAGACTTTCGATGATGGAAGATGGTGAGGACGGCGGCTGAGCGGTGCCAATAACTAAACGATCATAAGAAAAGTTGAAAGATATTTTAAACGGTTTATGCCAAAATTTTATATTATTATTAGGAGCAGTAACGACAGAAAACCCTTAAAATAGTAATATTGCAAAATCATATAGATATGCAAACAAAAACTTGGTATTTTCACATTCTTGTAGCCTATGATTACGTTATTGGTACATATATTGATAGCGATTAATTTTATATTTCTCGACTCTAGTGTAATATATAATTTACATGATCCTCCGTTAATTCCATCCATTCGCATCCTGTTATTAGAATTCTGTCTGGTGTTAGTGTCCAAATCAAATTTCAACTAAATATTTCCAATTCCGACCCCTTCCGCTCACGGATTTTTTAGATTAGACTAGATTCACCAGTTACGCTGGTGAATGAACCGCCTGAGAACACGGTATACATGTGTATTAGCAAATTATATTGTACTCAAATGTGAGGACGATACTACGTAGGATACATTTATTGCGCTGTTAACAGAACCAGACTTAGTATCTTAGAACAAAAAAGCTATAAGAATTGCTTTAAAACGGCTAAGCAACATTGTGAAGAACCAGTCACTTGGCAGCAAAAAGCAATAAGAAAGCTGAACAAGTCAATGGACTTATTAACATTATTCAAACAGGGGAAATGCACGGAAAATTGTTTCCTTGGAGAAAATATATAAATAAGCTCCTATTCAGACTCGCCTATTTTTATAACCAGCCACCTGCCATTGGCGAACAATAAAATTATAGACTAACGATGACGCTTCTTAAGGGGAATTTCAACGAAATTTATTTAATGTGTTTATGTCGTTCTATCCGCAATATTAACAATATTGTAAAATTCCTCACATTACAAAGAAAATCTGCTGTTCAAAGAAGGGTATAGTGAACCTTGCTGCGAGGTTGCTTCTTCTGCCGATTTTACCATCTTACATCATGTTTGCAGCGGACTATCAGCAATCAGGATACACGGACTAAGGTACCAGCATCCAAGGGACCATCGAAAAATCAATTTTTGTGATTAATTAGCTGACATGTGGACGGTTCAGTTTTAGACCTATAACCAAAAACTGCCGAGGTGAATACGGAAATTAGAACGAGATGTCCGCAGAAACCACTTGATTGCGAATTGCAGCATAACTTTATTTTAATATTGAAGTGTCCATATAAATGATATGCCGGAAATGTGGCACTTAGATCTTAGAAGTTGTAGCACAACGATGACGATATATTCATATATCTAGCAGTATAATTGCCTGACTTAATTCGAACGCAGATGGAAAACGAGCCAAGTTTTAGGTTGGAAACTGCAAATTTGCTAAAACTAATTTGCCCGTGATTGGTGTTCGACTTAAGTCCTGTTATATTGCCCAAGATGTATAGTGTTGGGTCGAAAAATTCTCAGGAATATCGTTTAAAGCTTATCATAAGGACTTCCTTAGTGGATTTTGTATACAGTTTCCACCTATTTGAGACATCGAAGTAAAATTTTAATCGAAACCCACTTGTTGAGAACATAAATTTCAAATCACTTCAAGGGCGGAATGATATATACATATATATATGTATATATTTTGTGACTACATTTTGTGAGGCTAATTGACGAAGTTTTCAAATAGTTTCTTTTTTTTAAACTATGGTCCTCCTCTGTCACTGGGAAGTTATTTCTTTCTTTTTAGTCTGCTCACTTTTTCTTTGCTGTTACGCTTAACTCCGCTCCTAGTTTATATTTTGCATGTGTGTTTAAAAATTGATATTTATATGCAAATTCTCTCAATATTTCCGACTTTTTGAAACACCAATGTAATAAATTGAAAATTTGTTCGAATGACATAAATATATATTAAAGTATATAGCTACATAAATGTATATATGTATGTGTCTCTATATAAATTCGATATACAACTTTTCACATTTTCGTATTCTTAAAAAATTTGTCTTTATAAACAAAAGAAAAAAGAAGGGGAAAACGAAATTCCACAATTTTAACGTTTATATTTGAAGAACGCATCAAATCCATATATTAATGTATGTTTCCTTTTGAGCATATGTTTGCATCGCTTTATTGTTTATTCCACCGCAAAGGTGTGCCTTTTGTAAATACGTGTAACTCAGCAACGTAAAATTGACTGACTCGAAGTGCGATTTTTTACCAAAAGCAAAATAAATCAAAAACAACAACAAGAACACCAACAAAAAAAAACAACAACAATAATCAAGCGAAATGATTATTCGTCGTCAAAACTTTTCGAAAGCACCATAATGCATATGCGATCGTAGTCATATGTAAAATTTAGCAATTTTTCTAATTAAAGTGACCGAAATGGACCTCACAAGCGATTAATTATCACCCAATCAATCAATATTCACGAAAATTCGAGAGTTCCATATTCCCATTCATTTCAATGCAATTCATTCGAACTGGTTCGTATTTCTCTTGAGACCATAAATCACCACTCCGTTCCCACACCACACCAAACCACAACACACCACACCATTCATGCAACATTTCAATTAAATTCAACAAATCTGCAACAAAAACACCAATTAATTGCCAACTTCTCATAATAATAAGATAAGAAAAACAAAAACACCTGAGCAAGAGTAACTGATACATTACTTAATTTTAATATATATAACATAAATATTAAAGTTCAACACTAAATATAAATATAAATAAAAACAAAAAAAGAACCGTCAAATATTTAAAAAAATATATAAATATACGATAAACTTTTGAAAAAAATTTCAGAATAAGAAAAAAAACAAACAAAAAAAAATATAAATAAAATTAAACATAAAATCGAAGCGACGAAAACTCAACACAAGAGCAAAAAACTAAAGCAACAAAAGCATATATTTAAATTTAACTTATTAATTTTAAGTATAAAAAGAAAGAAAAAACAAAACAAAAAGAAACAGAAAAATAAAAAGAAACAAATTAACAATAATTAGAGCGCATATGTATAGAAATTGTATATTAATAATTATGAATTAATTATAATTAATTAATAATTATGAAGAAAATTATGAGAAAATGCATTAAAACTGCTTACTAAATACCTGAATTGTATAGTCTTTCCAAGTAAATTTAAAAAATAAAAAAAACATTAAATTACAAAAACTTCATAATATTAAAGAACGATATTAATTTAACCGTAAGAGTAAAAAGCGAAATAAAACAAATATATTTGCTAACGAACAAAAAAGCAATGAAGAACAAACAAACAAAACAAACAAAAACAACAACAAAAATCCAAAAAGCGTAAAAAATATTAGAATAATAAATGCGGCGATGAGTGTTATTTTCATACATTTTTAAATTATTACATACAGCAATGATAGTAAAAAGAAAACAATATCATATATTACATTTAACACAAAAAAACAGCAAAAATAACCAAAAAAAGTCGAGAAGAATCTTATGTATTGAATTTCCTCCAATTAATGCTTCTGTAAACGAGAAATGTGCACTGATATGGTGCTGTTAACTGTTTCCACAGTGATCAAAGCGACGGCGCTCGCTTTGCACCGCTAATATATACACACACACACACCCACACACACACACACACACACACACACACACACACACACATGTATTCATCACTTTGGACTCAACAGCAGAGAACACAGAGAAGGGAAAGTCTTTTTCACTGCCAGCGTCCGTAGCGGACACATCACGATTTTGAGTGGATTCACCACGATTCTGAGTGCATTCACCACGATTTCCAGTGGATTCATGTACAATGTCCGTCTGCTTTATTTCGCTGCTTTGCCGTTTAAGTTTCTTTTCTCTGTGTTCTCTGTCAGCAGCATGTACACCACACAACAAATGCACACACGCACGCACACACATGTATACATCACTTTGGACTCAACAGCATATACACCACATAACAAATGCACACCTTCATGATTTTAGGCTTTGTTTAATGAACGTATTGACCACCCTGTTGGCCGTAACAGAGTGTATCCGGCAGTCACGCATTCATCGATCATTCACACGGCCACCTAGGATGCACCAACTAGGTAGCATACTTCGCGATAATTTAGTTATGATGTTGTTGTGTCGCCAACAGTGTGAAACACCAAAAGTAAAAGAGAGTTCATCTGGTTGTTTTGATTTTTTTCGTTAAAGCCCTAAACCAAAGAGTATACATACATAGAGATTGAATCACTCAAAATTTTGTGAAATGGAAGTAAAGGCGATTTCACAAAAATCGGTAAACGGCAAGGGGAAGCGAGATGTAATGCGTGTATTTAAAAATGTTTGCAACAATAACTTCGTTCGTCATGGGAGCTCTATATATGTATATATAGAGCTCCCATGACGCTCTATGCTCTATATATACTCTTTGCCTAAACACTCAAGACTTTTAACTTAAATTTTCTCCCAACTGAAACTTTGGTTTTCGTTCAGCGATTACTTATGACTTTCTTTTTATTCTTCTTTGGTACTCATGGCTTTGATTTCTTGAACAAATTGAGTGCATTCTTGCAGCCTATCGGTTGCCTATCGGATGACTGAAACAGCGCACTTTTTTAGCGAATGGGCCGTTACAAATTTGTCACTTTATACATAAACATCTGTTCTACAAACAGCTGTCCTAAGTGTTGAGTACGGTAGCGAAGAAAATATCCGCTCAAATAGATGATGTCTGCTTAGTCAGCTGGTTGCAAAAAATTCGGAGAATTCTAATCGGTTGGGTATTCGATGGGCTGCAAGAACGCAGCCATTAATCAGCTGTTTTTCAATTCTCGTTGACTCTCCGTAGCGAATCTAATTTCAATAGGTTGGCAAGTAACGATAGTTTTCGTGAAGTGAAGCATACTCGCAAACTAAGTTTCAGATCCTTGGTCGTAACAGCTGATTGATGAAAGTGAAAGTTTCAAGTCAAGAGTCGTGAGTGTTTAGGGCTTAAGATATAGGAATAAATATTTATATACATTCTCAATGTATATGCATGTTTATATGCATATGTATATGATTGTGTATCCTGCTCACACCATTCGCACATGCAAAAGGAGTATTAAGAGTCGCCTATATGCTATCTTTCGGTATCCAATGAATGAATATCCATAACTGAATACAATTATCATGTAATACCACTCACATTCACATACTTGAAGTGCACAGGGATTCATGAGATGTAAACGATAAAGAGCATCTAAATGATTTCAATTAGAGTTGTATTGTTCACACTTATGTAACTGTAGAGTAGTCTATTGATCTAAGTTAATATCAGAGAAGAAATATATCAATATATAGGTGATCTATTGTTGAGCTACGAATACAATAATTTGTGTATTTCAAATAGTGAATCAGGCTATTCAATTGATGATATCAAATATTGATCTTGCTTAATGAAGATACCACCGCTCCTTCTTTGAAGACTTGCTGCCAATGCAACTTCCTTTTTTCTTCGCTTCACTAATAGAATAGGGTGCATAAAAACGGAGCCTGAATGGGATCGAATGTGTTTTGAAAGAACACTCACATTGATTTGACGTCACTTAGGTTCTTTTTACGTTTAACAGTACACCCATTTAGATGAGGATAAAGTACCCAAAGAATACTCAGTGTAATTAAAGTGTGATGTTTATTACCATGAAATCATAGCTTACACCGAAGGTTTTCTTCGTCAAAAATGGAGAATATATTTTCTCATAGAAATATCCTGATTGTTTTCAGTCATTCGTTTTTGCTATACTTACAACAAAAACCACAGAACAGAATAACACCCTCAAGTACCACGAGGAATGGGAAATTATTACACTGCGATACCTGTAAGTAACTGTAAATAAGAGCCAAAGTAAATCAGATAAATTAAATGAGCAAATGTCACTTTATGCATTGCAATACAGACAATAAAATTTTGGAAATTGTCAAATAAATCTTGTATACGCCGTAATGGTGGCTTGCAGTGTGCAGAAAGCGA
Source organism: Clusia tigrina (assembly GCA_920105625.2). Lineage (NCBI taxonomy): Eukaryota > Metazoa > Arthropoda > Insecta > Diptera > Clusiidae > Clusia > Clusia tigrina. The sequence goes on from OV050032.1 coordinate 176,889,731, forward strand.
TTCCTCCAGAATGGGTCTGGTAACAGAATCTGGAACATGGAAGCCCATTTAGTGCTAAAGTTTATCAAGAGCCTCAATATGCCATCCATATCTAAGCTCCAAAATATACCAAATTATTGAAGTTCACTATGGTCAATAATAATTATAAATATATAATATGAAGCTTCAAAACAAACAAAAGCTAAAATTTTATATCATAGCATGCAAATGCAATAATGTATGCTTCGTTAAGTCGAGCTTTGCAGTGACAAACGTATAATTATTTCTGTTTAACACAATCAATTCATATATTTAGTTTAAATATAATTTTGCATATGTTATTTATTACTTATCGTAATAATTGCGCATATGTTTGATATTTAAATAGGCTTTTTCATGTTTCTTAAGAATAAATCCACCCTGTCGATCGTTTTTATAAGGCATTTCGTAGGTTGTATAAGACAGCAGCTGATCCACTCTGTCATTTGATCATGCACAAATACTAAAAGGTATGTTTGCAGTGTTGTCAGCTTTGCAGGTTTTCTCAGCTGGATGTGGCGGCGGTTTTTTCACCCAGGACGATCAATTTGGCGAAAAGATTTTAGTACACGTCTTTTTGCACGCATTTTTGGCGTTCTTGCTATTAATTTTATTTTACAAATTTATATAAAGTTTATAAAGTTTTTAGATCGAATTATGCTATTCAGTATGTGAGTTTTGACATCACTATTTGGTTAGTAGGTGCGAGTCTGATCAAATACAATATATAAACGATGAAGATAATAATAATCAAAATAAAGAAGGAATTAAAATCCACTAAAAAGCTAATTCCCACAAGACACATTTTAAAAAGCGTTTTCCAGAAAAGTTTATGGCCATATTTGACAGCAACATTTCAAGATTTTGTACTAACTGGAAGGTTGTCGCATATTCTCTATAGAGAGTATTTGGTCTGAAGCTCTCTTTGCGTAAACACACACATTCATACATAAATTTTTCACATACTATCATATACAAGGCAGCGTTCTCTTGATCACTCACTGTAGCGCTATAATTGCATAGGTGACTTTAGTTTTAATTTATCCCATTATTGCTATTATTATTCAAAACTTAAAATTTCTAGATAATTCCCGCAGCAAATTGAACTGCAATCATAGCAATAAACAACACCAATCAACAAGTACACATTTAAAATTAGTGTCTAAGTTTATTGTATATATTTAAGTTTATATACAATTTTAAAATTAATTGCTTAGGCGAGTGTTGATTGAAAAGCAGTTGGAAACAACCAAAATACTGCCTGCTTTCGTATATTTTGTTCTAATGCATTTTCCGTTTTTATAAAGTTTTCACAAATTGTGTCTCGAGTCCATCCTTAATTGCATCAAGTTAATAATTTTGAGTTTTTCTTTTGATTTCAATGTATTTTTCTTTAAATATTTGATTTTATTTAAAACCAGTGTTTATATTTATGTGATTTTGAGTTTCCCTGTTATTTATTATATTATATAGTTTAAATTAGATCAGATTTTATTTGAAACTATTTTTATTGGATTTAGAATTCGACTGAAATTAAATTGATTCTGTTTGTGGTTCACCTATTTTCTGTTTATTTCCAATTGAATTCCAATTGGTGTTCCGTTCTTTTCAACAGTATTAATAAAATGCATTTCCTGAGATACATTTGTATATGAGGGTACACTGCGTACTTCCGTCTGTTCAATTAGTTAACAGCACTTCTCTCAAGTCTAACCATTTATACATTAGTTTGTAGCTTGTACATATGGGGTACTTACAGAACATTGCCTTAATAAACACACGACGATATTGCTGCAATTATTGTGCAGTTTTTGTCTGCAGACCAAACTACAACAATTAATAGTAAATAGGGAACTAATCATTAGACAAATAAACAACAGCAGAATTTTTGGGGAATTTGGACACGCTCGCTCAGATGCAGCGCATCTTCTGCATAGAAAAAAACATTACCTGGGACATTATTCACAACCGTTGCAAACAGCAACGCAATTGTTTAGCCAATAATATATGCATGTATTTTTGCGATCTATCTTCATCATTTTCGACTTTCGATAGAAAAACACACAAATTATGCATTCTAAGCACTTGAAGGTCTCAGCCAGAGTGTACGCAACTTACGCGTGGAATCCTCGTAATTTCCATCCTGTTCCATTCACAGAGTTTTCACGATATTCACGCCTAACTTGTGTTCATTATAGTTGAGCCCTAAATCGTAATGGAATTATTTATATTATTATTACGGAGGAAGTATTTTTTTCTGGTATCAAGAGCCGAACCACTCGGTGGTGAACTAAACGAACGAAGTTGACCGAAATTGGTAAAAGTCCCCTGTGCTTCCATTGTATGCATACGTAGAAAGAAAACGGAATGGAAACGTTTGTCACGCGGCAGGGTGGGGGTGTAGTATTATCATGAATAATATCTAGACAAAGGAGGAAGTGAAAAATGTTCAATTATCTTAATAAAATTACAATCAATAACTTTTATTTCGTAAAAAACAACTATTTCATTAACATTTGTTCATTTATATTCTTCGTAATATTCGTTTTCCGTTTAACCGCAAAAGCTGCATATAAAATTTAAGCAAGTTAGCAATAAATATGCAACAACTAAAATTAAATGTTCAATATTTTAACAAAAAAATAAAATTAAAAACAAAATGGGGCGGTGAGAGTATTGAGATAAAAAAGAGTAACAAAAGCATTTAAATAATTTTAAAAATATTTCTATGTATTTAAACAAAGATGATTAGAAACTAAAACTCCTAAATTCAAATCAACGAGTTACGAAAAGTATTTGGGAAATATTAAATTTAAAAAACAAAAAATCAAACAATTTCGCTTGGCCGAAAAATGCGGTGCATTTGAAAAATTAAAAAATTTCGTGACATATTTAAAGAAAAAACAAACAAACAAAAAACTAAAGAATCCATGGAAAAAATTATGTAACTAAATACTAAAAAATTTACTTAAAGACTTCGTAATATAAAAAAATAAATTAAGTTTGTTATATAAATGTATAAAAAATAAAAGTATATTAAAAGCAAATATTAAAATTAAAAAATTAACTAAAAGCAATTATTATTTATTAAATTCAAATACGTTAGTAATGTAATGCACAGAGACAAAGAGAAAGAATGATATATATATTCCAACAAATTAATATATGAATTTTCATTTAACAACGAAAACACAATTTCAAATACAATTAATTACATGAAAAAGAAAACACAAAAACAATGCAGCTGCGCTTTACTTTTGTTTTTTCTTGCTCATGCAGGCACTTGGCGATCACATTCGTTCTACACGCTCTTTTGCAGCAGTAGGTTTGGGTAAAAGCGCAGCCCTTCCACGGACTCATCGCGACACACCTTGCCCAGACGCTCGGCCGCCAATAGGCGCTCCTTGGCCAAAACCAGCGAAATTCCCATCTGCTTAGCTAACTCCTCCACTGCCAGTGACGTCACCGCTGCCATCTTCTCCAGTGTGTCGGCCGCAATGTATTCGTCGTCGTGCGATTCTAATTGTAGCACCATCGCACCGCTGGGGAATGTCCGCAGCTTAATAGGACCGTCTAGTAGACGGCACGCATGTAGCAAATCTTCGGGCGACAGCAGCTCCATACCACGAGCCCGATTAATGCGACAGTACACATCAGCCAGGGACATCATGCCGCCACTTTCCTACAAAATCGCAAAGTAAATAATTTTGAATATAGCCCACAATACGAACGGAGTCCTACCTCTATCGGATCTAGCAACATTTCACATATTTGCTGGGCCAAACTGCGAAAGTAGCCCGAGTTGCTAGTGAAATTCTCACGCGTGACTGGATCATCGATACCCAAGCTAAGCAAATAGGATTTAAAACGCACGGTTTCATCGTCGGAGATTTCACCTTTTTGCTCCCGTATTTTGTCGCTTATCACCTTCGAAATGGACACCATATCCTTGGCCATAGTCATTAGCACACTCAGATCTTGGAAGGCCAAATCAATATTTTCGTCGGTTTCCTTCGACTTTGCCTCCATAGAGCGTTCAATGCCACCGATGCCAGTGCGCATCTTTGAACGTACAACGCCTGCACCCGGTGGAGCATTGGGCGCTAATCGTATGGAGCTCTCTAGTGTAGTTGTTAGCGTTACTTCCCAGATGCGTGCACCAAGTGTTTCACGCAATGCAGTGCTAAATTGCGTATTGAGACCGTTCTTCCCCGACAGCTTTATGTGCGACGCTGTACTGCGATCGAACGGACCAGGTGCTTTATCCGGTGATGGTGGCCGCAAATATAGTATAAGGCGTGTTTTGCGGCCAAAAAGGTACGAACTGGCAGTTTCTTCGCTGAGCGATATTGTATATTTAAGAGGAAGACAGAGTGTGACGGCCGCTCGTGCTATCTCACCCGGGTGACCCCAAAACAGGCGGTGAGTTGTAAGTACCACTTCGCCGTCATCAAATTGTGTCTGTAGTAAAAAGAAATGAGCAATTTGAGGACTAGTAATTAAAATTCCCAGTGTTAGAATACACTCACCTTTTCGTCGCCATCATACAACTTCACATTGCGATCTCGGCTCACGAAGGTTTCGCTTTCATGTAGACGTGCTTCCACATATTCGAAACGATTCATATTTGCAGCATCATCTGCTTTTTTACTTATTTACTTAATTTTATACAATTTTTTAAATACGCACAAGCCGCAGCTGTGACTGAAGGCACCAAAGCACGTACAGCTATGTGAGGAACAAAGTGAAACAGGAACACAAAGTGAGATGACGTACGCCAAGTCATGATGATTTAAAAATGGTGGTACACAATGGCCAATTTCCGATATCGGGTTGTCTTCACAGGTTCTGTGATTGGGCCACGTAAGTAATGTGCACAACAGCTAATTTCTTTGTTCTGAAATGTTATGAATTCTTATATAAATGCAAAGTTATTAATTATTATATGAATGCAAGATGAATGATTATGAATTCTTTCATAAATGCATCTATCCAAAAACGGATTTTTAATCATAACATCACTATTTGGTGATGTTTGGAAAATATCTAAAATATACTTACACATTTACCCATGACATCACTATCAGGGGGTGTTTGGGAAATATATAATATTTATTATAAATTTTTTACATTTAGTTTTTAATAGTTTTTGAACACTTTAGCTTTTATGTAAATATGGCTCGCACTTTATTGATTGTATATTGGAATGCGAGACAGTGCAAAACGAGATCTTGGCCGAGACTCGGTCTCGCTCTCGTCTCGGTCCCTCGCATTATTGTATTCGGGCCTTAAATCTCGTCCAAACTATATTTTTCATCTGAAGCAAACAATTAATTTGACTATATAATAAAATAATATAATAATAATATATGAAATAGTTTCTAATCAATAAATTTAATTGCAGCCAAAAGCTCAGTGTTTACTTTATATACCAAAGTTTCCAAATCCGTCTGATTTACGTACCTGTATAACCCACAAATAAATAAATAACTTTGGCCATTTCCCCTGATCTGATCTTTCTGCTTGGACATTTGTATAATTTTACACTATGAATAACTTGTCATCAAAACAAACAACAGTGTTAGATTTCATAGTGGAAAATATTATATATATAAAAGAAATATGAGTAATTCCAGCTTAGCTAAAGGATTGCTTTGGGATGATGTTGAATTTGTTTATTTTTTAAAATTTCATATTTTAGTGTATGATGGACAGGATGAGCCTGACTCAAACCGCGTCTTCCACATTTGTCGAAAACTTTACGAGAGTCGGAAATTATTTAAGAAAATCTTGTAGTGAACATCAGAGAACTTATTTAACAACTTATTTTGATTTTAAAATTTTTTAGCCTTCAATTAATTCAAATTAATTCGTGTTATTTCTTAGGTAACACATGAACATTGCAAAAATGTATTAAAGAAAGTGAAAAAATACCCTCTTAATAAGAGGGCAGGTTTTCTAGCAAGTGCGATGAGGAGCTCAGTGGTAATATAATAAAATCTATTAAAAAGTATTGTTAAAATTAAAACAAAAACTATTAAAATAAGTCTCTAGCTCCTAGATAATTACACATGTATATTAGGAAGGCACTATATTAGTATAAATACAACTTAAGCCTGTAATTAATGCAAATTTTCGGTCAATATATATATGATTATGACCTCAGTGATGGCGCTTCTTTTCGCGCGTTCACCACATTTCATCATGGATCAAAGCAAACGGAAAAGCGAAACATGAAACCGTTTACTTTGTTCTCAGCAATTGATATTCCTCTTTTCTATGGCTGCGTTCTTGCAGCCTATCAGTAGCCTATCGGATGACTGAAACAGCGCACTTTTTTTAGCGAATGGGCCGTTGCAAATTTGTCACTTTATACATAAACATCTGTTCTACAAACAGCTGTCCTAAGTGTTGAGTACGGTAGCGAAGAAAATTTCCGCTCAAAGAGATGGCGTCCGCTCAGGCAGCTGGTTGCAAAAAATTCGGAGAATTCTGATCGGTTGGGTATCCGATGGGCTGCAAGAATGCACCCTATATCGGTTGCATACGCACAGCTGATCGATCATCAATGTTGCTGCAATCAGTGGATATATGCATTGGCTAGTTTTATAAAAAGTCTTGTATCATTAATGCAACTGCATGTTTTTAATTTTATACTCTATATTTTCATCTTACATAATTATGAACTTGTATTTGAGAATGCCATTCATTTACGCTCTTACCTCAATCCAGTTGTTCCACTCTCAGTTTGTTTCTACCCCCTAAACAGAGTTGGTAACTTCTCACAATTCGTACTAGTTCTCCTCTTCTCTTTCACTGCTGCACGAATTTTCGCTGCTTTCACGAGTTCTTTCATAATTTTCGGTTTTATTTTCATTTTTTATTTACTTTCTTACACAAATTTTATGCAAAATCGTCAATTTTGATCAACAAGAAATGCGGAATTATGTAAAGTGAGGTATTAAATAAGTTACAGTACAATAAGTGCAAAAGATAAATAATTGTGATAGGCAAAAACGCCTACGAACGATAAAGTGGAAGGAGAAATCCAAAAATAAAAAAGAAGCTCAAGAGAGTAACTAGGTAGAGGAGCAGGCCTAAAAATAAGAATTCGCGACAAATAAAAACAATTTTAACAGGAAAAACATAGGACCCGATAGACAAATGCCGGTGACGGAGGCGAGCAAAATGCTAGAGGCGGCGCTGCAGCAAATGGATGGCATCATATCCGGTGCAACAGTAGGCGGAGTGGTGCCCAGCGGCAGCGGTAGTGCTCAGTCAACCGCAACGGGGAGTGGCGTTCAATCGGCGACGACCGCCGCGTCAGCGTTGAGTGAGCGTAATTTAATATCGGCCAGCAATGTGCTCTCGACAGCCAAGACCCTCGCTCTGGCATTGCAACAGGTGAACAATTCTTCAACAGTTTAACATTTGTTTATTTATAGTAAAATTATTGACTAACTCTTTTGGACAACTCCAAATTGAAACTTACCATTTAAAGGTGGACGTGGCAGCTCCGGCACCTGATCCCGTAACTGCGGCTATTATCAGCGATTGGCTGGAAACGCATATACCGCGCCAGGATGCGGATGAGCGGTTGCGACGGCTGCAACGCGACAAGGAGTCTTTGGCCGTACAATATGAGAAGCTGGAGAAGCGCTTTTCCGAGCAGGCGGCCAAAATATACGAATTAGAAGGCAAGGTGGCCGAGAAAACGCAACAGCTCACCGCCAAAGAGGCACTGTTGGAGCAGCAAATGCTATCAAGCTCCGCCTTGGAAACACAGAAACTCGAACTGTTAAGTGCATTAACGGAATTGGAGTTACATCGTGCCGCTGAGACCGTCGAGCTGAAAGGCTTGGATATGGTTCAGCTGGAGAATGGCAATGCTAATGGGATGGCGATCAAACGGTTGCCTCCATTTGGCAGCATGGGACATCTGAATCAGGTGAATTTTGGGCCTGGCACAGCTCCGAAGACACCGCCGGTCTCGTTGAGGCATAAAATACATCCGCAATTTCACAGTCTACCGCGTTCGCATGCCACGAAAAATGGCAACAACAAAGGCAGCGGCAACAACAACAACAATAACAACAATAATAATAATCGGTCTTTCGACGCGAACGCGAATGCCCGGCAACGCAACGTGGCCTTTGCTTCAAACGAAAAGATCCTCATCGAGGATAATGCTGCCAACGATCTTATGTACAGCAGCTTCATTTCCCAGACGAACTCCACGCCTTCACCCAATTTGCGCGAGCGCTCGGCCAAGGGTTTGCGGAATATTTTTGGCAAACTGCGACGCAGCAACAGCGGCAACTTGGAACTGCCGGCTTTGGAGCAGGCGGAACCGGAATTCAAACGTGGCGGAGCGCGCGCTACTGCAGGCGGCCGCATTGAGTGGAGTGCTCAGTCATCACAGTTGTCGACCTCGTCGAAGGGTTACGCCGACTGGTCTCCGCAGGAAGTCTGCAACTGGTTGTGTGATTTGGGGTTGGGCTGCTACGAGGATGACTGCAGGTGAGGAGCCAAATGTTTAATTTTCAATTGTCAAACATTAAATTGGAAATTTTCTCTTGGTTTTTATTTGATAGAAAGTGGTTAAAATCCAATCCGAGTGTTTGTTTTTTCACTTCATCACCCGTGGACATTGAAAAGGAGTTGAATTTAAAGATGCCACTGCATCGCAAAAAGATTTTATTAGCCATGGACGAACTGACTGGCAAAGAGGAGGACTCATTGTCGCTGCGTGCAGCACAATTAGACGTCAGTTGGGTTATGCGTTGGCTGGACGATATCGGTCTGCCGCAGTACAAGGACACCTTTCTGTTGGCCAAATTGGACGGACGCATGCTGCACCGTCTGACCATGGAAGACTTGTCACAATTGCATGTGAACTCGTGCCTACATATAGCGTCGTTGCGACGCGGCATTCAGTGTATGCGGGAAATGGATTGGAATCCGGAATGCTTGATACGTCGCTCGACGACATCGACCACGAGCAGCCGCACCGAAGACGCAGACGATAGCACAGAGGCAGACGATGTGGTGGAGCATGTCGCCGAGTGTATTGCTCTGTGGACTGCGCATCGTGTCATGGAATGGCTGCGTGTGGCAGACCTCTCCGAGTATGCACCCAATTTACGCGGAGCCGGTGTACACGGTGCTTTAATGCTCTATGAAGCTCGCTTTAATGCGGATCTCCTGGCGGATCTGCTGAGTATACCCCCGAGTAAGACCCTGCTGCGCCGTCATTTAGCAACGCACTTCAAAGAGCTGCTCGGACGAGATATCATACACGCCAAACGCGACGCTGAAGCAGCTCCCAACTATCAGCCGCTGACCATAGCCGCCAAATTGAAACCGCCAAAGAAAACTCAATTCTCGCTGAAGCGTAGAAAAAGCACCAAAGGCAACAGCGAAGTCGACTGGACCGATTATGTTTGCCCAATGGCTGGGGCTTGCCTAGGCGAGCCCCAGGGGCACAACAGCTCCACCACGTCATCGACATCGACCAACAATTCAAATTAATTGCCAACGAATGGAATTCTGCCGCCGAATTCCAAAGCAGTCGAGCTAGAGAAACGTAAAAATTGTTGAATTTTATTAGGCACCTTAAGTGAATAAGTCGTAAAGTGTAGTTTAAGCACTTCATAGGGCAGGGTGCCCAAAGAGTCACCAAGTGTGTTTAGTTAGCCGGCTGCATCAGTTCACTACTAGCTAAGCTGATTTCCAAAAGCTAACACGTTATACTGCCAACACACTTGCGTGACTCTTTTGTCACCCAGTAGGAACGATTGTAATTTATACACAGTTATTATATACATGCATATACACTCTTAATACACAGAGGAGTGCGTATGGCAATGTGACAATTATTGTTGAAATAGTTTTAGAAGCAAATTTTCTGTAAATCCTCGTGTTTGCTTTCTGGCCCAGCCCCCTTTTAAACCCTGTCGACCTTTTTTAAAAATGTATCCTTGCTTTTAGTTAACTGTTCAATTGTTTAAGGCTATAACGTTACCAGTGACATTCTTAACTGTTGTTGTTGTTAATTTTACCTGACGAAATTGTGAGCACTAAAAACAAAATATTTTCCATATATCCTGATAAAATCGAAAAACCTTAAAATTAGTTTTATATAATATTGTCCAGCATGTATAATTATATCATTATTTATAAATTTTAATATGTACGTTTCCATGTAAGCCTTGAGCCACCTGACGTGGAAGTTTCTCGTTCAGTGTTGAGAGCAGTTTAGAACCATTTTCAATATTGCTTCTTCCACACTTGTCTGTTTTGACATACGCCTGAATAAGACGTTTCATTTCCACATGTTGCTAAAAGGTGCACATGTGTGCAAGTGAGGAATAAACACGCTCCTCTTGGTTAATAGCTCAACAGAAAAGAACCAAAGTTTATTATACTAACAAAATGTATCACAACGCGGAGAGAATGTGGAGTGAACATTTATATTTCATATGGCTGCATCAGAATTTGCATAATGTGTTGGGCGGAGTATGCTTGAACGAAACACTTGAACGTGGACCACAAAGTCATTGTCGTTCAGACTTTAAGAATTCTAAGTCAATATGTGGCAATGTTCAAGAACTTAATTTTGATCAACTTCTCTTTCGTTTATGCTCGTCAAAGAAAATTTTGCTGATATAATTATTAATGCCAGTACAAATCGAGCCGTGATCAAACATTTTATATATACAAATTTGTTCTGTTGAGTTTTTCGGTTGAACTATATAACTTTTATATGTCCATAATTACGTGTTATTGCAATCCCAAAAGCGTTTATACATGGAACTATTTGAAATGAAACATTCGACTCTCTCGCTCTCGCTATTCGTAATAGCGAAGGGCGTAAAGTAGTATTCACATCAGAATGCGATATACTCATATATAATCGATATAATTATATATAATGATATAATTATATATAATCGATATAATCATATGTAACTGGGTGCACAGTAGGAACAAGTTTCTGCGTACTTATCCTACTGACGCTTTCAAACTGATCACGCCACTTTCTGTTAGGTGAGCTCTGGGCCAAGTACAATTGTTTTGTGTCGTAATTATAAATGTTATGTTAATTTAGAACCAAATTTATACCTATTCATTCATATTTACGGAATGCTTTTATTTTTGGCATTTCTGCATTTAGTTCTGTAATTCTTTTACATTTTTATTATATATTAACAAACAATTTTACAGAAACAAACCAACAAAAATTAATTATACCCACTGCTTGAATTATTTTGTAAATTTTCAAATGTTTACAATTTTTGTGAAGAAATTTGCAAGCGTTTGAAAAAGTTTCTTCAAATAATTATTATTGTTAAATTTTAATTTTAAGTCCTCAGCACTTTTTAGAGCTGCCCACAGAGACTCAGCTCAGCTCTAATGCCTTAAACTGTACTCTCTCTCTCTATCTCTCTCTCTCTCTCTCTCTCTCACTCTCTCTCTCTCTCTCTCTCTCTCTCTGAAATTTTACAAAACAAAACATAAAGAACCTTAATTATATTTGTAGCATTTAAGTTGTCGTTTTTATTGACATTGTAAACAAAATAACTGACAAAAAAGCGTTTCTACATGGCAAAACTACATGCTATGATGGCAAAGAGAATTGAAGAGAAGCTAATCAAGCACAATAGTGTCTTCCAAATCTTTTTTATGTATACATACTTACGAATATATACGTTTATATATTTATAAACATATCTATAAATTTAACAAACCAATAGTATTAAATGAGAAAATACGAGTATACACACACCCACACACACTCGCATGTGCGTCCTGCCTTCGCACGCACACGTATGTATGCTTAATTAACAAGTGACCATTATTTATACGTAAATTTAGAAGCAAAACAAAAAAAAGGGTGAAAAATGAACAAATTTTATTAAAATGCTCATGTCTCACTACACATGTACATATAAATATATAAAAATAACAAAACAGTTCCACAATTGAAAACTATACTATTAAGCGTGGTAATGTAAAACTTAAACACCATTAAGTAAACTGTCACTTCGCGGGGCCGTTTCAAACGTTACGTAAATAAGTAACGTTAGAACCAAAATTACATTATCGTTATGCACAACGTAGCCGAAGACGTAACTTAGAAACGACCATGAAACTGAATAGACACGCAGCAGTGCGTGTAGACTAACTCAATTGATATGCTAAAATTAAGAAAGCAGCGTTTTAGCACGTAGTCACGCTTTTTTTTTTGCCAATTCAATTGAAAGCCCATTATTTGAAGACGATAGGAAGAGTATGTTGGGACATCATTCCGTTTAAATTACACAAGGAATTTCAGCCCAAATGAATCCAATCTTTAAAAGTTAATTAAACAAAAATTTGCATTCAATAAAACTGCGCAAAAACTTTCGAGTAGCCGCTTACAGCCCCATAAGAATCCCACCTTAAATGAAAGTAGACCACTAGGTAATAAAACCCTAGTAGGGATTTTGCTATATTAGTATGTATATTTTTAATTTATATATATATATATATATATATATATATATATATATATATATATATATATATATTTATATATATATATATATATATATATATATATATATATATATATATATATATATATATATATATATATATATATATATATATATATATATATATATATATTTTATATATATATATATATATATATATATATATATATATATATATATATATATATATATATATATATATATATATATATATATATATATATATATATCATATGCGTTCACTGGAATATTCATAAAAGATAAGGAATGTCTGAACGTTAAAAACAAACTCTTTTTTATTCATTTTACACAACTCAAAATATGGAAAATTGTAACTTCAGGGATTCATAAAAAAACAATATGTTGCTAGCTAATATAGAAAAACACTTCTATGGTTTTAATAAGCTACTGGTATACTTACATTTAAGGTAGGATTTTTGTGGGTCTGGAAACGATGACTCGAATTTGTGGCACGGTTTTATTGAATGAACAATTTTGTTTTAATTCATTGAAAAAGCCATTTTATATATACTGTATTTTATGTATTATTTAAGATGGTTAAGGCGACTCAAACATGACACTGAAATAGACTTGTAACGACACACTGAAGAGAGATGCTTGCAGAGTTACATAGTGGGTTGGAGTATTTCTAGACCCATACATTTGACGTAGCATAACGTACAGGCAAAATGACGTAAGTGATCCAGCTTGTGGGTCGCAGTGCTGCCGTTCCAAACATCCAAAGAAAAAATTAAATTTTGTTACTTGTAAATGTGGTTAAATAACTATAAAGGGGGAAGAACATTTTTATGAAAATTTTATCAAAATTATTTAATTAACAATTCTGGTTATTGTTGAGTCTACAGACGTTTCACTTAATATAATTCCCACATTCATGCCGATAGTCTCTGTGCTAGTTAGTTGCCTTTAGATTTTGCCATGTAATTATTTATATTTCATATATTTATATTTCATATAAAATATTTATATTTCATATAAAATATATATATTTCTTATAAAATATTTATATTCCATATAAAATATTTATATTTCATATAAAATATTTATATTTCATATATATAAAACAAAATTGCGACATTCTTGTAATATCAGTCTGCCATTTAGTTGATGAATCGCTCTGCGTCTATTTTCGCGTAAATTTAGAAATTCAGTAATCAGTTCCTGTAAGTTTAATCAAAAACTAAACATGTTCTTTTGTTAAATTCGTACATTCTAAATACTTGCGTTAAATCCTCAAATTCTTTAAGTACGCTAAATGTGCATTTTGCCCACTGTGAGAGTCTCGGTTCGGTTCAAACTTATTTACGTCAAATTGCTTAACGATTCTTTATTACGTTATCACGTTGCTTGAGCGCTCAGTAAAGGTTAAGACTGACATACAGCAGAAACAGAATCCAGTACCTTTGCAGCAGAATCAACAACATAATCAGTAACATAACATAACAGTTTTTCACAACTACAAAGTTTAAAGACAAAAGACGAGCGTTTGGCCACAGAACAAAACCAACTCATCTTGAATTGTTTCTTTGACAGAAAGCGACTGAAATATTAAAAGAATTGTTCGTTCCGGCGAGATAAATTTATTTTAATGATTTTAAATTTTCATTTCAATGATTTAAAATTTGCAGCGTATAAAAAATATAATTTTTTAATAATATATTCTAACAATTATACGATTTTTTTTCAATTAGTTAAAAAGACGATTTCCCTTTCAGTGGACACAATTCCTCTACACAAAGCATCTCCAATTATTTGTCCGCTGTACTTTATTTGTTCATATTTACCTGTTCAATAAATATAATGACTCAATTTTCTGTCGTTTGCGTTACAACGAAACAAAATTTGACACAATTTTCTTGTGAATTCTGTTTTTATGTCTGTGTCTGGCTTTGTTTTATGTTGCTGCACGAGCAACACAAACAGAAACAGAATTTACTCCAGGAATAATAGTCTGTTTCTGTTCTAATGCCACCCTGAACCTTAAGAGAATCATATCAATTGGGGATATCGTAACATAGAATTGTGTTGAGCATAATCTTTACGCCGCATTAAGTTAGTTTTTTAATCGAGTTCAAGTTTTGAAGACAAATCTTTATTTTTTAAATAAAAATTTTGTCTATAGAAAATTAATTTTCCGATATTTTAATTTCCTCCGAAAACTATCTTCAGTCCAATATTTTGTATCTGTTATTTATATTTAAGTAGTTCAGAAAATTGCCCTGGCTTCTGGAGGAAATTGAAATGTCGGAAATTTTATTTTGAATATAGACAAAATCTTTATTTGAAAAAATAACAAACTATTTGTCATTCAGGCCTTGAATTCGATTAATAATTTTTTTTTTTATTGTATTTTAAGAATATATAAAATAATAATAATAAATAAAATAACTAAAATTTTCGTGCAAGTGTCGAGAAATAAAATGGAAACAACAATAAATCGGATTATCACTTAAATGTTTCCTGTGTCTGAAGAGACTTTTAACCGAAACGTTGGTGTATATAAAATTACATGTTGAGTAAACATGTTGCTGAGTTTCACCAGACCCATATTATACAAGGGACTGCACAACGTAGCAACATCTTTTCCTTTTAGTTGTTGAGCGAATTTACAAAATTGTATTTCTGTTATGTTTTTTCTATGTTACGGTACATATAATGTGTGGTTTGGAGGTATAAGAGGTACTGCGACCAAGAAGATCTGTTGTACCGCCCTCTACTATTAAGGGTATGCCTATAAATTCTCACCAGTTGCACTCAGAAATTCGTTAATCATTATGTATTATATTACGAAAGCATTACGCTCACATAATCTTTACAGTGCTGTTTACAAAGCAAGTTTCTACGTAACAATTTCTGCGTCACAGTTTCTTCGTAACTGTTTCTACGTAACAGTTGCTACGTAACAATTTGTACATAACAATTTCTACGTCACAGGTTCTTCACTACTGAAAGATTGTTCTAACTGGCCCTGTAACGATGGTGCCCCTTCAAACTCTTGTGACAGTTTGCTTGTTTTTTGTTTTTTTTTTATTTTCATTAAATATACTTACATAATAATTATTCTAAAGTACCTTACTAACATTATACAAAAAACGTATGTACTACAAATGCTCCGCTATATGGTCTGCACTCGACGTGTTCCGGCATTGCGAAAATGTTTTCCGTTTTTGTCTATTTTTCTTAATTTAAATAAAAAACTTATTTACTAATTAATTATGTGTTTAATAGTTACACTGTCGAATCTTTTTCAACTAAATTATGCTTTACTTGACACATGAATTCTTTCCTTAATTTGATCCTTAAATATTCTTTGTTGTTCAACATTGATTTGAAATTATTTTCATTGTGTGTTTTCTTTGGCAGTAATTCGCATTTTATTTATTGAAATAAACAACAAAAAAAACAATAAAAACATTTTTGAAAATTTAGCATTTGCTGACTTTTATTGCGCCATTATCGTCGTGTGGATTGTTAGTCTGCTCTATAAGCGCAGCTCTTTCCGTGTATGTAATAGCAATATAAAACGGAGTGCACAGAGGATAGGATGAAATTCGTCCAGGATTCCGTTTCGAGGTTCGTTATGTGCCCACTTGGTAATTTTTTGTATTTGTCGTGCATACAGTCCTCCGTTCCTTGCACACAGACTCCTGCGATCTTTGTCCACACAGTCCTAGATTATTTCCCCACGCAGTCCTGCGTTTTCCGCCCACACAGTCATACTTTCTTTACCCACACAGTCCTGCGTTCTTCCACACAATTCTACCATCTTTTTCCACTCAGTCCTGCCTTCTTTGCCCACTCAATCTGGCGTACTCTGCACACTTAGTTCTACCTTCTTTGCCCATACAATCCTGCGTTCTTTGCTCACATAATCCTGCCTTCTTTGCCCACTCAATCGGGCGTTCTTTGCCCACTTAGTTCTACCTTCTTTGCCCATACAATCTTGCATTCTACGCCCACACAGTTGTACTTGCTTTGCCCACATAGTCCTGCATTCTACTCCCACACAGTTCTACAAGGTGCATTCCAAAGTAAACGGTCTATTTTTAAGTACAACCAAATTTTTGTCAAAACCGATTTATTTTGTTCAAAATAGTTCCGATTTTCTACTCAACACCAGCGTTTTGCTCGGTCTAAAACCATGTTGAATGAGTGTTTTATATCGTCGGCCAGGATGTCGGTACAAGCCTTTCGAATCGTTTCTACGTCCACAAAACTCTTTCTTTTTTGTGGGCAAATACTTTTTTCCGAAATGGCAAAAGCCGCACGATGCCAAATAAGGGCGAATATTGGGAGTGGTTGAGAGTTTTAGTCAAAAAATCGGTCACAAGAGTCGATGCATGAGATGGCTCATAATCGTGCAATAAACGACAAATTGCTTCTGCGCGATATTCCGGCCGAAAATGACGAATGCTATGCACCAAACGCTAAGATCGAGTTCTGATTTAGGGGTTTGACCAATTAGAACGGGCTCTTTGTGAATCGTAAAAGCAACTCAACATTGGCTTCACTTCTGACTTCTCGTCATGTGAGTTTTGGGGTTTTGGCTCGTCTGGCGCCTTCCACTCTGCAGTTCGGTGCTTCGTTTCTGGATCTGGATAATGAAATCACCACGTTTCATTGCCAGACACAATGTTTTAAAGGAAGTTTTTGTCCTTTTTGGCCTCCTTGGTGATGTTATTTGAATGTTGAATTCCGAGGAATTTCTGACGTGAGTCAACTTGAGCCGAACAAACCGTGCAAAGACTTTTCGGTTTCCCACCGCAAGACAGCCTAAGGCTATCGCTGCTAGTGCGGCCCACCCCCTTTCTGTGGCTAATTATTTGTAATTGTAAGTTAACTGAATTTAAATGAGAAATAAAATAAATACAATTGATGCAATTCCAGTGCCATCTCCTTGGCTCTGTCTCATTGCTGAAGCAATTTAAAAGAATTCATTGCTACAAATATGGGTATTTATCAATCAACCCCCTTCTGACATTGCTCTACTCAATACTCGTACAATTACGCGAGGCTTCTGCTCCTCTGGTCAATTCGCAAAGTTCACGTAAGGGCTGAAAATATCTTCCAACACACGCTGTCGCAGTCACGCTCGGCTGCGAGAGGAGCAAATATGAAAAAATGTGTCCCAGCATTGATTTTGTTGTAAATTCGCAAATCTCTGCAGACGTCGGCGTGGTTTTGGGTGGGGGAGGGGGACCGCACGCACTATTTCGAATTGAGGAGATTGATGGATCAGTCAGACACTCAGCCAGGCATGTGCTTGTGTATGCACAGCACTTCAGTGTCCTACGGAATGGCTCTTTTTGTTGTTCTTCTCCGTCTGCGTCACTGCTTTGTGGCTGTGCGCGAATTTGCGTCCGCCTATTTGCGAGGTTCTGGCGATATTGTGTAACAACCTCGCTACATGCAAAATAATTAATTGTGTTTGTGTGTGATTTGTGCCATATTTAACATACAATCGCACACCCTACAACCTGCACATGTCGCTTGTTGCATTGAGTTCAAACAACTTGGACCTTTGTAGTACGTATTATGACGTCACATTGATATATATGACTAAACGTTGCATTTAAATCATATCTCGAGTTACCCTGATGGTGCCTTCTTTTTCTCGGAAGGCTGTTAGTCACCAACGATGTTCTTCCTTACTGTCATAAGGCGCTGATGGGGTTGTTTAGTAGCTCCCCAGTTTCCGCTGACTTACTGAATACAATGAAGGTCCCTATTATGATACCGCTGAAGGGGCAATCTTCAATTCCGTGCTGCAGTGAGCAACTATAACGAGTGCCTAAGGGAATGTGAGAATCTGTGAGGCACCTTACAAACCGTTTCCTAAGTGCACCTCTGGTTCCTAGCTCCCGTATAGACCATTTCCTAAGTGCACACCCGTTTCCTAGATCCCTTATAGACAGCTTCCTTAGTGCAGCTGGGTTTACTAGGTCCCTTATAGACCGTTTCCTAAGAGCCCTTGCGTTGGTGGTTGACTGCCAGACACTCGCTGAGAAGTGGGAAAATTATTTCCCCATCTTCTTCATTTCAACCCCGGGGTATTCCCCGCAATAATCACGAAATTGAAGACCCAATATTTCTGCATGATTTTCGGATATGAAATGTTCCTTTATAAACCCACCCACGAATTGATAAACGTCCTTTAGACAGCTGGGTATTTAGTCTAGGCCAGATCCGTCTCCCGGTGTACGCCCTAAGAAATCTCCTCTCCATGCAACGAATTGCAGCTCTGGGAGTAGCTTCAGCGTACCGTACTGTGTCAGCGTACCATACTGTGTCTGAAGGTAGAAATTCTGGCAATTGGCGGCTTAACCCACCCCCATCGATATCTTGGCCCTCGAACGCAAGCACCCGCGGGAAGTTAAGATGGGTCAAATAAGTTCACAAGATATAAAGCAGCAATGGTAAGAATGTTGGGCCGCCGAGAGGCGCAGAAGATGGACAGCGAGACTCATCCCCGACATAGCGAGCTGGATAGGAGGAACAGCCTGAACCATCAATTTCTACCTCACGCAGTTACACTTTGGCCACGGATACTTCTGCAAGTATGCCGTAGAACCGCAGTGGAGACATTTCTTCATATACTCAGGCAACTGACGATAGGTGAAACTGAAGAGGGGGATTGTGAAGACTACTAAAAAGGGAAGCTCCACCTCTTCAAATTTCCGTGACTCTTTTATGAATCTCAGAAGTGTGCCCATGGATAAGAACGGTACCTCCAAGCCCATTCCAAGGACCTAATAAGGTCCTCTTCTTTCTGTCCAGACAAAACCAACACTGAGAAATGCTCTAATCTATTCTATCCTGTTCCTCCTCGCGACAGAACACTCTTCTCGGTCTCTCGATGATGCCTATGGTGGAGGTTATCTATGACCAAGGAGCAGAGTAGTATGCGCCCAGTCGGTGTGAGCCGATTGCGGCACTTTTTTTTCTTTGTCTGTTGTGGTTACATGCGATTTGGAAAGAAAGAAAGTGCCGCACCGGCTAAACACCGTTGACGATGGCGAGGCCACAAATAGAAACTGCCTATGCCAGAGCGCAATTACTCGAACTTAGCATTTCTTGAAAATGGCTGCTGGCCAAATTACAAATTAAACTTTATGGGTTTGGTACATTCGCCGTGCATGTACGCCGCGCGAGTACGCCGCCAGATAAGATGCGT
Organism: Clusia tigrina; assembly: GCA_920105625.2. Classification (NCBI taxonomy): domain Eukaryota; kingdom Metazoa; phylum Arthropoda; class Insecta; order Diptera; family Clusiidae; genus Clusia; species Clusia tigrina. The sequence continues at coordinate 176,909,483 of OV050032.1, forward strand.
TGAGAACAATGCCAGAGAGGCGCGCACTAGACCACCGAACCCATTGAATTGTTTTTCTTAGGTTTCGTTGAAAGCAACAACCGCGGATGCCGCACATTTCGCAGAAGAACGGCGCAGTGCACGGTTTGGGTACGACGCCGGTAAGCGGGGCCGAAATCGAATCGAAGAGTTGCATAATTTTATTGTTGTTTTGAAGAAATTCATTCGAAATGAATGAACACAAAAAGAAGCACCCCCGGCAACGTAATCGACCCAAAAACAAAGTGAATCGCCAGCAGACTCATGCGCCGGATCTGCAACAGGAAGAGGAACAGAAACTGGCGGAAGGGAACTTGCCACTGCAGGCAACTCCGCAGCCAAAACAATCGCAACAGTTGGAATCAATTAAGAAGCTGCAGGAACAATTCATGTCCACATCGGGGAATCAAGTGGCTACACAAGTCGCCAACGACGACAAAAATGATGAGGCCATCAAAATAGTGCAGCAATTGTTGCGAGCGAAATTCTTAAGACAGACCAAGGACACCAAGACTAAGAAGGATATGCGGATACAACTTGAAAGTGCTGCACCAGCCGCACGGTCACACGAAGCAACGTCAATAGCAGAGATAATATCAGAGGCAATACCAACACCAGCGGCAGCAGTAACACCAGTGCGAATATCAGATACAACACCCACACCAGTAGCAACACCAGTAACAGCACCAATACCAGCGACAATGCCAACACCACCGACAATGCCAACATTAGCACCAATACCAACATTAGTATATACAGCAACAACAGCAGCTGCAGCTGCAGGAACATCAAAGACAATGTCAACACCAGCCCCAACACCTGCACCAATACTAACACCAACAGTGACAATAGCAATGCCAGGACCATTAGCAGCACCAACACCAGCATCAAAACCAACGCCAGCCCCAATACCAACGCAAGTATCTACAGTAACACCAGCAGCAGCTACACCAGAGACAACTCCAACACCAGCCCCAACAACAGCAGCGACAATATCAACACCAGCACTAATATCAGCAGCAGCAGCACCAACACCCCAAAAGAAAGTGCCAAACTACAACGCAGTGAGTGGGAAAAAGTCAAAATCTAAAGACTCAGTGGCAGATCAGCACACGGCAACGGAAAAGAATGCATTCATAGCAAATCTGCAGAGGAAAATGGAGACAGCGATGGCCAACGGTAAGTCGGGGGTCGATGGATCAAAGAACTTGCCTCATTTCGAGGCTGGGAAATAGCTTTCGCTGCTACCAGCGAAAGCAATTTCCCAGAATTTTCCTTTCTCATATAATATAAATTTATAAGCAGATTAGTAAGAAACGATTTGATGATGAACGATTCCCACTCCCCTTCAAACAAAGGTCACTGGAGTATAGGAAACAAAATGCCATTTTCCCAACTTTCCAATAACATTTTCCCTCCCTGGAATCTTCTGCAGCAATAGCGAGAAAACTGTATTAATGTAATCAAATTCAAACGTGAAAATAGTTCGAATACTTGGCAATATAATATTCCAGGGCAGAAGCAATGGATTCACTCGTAGGAAATAGAGTTTACAGTAAACTGTCTTTGCTCTTTACAGTAAACTCTGTCTTCTCTACTCTTTTCTGTATTCTCTCTTCTCAACTTCCTCTTCTCAACTATCTCTTCTCAACTATCTCTTCTCAACTTACTCCTCTCAACTTTCTCTTCTCAACTTACTCTTCTCAACTATCTCTTCTCAACTTTCTCTTCTCAACTATCTCTTCTTAACTATCTCTTTTCAACTTACTCTTCTCAACTATCTCTTCTCAACTGTCTCTTCTCAACTATCTCTTCTCTTGTCTCTCTTTGATTTAATCGTATGCTCACCTTCCAGAGCTGCCAAAATCGCCCGAAACGAGTAATTGTAAACCATGCTCACAGTCAAACGAGTTAACTGTGGTTGGCAACACTAATTTGCATAAGCACGCGTATTTAGACAGCGCGTTGTGCCTTAGCCCCATCCCAACCTCATAGTGCCAAGGGCTGAAGGTGCCCATCCATTAAAGGTAATTGCCAGTAGATCCACGGAGAGAAGAAAGAACTAATCAAATACCGGCAATTACGAGTCTCAACTGTTTTTGGAACTAGCTCCACTCCCTCCTTGTTGAGTTAATCAGCTTATGGTGTATGGCAGGACGTATACGAGTCCTACGAGTATTGATTTCAGCTTCTTGAGTGACCTTCGAATCTTTCGTCTGTTGGCGAATTTTATGGAGTTTTTTGTGGGTGTTGTATTGTTTCACTGCGTGAGTCCCTTGATGGGTTTGTGGCTCCCTTTATGGCTTCTTGACTCCCTTTAAGGCTTCGTGACTCCCTTTATGGCTTCTTGACTCCCTTTAAGGCTTCGTGACTCCCTTGATGGGGTCGTGACTCCCTTTTAGGCTTCGTGACTCCCTTTAAGGCTTCGTGACTCCCTTAATGGCTTCGTGACTCCCTTTATGGCTTCGTGACTCCCTTGATGAGTTCGTGACTCCCTTTAAGGCTTCGTGACTCCCTTCATGGCTTAATGACTCCCTTGATGGGGTTGTGACTCCCTTGATGAGTCCGTGACTCCCTTTATGGCTTCGTGACTCCCTTTATGGCTTAATGACTCCCTTGATGGGGTCGTGACTCCCTTGATGAGTCCGTGACTCCCTTTATGGCTTCGTGACTCCCTTTATGGCTTCGTGACTCCCTTGATGGGGTCGTGACTCCCTTTAAGGCTTCGTGACTCCCTTTAAGGCTTCGTGACTCCCTTAATGGCTTCGTGACTCCCTTTATGGCTTCGTGACTCCATTGATGAGTTCGTGACTCCCTTTAAGGCTTCGTGACTCCCTTTATGGCTTCGTGACTCCCTTTAAGGCTTCGTGAGTCCCTTGATGGGTTTGTGGCTCCCTTGATGAGTCCGTGACCCCCTTTAAGGCTTCGTGACTCCCTTTATGGCTTAATGACTCCCTTGATGGGGTCGTGACTCCCTTGATGAGTCCGTGACTCCCTTTATGGCTTCGTGACTCCCTTTATGGCTTCGTGACTCCCTTGATGGGGTCGTGACTCCCTTTAAGGCTTCGTGACTCCCTTTATGGCTTCGTGACTTTGATGGAAGTGTAACTGTCTTCCCCACAATTGTTCGACTACCAATTTCTGTTGTTGTTGGAATGAGTGTCTTATAAAGTAGCTAGAGTGGTTCTAGCAGACTTACTGGTGACACTCCTGCATATAATTCGCCACATGCTTCCTCGTACAATGCCAAGAACTTTCTTCTAAGGTAAGGAGGAGTGAGTAGGAGGGAACTTTCTTCTGAACTAAGAAGGATTAAATAGGAGTGTGATTGCAGCAATTGGACAGATATTTTCTGGCAGCTGCGTGCATATTTTAGGAATACGCCATCAAGCAGTGTGGACACAGGTTAATAAAATACTGGCGTGACACCTTCGAGACTCCTCTCAGGGTCCATATGTGCAGTTCATTTAAACACTGAAGGCACGAGATGTGAGAATAGCTCAGCTTTTTCGTGATGGCGTCCTTGAATTGAGCGTGTGTACTTTCTGTGGGTGCCAAATGTGCGAGTACCATAGTCATTTTGAAGCGTCCTTAATGGCTCTCCATAATGAGCAATTTTGATCAGTTTCTGGATCTAAGTCCCTCTCGAATTTGTCACTCTTACTTTGTGTGTGTTCTGTGCGTAATTTGCTTCCTTGCCTACAAGAGGCGATATTCTAAGCCGTCTGCTTAAATGGAGTTAGCAACGATATCTTGACAAACAAAAATGTCAATAGGACCTGGCACACAATTTGGGTGTGTCCGGTCGGGGCAGTCTGTTGATTTTTATGATGCATATATGCACAACGAATATATTAGAAAGATCCTAGGAGATTAACAAATATTTTTGTTTTATATTATGGAACTTAGGGGTCATAGTGGACGTAATATCTCAGCACCATCCCAGCCCACCTACATATGGAAGTCAGTACCATTGAAAATCCTGCCTATCAATATAATGTTACATGCGAAGGGAACCTTTGGAGCGTCTCCTGCATCCATGCCCCTTCAGCAATTGAAAATCGAGATTATGAGTGGAAGAGAAGTTGTCATAGAAAAACTCACTTACGGGATATTTCAGTTAAAAGGATATTTCAGTATTTTCACGAAAAACAAGATCGTTAAGTGACATTTATGGGTGATCAGGGAGTGAGCTGGATCCAACAGTAATTTCTACTATGACCTCCTCAAGTTCTATTAAACTGTTGGATTCACACCTTATCCAACCGACCCAAAGGATCACCTCAGTTAGTAAAGAAAAAAAAAATCCTTTAAATTAATAGCTCCAAGTCCAAGGGTCACGATCTCGGTCTCAGTTTGAGGTATTAGCGTAATGGTCAGACACACAAGTGATCATTGTATTGAATAACTTAGTTATATTTTGAGTCCAGGAGGAGAGATCTACCCACCTCTCTCTCCATCACTCTGTCTCTACCTCTCTCCACTTTTTCTCTTCCTCTCTATTTTATCATTGGGTTGAATAACTCAGTTGCATGTAATATGTTGAGTCCGGGAGGAGAGATATATCACCCTCTCTCTCTCTCACTGTATCTCTCTCTATCCCCCACTCTTTTTCTCCTACTCTATATCTCATCATTGGATTGAATAACTCAGTTGTATGTTATATGTTGAGTCAAGGAGGAGAGAACTATCTCCCTCTCTCTCTCTTACTCTATCTCTCTCTATATACCTCTCTTTCTCTTCCTCTCTAATTCATCATGGGTTGAATGTTGTATGTTATCTGTTGAGTCCAGGAGAAGAGATCTATCCCCCTCTCTCTCACTCTGTCTCTACCTCTCTATCTCTCTCTCTTCTTTTTCGCTTTCTCTCTATCTTATCATTGAGTTGAATAACTCAGTTGTATGTTATATGTTGAGTCCAGGAGGAGAGATCTATCTCCCTCTCTCTCTCTCTCTCACTATCTGTCTCTCTCCCCCACTCCTTTTTCTCCTACTCTATATCTCATCATTGGATTGAATAACTCAGTTGTATGTTATATGTTGAGTCCAGGAGGAGAGATCTATCTCCCTCTCTCTCTCTCTCTCTCTCTCTCTCACTATCTGTCTCTCTCCCCCACTCCTTTTTCTCCTACTCTCTATCTCATCATGGGTTGAATAACTCAGTTGTATGATATATGTTGAGACAAGGAGGAGAGAACTATCTCCCTCTCTCTCTTACTCTATCCCTCTCTATCTACATCTCTTTCTCTTCCTCTCTAATCCATCATGGGTTGAATGTTTTATGTTATCTGTTGAGTCCAGGAGAAGAGATCTATCTCCCTCTCTCTCTCACTCTATCTTTCTCTATCCCCCACTCTTTTTCTCCTACTCTCTATCTCATCATGGGTTGAATAACTCAGTTGTATGTTATATGTTGAGTCAAAGGGATCTATCTTCCTCCCTATCTCTCTCTTTTTCTCCTTCTCTATATCTCCCTGTCTATATCTCCCTCTCTATATCTTCTTCTTTTTCTATCTATCCCTCTCTCTATCTCTCTCTCTCTCTCCTTGCGTCTCTCTAAGATTCTTCGTTGGATATATTCTAATAATACAATGCATTCCAGGCTCCACGGACCTATCCAACACACTGCTGGATAACCTGCAGAAACTGATCAACCAAGACCCCATCAGTGACGTGGAGACCTCCGATGACGAAGATGAATATATCGAGTACATTTATAAGCCGCGCCAATACTTCCTCGTATCGCTGTGTAATGTAAGGCACGGTTTTGTCCACCACTTTGTCTGCGGAATTTTAATTGGGTTTGATTTGTTTGTTGTTGTGTTTCAGTACTGCAAAAGCGACTTGCGCGCCCAGCCGCTCATTCAGTGCACCCGCTGCCGCCTGACCTACTACTGCACGCTGGAGCACATGAAGAGGGACGAAGCGCACCGGCAGCTCTGCCATGCGCTGCGACAGGTGGCCGACAGTTGCGGTAGGTTGAATCAATCACACACGCCTCCAAATGAACATGCCAATGACTCGCCCACCCCACACTCCCCGACTGCCCCGTATATAAACATAAATTTACACTCAGTTGAACAAATTTGTACGCAATAACTCATGAACCAGACGCAAACGACCACCAGAACGCCCCTCCTGCCGCAAGAGGAGCGTCCGTGCGCCGTAAATCATTATAAAATCACAGACTCACCATAAACGCGACCATAAATCGTCTCGTATCGAAGAGATTTGTGGGCATTTTATTGGCCTCCATCCGGGATGAGTATCGGCCGCAGACGCATCATCAATTTTAAAGTGCATTTTTAGCTGTGTCGACGCCTGCAGCAACGCATCTTTTGGCCGCACGCCAAAATGCACGCCGCCGAGCAAGTGGCGTATAAATAATTAGTCTACTGAGTGCTTCACTGGCAGTGATTGTCACTCTGTGATAAAAAGATAATGAAGCAATATCCATAAATTAAATGTGCATGTGTGCTAGCAGCCTATCCCCCCTGCACTCGTGCTCCCCCTCTCTTGTGGACACAGCCATTATGCCTGTGAAAGCACGACATTTGCTCTCTATTCTTGGCTTCTTGCAGCGTAAAGAATTTGTGTCAAGACTGTCGCAGAAAGTGCCACTTAAGAACAATGAAAGAACCGTGTAAGCTCTCAGCATGCATGTCATATTCCACATGTGGAATGCATCAGGCGGGTGTGGTGGAATTCCTCTGATTGCTCACACAAATTCCGCAAACCAAATGACGCGAGGCATGAACGCGAGAGAGGGTTTTTACCCGTACTTCCATATCCCGGCAGGGAATATCAGACACCGTGTATGACCATCCACGGTCTTTGGGCGGGAGGGGGTCAAATGGGCAACATTTCCAGACAACTTTTACTTAATTTACCAACAAAGTTACAACAAAAACTGTCGTATTCAACTTTGGTTTCAAGCAATTTTGCCAACTGGCAGCAATTTGAAGAATATACTGATGACTTTAACAGTCTAATTCAATACAGGGATGGCATAAACAAAGAATCAACCAACCTGAACAAAACAGTCCCACAAAGTGCATATACAACCATTCCAATAACCAATCACAATCCAAACACCCGGAGTGTTCCTTGGTGGAACAGAGAGCTAGGCCAACTCTGCGCTACCCCAAGTAGACTCTGATGCATACTTAGGTTAGGTTAGGTTATCGTGGCAGCCGGTCTACAGTCCAACTCACTCAGACCACTATGCGATACCCCCGTGTAACACCGCACCTCTACTTTACTAGTCAAACCATTTTGAAGCCCTAATAAAGCGCAGGATTTGTTTGACCTTCGCGCCGGAGACTTTCTTAAGAGAGCTGAAAGCGTATTTGCCTAAAGAGCCCGCTCTGCTTCTAGCCAGAGCCGGGCCCCTACAGAAGAGATGATCCACAGACTCCTCCCACGCTTTCCCCCTACAGTTTCTGCAGTATTCATGAGAGAATACTCCCAGCCTGAGAGCATGTCTGCCGAAAAACCAGTGACCGGTTATAGAAGCCACCACCTTAGAAGCCACCAGCTGGAGACATCTTCTCTCGATAGGCCAAGCAAGTCTCTAGATTTCCTCCTATTAAGTTTCGGTCACATTAGCGTAGTCGTTACGCAAGTGCCTTCGCCTACCCCAGACCTATTGGCCTCACGCACGGCGCTATCTCTCAACATCAGTTTACAGGAGGCAATTGGTGTTCCAACCTCGCATCTGTCCGTACACAAAGGAAGGTTGGTACCCCATCTGGCTAACTCATCAGCCCTACAGTTCCTTTCAATATATCTATGTCCCGGAACCCATATAAGGCGTACCCTGAAAACGGTGCTGATACCATTTAGAGTTGCCCGGCAGTTCTGGGCAACCTGTGATTTCAATGCCACCGAGTTCATTGACTTGATAGGCGCCTGGCCTGATGCATACTTAAAAGCACTGTTCCGGAAAGATTTAAAATTAGCGAAACAACAAAGCACCGACAAACATCTCCTCTTCCACACCGAGAAGATGCTAAACCCACTCCGTAGAGTTTAAGTAACATGGTAATTTCTTCGGACTGACCTCCGAGCAGTCCGATAGGATGTCAAGAGAGAACGTTCCCAGAAACCTATTCTTGTCCTTGCCAAAGCCGGGCATTTGCTTAGATAATGGAAGAGTGTTCCTTTCTGGGCTAAGTCCCCACACCTTATGCAGTGGTTGTTAAAGGGGATGCGCAGTCGCTCTGCATGAATACCCACACACCAGTGCCCAGAGCAAATTGCCGTGAGCCTTGCCGTTCTGTGCGATCCCTGTTAATTAACTCGGGAGTTCTGCCCGCATTGTATGAGGCCCATGTCGCGCGTGAGATTTTACAGGATATTAGTAACCTCCATCGCCTATTTGCCAGCTGAAGACATTGCACGTACGCGTCCCTCCTCATGACCCCAGGGGGACCGGCATTGGACTCCCAGGGATTCGTCAAGAGAAGCACCCGATCGTGCCAGCTTTCTTAAAAGTGACGGTCGGAGTGGGAGCTGGAATCTACTGCACAGAGCTGGCCAATCAAGCTGCTGATCACTGCAGTACTTTCCAAGCGGAAAGCCATGGAGCTAAAAATAATCCGACTACGACTTGGTCACAGGAATTTAACACACCAACACTACCGCAGCAAAACCAATAGGACATGCAACCTCTGCAACATAAAAGTCCCTATTAAGGCACAACACATACTAATATAGAGTCCCCCATTAAACACGTTCCAGCAAACTGCATTTGATAACCTTAACCCACTCAACCTCATCTCCTGTCCACCGCAAACAGCCCAACCAAGCTACTAAGGTTTGGCAAGGTTGATCCGGCTGGTCATAAACCACACATAGACCTGCTGGTCCTTAGCGCTGCCAGATACAGCAATTCCTCTACGTGAGTTGTAATAGGCGTCATGAAGGATGTCCACTTTTAGCGGGTTTCGGGAGTGCTTGAAGTTCCAGTCCTGAGACGTCTTCAGCGTCCCAAATTCTGGGGCCTCCAAGCACTTATGCGTGTTCTTGATAATGCAGGAGATATACATAAGAGCTCTTCCAAAGTCTCCTTTGTATCCGGCTCCCTGCACTTCCAACATATCTCGTCATTTGTGATTCCCATCTTGTATGCGTGTGCGGCTACTAAACGGCAGCCTGTCGTATACCCATGATAGTTTTGCAGTCCTTCCGTGACAGTGCCAGTACAAATCGAGCAGTTCTGCGAAGTCCACCTCGCCGTTGCCGTCTATTCGCCGCTAGCCTTTCTATCCCTAAAGGAGAGAAGAAAAGATACAACTTTGGTTAAGGACCTACAAGGCATATACACAAACATACGCAATGAATTTGGAAAGCTATACTTACCACCCCCACATAATCAAAACTTGAAAGGATAACGACATTCAAGTTGGTCTCTGTATATGCCAAAAATTGAGAGTAAATGAATTCGGTATTCGAATGGAGGTCGAATGGAGGTCGAAAAATATGTACGAGTATGACACTTATACGATTAAGTTAGATTAGGAGTTATATACCGCGAGCTAAGAGATATATTGTGATGTCCCAGCTTACTTAAAACGATGAGGATGAGTCTCATCTATATATCTTTTTGTCAGGTTCATTTCAGAGAGGATCTCATGCCTTTTGGAGTGATAAAGTTGAGGAATTTTGCTCACTAAAAATACTGCTAATTTGAATGAACTTTACTTCGACCACACCTCATTGGAGGCGTTTTTACTTAACAGTTCCTCTTCCTTTTATGAGCATTTCATTTTAATGGCTCTTTCTCATAATCGCAGGTGGTCACATATTCTACAACTGTAAAGTCTTCACCACGGAACAGTTCCGCTCGTACCGCATTGTGACGATGCGCAAGGTCGAGGATTTCCTGAACCGGAAGCTGACGGCCACCGAGCAGGAAGTGATACTGTTTCCGAGAATCTGCGGCGATGCCAGCTGCAGAGAGTATCGTTTTGACAAGTTACAGGATTGCCTCCGATGTGGTCAGGTACCACCAGTCAGTTTGCAAACGTCCAATTTGTAGCTATTAAGAATCTCCCATCCGTTTAGGTGGCCTACTGCAAGGACAACCCCGCGCATTTGAACAAAGCACACCATGTCTGGTGCCAGCCCTATCAGCTGTTCAAGGAGCTGATTATGTTCCAGGAGAAATTCGGACGTCTGGATCCATCGCTGCCGGCGAAGGTTCTCAGAGATCTGCCAGGCGCGTGCAGCAACACGAAGCAAATACTGCAGAAATTATGCTTCGGTAGTCAAGCCAAAAATTCCAAACGTGCTCCGCGACATATTTCTAAATTGTTGTGATTCATTGCAGATGTGAAGGACCCTTGCGAGTATGCGGCACTGAGCCAGATTTCCACATGCCCACTAACCGCCTGGTATGGCCTGAAGCTGTGCGACCAGTTGAAGAAGAGTGACCGGATGACAATACACTTAATTGGTTTGTGGGCGTGGTACTGCTGCATTACACCTCCTTGACTCTGGTTACTTTGCAGGCGCCGAAATTGAATTCGAGGTCGATGTTTTGCACAAATGGGAGCTCTTCTTTTTGCACATAACACCGACGCTCAAGGAACTGCACATAGTGTTCATTGGCCCGGAGCTGAATCCGCGCAATATATCGTTCGAGCAGCTAAGGAAAACAAAGTAAGTACGTGACTGGGTACGAACGACGCACGGCGAGACCACACGGCAGACCTCCAAGGTGGCATATAATAAAAGGACTTGGAACAGGCGAATAGAGTAGCATGTGCTCTTCGGATTCTCTTGAATGCACCACCTCAGGTGGGAACTCACTTGATCACCCCACAAACAGACTGAGGACTTACGCTTGCCTTCATTCTCACGTCCAATCTCAGAGTAGAATATAATTGATAGATAAAATTGTGGTAAGGCCAGAGAAGGGCCGTCGAAGGAGGTGGTCTCCCAGCCCTATATCAGAGGAGAATATAATTGATAGATAGAAATCGGGTAAGGCCAGAGAACCATCGTAGAAGGTTTCCCAGCCCTATATCAGAGGAGAATATAATTGATAGATAGAAATCGGGTAAGGCCAGAGAACCATCGTAGAAGGTTTCCCTGCGCTATATCTCATAGCCCCACTCCCACCTGCCCTTCCATTTATTTACTTACGTGCAGTCATGGATTTGTGAAGGTATTTTTATTGCAGGTGCTGCCGCATTTGCCGCAAGAACTCCCGATTTGTGCAATACCATTTCCAGAATCAGATTTACCACGAATATTGCCGCATGTCTGAGTTTCTTCCGCCCGATTTGAGTGAGTGCCAAGCACACCTTAAATGGATTGTCCTACATTTTAAAAATTTGGTCTTTGATATTTTTCTCTGAAAAGTTTGCTTCTTCAATGCCGGCCTGTACCGCTGCACCGGCTTCCAGATGGAGGATACCTGGCCGGACACAATTCTCGCCGCCAGCAATCTCAAGTGCCCCGTCGTGGTCACCTCTTATACCGCCTACGAGGCGCCGCTCGATATGACGCGCTTTGTGCAGGAGTGCAATCGTCGCCTGAACGTGGTCCTGCCGCCCATTGTGAACCCCTTCGCCTCGGCCAAGCCAGAGCGCAACTTCATTTCGGAGGATGATGCGCCGCTTATGTTTAAGAATTTCTATTGCTTTGTTGTAGAATGAAAGGAACACCCGATTATATATGCATATATATATATATATATATATATATATATATATATATATAAATATGTATATATATATATAAATATATATATATGTATATATGCATATACATTCAGTGTAGGTACTCATGTCGGAAAATGTTTGTAAATTGTCGGCCTTATTGTGAATGCAATTTTCAGCCAAGTTTTATTCACGGTAAGGCCGAATTAATAAAATGACTCGAAACATTCCTCCCCGATCCTCTTCTTGAGGCAAAAATCTTTGAAGCAGCGGTTTTGATTCCGAGTCAGTTAGAAGGGAGTTAATGGAATAAGCTGCGTGGCATGGCTCTGTGGCTGAAGCTATTGCAAGATATTGAAGTACAGACAGAGAGAGAGAGAGAGAGAGAGAGACAGAGACATTAGAGAGTTTTCTAATTGATAGTGAAGTATTATTGGCGGGAATTTACATTGATCCCAATGGTTCGGTCCGAGTGCTACTAAATGAAGGTCAAGTTCCCCAAGGTGGAAAATGATTCATCCCCAAGCTGAAAAATGATTCATATAATTTTGCCATCCTTACCCCAAAACTCAGGTTACAGAGTAGAGTCGAAAATGCAGAATAGTCACGTTGAATCCGAATCACAGTCTTCATTTGGGTCTCCGAAATTCAGAACAAGTAAACAAAGATGAGGATTTTGATTTTGATATGTATTTCAATGAGCAGGAGTCCATAAAACGTTACCGCCTAGTTTTAGGAAGTGAAGAAATGCTTCCTCAATATATCTTCTCAAGAACAATTTAAAGTTAAATGCTTCGAAGCTTTGAAAGAGGTTGACCAGATTGATAGAAGTTCAGAATTAGATTCAAAAGTAGTGTTATTGACCTGGGTATCATGAGATTTCTGAAAATGTGGGCCTCATCGTTAGAACATTACCTCTGAATCAGGTCTCAGTGGAACGTTTTTTTCTGCATGACGTGTTTTTAAGTCTGATTTGAGAGCATCCAAGAAACCACACATCATTGAAGCAAAACTATTTTTAACAACAAATTCCATTTAAATTTAGTTACAATGGTTTTTTTTTTTTTAATCTATTTGCAACAACTTTTGTTCCTTTTTGGTTCTTTTCGAAAGGGTTGTCTGGCATCTTATTTCTTTTTCGAAGTACCAAAAGGAAGTTCTTCAATTTTATGACTATTTAATGTATTTCAACGGACAAAATAACTGCACCTTCCCCAAGAGAAGAACTTTAGTAGAGAAGTTAGAGTTAGAGGTGTATAAAACCATCCTTATTGATGAAGTCGGAGATGTATAAAATCTTTCTTATTAGAGAAGTCGGAGACATATAAAATCTTCCTTATTAAAGAAGTCGGAGTCGTCTACAACCTTCGTTATTAAAGACGTCCGAGTTCTATAAAACCTTCCTTATTAAAGAAGTCGGAGTCGCATAAAACCTTCCTTACTAAAGAAGTCGGACTCGTATAAAGTTATTGTGTGGTGGACTAAATGATGGCTCTTAAGCTGGGCGACGGTTTCCCACATGAGTCACTCTAACAGAATACAATTAATTGGCTTTCTTCAATGCACGCTTACTATAATGAATTAGTCTTTAAGGCGTCCCGGGAGGAAATCCAAATTTGGCTACATTATTCACCACTGGTCTTCTTAAAATGATGGCCCCTCTACACTAGCTTGAAGTATACTTTGTAGCGAAGATTACACCAATTTTATATCCTTATGGAATGACTGACTTTCAATGCCACTTGGGTCCGTCCCTGTTAAGATTATGTGGTTCAGGAAGACGTATTGCGAGTTTCAAACTGAACCGTACACATTTATTTGTTTTGTAACCTGGACAGACTTTGTTTCATTTGACTTGATTCGCCAATCTTTCAACCATTGAGTGATTGCGTCTAAACCCCTTTGAAGTTTAGGCGACGCCAGTTCTGGAAGGGTGTCCATTGCGAGTACAGCAGTATCGTCGGTAAATGTGCCAACGATAGCTCCTTCGGAGACAGTAAGTCATGTGTATAAAGCAAGTATAGGATGGGACCCATGGCACTTTCTCACAGTTCAGATTCTTCTGCAACTTGTTTTACAAAGAAATATCGACTTTTAAGGTAGGATGTGATAAATATGCAATAGTTTATCGGAAGCGTTTCCTTTATTTGGAAGAATAACTCGTCATTCCAGACACGGTCGAAAGCTGGGGATATACCGAGAACCGCCGCTGTAAGTATTTCTTTTGTTCGATTGCAGTGTGAACGCAATTTACAAGTCTATGAACCTGTTCAATTGTACTGTGCTGTTTCCTGACGCCGAATTGGTGATCAGGAATTTGTTTTTGTTCTTATATTATTGGCATTAATCTTTTGAGGAAGAGAGTTTCCAAAATTTTAGAGGCGATCAATGTGATGGGGCTATGGTATGACTCAACTTTGTCTGGATTTTTTCCGAGCTTAAGGATCATATTTACTTGAGCCACTTTCCATTGAGGGGGAACAAACCCAGTTACGAAAACAGCGTTGTATATGTAAGTCAGGACAAAACTGACGCTCTACAAGACGCTCATCCTACCGTGCTGCTATATGGCGCAGAAGCATGGGTTGTGTCGCAGACTGATGCAGCCGCGCTTGGGGTGGTGGAGAGGTAAACTCTACGTAAAATCTTCGGTCCTATTCGTGTCGGCGACGACTACCGAATTCGGATGAACCATGAACTGTACGAGCTCTACGCTGATATTGACATAGTCAGACGCATCACTATACATCGTCTGCGCTGGATTGGACATGTCGTGCGTATGGACGAAGAAGCTCCAGCGAAAAAGGTGTTCGAAGCAGAAGCCGCTGGACGACGACCATGCCTCCGACGGAAGGACCAAGTCGAGGAAATCCTAACCACGCTTGGTATAACAGATTGGAGAAGCCGCGCGCAAAGCAGAGGCGCCTGGCGAGAACTGTTCAGTTCGGCAGTAACCCGACAGCGGGTTGTTTCGCAGATTCTGCCATTGGTCCACGAAAGTAAGTGAGTAATATGTAAGTCAGGAAAGTGAATCCCTCTTCTGGAAGCTGTTTTAATATTTCTCAGTAATAAGACCGTATCCGGGGGTTTCTGGGCTTTAAGCTTTTTGATAGCCACCTTGACTGCCCCTTTTGAAAATGTTTGTCTGGTAGATGTGTCCCTAGGTTTCTCTTACTCTTTCTGAAGTGATTGCAGATGGTTCGATTTCGTGTGGGGTAAACACTCTTTTAAATATCGTGCAAATGTGGATGATGATGTTCTTTGTTTTCCATTTTGATGGCAGATTGTGCCAAAGTTGACTTCTTTAACTGTTTTGTTGCTTTCCAGAGGGATTAGTCGGTGGCAGCATTTGCCTCAAGGTAACTGACATAATACTGAAGCTGAGAGTTGAGAGTTGTGCTCTTTTTTGAGGAGCTCCTTGAGATCTTTTGAGAGTGTACTTAATATTTTCTTGTCCCCAGGATGTTTACTCTGTTGCCACTCTTTTCTTGCCACACGTTTTTCTTTCACAAGATGAGAGATAACTGTGCTTTAACGGGGGGTGTTGACTTTCAACCAGCCTGTTGGAGGCAATTATTGAAGTGTTCAATAGCTATCTTGATATCTTCACTAGACTTAAGCGAGTGTTTCAGGTTAATTGTGGAAGATATTGACAGTCGGAAGTAACTCCAATCAGTTTTGCTGTTGTAAAGGCGACATTCAGAAGGGAAGTCGACAAAAATTATTAATTATTGTAAAGATTACGGGAGAATGGTCAAAGGATAGATCATAGCCTGGGCTGCATATTATATCCCTCGTCGATATGCCTTTCATAATGCAAAAGTCTATTAGGTCGAAAATTTTATTTGGATCGGTTGGCCAATACGTTGGTGAGCCTGAGGAAGCTGTGAAACGATTTAGTTTGTTAAAGCCGCCAAGAGTTGTGGGTCTTTGGGAGTAGTGAGACGGCTACCCCAGTATGTATGTTTTGCATTACCGTCTGCAGCTAAAAACCTGTTGCCGAGGGTTGTAAAGTACTTTTCATACCCCTCTGTCTTGATTGCATGTTTGTGTGGGCTATTAGAAGAATATCGATGCCGTGAGTCTGGAGCAATGCTTTAATCACTGCCCACTTGCACTCCATAAGAAAATATTTTGAAAGAGAATATTGTGGAAGAGGTACAATTCTTAGTCGTGAGAATTACGAGTAGATTCATTATAGTTGTGACTCGCTGCATGACTTGCTTGAGAAGCATGATCGTTTCTCGCATTTCACTTCAAGCCTCGGAGGCGACTTCCTTAGGATATGGGTCTAAGGTATTTTCACTCGAGTCTTGTTTGGGTTTCTAACTACTTGGGAATATGAAAGTGAATTAGAGCTCTGTCTGGATGGTTGGGAGACAACAAGTGTGGGATTGGGTTCCTTTTATCAGTGGTGGATATTTTAATGTTTACCAAACAGCCTTCATAATTTGCTGGGTGATTACCTTCACACAATGCACATTTGACGTCATCAGTCTCTCTTGCGCGAGCAATCTGCAGACGAGTGAGTTCCAGTGCATTTAATGCAGACCAGTTTTCTGCGGCAGTGGGTTTTTGTGTGACCATACTGCTGGCAACTAGCGCATTGGGGGATTTGCCACTTTGGACGAGGTTATGGAAGAGGTACTTGACTCCGTAAAGAACCTTGTTGTTTGTGTTCGCTTTTAGCTCAACAATGAACATTGGGAGTGGTTCTTTGATGTTTCCTTGTTTAATATTCCAGATGTTCACGGCAGTATGGCCGAGTCCTAGTAGTGCTTCAGCAATTTCCTCAGTGTTTATGGATGGGTGCATGTTTTTGAGTATCACCCTGAAGCTAATTTCCTGTTTTGTTTTTTAGGTGCAGAATTCTGTATTTCCTTGATCGAAGCTCGATAATACTGAATTGGATGGTGATATTCACTTACCGATTCCAACATACATTGTAGGCAGCATAAACATGGAGGACTTAACAAAATAATTAAAGAGCACTTTGGGTTTGGAGCCGAACGAATCATATCATTCTGAGCTGCTGCGACTCTGGGACACGATGCATACCAATTGAAGCAGTTGAAGTTTCGGACGTGGTGTGGCGTGATATCTGTTGCGGAGCGCTTCTCCTTGGCAATCTTTCAGAGAAGATTTACTACAACGCGGTGGATCTGAGTTGATATTTATATGGTAGGTAGGTGATGGACCACACCAATTCTAATCTCGCTTGCAATTGCAGAAGGAGAAAACCGACTTCAGAGTAATGTTAGAGGTGTGAGGTCTTCTAACTGATCAACAGATTATATAGAAAAGCAGGCAATGGGAATATCTTCAATGGTACCATTTCCTAACTGTATTACATTTGACTCTTTCAAGAGGAGGTTCAAGATTTTTAACGCATTTGGTGGTCAGCAAAAGTACCATTCTCCAAACTCTGCTGGGAAATTTTGTCAACACGGAATATTTTTGTCAATATTTGGAAAACGGCGGATTCTTCCAACCCCAGTCCAAGGTTTTGGAAGTGACAGGGATCTACAAAATAAAATTCATACATATAATACCAAATTTGATCTTGTCTCAATTACGTAATAAGAACACCACCTTCCAATTTTTGCATATACTCTTCAAGAGACAGACGCTGAAACCCTTTGCTTCCTCCCCATACAACTTAATAAAAAAAAGAATTAATAATATAAAATATGACCACATTGTGTAGCTAAGGAAACAATATTTACGATGCATGAATATAATCTCAGAATTAACAATAGTAGCTGATATACAGATACCAAATTAGCGCACTCTAACATTGAGTTTGCTAAGCATTACTTTGAAAGTATTCACTCATTTCGACAGACATCTCACAACACAATGTGATTGAATTGTGTGATTTATATATGTAGAAAAAAAGCATGTCATAATACACAAAAGTGAGATTCACGTGCAAGATGTGTGCTTCATGTATCTAACACTCCCAATGTCATCAGATGAAAGTGAGAAAGCTTTCAATTTACCTGATACATGGGGAATACTTCCAACATGATGTAGTGAGAGGTGACCATGTAGCTAGCCAACAAATAGTTCAGTGAGCGAGTGACAGATCCAGTGAGCGAGTGACAGGTCCAGTGAGTGAGTGACAGGTGCAGTGAGCTAGTGACAGGTCCAGTGAGCGAGTGACAGGTCCAGTGAGCGAGTTACAGGTCCAGTGAGCGAGTTACAGGTCCAGTGATGCTGCGATGGAGGTGGTTTTAGTGGGTAAGAATCCCACACTACTGGTGCCGTAATGTTACCAGTGTCTTTTGAAGATTTCCACCTCCGTTCCAATATTGGAAAAAAAGGTTCAGTGAGCGAGTGGCACGCCCAGTAAGAGAGCTACAGAGTCGTTATGCAACACATACTTGGCTAATACTGTTTGTGCTTGGCTTAGAAATGCCAATAATTGTCTGCCCTTTTGAATAGTTCCTTCAAGTGACGTATATGTATATTACTATGCTATCATGTCTGATTTTACTTGCGCTTTTTATTCTATAATAAGCTCAAAAGCCATACTTGTATTTCCTGCAGCAATCTTGTTGAATGCCAGTTGTGTTTGATAATAATTCCGATATGTTACTCGTGGTAAGCATGCTAGACTCACACGCAGAGAGTCGCAGTTTCAAATTCTGCCCCAGGCTTGGTCTCAATCGAAGGCCACAGAAGCTGGTACTCATTTCCCTAAACCCTTGCAGTCATCATTAAATATGGTGTAGGATATAATAGTAATAAAAATAATAATAATAATAATAATAATAATAATAATAATAATAATAACACTAACAACAATAAAAATTACTTCTTTGGAAAACAAAGAGTCTCGTTACTAAGTTTATATTAACACAGCCGTCATACGTTCCTATATTCCAATTTGTTCCTCTATGTAAGACAGAGAGTCTCGTTACTGAGTGTTTATCATCGCAGCTGTCATTCGCTGTTGTGTTTCATTCCAGTTGTTTGTTGAAAAAAGTAGAAAGTGAGCCGTAAATTGGATTAAATTAAACTTATTATAAAATTATTTATATGAATTAAGTGAGGCGAACAAATAAAAGAATTTGCAAATTAACCATGGCTACGTTGGAAGATAAATTATTAGGCGAAAAGCTCGAATATTATTGCAGTAGCAGTGAAGGCGAAGACAATAATGATGAAGACGGAGAATCGTCGGGCACCAAAGGGCCCAGCAAGGGAGGCGCTAGAGGATACACCAGTGCAGATGTGTGTCCGCCAGCGCCACCAGCAGAAGGTTACCGCTCGCAAACGTCGACTAATACAGGCCCCAAGGGTGTCGTTCAAGACTGGCAACGTTTTCAGCAATTACAAGCAGAGCGCCGCGAGGAGAACGATCGTCAACGTTTGGCTCTAGCCAAGAAACTCACAATGACCACAGCCTCAGCGAAGGAGGAGGAGGAACGCAAACAGCAGGAAGACATTGATAGTGAGCTGGCTGAACTTATGAGCGAGGATTTTCTGCAGCAATTTCAGAAGCAGCGCATGGCTGAAATGCTGCGTCAATGTGGTCACACTACGCAATTCGGTAAGGTGGTGCATTTAGCAACACACGGAGAGTTTCTCGACTGTGTGGAGAAGGAGAACAAGCACACAACGGTCATTATACATATCTATGAGCGCTCTGTGAGCGCTTGTGCAACGCTCAATAAATGTTTGGATACGCTCGCCACGGAGTATCCAACAATTAAGTTTGCCAAAATTTGCAGTTCCGTAGCAGGCATGAGTCGCGATTTTCGTGTCAAAGGCCTCCCAGCATTGTTGGTGTACAAAGCCCAAGCACTGATTGGCAATTTCGTACGCATCACCGATGATCTGTCGGACGACTTCTTTCCATCGGATGTGGAGAGTTTTTTGATCGAGCATGGCATTATGGTCGATAAGAATCTATACAATTAGGCGTATATCAAGGCGCTGTTATGTATGTATCAATGTACTTAAATGCAAAGAGAAGGTAATTCTATATGTGCATTTATGTAGGAAGCTCAACGCATGCATTTATTTTACAGACTCGTATACAAATGTGAAACAGCAACTCTAGAGGATTAACATTTTATACCAACTTTTATACTCGGAAAGTACATTTTTGTAGTTTAGTAATAAGAGCATTTTTATGCTAAGCGTTAACTTAAGGGATAATTGTATTTTAGCGATTATACGTAGTCATATTGAATTAGCTGCTTGCATTGATAATTGTAGAGATTTTTCCAAAGATGACATATGCTAGAGCAGCGAAGGTCGCCTTCACGCCACCTAAGTGGATGAGTGGTTTCTCAGAATTGAGTGTGGGTGCGGTCCTGGGAATTTTTTAAACCATTAAGTGTTCTTAAACTATTGAATAACCTGTTCTAATAACTAAAACAAATACTATCATGCGTATATAGTACAAATATATACCAAATACATCAATCAATTAAAAACCATCAACTCGAAATTAACTCTTAAGACGATTGAAGCATTTAGAATCCGGTGCTAAACCTTTTAGCTACAACCCATCACTCAACATGTGTGGGATATTCTTAGAATTTACTCATCCGCATAGTGTCGTGAATGCCAGTAAAGAGAAGCTCCTTCGAGTTACGCTTCGCACATATAAACATGACCAAGAAAACGTGCGGCGGTGCCGCATTAGGCTCACTTGTCGAAATCAAAGCAGTGGGTCTACACAACTCGTGGTTACATTTCCAAATGTCCCATGTACGTTTATTTTAGTAATTTATGTCCCTCATTTATTGATCAGCGGACCCCTGCTAGCTATTTTCCATTGCGCGTCTTCGCCACTCCTGGTGGCGGAGGTCTTTCATAATGGCGGCGGTGGTGTCACACACCGCAGCCCATTTCTCCGGGCTCTCGAGCATATGCTGCACTATGTTGTCGGGCACCACGGGCTCTCCACATACTCCTTGTAGTGCCACTCTAGCACTTTCATAACGTGGGCAATAGAAGAACTACTATGTCTCCAACTGCGACTCTGACTCCAACTCCAACTCTGACTCCAACTCTAACTCTGACTCCAACTCTAACTCTGACTCCAACTCTGACTCCAATAGAAAGTAACACAAATTAATTTCACTTAATTATTTTGTATTAATTTATTAATTAATTAATTATTTAATTATTTATCAATGTAACAAACTAAAAAATCATGTACGCACTGACACAACTGCGAGTATACAGATGCATGCTATTCAGTTCATTTTTAATCTACGAAGATTGTATATATAACTTTATTGAGTCCGAGTCGTTCAAAATATTCCTACTCCGATTTCTACTTCACCGACCAGCGACTCCTATTCCAACTTCGCGACTCAGACTTCATCCAAAATCCAGTGACTCCGTCTAAAATCCAGCGACAATAACCCTCTTTCCTCACTGACACTCTTACACGTTCGATTTTCCCCATGGGATCATTTTAGACAGTTTATATTAGAACCCATGGCATTAGAGAGACTCCACCGAAAAACCAGCGGCGCTGCGACACCGACTCCACAACCCTGGCTGAAACCTTCACATGATAATATTTCACATTTGCTTCCACATGTTTTATTTTGTGTGGTATTTATTAGACGGAAATAGTATTCAAAATGAACCGCCTTTCTTCAGCGATAGAACGAACGTCCCTGAGCAAGCAATGCCGTGTATAGACGCAGTATTTGAAGGGTCTCATTGGAATCTGCTTTGTGCGTGCCAAATGTTGAATCAAGTACGTTGTTGCTGTAAAGTTCTATCACAGAAATTTCACGAAGAATGCTTGACCTTTGTTTAGGTTAGGTTAATGTGGCAGCAAGTTCAAGGACCAGCTCACTCAGACCACCATGGGTCCATTGTGATACCACAACGCACCTCCGATTCACTCGTCGAACCATTTTGAAGCCCTAATAAAGCGCAGGATTTGTTTGATCTTCGCGCTAGACACCTCTGTAAGAGAGCTAAAAGCGTATTTGCCTAAAGAGCCCGCTCTGCTTCTGGCCAGAACCGGGTACCTACAGAAGAGATGATCCACAGACTCCTACTCCTCCACCTCCCCACAGCTTCTGCAGTATTCATGAGAGAATACTCCCAGCCTGAGAGCATGTCTGCCGAAAAGCCAGTGACCAGTTATAAATGCCACGACCTTAGAGATATTCTCTCTCGATAGGCCAAGCAAGTCTCTAGTTTTCCTACTATTAAGTTCCGGCCACATTAGCCTAGTCGTTAAGCAAGTGCCCTCTTGTGCCCAAGACCCATTGGTCTCACGCACGACCCTATCCTTCAGCATCAGTTTACAGGTGGCAATAGGTATTCCAATCTCACATCTGTCCGTGCCTAAAGGAAGGTTGGTACCCCGTCTGGCTAAGTCATCAGCCCTACAGTTTCCCGCAATATCTCTATGCCCCGGAACCCATATAAGGCGTACCCTGAAAGCGGTACTGATATCATTTAGGGCTGCTCGGCAGTCCTGAGCAACCTTTGATTTCAGTGCCACCGAGTTCATTGACAAGATGGCCGCCTGGCTATCCGAGTAGATATTTATAATATTTCTTGTTACGGCATGTTTATTTAAGTAGACGGCTACCTCCTTTATGGCTAGGATCTCTGCTTGATAAACACTGCAGTGGTCGGGGAGACGGAAAGAAAGTTCCAGTCCCAATTCTTGTGAGAAAACTCCAAAACCGACTCTATCGTCAAGTTTGGATCCGTCAGTGTAGAAATTAAGTTCCCCCCTTCTCCATGGCATTGGTGTTTGCCACTCTCTTCTAGACGGAATATATGTCTGGAAGTGCCTATCGAAGTTGAGATTAGGTATAGTGGTCAATGTGTTGGATAGAACTACTCCAGGTACGCGCAATAGTCGAGTGACCAATCTGCCGATCATGCCATAACGCCGCACATTTCAGCCTTAGTGCTGATGTGGCGGCCACTTGTTTCCCTACCAGCTCCAATGTAGGTAGGTTGAGTATTACTTCTAAAGCTTTAGTAGGCGTGGTCCTTAAGGCACCAGAGATACATAAAAAAACCGTTCTTTGGACCTTGCTCAGAAGCTTCAAATAGCTTTGTTTCTGAGTGGCTGGCCACCATACCAGTATTCCATATAGCAATATTGGTCTGACCACCGAAATGTATAGCCAGTGCATAATTCGTGGGGTTAGCCCCCACCTGATTCCTACCGGTTTTTTACATGTGTACAAAGCAATATTGGCCTTCCTGACTCTTTCTTCAATATTGGGTTTCCAGGTAAGTTTTCTATCTAGTACTAGTCCCAAATATCTAACTGTCTCCTTCATCGGAATTTCCACACCTTTGTATGTTAGCGGGGAGACCTCAGGAGATCTATTTTTCTTAGAAAAGAGGATTAATTCCATTTTCTCAGGGTTTAACCCTAATCCCCTTCTTCCCGTCCAACCAGTAAGGGTGGCCATGCTAGAGCGCAAAATATCCATGATCTTTGTTTATACTGGCAATCATTTAATTTAGTATTGCTCTTTCACTATTTTGTATTGTGGTAAATTCCAAATAGAAATTTGAATAGAGCACAGAGCGATAAGTTTGCTCTGAGTAAGCATTTAATTTGCGACAGAACAGTGCTGCCAAGTTAATTCAAATGCTGCCAAGTTAATTCAAATGCTGCCAAGTTAATTCAAATGCTGCCAAGTTAATTCAAATGATGCCAAATCACAAGTTTCCAGCAACCAATTTTATTTCCTACTGTTCTCTTTGAACCTGGAGGTTTGCTTAAGGTGCAGTGTGGCATAAAGCAGAAACGGCAACAGAAATAGAAACAGAATCCAGTGTAATTGGAATAGGAACTCCCCAATTTAACGAGAGAAAATGAACCTTTGGCGACAGAACAGAAAAAAACTCATCGTGAATTGTTTCTGGCATGTTGCCAAAGTCTTATTTTCTCTCGATAAATTTTACAGTTTCTGTTCCAAATGTCCTGGATTCCGTCTTTGTTGACATTTCTGCTTTCTGTCACTCTGCACCTTTAGAGACAAATACAATTTATGTTTTGACTTCTCCAAGTCTCTTTTATTTGGCCAGTTTTTCTTTGTAGCCTTTTGTAGCAACAACGTACACGGTCTTGGGGGTGCTCATTGCATACATCTATGGCCAGCATTCTGCTTCCTGAGAAGATTTTGCTAACTGGAGCTTATTTTTCCCACGTATATAGAACTCCTAGAAACTCCTCACCATCTGCTCCACATGCCCATATTCTTCAAACAGCTTCACTGTTGGTAACTTATGGAGTTGTTTTTTTATGTTCAATATCAATTGCGATTCCTTACGCTACAAAATTGATTGTGGATGAGATTCTGTGTTCTCCACGAGCTCCTATTCTGCAGACAGCTTCAGTAAAGGTGACTTCTGGAAAGGTTCTTTTATATCGACTATAAATTGTGATTCCTTATAATAAAAATTTAATTGTAAGTGCCATTATACCTACTCCACGAGCTCATATTCTTTAAACAGCTTCAATGTTGGTAACTTCTGGAATAGTTTTCTTATAATAAATATAAATTGGGAGTATTTATCTTAAAAATTTAATTGTGAGTGAGATTCTAACTTTTCAATCACAGTCAATAATTAAAGTAAAAAAGATATAGATGCGTTGTGGGACCAGGGGCGTAATTGTATAATTCCACACGTGTGTTTTATGACCAGGGCGCAGTCGTTCGAACTCGTTACTTGACCATGTTTTTGGTCTCTTTGTTCTGAGCATTCTGGCTAGTTACCTAAAGCAAAGTGCTACCAGCCGCTCCCTGAGGTCTAGTGGCAAACATGCTAGTCTCACACTCAGAGGGTCGCAGGTTCCATTCCTGCCCCGGGCATGGTCTCAAAAATGCTTTTTTCTGAAAAAATCTTTCTCTTCGAGTTGAAAATCTCAGTAGCTAATCCCAACCTCTTGCAGTCATTATTAATTGTGGTGTAAGATATAATAATAATAATAATAATAATAATAAAACACTACCATTGGACCGACGATATCCTCTTCTTTCCCCACTCGTCGTAACGATAGTCATGTGTCGTCTCATACGATTCCGAAGCAGTTCTCAGTATTATAATATTTGCTCCCCATTTATAACTTCAGCACTGCTGTAAACACAGATATTAAAATACTTAAATTATGTTCTTATATCGCATTTATTATATAGTTATTATATAATTCCAAGTTGACTTCTTTGTGGGCTACATAATTCATCTAAGCCTCGTTAGGACATTGTGCATTTATTCAATCTGGAGCAACAGGAGCAGCTCTTTCGTTATTTTAGTATATGTCGTCATTGGAAAAATCACCCCTTCTCAAATGTTTACCACACATAATATACTAACTGTAATTCTAACTCATATGTGTACCTTATTTTATGCTAGCTTCACACTAATTCTCATGGTATACTCTTAAGTTCCACTTTCCTATGAGAAACATGCAACAAAATCCGAGCTTTAAAATAATGCTTCATTGGGATTTTCAATACTTTCCACACACTGCTTGTAAACAAAAACATCCTTTATAATATTGTGACTAATTGTTAAGCTCTTAAGAAACATGTAAATTGTAAAATTTAAGAAAAAACAATTGTTAATTTAAGTGCCCGCGAATCTTTCTTCCATGATTAAACAAGCTTGCAAGGTGAATGTCAATAAGGAGGAAAATTCGCGTCTAATGTAGAGTATACGCAGATGCGCATGGGGGCAGTTGTAATTTAACAAAAACTTAGTACTGTTTTTGCTTTTATTGTAAAAGAGTTCTTTCAAGCACAGAGGAGCCTTTAGATTTGATGAGGTTCTTGAGGTGTTTGAAGCACTCAAGTACTGAAGAGCTTTTATTGATTTCAGGAGGTTCTTGAGGTGTTTCAAGGACACTTACATAATTAACAACCCATTCATCCCATCTATGAAAATGCATGTTTAAAAAATATAAGAACAAATGCTTCCACGCTGATCTACTTTTGAAAAGGCAATTTTGACAGTTTGGTGACTTGCTGTGCGTTTGACAAGCAGTATTGCTATTTAAGCCGTTTTCTTCCAAAAGGTTCCGCAACATTCTTGACAAACAAATTTCCCATTACCCAAACAATTGGCATTTTATTTAAAATTTGCAAAAAATGGCGTCCTTTGAAGAAAAATTAATAAATTTTAGTGCGGGAGCAGACGCGCTATTTCGTTTTACGAACGCATACCTCACGCGTTATGCAAACAATATCGTAAACGCGGAGTAAACGCCGGTATACAAACGCGCGACCGACCCAACGCGCCATTGTGATATACCTTTACTCAATTCACCTGCACTGTTTACGGTTCGCATGTATTAAGAACAAATGGAAATGAAACGTTCGATTGATGGGCATGACTGCGATCGGATTAAATTCACAATGGCAAAATATTAAACAAGGTGGTGTGCTTTTCATGATTCTGGGCCGCTGTTCTGCCAAAATCCTTTATATTTGGCAGCTACAGCTTTTGTTACTATATTGTTTTCCCAGAAGACAGATAATCAATCTTATTCTAAATAAAGTCGATCATGCCAATGCGTTTGACAACTCGGTAGAGTTCGAGATACGAAAGGGATCATGTCAATCCATTTGACAGCTCGTTAGAGTTCGAAATAAGAAAGAAGTCATGCCAATGTATTTGACAATTTTTATACAATTAAGAAAGTGTATTCCAAGGTCATGGAAAACAATTTGAATTTAAAGCTGCTGCTGCCAAATGTAATATTAGCCTAAGTAGTTTTTTAATCCTTCTGAATGCATTTGAAATTATTCTAAACTGGCAATTATTTTGTTTTAAATCAATCACTCACTGTCGCTTCAACTGCCAGATTTTTATAATGCAAACTAAAAGTGCATATAAATGTGGAGCATAATGTGGATCACATCACAGCCATTAAAGTCTCTTTTTTTTCAAGTATAATCAACAAATTAATTTAAAATATTGCCGTATATATTTAAATATATTACCGTAATAATATAGATATAATCTGACTAAATCGTTTTTACTACGCATCCCACTTGTTTCGGTTTCGCTCGTTGTAGCGCAGGAGCATAGCATCATGTTTCGGGTAACTGTCACCTTCTTTAGTGTGCCCTGGTAGCAATTTCTTATTGGCCAGCAAATATTAACTGCTTTATTTAATTCATATACATAACTATTGGATTGTTTGTGACTAATCTGTATAATAATAATAACAAGCCTAACATAACTTTGAAAGTACTATCTCCTGAGATTTTTAAAGTTACTTTTTAAGTCCTCTAAAAATCCGTCTTGTACTTCACGTACCAATTTATACCGCATACATTTCGTATACGCAATTGCTATGCAAAGTATGTAGCATATTTTTAGGGGCCTCGAAAAAGTATCAGAACCACATGAATGCATGTACTGCACATCTCATGATGTCATTTGCTGCTTAAGCTGGGAGTATAGGAACAAAATAAAATTATTAACCTGTGTTTGTGTTTTTTAAATGTAATATAACAATCTGTAAGCGTATTCAATAAAAGTGTAAGTAGGTGTACTTACCCACCTGCTTCCAAA
The DNA here is from genome assembly GCA_920105625.2 of Clusia tigrina. Classification (NCBI taxonomy): domain Eukaryota; kingdom Metazoa; phylum Arthropoda; class Insecta; order Diptera; family Clusiidae; genus Clusia; species Clusia tigrina. The sequence goes on from OV050032.1 coordinate 176,936,715, forward strand.
TGTAATGCCCATAAAAACTTTTTTTATATTAATTTTGGTTACATAATCGAATGAGGTTCCACGTTCTACTTTGTTTCAGCACATCATCATTCCACTTTGTTTTAACATGTTGGGGAAACATATGGGAATGAACTTTCCAGTAGAGATGGTACGGTAATAATGATATACTCGTATATTTATAATTTAATATTTCTACGCTTTCTGCCACAGAAACAATTCACTATAAGTTATTTCTGTTCTGTTTCGTTTTCTATCTTTAAATTCTGTCACCGATTCTATTTCTGTTGCAAATATTCTCGATTGTATTTCTGTTGCCGTTACTGCTTTATGCCACTCTGCACCTGAAGAAGCAACCATCACCCAACGAAAAGTTGTTAGCTGACTAAACGCAATTTGAAAAATTGAACAGAATAGAAACATAATTTTCTGTTACTAAAACGGGGGTCTGATAAAAGGGGATTGTGCCTCAAGTGGCTTTTGACCATAAAATGATCTCATGCTATCGTATTCCTGGGAACGATACAACGAAAAGTTATACAATTTTGTATGGACACAAAATTTCCTACAGGGGCTCTTTGAAGTTTGGCTAAAGCCGCAGAGTGAATCAGCACCTCATTCAGGTCTCTAAAACCGACATTCCCAATAACTGGAAATATATTTGTCTGAGTAAGTAATGTATAGGTAATGTGTAAGGTAAGTGTGCAAAGAGACAGTAGCAAAGTTGAGTACTGAAAACAAACATTTTCTGACTTTCCACAAAACCCGCGATTCTAAACCTCCTCTTTTGATATTCGTACTTATTGCATTTCCGCACAAAGTGCACTAAGACTTATAGAATCAGGTAGCTGAGGAGATATCCTGTATGGCCATAGCAGCATTTTAAAGGAATTACCACCAGATGTAGTAGCCTCGAGCACCGACTTCTTCGCTCGAATATTGGATTCTGCGAGCTGTGTAAACAGAGTTCCATCAAGTAGGAATGACTGCAGGAAGTCAGAGGTTCTCGCGAAAGGAGGTACCCCAGTGTTCACCGATGGTTCCAAGATAGAATTTGGGGTGGGAGCGGGAATATTTTCCGAATCTCTAAAGATTTTGCTCTCCTTCAAACTGCCATCGATATCTAGTGTATTTCAAGGGGAGGTCTTCGCGATTTGGCAGGCATGAAGGGAGCTGAAGGGGTCTAAGTAGACCAAAACATATCCATTGACTCCGACAGCCAAGCGGTAATAGCTAGCTAGCTCCATCTTTTATCAACTCTACGCGGGTCGGGCTCTGCAAGGAGGAATTTAACTCATCGAACTGTAGCACAGTATTCCTCATCTGGGTTCCGAGCCTTAGGAACATTGAAAGCCATGAGAAGGCCGGCGAGCTAGCACGAAGAGGCTTTCGTCGGAAGCCGAGCAATGGACGTGGGCGCCTCCATAACCGTTGTTTAGGAAAATCGCTGCGTCTTCACGGCTCAAGAGAGGTGGAAAAACACTGCGACATGTGTCATTCCGAGTATGATGTGGCGTAATTATAATGCCACAAGAACGAACCATCTCCTTAATAAACCACGACGAACTCAATAGCAACTTGATAACTGTCTGCACGGGACATTGGACTATCAGCACACCCGCTGAATAGATGGGAATTCCGTTCAATGCTCATTGCAGTAGCTGCAAAGATTCACAAGAGAGTCGTTAACTTTCTTTGCGATTGCCCAGCTCTCGCTCGCATGAGACGGAAGTCAGTTACTCCCGGGAATATCACTCGCTACATGCAAACATTACATTACTTCTAGCTTGCTCGAACAGGCCAACAAAGGCTGGCGGGAGGAAAGTGTCTGTAATACAAATTGGACGCTCTGAACTTCTTTTGATCTCACACGAAGTAAAGAGCTACTTTTAATAAATTATCTCTGTTGTGGCAGTTTTGACAGGACCCAGTCTATTTGGCCGCCATGCCACCAGGCTGAACCTCGGCGTGCGGGACTCCTGTCGCAGCTGTCAAGAAGAGCATGAGGAAGAGTAGTCAGTGAAGTCAGTGGGTCATGATGTCAGAACAGCTAGTGAAGTCAGAGAAGTCAAAAAAGTCAGTGAAGTTAGTGTGAAGTCAGTGAATTCAGGGTAAACCCTAGGGTGGCTCGGACGATCTCAAATCAATTAATATAAAAGACTTGGTGATATTCAAGCTACTTTCAAAATGGAGTGAGGATCCACACAGATTCTCAAGAAGGACACTTTTTATCCCCCAACTTGTGGTAGCACAATAGCATCTCGTAGTGGCCCTAGTCGCATTTATGCCACTTTTTACCTTCTCTTATAATAAGCTCACCTTTTCCTTTAAACGCAGTTTGTTTATGGCTCTGATTTTGTCACATGTCAAATTCACTGCCATAGTCTCACGTCCCCAACCAACCCATGCAAAGAAATCAATTGTTTGTTTTTGGTTTTTGATGAAATTTTATTTATTATTGTATTTGCATTCTGAAATAGATCTTTAAAGTATTTTAAGTTTAATGCATAATTCTGAGTGTTTACGTTTATTAATAATGGTATTAAACAACATTTAATCTATTTCATAAATACAGTATACATCATTTTTGTTTTTCTTCATTGTTTTTTTATAAATATAATAAATTTAGATATAAAAAAGGTGTGTTTTCCAAAAAAATGCCTGGAAATTTAAACGTAAAAATATGAAATAAAAAAAAATAATCTTTATATATTCTTTTGAAAAAAATTAATAAAACTTTGAAGATATTTTTCAAAAATTTTAGCTACAAATCTAAAAGAAATTTTTCTTAATACACGATGTGCACCCGAAATAAGCGCACTTTTTGAATTTGCAACCGTTGCGTGCGAAAGGGCGGTGAGGTGTGCCCGGACAAGCAAGGCAAGATTTGCTGATGGCTGTGCTCGGAGTCCAAGAAAGAGCAAACAATACTCTAAGAGGAGAGAACGAGGGGATGACTTTGAGAAGCATTCAAACGTGCTTACTTGGGCTTCTATTGATTTGACAGTCAGTACAAATGCCAGCAGTCAGTATGTTAGCACCAGGCTAACTCTGCCATGGGGGTAAGACCTGTTAAGTTCTCACAACGCAATGGATATGGAACGTTTTCACAGTAAAAGGAAGGAAATATTGGCAACATGTTCGGAGGACTGTGTAATATAAAATATGTCTAAAATCTAATTCCGCCTGTGTACTCTCCACTGACAGAAAAGACGTGACTGTCATCCTCTGCGGCATGAGTACACACTACTTGGAACTATTCCGTTCCGGAATGACACAACTACGCTTGCAGTATGACAAATTGGTAGTTTTGCTCCTCTTTTTGCTCACAAACACGTTCAAATTAAGCACCAGTCTCCGATGTGACGCCTGTTGATTTTGACACAACCATTTGAAAAAAAATTTAAAAATATTTAAAAAAAAAAAATTAAAACAACACGCAGGAGGCTATCACCCAGTGAGTGCGCCTTAAGTACGCTTTCGCTGCACAGAGGCGGTTACAAAACGTGCATTTATTTTAGATGCACACCTTTTTGTTTACATGTACATGGTAGATTTAGGTAATATATTATTATAATAAATAGCGCAAAATTATGATTTGCTTTACTATGTTATCTTTGTTTTTTTTTCTTTTTTGTAAATTAATTTCCATAAATTTGTTTGTTTTTGTTTGTTTTGTAAATGAATTTGCATACATTTTCTTTAGTTATATAATTGTTTATACAATTTCAACACCCTGTATTTGCTTACATTTATAGTATTGTAGAAGTAGATGTATAGTTGTAATATTTTATGTATTTATGCATGTATATTAAGTAAATCACTTAAGCCTTAAACTAAGTCCATGTATATAGAGACATCAATAATCTTCATAGTTAATTAAGTTTTCTTTAAATATATTTTTTAAATTTATTATTTAAATATAAATAAAGTTTGAATATAATTTTAAAATATTATTTTTTAAAATTTTTTTTTTTTGTAGATTTTTCTTTTATTTTATAATATTTACTTATACATTTATGAAAATTTTGCTACTTTGTGGTTGATTTTGTTTTTCAATACGTAGTTTAATATGTTTTTTACCATATTTTATATAATATGCATAATTTCTTTGTAAATACATACAATACAATATACAAAAGAGAATAATTACTACCAATTTGCATTGCATTCTTACTGATCTTGATCTTAATTTTGCCTTTCTTAAGCATCGAATGCTCAAGTCGTTATATGCATGCATATCAATACAGACACAAACACTACGAAAATAACTGCACAGACTTGTCGTCACATATATACACATACTCCAGTTTACACCTGCATGAACACATTCATGAATTGAAACTGTATTGAGTCTGAGGGAACGTTATGCGCCGCCACTGTTTCAATTGCCAGTGTTTCAATTGGCACTGTTTCAATTGCCAGTTTCCAGCAACGGTTTCGACGCTGTTCTCACGCACTCACACAAACTCACATTCCCATACAATAATATGAAAAATTAAAGGTTTGATTGGAAAGAATATTAATAATAATACAAATTGCAATTCAGCCATAGAAAGAATAACTAATTATACAAAAAATTGCAATTCAGCCAATAAATGCCTGTGCCTGTATTTTTGGGTGTTTTTTATTCCTATAAGGAGACAATTTTTCTATATTCTTTTAGCAATAATTTTGTTATATCAATACCAATAATATTCTGCTTGTTTTGTTTTCTTTATAATCATTTTTGTATTTTAATCATATTTGTATCTGGAAGTTCAACATTTATAATAATATTTTAGTTTGATTGAAAAAAACTTACAATTAATTTTCTTCTGAAGACATTTTAGGTTTTTCTTTGTAAATTGTTATTATTAAAAAATGCTTTAAATTGGAATTATTGGCAATCAGGCATATATGTATATAAATATACATGCCATTGATTATCACACCTATTCTTCACCAATTAATCAATAGTGTAAAACATTTTAAAGGTGCATGCATGCGAAATCAGTTTTGTGTAGAAATGTCAAAACACAAGGAGAGCGCAATGAGCAGCTGATCAAAATATATGGGACCAGTGCGAACATACCCTCGCGAACACAATTTTGACATCTGAGAAGATGAGTGGCGTACAAAGAGGAGTCAATGAAAACACAACACAAAATTTCCTTTTGTAGTTACCGCAGTCTTGGCAAAAATCCGTTCTGACTGCCAATTTAATGCGAAATTGTTTTTCCAAGATTAGTTCATGCATGCATTCACCTTTAAAATATAAATCTAATTTGATAATTTGAATCACATCAATTCTGAATAAAATACTTCCGAGTTGGAGAAAGAAGTCTCGGTGAGTTTTGGATTTGAAAATGGCTCAATATACATATATAAAAGGAAATGAAATGAAGAAGGTTACAAAGTTTGGTAGGAAAGCGGCAATTATGTTTGCCAGGGGAAGCTATTTTAATGACTTTGCATTGATGAGGATTTATGGAAATCATGGAGGTACATTTAGGCTTCTCTTTTCTTGCATGACCTTATATCCTTTGGTCGGTCTTGTGTATGTTTTGAACCACACAACTGCCACAAGTTGTCGCTAAGCAGTCAGTCATGACGCACTCAAACGATGAAAGTGAAAAAATAATGCCACAGATTTAGTGATGTGTGCAACAGTTTGGGGCTAGGAAAACCAGCGGCCTAAGTCTTTAACTTATAGAAATACATGCGAAGGGATACAAAGAAGCTTTGCGAGACCGTGCCTGACACTGGGATGGGAATCGAGCCAGCCATCCCAATACTGAAAAGACTGGTATGATCTCTAATAAGACTACGGAGGCCATGTGTACCAGTATAGGAAGTTTTGCTGTGGGATGGTGTCTGTCGGCAGTCATTTTGTTTTATTTCGTTGTATTTTATATTTATAATAAAGAAATGTTTAAAAAAATTGTTCAAGGCTTACGTATAAAATGAGCTCACCAAGATGGCGAACGGGGGCGGTCTGAGGGTTCCATTTTTTTCGCTCAGGTTTGAAATGGATGATTATGCTGTCGTGCAAAATAAAAACACAATAAGTAAATCGAAAAAGAAAAGAAAGTGGCTCTGTTTATGAATAGGATATCAATTTGTATATATTTGGAAAACAATTGGTTTCGTTATATTGAACACGTTGGTGTATTCCCTTAGCTTTATTAAATATTAACTCATCCAGGAATCTGAATTCTTCTGTGCACACTATTTCAAATATCTGGGAATAGTCACGCCACCACGGCTGCCTGTTTTCTTTGTTCATTTACTTATTATTAAGCCGCGTTTACATCAATGACAAATTTGTTATAAATTCTGAAGTGACAAAATGTATAATTTTCTTATTTGATTGCACTATGTCTTATGTCGTTTCACTATAACGTCTTATGTCGTTTCACTATAACGTCTTATGCCGATTCACTATAACGTCTTATGTCATTTCACTATAATGTCTTATGTCGTTTCACTATAACGTCTTATGTCGTTTCACTATAATGCCTTATGTTGTTTCACTATAACGTCTTATGTCATTTCACTATAACGCATATGCCATAGATCCACAAACATTATTTGCATATAAAATATAAGTATACTATTATTATTATATACTTGGTAAAATATTCCCGGGAAAAATTCATCATATTTCATTCATTGCATTGATTATCATTTTGGTGTACATATTTTATTCGATATAATTGGTAAGAAGAATTGAACGGAGTACTTTATGGCGAAATTTATAAAAATTAAAAATTACTTTTTTTTCTAGGTATGAAACCATATTACCTAAAGCAAGCGAGTGAAATATGTTTCTGCCAACCCAACCAAAAAAGAACATTGTTTACAAGATGATGAGGATCTTCTGATTCGTATAGCCCCGACATTATATTTAACAGTGTGAGTGTTTAGAGCAAGAGGGTGGTGGTGGTGTTGTTGGTTTATCGCTGGATGTATGCATTGTGTGCATGGGAATTGTGCATGGAAAATGTTCAGTTGACAACTGCTTACAGCGTTTGCTTTCGCCACGTACGTAAATAACGCAAGACTAAAGAAGAGTGTCAAAAAACTACTGGGATAAATTAAATTCGAGTCAAAATGAGGGTTAAAGGTGTGACATCAATTTAAATAAACGTCGCAAAACCGCTGCCTTAAGCCGGCACCACAGTCTTAAGCAGGCACCACAGCCTTAAGCAGGCATCACTACCTGAAGCAGGCACCACAGCCTTAAGCATGCACTACCGTAGGCACGTAACAACGCAACGGGATGAAACGCTTGCATGCACGCAACCCGGCAATAGTATGATTGCACAGAATCGACACGGTTGACGTAACGTGGAGCTGAAAAAGCGACGTAAGTACGTTGTGGAGCAGCAGTGCTGCAATTCGAGTATGTTAAGAAGACATTCAATTTTCTTTGTGTGTGAAATATAATTAAATAATAACAATTGGAATGGAGGAAGAGAATTGACGAAAATTTAATACACATTATTATGGCGCTGCATTTTGGACAATTGCGTCAAACGAATGTTACTAGTTTATTTTGGTCTAAGCTGCATACAGATCTATTACGTTGTATACGTAATAACGTAAGATTTTGCGAACAAATCAAAAGTCAATAAGCGACATTTTAGCATAACCTAGAAAAGGCGGTTATGTTCAAATCTGCTGCCAGCAGTCTGAGGCGTCATCTTACGCAGTTACGTTACGTTACGATCCCACAAAATGGTACATTTAATATTTAATCTCTCTGTACGCGTTAATTGGAACTGCCAATTGCAAATTTAATACGTTTTGTGAAATTATTTCAACTCTGCTAAAGAAAATATGAAAACTCATTTATTCTGCTATGCATGCAAGTGACTCAATACAAATGACACAAATCAAGGAAGCAGTATTTACGTTATTGTACGCCGCAGGCTCAACAGTTCTCCACTAGCAAAGAACAATTGAAATGTCAGAAATGCAGCAATTTTACAACCCCCCTTCCACCAACTGTTTTCCTTTGACAATGAAGCAGATGCAAGTTAAATAACAATAACGTAGCCAACTCAATACGTACGAGCGCTCAACATGGCCCTTTGCACGTTACGGTATTCCAATTTGTGGCTATGCCACTGGCAACCGGGCAGTCGGGCTTTTGTTAACAGGCAAACGAACATGCACTATGCTAATGCAGCGATGGTGGCGGTGTATGAAGATTTGAAACAATGCATTGCTGCGTACAATGAGCTGCCTCAATATGCTTGTGATGGCCCCTGGGGGCCCAGTAGAGACAGATGAGAGATATGCACATGTATGTGTGTATGCAAAGCTTCTTTCAAATATGAACACATCAAAGGCGTATTGGGTGGAAGGTGAAAGAGCATGATAATAGCATTTCAAAGCAATCAAGCCCGGCAGCTATAAGAGCACCAGTCCAGTGGAAACAATGCAAAGTTGACCCAACCACCCCAGCAACTCAACCAGTGTACAGTTGTATATACACTGAGCACCCAGCCACACACTGCACACAAAGACGCACTGCACATACATACTCCCATCAATGAATAGTTCATCGACAGGAGCCAGCATACTAAAAAGGCCTGGAGTTATGCAGCGGAACAAGATATGCACGCATTCATGGTTAGTACAGAATATTGTTGCTATTGATCTTTCTCTGACTGACTGTATAACTATGCTTGTATGCCTTGGAACCACTGAAGCTGTGTTGCAATGCAGAATAGTTATAGATGCAGACTTATTTTGTATGGAGCGGTTTTTATGCCTATGCCATGAAAGCTCTGGAGTTATGCTAGGTACAAAGTACACACACACAGATATGAAACGCACGAATTTTGTACACAGCCAAAGTGATGAATGCAATGCGGACAATTATATGAGTAGAGAATAGTGTGATATATACCCAGTATACGCTTGGCCAGGACTCCCCCGAATAGCTGGACGCAAAACACAGATACAATTATACTTGTTCGTTAACCTCAACCAAGCGTCAAAACTCAACATACAAGAATTTACTTAATTGTATATAGTATTATATAACATACTGATAAAGAGTTAATATTATGCTAAAAATATCCAAACACAATATTCCGACAGAAATGTGAGTGGTGTTGCTGCAACGACAGGCACACACACACTCATACACACACCTGCATGCATATACATACATATACTAAGCTTTCATAGACAATAGTTTCACTTAATTCGTAAGGCTACATATATACATAGATAGGTATACATTAATGAATGATCTCAATGGGGTCGTATTAAGGCGCCCACCAGCAGAAAAACTATGGAGAACTTTTCTCTCTCTCTTATTAAGCTACTAAGTTATTTTCTTAATTGTTTATAAATATTTTAGAATATTTGCTTTGTATGCTGTTCTGACATATTAAAATATGCGCTAACAAACATATTAGAATGAGAACTTATGAAAATGAAATTTTCTAATAATTCGTAAGTAATTTATTTTCTATAAAATTTATTTTCTAATAATTTTGTGTATAAGTTTTTTAGATAAATTTATTTTGTTTGTTTGTTTTAGTTTTTCCATCATATATATATATATATATATATATATATATATATATATATATATATATATATATATATATATATATATATATATATATATATATATATATATATGTATATATATATATATATATATATATATATATATATATATATATATATATGTATATATATATATATATATATATATATATATATATATATATATATATATATATATATATATATATATATATACACAGAGGGAAAAAAGACGTTCTAAAATTGTCAACGGGTGGTATCAAATCGACAACAAATCGTTGACAATATTTTGACACCAAATGTTCTCAAATCTAGAACGAAATGTTGTCAAATTAAGAACAAAAAAATAAAAAATACCATACGTTATCAAATCGAGAACGAAATGTTCTCAAATTGAGAACACGCTCTATTGCTTTTCTTATAATTTTTTCATTAAGTTATCAATTGTTTGTGAAAGCGGTACGAAGAAAAATTGAAAATGAAAAATACTGAAAATATAAATAATAATCAAGATAATATGTTATTTAATGTACTTATTGATGAAAGTTTTGCTTTTGAACAAAATTCAAACACTGGAACCGCAGAGTACATCGATAATGAGGAAATTGTTGAGACTTTTGTTTTAGGACAAAACACAAACGTTGGGGTGCAAAACAGTGGAACTACGGATGAAATTGATAATGACGACGAAAAACTTGAAAATTTTCTTAAATCCATAAATATGGAACGTATTTTTAACGTGTTAAAAGGTAAGTTGTAAACAAAAACAGCAATAGTTTTTATTTTATTCATTTTTATTTCAGCTGCCAATATTACTTTTAGAAGCTTGCCCTACATAAAGAAAGAAGACCTAAAAGATGCAGTGCCACACTTAGGGCTCCGTGCTGAATTTAGGGAAAAATTGTTTTCGTGGAAAAAAGCAGAGGTAATATTGTGTTACAATTTTTGTTTAAAAAGAATCTTAAGATTTTGTTTTTAGTGGGAATCGATGATGACACTATTTCAGTACCATCCAAAGTGGAGTTATGGCTTAATCAAAATGGAAGCAATACAATATCTTCAAGTAATTCTGTTGTTGGTAAATCTCTAAATAAGGTAAAGTAATTGAAAATAGTATTTTCTATCAAGTACAAACAACAAACGTAATTTATTACAGGATTTAAAGTCTTTGTTTAACGAATCAACTAAAGGAAAGGTTTTAGTTGAATATGTTAAACAAAATCAGCAATTAAGTTGTGAGCAAAGAGATGACATTATAAATATTATTGTTGAAGACATCATCGCAAACAACACAGTGCTTCACACCCATGATTTTGAACGTTTAACTGAAGAAATTTGTTCTATTTTTCCATGCGAAAAAAATATGAAGGTAATAAAAACAAAACAATTAAAAAACCAATATGCCAAACTTTTAAGAAAATTTATTAAATAAAAGATAAAAATTAAATAAAAGATTTAAAATTATTAAATAAAAGATAAATGAATTAAAATGTCTATCATATCTATTTTTATATTGGTGGGGCTCGCAATGCGTTATTGGTTTCAGAATGAGAACACTACGTTGTTAAAATAAGAACGATTCGTTATCAAAATGAGAACAATGTGTTATCAAAACAAGAAGGGTTTGTTGTCAAAATGTGAACCATGTGGTCAAAATGAGAAGAATGTGTTATCAAAATAAGAACAATTGTTGACAAAATGAGAACCAAGCGTTCATCAAATTTTGACACCATCCGTTGTCAAAGTAAGCACAAACGTACTTAGCTCACTACTGACAACGGATGGTCTCATTTTCGGTACTTTTATACCGCTTTTTTCCCTCTGTGTATAATATACATATATATGTACATATATATATATATATATATATATATATATATGTATAATATATATATATATATATATATATATATATATATATATATATATATATATATATATATAAATATATATATATATATATATATATATATATATATATATATATATATATATATATGTATAATATATGTATATATATATATATATATATATATATATATATATATATATATATATATATATATATATATATATGTATATATATATATATATATATATATATATATATATATAAATATATAATTATGGTATTATTATTATTATTTAAATTTAAGTTCTACACGACGTATGAGTAACAACAAATATGCTGTGGCTTGCTTGCTGCATGCGGCGGCAATGCAGTTGAGTAAAAGTACATCAAATGTATACTTAATAGTCTTCGTTGTTGTTGTTGTTGTTGTTGTTATTTTAGTTGTTGTTTTTAGTTAGTATACATATACACACATTTTTGTAAAAAGTATGTGTGTATTTTAGAATGTATTGTTGCTGTGTTGTTGTTGGTTTTCTTGCACTGCTCTTGGCGTATATGCCCATGCACACACACACACACACAAGTAGTGTATACAAGTACAATAGTAGTAGCACATTATAACAATTTAGAATCTATTGTGAATACATAGGGTTGTGACGTCACCGGCCAAGAACATGTTACAAATTTAGAATATCGAGTTCCGTGAACGCTTTATCTCCCCATAAATTGGGGTTTAGAATTTTTATTTTATTAACGCTTATCTCAGTAAAAGAGATTTTAATGAATGATCAATGGAATTGTGTTAATTGTGAATGAGTGAGTGCTTTTTGACCGTGTTTAGGACCTACTACTACTACTACTACTATAAAAAACAGAACCTCACCTGGCAGTGTAAAAAAAATGATGGCTGCCATCGATAACGTCACTTTTTGCCTGTGAAGAAATGATGGTATCCATCCTGCTGTCCGTTTTCTTGGTCCGAAATTAGAGTGGAAGATTTGGCGCCTCCCACACATGAAATCCCAATTTAATCTAAGCTTTAACCATGGCAAAATCCGCACAGACTCAAAAGGGAGCATAATGAATTACCATGGCGAAATTATAGGTGGTGGTGGTGGGGCCTTGCGGCAGTGAACCGTCGGGGTAAAAGATATTCCCATTGGACATTTCTTGCAATGCAAATTAGTGTTACCAACCACGATCAATTTTTTTTTATGTATCTGCATTCATTTATGGACGTTTTGACCTACACAGCAATGTGCTCACATTATTTACTGAACAGGATATATATTAATATTAATATATATAAATATATATATATATATATATATATATATATATATATATATATATATATATATATATATATATATATATATATATATATATATATATATATATATATATATATATATATATATATATATATATATATATATATATATATATATATATATATATATATATATATATATATATATATATATATATATATATATATATATATATATATATACTCGTATATCAAGAATATTGTGGATAGGAGTGTATGGTAAATTTTCGGTAAAGGGAGGCGCGGTTAATATATTTAAATGGTAACTTGAAGTCAGGCCAATTCATATGAACGTATCTAAAGGTTCGGCGAGGACCAAGTTTTCTCTGTTTGGAATATGGCAGATGGGCAGTAGACCATTTTGAGCGTATGAGAGCCTCTGCAGGAGAGGTTTCCCTCTGATGCTTTTTTCCCCTCGTTGGATGCTTTTTTGAGTGGACTGAGGGTGTGATTACACCTCACTGCCTGTGTGGATTTTCTAGATAGACTTAAGGTGCGATTACACCGGTCTGACTGAATGGTTTCTTGTGTGGACTGAGGGTGTGATTACACCGGACTGACTGATCAAGTGACTGAAAATCTGACGTTCATGCTATTGTTGTTGTGATAGGAAAATCCTGTCATTGGTACTAGTCTGTCGAGTATCGATGAGTATATAACTGAAATTTATTCCCTTCAGATTGTTGTTGAGGTGCATCAGCCTCGTAACTCAGCAACACGTTTCTCTTTTGACGTTGGTGTGGGCGACTTTGTAAACTTGCGTATATAAAATCAAGTGTCGTGGTTGTAGTTGAATTGCTCCTCATTTGGGGGTACTAATTTATATGTTGCTGTCTTTTGACTTTTCTAAGTGGACAATTTTTGCTTGAGAGCGGGTGTGAGTGGATTGGTGTGTTTTTTTTTTCTTCCTAGATTGGAACGGAAGTGGCAATCTTCAGAGAGAGTGAGTAAGTTGTTGGTATGAGTTTGTAGTTAGTGTGTTGCTGTTGTGATTGTGTCGGTCTGTGAGTGAGTTGGTGTTTTTCTCGTTTTTCTTAGATGCAAGAGGCATCTTCAAAAAGAGCGTATGTTGTTGTTGTTGTTGTGATTGTGTTGGTGTGAGTGAGAGATGATTTCCCATGCTCTTGACGGTTCAGCCTTTGGCGCGTTCTCTGACCTTGTATTATATGTACTTTTATTGGAAATTTTAGACATTAATAATAGTATTTCTTAGCTTAAACATTAATACATAAATTTTGTTTTGTTAATGCACACACATATATGGACGTATCCAATCTAAATCGTACCAATAGTTCCACTATCCGCCCTTCCCGAGTACTGCTCAGTTAATACGTTTTAGCTTGCAACCGTCGATATTTACAAAGCTGCCTTCGAAATTCTTCACAAACATTTTCTGCACTCTATATTGAATTATTTCATATTTTGTTTATGTTTTTAGAGTTAATTAGTATGTTCTTTTTTTTTCTTTTTTTAATACAAATTTAATTATATAAACTCTAAATGAGATTCTTATTAAAAATTTGGCAAATATGTTGCAATTTCGAAATATTTCAACTTTAACTAAACAAAAATCAGCCTTTTTGAAATTCTATATAAATATTTTGTTTTTATGTAAGTTTTTGCATTGCAAGTTGTATATTTATCTATTATTTTTCCTTTTGTTTATTATTATTGCAGTTTATTTGCATTAAAAAATTATAAAATTATTAACACAAAATATGAAAGAAAAAGGAAAAACTATTTTCGTAAACAAAAACAATTTTTTTTGCTTGCAACATTGAAAGTAAATGAAAAAAGCACAACATTTTTTTAGAATTTGCATTTTTGCTCTTTTGTTTTTCTTTCAGTTTCGTTTGAAGTCGACTTATGAACTAAATTTTTTCTTTTTCTTATTTTTATTTCTAATTTGTTCGTTTTTTTGTAGGATTGTAGGGTAGAAAACTGATATATACATGTATAGGCAATTATGTTTATAAACATTGCTGCTGCAACATCAAAACGGTTGATTATCTGATTTGTTGTAAACATTAATAAATTTAAAATGACATGGCGACACAAAAGCAACATCACCTTGATGCAAAAATTCCCTCTTACGTTTGATTTCTGACTTTCTACAATTCTATTTTATTTTAATTTGATTTGATTTGTGTTTCTTAAACATTGTTGCTGCAACATGAAAGTATTTCAACGACTGCGAGGTCTAAATCTCATGGCTCCCTCGCCCACTCAAATATATACCTGACTTATGTTTGTAAACATATATAATTATTAATTACACAACTTAGCAACATGTTGCTGCAACACGGAATTCATTCAATGACTGCGAGGTCTGATTCTCTGGGTTGGTTCGACTCTTCAAATATATACGGCTCTGATTTATGTTTATAAACATTTTCATTTTTATGTACAAAAATTGTCAGCATCGTTGCTGCAACATTAAAGTATTTCAATGACTGCGCGGGCTGATTTTGATGGCTGACTCGACTTTACAAATATATACGGCTCTGATTTATGTTTGCAAACATTTTTAATGTTTATTTACACAACTTAGCAACATGTTGCTGAAACACGGAATTCATTCAATGAATGCGCGGGCTGATTTTGATGACTAACTCTACTATTCAAATATATACGGTTCTGATTTATGTTTGTACATTTTCTTTTAATTATAGTTTATACAAATTTATCAACATTTTTGCTGCAACATCAAAATTTTATAAACATTTTAATATAAATTTTATTTCTGATACCGACTCCATTTTGATCCTAATCCGATTTGCGTTCATATTCCTACCCAAACTTTTTACCTGCCAATGTTTATAACTATTCCTACTGCAACATCAAAAAGTTTTTATATAGCTTGGCGAGAACAAAACAGACCCCATTTGAATGGGAGTATTACTTAAGTTTGTCTGTCCTTTTTGAGTGGTGACTCTCTTATAAACTTATAAAAATTGTTTACTCAGTTCTGATTTGTGGTCTTATGTATAAAGTTTTACCTGACAGATTTGCACCAGTCGGGCGGGCACGTTTCTAAACAATGTTGCTGGCAACACAACATTAGCAACATCTGCATCACCTTCAAAAAAGACAGAGGAAAAGAACTCATTGTTCATTTAGATTTCGCATACCCTGGACGCTTTTAATGTCATTGCCGACACTGCGCTTCCTGGAGTTGAAGTTCGCACCGCTGTGCTGGAGGCGGAGGCAACTGCTGCAGAAGAAGCTGAGACATCGCCAAGTTGTTTTTGCTGTTGCTGATGAGATGTTGGCTGCAGCTGCTGTATTTGTTGTTGTTGTTCGGCTGCGGCAACATGCTCCAAATTCTTGACCAACTTGGTTGTGGACAACACCGCCGGATTGGTGGTGATCGTGGCTGTGGTGCAGATGAGAGCATTGCTGCTGCTGGCTACCTTGCTTTTCATGGCGTTCGTTATGTCCATCGAGATGTTGCTGCAACTAGTCCCGTTGTCGTCGTTGTCAGTATCTAGATAAGCACTGTAATGTTGTCTGTAGTCCAGCGATGCGCTGGAGCGTCCCCCTATAGTGTTATAGAGAAATGTTGGTGTTAATATGTTGTTGCTATTCGAGATGCAGCACTCGGCGATCGAATTGCGTACGGATGGCAGCTGGTTGCCGCCACAGCCGAGCAACATTTGGACGTTGCGCGATTTGATGATGGTGTTGGTCTTTGGAACGGCACTGACGCCGTTCCCTTCAGCTATGTTCGAGGCGCTCTTGTTCTTTGTGATGATGGTGCTTTTGGTGGTTTTAGCGGCGGTGGTGTTGATAGTGTTGGTGGTGCTTTTGGTGGTTTTGGTGGTGGTGGTGGTGGTGATGGTGGTGGCGTTGATGCTGCCGACATGTTTTTCTTTGTTGCGACGCAGAGAGGAACGCAATGGGTATTGGCGTGGCACATTAATGCCGATTAGACGTCGGACTGATGGTGGGTAGCGTGCGGGATATTGTACGGAGTCGGCGCTGGTGCTCAAACCGACGTTGCCAGCTAACAATGGGCATGATGTTGTTGTTGTTGTATGTACGAGAGTTGTTGATGTTGGAGATGGTGATTTGGTGGTTTGGTGGTAGTTTTTGGTCGTAAGTGGTGATGATGTTCGATTGGGAAGGCAAGCAACATGTTGACAGAATGTTGCATACGTTGGTTGGTTGGTTTTGGTTGTAAGTGATGATGATGTTCGATTGGGAAGGCAAGCAACATGTTGACAGAATGTTGGGTACGTTGGTTGGTTGATTGGTTGGTTGATTGGTTGGTTGATTGATTGGTTGATTGGTTTGTTGATTATGGTTCGGGTTTGAGGCATTTTGGAGGGAAAAAAATGAAACAAAATTGAAAAGAAAATTTTAGGAATTTTTTTTCATAGTCTTTTGCCACGATTAGTTAATTTTTTTTTGATTTTTTTCGTGGCTGGCATTTTGAAATGAGCATGAATCTTTTGTTTGATAACTGTTGGAGACACGTTGTAAATGTTGGTGGTGGTGTTGGTGGTGTTGGTAGTTTTGGTAGGGTGCGTTTTGAGCTGGTGTAAGTTTGGTTGTTGTTGCGGGTAAATATGTTCTTAGTATAATAAGGATGAGAGAGAATTCTTGTAATATGACTAAACACGCACACACACACAGTTACGTAGATGAACACTACACAAAACACTAAAAAATACTCATAGAACAACACAAAAGAACTAAATAAACGTGTGTGTTATTTTTGCACTGTTTCAATGCAATCAAAATGTAATTATATAAATATTTCTATTATATATGTATATAATATAAGTATATATATATATATATATATATATATATATATATATAAGTATATGTACGAGTATATGTATATGCATATGTTGGTTGAATATGAAAGATGCAGGTGAAACATTGAGTAACTTAAATAGTTTATGTAGCTAAATCAGCACCAACAATGGTGCCCTAAAGGAACCAGAAATGAGATGCGAAAACAGAACTAAAACTGAACCCTTTAAATATCAATAATAAATTAAACACAAATAATACACGATCATATATATATATATATATATATATATATAATATATATTTCCTTTTTGTTTCTAGTGATTTATTGTATAAATTAGCAGCATAGTTAATGACAATTAAATAGCGTAATAAACTATAATTATAAATTGTAGTGTAAGTATACAAAACGAAAGTAAATTAAAAAAGAAAAATAGCCAAATTAAGATTTGTATTTAACACTAAAGACAATGTGAGAATGTGTATTTGCAGTGAGTTTACACACAGAGTACGATTACGATTACAAAAAACGAAAAGGCCATCGATCAGATTATATAATAAATATATAGATATATGTAAATAAATAATAATTTAATGTAATTTATATTTAATATTAATATTAAGCAATTATGTCTATGAATATATTATTTATATAATTATAAGAGTATGGTAGCAAATGTTTTTGGCTAACAAAGTTTTCATGTACCCTTAAATCAGCTCCTCTTGGCTTACTCCTGCTTGTGGAAAGTAACGGGCCACGCTTGTGTAAAAGTTGGCAGCACTGGCCACAGCTGTTCTCTTTTAGTACGTTAATTGTATTTGTTTGAACAAAATTATATGCAGAAAACTCATTACAAAGTCCTTTTGGAGCAACACAGATCTGAGTGGAACGAATCTAACTCGGTGAAGTCAAGAAGCAACTTCAATGGATGAAAAAGTTGTTGTCAGCACGGACTGGAATAAATTGTTGTTGAAAAGCTGCACAAACAATAAAGTTTGGCATCACTGTTCAAGATTCTAAACGTCAGAACATTAGCAGAGCAGTGTGTGGCCAGGTAGTTAGTTCAAGAGCGAAACGGGATGCTTAGATAAAAATGGGACTTGAAGAGCGGTACCCAACTCATTGCGGAATAAGTGCGACACCCAACTCGTTGCGAAATAAGTGTGGAATCCAACTCGTTGCGAAATAAGTGTGGAATCCAACTCGTTGCGAAATAAGTGTGGAATCCAACTCGTTGCGAAATAAGTGTGGAATCCAACTCATTGCGGAATAAGTGTGGAATCCAACTCATTGCGAAATAAGTGTGGAATCCAACTCGTTGCGAAATAAGTGTGGAATCCAACTCGTTGCGAAATAAGTGTGGAATCCAACTCATTGCGAAATAAGTGTGGAATCCAACTCGTTGCGAAATAAGTGTGGAATCCAACTCGATGCGAAACAAGTGTGGAATCCAACTCGTTGCGAAATAAGTGTGGAATCCAACTCGTTGCGAAATAAGTGTGGAATCCAATTCGTAGCGAAATAACGAATACCAACAATCTAATGGGAATCATCGAGTGTCAGGTTGAACTGAGAACTTGGGACGCATAAAATCAAAGGAAAACTTCATAGAAATTCGCGGAAGAAATAACTTCCAGAGCCAATACTCGAACATGCTCTATTGAAGACTACTTTGTTCGAGGCACAGTAGAAGGCCCACTACACCAGGGACCTCTGACGGACACTCTTAATGGGAAACTTCAGTAGAAATTCGCGGAACAAATAACTTCCAGAACCAATACTCGTACATGCTCTATATAAGACTATGTTCCAGGCACAGTAGAAGGCCCACTACACCAGGGACCTCTGACGGACACTCTTAATGGGAAACTTCAGTAGAAATTCGCGGAACAAATAACTTCCAGAACCAATACTCGTACATGCTCTATATAAGACTATGTTCCAGGCACAGTAGAAGGCGCAGTACACAAGGCCAAGTATGTCTTTGGTTGACAACATAAGAAACGAGTTATTCAATCGAGAGAGGGCCAGGATTGAAGGCTCTGCTTGATTCTTTCTGAGCAACACCCAAAGTGGACATCAATGCATAATAGTAACGAGAGGAATTTTGCTATAGCGGAGCGGTGCTTCGGTCTGGTTTAAAACTAGTTTAGAAAAACCGTTCCCAAGTGACTTGATTGGAAACCTGGATCGACACCTTGGGAGAACAATACAAACAAAATATGGGATTCGAAATACGAAGTACTCCAGATGATCACAACCTGATTTGAGCATTAGTTTTCTTAGGGTTGCGATCCACGAGGATCATGGAAGATATCAAAAATCGAATACTTGCATGTTGAAAATACTGCGAGGTATGTCGTGTTTTTCTGGTGAGGTTCTGAGGGGACAGTATTTAAAATCGGCGGGGGGTTTTGAAGAAAAGGAAGATAAGGAAAATATTACTAGGAGAATTCGAGAGATAAAGTATTAGAAACGAAAAGCTAACAAAGAAAATGGACGAGGAAAAGTATTAAAAATCAAAGTGGAAAAATATAAAAGAAAATCGGGTGTTTTAATATCGAGCAACAACCTTCTAAGACTATGGATCCAGCCAAAACATAACGCTGAAGAGAAAATAGGACAAGCACCTAAAATGACTTGAGCGAAGCTCTGTGATGAGTGGAAGTGGGGAAATGCAGCACAGGTTGCGAATGCATTATCCTTAAATATGGAAGCCAGTGAAAGAATACAAATAGAGGCTGATACGAAAGGATCCGTGGGATCTGTAGGAATTTTGTATGATCTATAAACTGCATACAAATAAACTCAGAAGACTACCACAGATCATCCTCAGATCGGATTAATAGGATCCTATAGGATCTATAGGAATTTTTCTAGGGCCTTTTTGATTGGTACAATAGAAGAGATATACCAAGAAAGGCCCCAAACTTGTGATAGCCGTCAGCATATACAAGTTGGATGTGTAGAAGTTTCACAACATTGTGCCTCTCACCTCCATGTCTTGAAGTGGAGGTGAGACACACAATGTTGTGAAACTTGGATACTGTACATAGGCACAGAATAAATATGCGTTCCCGGTGTTTCCAAGGAAATACCGCCAGGTGGCACCTTCACTACGAATAATTCAAAGGAAGTCAGGCTCAGCCAGCCAAGGGAAGGTATGTGCACCTTCTCAGTCATTCTCAAATTGATTGATAATATCGTAATAAGTGTGACAGAGGCAAATATACTAACATAGTGGAGCTTATCATCAGGCAAATCGTCTATTAACATCATTGACGTTCAAATCTGAATTGAAACATTTCGGAAAAATGTCCAATCCATAAAGTCAGACGTAGAATTTTCGGAAGGTTGTAGCTAAAGACCACGCTTAGCTACACTTCACTGGAGAGTTCGTCAAAATAGTAACGAGTAACATTTCGTTGCAGCCGAAGAACCTACTCGCAAGTAACGAGTACAGCGGTGCGAAGGCATTCGTTATCGTTACAAATGACTATGGATGAGGTCATCGGACCACACTGAACTGCTTTTGCAAATTGTCAGTTGTCGTTATGGGGAAAACGTTAACTGCAAAGAAAACGAAAGAGTTTTCGAATGCAATGATACGCAGTGATATATCATCACAATATTATGCGTAACTTTCGATTTGGACTGGATTTGGTACCGAATGTGGACGCTTCAGAGCGAATCAAGTTGAGTGTCCTGATAGTGACGTCAGAAGAATCATCAAAAGATCAAAAATCTCTGTTTCCTATTTCAGTTATTAAGCCTTCTTTACTCGTTACTTCAATGCAAACAGATGATTGGGAACTTTGCGTTATCCGAAATAAGGATTTGGAATTGGCACGAGTACCAGGTATGTTGAGAAAGGCACCGACTATAGACGTATAGTTGGGGAGATGACTGTGATAATTCGTTGACTTACGTCAAATATCATAAGATTATGAGAGAATATTACATGACGAGTGAAGGAGTTCTGAGGGGTGAAGGAGTTCTGAGGAGTGAAGGAGTTATGAGGGAGTGAAGGTGTTCTGAGAAGTGAAGGAGGAGTTATGAGGAGTGAAGGTGTCCTGAAGAGTGAAGGAGTTCTGAGACGGGAAGGAGTTTTCAGGAGCGAAGGAGTTCTGAGAAGTAAAGGAGCAGTTATGAGGAGTGAAGGTGTCCTGAAGAGTGAACGAGTTCTGAAGAGTGAACGAGTTCTGAGAAGTGATGGAGTTATGATGGACTGAAGGTGTTCTGAAGAGTGAACGAGTTCTGAGTAGTCAAGAACTTTTGAGTAAAGTTGTTCTGAGGAAAACGAGTTCTGAAGAGTGGAGTTCTGAAGAGTGAACGAGTTCTGAGGAGTGAAGGAGTTATGGGGGAGTGAAGGTGTTCTGAGAAGTGAAGGAGGAGTTATGAGGAGTGAAGGTGTCCTGAAGAGTGAAGGAGTTCTGAGACGGGAAGGAGTTTTCAGGAGCGAAGGAGTTCTGAGAAGTGAAGGAGCAGTTATGAGGAGTGAAGGTGTCCTGAAGAGTGAACGAGTTCTGAAGAGTGAACGAGTTCTGAGAAGTGATGGAGTTATGATGGACTGAAGGTGTTCTGAAGAGTGAACGAGTTCTGAGGCGGGAGGGAGTTTTCAGGAGCGAAGGAGTTCTGAGAAGTGAAGGAGCAGTTATGAGGAGTCAAGAACTTATGAGTAAAGGTGTTCTAAGGAAAACTAGTTCCGAGGAGTGGAGTTCTGAAGAGTGAACGAGTTCTGAGTAGTCAAGAACTTTTGAGTAAAGTTGTTCTGAGGAAAACTAGTTCCGAAGAGTGGAGTTCTGAAGAGTGAACGAGTTCTGAGGAGTGAAGGAGTTATGAGGGAGTGAAGGTGTTCTGAGAAGTGAAGGAGGAGTTATGAGGAGTGAAGGTGTCCTGAAGAGTGAAGGAGTTCTGAGACGGGAAGGAGTTTTCAGGAGCGAAGGAGTTCTGAGAAGTGAAGGAGCAGTTATGAGGAGTGAAGGTGTCCTGAAGAGTGAACGAGTTCTGAAGAGTGAACGAGTTCTGAGAAGTGATGGAGTTATGATGGACTGAAGGTGTTCTGGAGAGTGAACGAGTTCTGAGGCGGGAGGCAGTTTTCAAGAGCGAAGGAGTTCTGAGAAGTGAAGGAGCAGTTATGAGGAGTCAAGAACTTATGAGTAAAGGTGTTCTAAGGAAAACTAGTTCCGAGGAGTGGAGTTCTGAAGAGTGAACGAGTTCTGAGTAGTCAAGAACTTTTGAGTAAAGTTGTTCTGGGGAAAACTAGTTCCGAAAAGTGGTGTTCTGAAGAGTGAACGAGTTCTGAGAAGTGATTGAGTTCTGATGGACTGAAGGTGTTCTGAAGAGTGAACGAGTTCTGAGTAGTCAAGAACTTTTGAGTAAAGTTGTTCTGAGGAAAACGAGTTCTGAAGAGTGGAGTTCTGAAGAGTGAACGAGTTCTGAGGAGTGAAGGAGTTATGGGGGAGTGAAGGTGTTCTGAGAAGTGAAGGAGGAGTTATGAGGAGTGAAGGTGTCCTGAAGAGTGAAGGAGTTCTGAGACGTGAAGGAGTTTTCAGGAGCGAAGGAGTTCTGAGAAGTGAAGGAGCAGTTATGAGGAGTGAAGGTGTCCTGAAGAGTGAACGAGTTCTGAAGAGTGAACGAGTTCTGAGGCGGGAGGGAGTTTTCAGGAGCGAAGGAGTTCTGAGAAGTGAAGGAGCAGTTATGAGGAGTCAAGAACTTATGAGTAAAGGTGTTCTAAGGAAAACTAGTTCCGAGGAGTGGAGTTCTGAAGAGTGAACGAGTTCTGAGTAGTCAAGAACTTTTGAGTAAAGTTGTTCTGAGGAAAACTAGTTCCAAAGAGTGGAGTTCTGAAGAGTGAACGAGTTCTGAGGAGTGAAGGAGTTATGAGGGAGTGAAGGTGTTCTGAGAAGTGAAGGAGGAGTTATGAGGAGTGAAGGTGTCCTGAAGAGTGAAGGAGTTCTGAGACGGGAAGGAGTTTTCAGGAGCGAAGGAGTTCTGAGAAGTGAAGGAGCAGTTATGAGGAGTAAAGGTGTCCTGAAGAGTGAACGAGTTCTGAAGAGTGAACGAGTTCTGAGAAGTGATGGAGTTATGATGGACTGAAGGTGTTCTGAAGAGTGAACGAGTTCTGAGGCGGGAGGGAGTTTTCAAGAGCGAAGGAGTTCTGAGAAGTGAATGAGGAGTCATGAGGAGGGAAGGACTTTTCAGGAGCGAAGGGGTTCTGAGAAGTTAAGGAGCAGTTATGAGGAGTCAAGAACTTCTCAGGAGTGAAGAAGCTCTCAGGAGTGAATGAGTTCTGAGTAGTTAAGGTCTTATGGGGAGTAAAGGTGTTCTGAAGAAAACTAGTTCCGTGGAGGGAAGGTGTTCTGAGGAAAACTAGTTCCGTGGAGGGAAGGAGTTATGAGGAGGGAAGAAGTTAGGCACATGTTACAAATCGACAGCATCATGGAGGCTAGAAATAAAACGATTTACCGTTAAAAACACTTTTACTAGACATTACATTGCATATTACACTAGTAAATACTTAGAAATACTAGGAACAATTTTATAGAACATTGAAAGGTTTCGTATGTCCTTCTAAAACGTCCTTTTCGACAGAATGTTCCCAAGTGAAGATATCTGGCGCCAATCATGGAACACTTTTACAAACAAAGGTGTTGGAATGCAATAAAATCTATTTACGAGGAGTTTTGGAAGCGGAATTTGTGGTCGCAACCCTAAAATATCAAAGTGTGCTAGAATCGACTTTGGACTCGATAATTCAGCATTTCAATCCAACTTTTTTTAGGTTCAGAACCTTTGTGGAGCTGTTTTTATTGGCTTTCCGGGGCTATTTTTGTTGGTTAAGAAAGAACCTTTCTGAGGCCGTTTTTGTTGGTCCAGGACTTTTCAGGGACTATTTGCATTTGTTCGGAACCTTTCTGTGTCCCTGCTTCGTATGCAGTTAAAAAGCTTGTCAGACAAAGATAGGCTTCATATAGGATATTCCAGTAAAATGAAGCCCCAGACCTACAACAATCAAAGGCGACTTGTGAGTTCTGTGACTGAGCTCTCGTACCGATTACCAAGGATAGTTTTTCACCGCACTAAGTCAGTCATTCGCTGCTCGTTGCCGTCGGTTGTGTTTGCTGGTCGATGTGCGTGTCTGTGCTGTGTTTGTTTACTTTTCATTAGCCAAGTCGCAAACCAATAAAGAACAGACGAAAAAAACTTTGTTAGCCAACGACATTTCGTGTGATGTGACAATTTGGCGCCGGGCGACGACGGACAAAATGGCGACGCCTTCAAACTTAAATATAAACAATAGAAATACAAAGCCAAACAAACAAGACACAAATCACAATTTTTTTTTTTGTACAAATGAAATCAAATGCAGAGAACAAAATGAAAACAAAAACAAACAAAAACAGACCAACAATAAAAAAAAAAAAAAATATATATATATATATATATATATATATATATAATATATATAATATATAATGTTGTATACTAAACAAACAAAAAGAATGGGCGGATGGTTGGCTTGGTTGATGGTTGGGTTGGTTGATGGTTGGGCCCGTTTGGTTGGTTGGTTTGTAGAACGGTTGTTTGGTTGGTTGGTCTAGCAAAGGAAAACAAACACAACAAAAGGAAAACCAAGCAAAACAAAGCAAAGCAAACGCAAATTCAAAACAAGAAATCCAAAACATTGAAAATAACCGTAACGAAATTACGATTTCCGCTGCTGGTGGCTCTGCTGCCGCTCGCATGGCCAGGCTGCGGCTGATGATGATGATGATGATGGTGTTGGTGTTGATTGTTGTGATTATGATGATGTTGATGATGATAATGTGATTGCGTTGGCGAATGGCGCGCGGACCGCAGCGTGGCCGTGGAGCTGGCGGCTTGGCGTTGACGTGTCGGCGGCGGGCGCAACCGGCGTCGCTGAGACATGGGCGTAGAATGGCGAAAACGTGCCGTCAGCACGTAATCGACTTCCTCCGCAGCGTCTGAGGTGGCTGGGTTGGGCGGGATTTCCCCACCAGCCAGTGTTGCCGATGCAGTCGCAGCGTCGTTGGTGTTGTGGCCGCCGTGTTGCAGCAGCATTGGTGCCAACTGCGTATGAGCTGCACTGGCGGCATGCTCCTCGAGAGCTCTAGCAAGGCGCAGGCCTGTGTTAGTGTAGGGTGAAGTGTCGGCGTGGCTATTGAACAGGGTGTTTGTGTCGCCGTTGGTGTTCGCTAGCGTAACCGTGTCGGTGTCGGTGTCCGTATCAGCGCCGGCACCCGTGTCGGTGCCGGTGTCTATATCGGTATCGGTGTCCGCGCCGGTGTCCGTATGGTTGTTGTAGTTGTTGTCGTCGCCGTTGTAGTTCAAATTGTATGGCATGGAATGGGAATGGGAATGT
The DNA here is from genome assembly GCA_920105625.2 of Clusia tigrina. Classification (NCBI taxonomy): domain Eukaryota; kingdom Metazoa; phylum Arthropoda; class Insecta; order Diptera; family Clusiidae; genus Clusia; species Clusia tigrina. The sequence continues at coordinate 176,962,603 of OV050032.1, forward strand.
GTTGCGCAGGTGTGAGTGAGAGTGTTCATGTAATTGTGCGAGAGGAAGTTTGCTCTGTGTGAACGAGTGTAATACAATTTGTCGTGCTCGGTTGGGTGTTGTTGCGCTGAGGAGCAGGCTCTCGTGGGAGTTGATGTTACCATTGCCGCTGCAGCTTCATACGCAGCCGCCTGCTCGTCGTTGGCGTCCATTGCTGCCGCATCGCCGTAGAGCAACGAGTCAGCGGAATAGTAATGGGAATTGTCGTTTGTATTGTTGTGAGTACAATGGAATGTTGCTGGTGGTTGTAAGACATAATCGCTGTTGCTGCTATTCTTGTTGGACACACAATACAATGATGTTCGTTTGTTTTTGTTGTGCTTGTGCTTAGTCTTGTTAATGGTATTTTTGTTATTGTTATTTTTGTTGTTGTTGTGACTGTTTTTGTGAATTTTATTTGTTGTTAAATGTTGGCGATTGCTTAAAGTATAACTATTGAAATTAAAATTGTTGCTATTGTAGTAGTAGTTGTTGTTGTTGTTGATGTTGTTATTGTTATGCTTTTTGCTATTGCTGTAGTGATAATTGTTGTGACTGCTATTATATTTGTTATTAAGCCTGTTGCCTTTCTTGTTGTTGGCGTTGTAAGCACACTTTTCACCATGGTCAACAGTGCGAACAGCAACAGTAGGCGTGTTTGTTGTACTAGTACTGTTCGTCATTGTTGTTGTTCTGGTGGTGGTGGTAGTAGCAGTGATATCATTTGGATATGTATTAGTACTGATGGTAGTAGTATTGGTAGTAGTATTGCTAGTAGTGGTAGTGGTGGTGGTGGTGGTGATGATTTTGGTGGTGTTGGTGGTGTTGGTATTGCTTGCAACATAACTACCAGAAAGTGTGTCCTTATACAAGCGTGGGCTGGCCGCCGCTGAGGTGGTTGTTGTTGTTGTTGTCGCCGCCGCTCCATGCTTGCCATAGGTATGGCCAGCTGGCGTCGATGCTGCGGATGAGGTGGATGCTGCCGCCCTGACTGTACGGGCGGCCACTGCTGCTGCTGCTGCTGCGGTCATTATTTTAGGCAGCATAAATGCTCGGGTGGAATGTATTCGTGGTTGTTCGAAGTCAATGCTGTCGTCGGTGTCCATGTTGTCGACTTGTAGATATTGTTGTTGTTGCTGTTTTTGCTGTTGTTGTTTTTGCTGTTGTTGTTTTTTGCGTTGTTGTCTTTGGATTTTCTGTTGCTGGCGCTTCTTATAGAACATGTAGAACGCATTGCCTTCGTCGTCGTCAACGTCGAATGCATTGCGTTGCGGGCGCATGTCTCTGGTGCTACCACCACCTAAATATTTGTGCGGTGACGTCGGCAGTTGCTGCTGATGGTGTTGTTTTTCATGTTCTCTATCTTGTTGCGCAGCCAGACAACAATCGCTGCAAGTGTTGGGTATTTGAAGCGCGCCGCCGTCTGTGGGACCCAGAAACCACTCGGAGCGGGTGAGCATGCGCGCAGTTTGGCGTTCATGAACCTGGGTTTGGGTGGCAATTTTTGGTGGTGGTGTTGTTGTTGTTGTTGTGAGCGAGACGTATACATTGTATGGCGCCATCGGTTACGTTACGATGTAGTTGGGTGGGAAGGTGGGGAGTTTGCAAAAAAGTATGGAGACTTAGTTTTTTTATTGTTTTGGTTTATAATTTTTTGTTTTTTTTTAATTGAACATTTTTTTTTGTCAAGTTTTCTTCTCAACAAAAAAAAGGTTGTTTGCTAAAATAAAAAAAGGTGCTTATAATAAAGAAAAAACAAACAAATGAAATTATATCGGAAAAGAGGTGGTAAAGTAAGTGCTAAGATAAGTCGTAGCTGGAGAAAGCAACTATAAACACGGTACAAACATGGCCGACACAAGCACACACAGTGTTCACAGATCATAATGGATTATGTTGTTGTTGTTGTTGTTGTGTTTTTTAATTCTTATTTGCATAAGTTTTTTTATTTTTAATAATGTTTTTTAATTATAATTAATTTGTATGTGAAATTAGAATTTGACCGCCAATCAAGCTCACGGAAGCCGATTCCACGTGTGGTGGTGTTGGTGGCAGTGTGGTGAGATTCGCTTTGTGGTGTAAAGGTGTTCGTATGGCAACTAATGCAAATAAAGTGCAAGTGGGTGTAGGTGTGCGTGCGTATGTGTGCAGATAAGGTGCGCAAAGGCAACAGTGAGAAAGTGTGAGGAACGAGACGAGCATAAAAAATACACTAATACAAATTTTAAAAAAAACATACATAAATAGTTTTAGTTTAAAAATGACGAGTAAGTGCAAATATTCAGGTTTTAATATTGTTTGAACGGCTACGATGCAAACAGCTGATAAACGACATATACACACAGAGAGAGACATTGAGAGAGAGAGTGAGATAGAGAGGGGGGAGGAAACAAGACATAAGGAGAGGAGAAAAAAGACATAGGGAGAGGAGAAAAGAGACAGAGGGAGAAGAAGAGAGACAGAGGGAGAAGAAGAGAGATCGGGTGAGAGGAAGAGAGAGAGGAAGAGATACAGAGGGGAAGGGAGATAGTGATAGAGGAAGAGATACAGAGGGCGAAGAAGAAAGACAGAGAGAGACGAAGAGAGGAAGGAAGAGCGATAGAGGGAGAGGAACAGAGATAGAGGGAGAGGAAGAAATAGAGGGAAATGCAGAGGGACACAGGGAGACGAAGACAGATATAACAAACAAGAGCAGTATCAGGGAACAAAATTTTGGAAAAAAACGAGACGGAACTACGAGTTAAAGAAAGAGATATATAAAAGAAAGAGGGAGAAAGGACAGAAAGATTTAGAAAAATCAGGAAGTATGTGAGAAAAAGGGCAGGAAAGGCGGTAGGGAGAGAAAAAGACGTAACAAGATAGAAAGGGATGAAAAATTATGAAAAATTAGAGAAAAACATGCGACAAATAAAGAGAAACACAGAAAACAGAGGAGAAAAAGAAAAGAAACACAGAAAAGAGAGGAGAAAAAGAAAAGAAACACAGAAAAGAGAGGAGAAAAAGAAAAGAAACACAGAAATAAGACGAGAGAAATAATAAAATAAAAAATAAAAGAAATGAGTAAATCAAAAGAAAAGAGAGAAAAGGGTTGCGAAAGATAAGAGAATCGAAGAAACAGCATGCGAAGCATAAGAGAAAGAGAGACAAACATGCAATAGATAAGAGAATAAGCGAAACAACAGAGAGAAGAAAAAAAATACAGAGAAAACATGCGATAAATCAAGAGAAACACAGACAAGAGATAAGAAAAGAAACACAAAAAAGATGAGAGAAATAAAGGAAAAGATTGAAAACAGATGAGAAAAATAAAATAATCGGAGAAAAGCGATGCGAAATATAAGAGAAACATGAAAAGTAGAGGCGAACGATAGAGAGAGGCAGGAGAGAAAAAAACAGTTGCAAAGATAAGAGAAACATTTTTGGTGTTCTGGCAATTCTGGAACATTTCTCAGTGATTTATGGCGACATTATTAGCTTCATTGTTGATTATTTCATTTCACCTCAGTTCATTATTATAAGCACTACCTCAGTTGCCAGGTTTAAAGCCTACTAATGAGATCCTGATCAGGTTTTCCAGATACATGATTGCTATCTGATGAGATGGTTAACAATTTTATATAATTTTGGGTACACCCCGAGATGTCCTCGGCAGTTAAACTCATAGTGAGTTTCATGTCTTCTTGGATCTTATTCTCCAGTAGAATTTTTGGTTCATAATTTGGGAAGTATAGATGGCTCCACTTACTTAATACCACTGGTTCAGTCAGCTTAACTTGGTACTCGTATAGTTATTCTGTTGCTATAGTTACGAAGGTTGAACGATTCCTTGTGGAACTCCTGGAAATTTCCTTAGGTATATAAGGACTTATAATAGGAGTGCCCGTTAAGGGGTGATGTGAAACGATACGAAGACACCCAAAAAAGGGAAAGATAAAGAAAGAGAAGTATATAAAAAGGGAGATTTTGATAGAGAAGAAGTCATAAGACACATATAAAGAAACGAAGAAAATGGAAGAGCGGAAATTGAGAAATACAACCAGAATAATGTGAACAAAAATATGAGATAAGAAACAGATAAATTGAAAAATCAGATGCGAAAAATAAATACGAGATGAAAAAAAGAGAAGAAAGAATAAAAAAAAGGTTAGAGAGAAAGACTGATAAAAGATTGACCGAGAACCAGGAACACATAAAAAGAGAGATTAAGATGGAAAAATCAACAAATATGGAGACTATAAAAAGAGAAAACAGAAGTGCTTAAGGAGGAGGTAAAGAAAGATAATATATAAAATAGAGAGATGGTGGATAGAGAAAGATCAAGAGAAAAAAGAGGTGATTAAGGGAGAAAGATAATAGAGAGATAGTGAAAAGGAAGATCGAGAGAAAATATAGTTAATTAAGGAAAAGGCAGAGAAAGATAACAGAGAGATGGTGGAGAGGGACATCAAGAGGAAAAAGATATGTTCGAAAGAGAAACAAAATACACTAAGGAAAGGAAAAAGGTAGATAGACGACAAAGATACAGAGAGCGAAAAAGATATGAAGACAGGGAAACCAAATACATACAGAAATATATAAAACAATTTAAACAAGAAAATAGGATGGAAGGTGAGAGAGAGAAACAGTTGCTAGAAAATATAATCATATACACAGAGAAAATACGGACAACTATAGAGAATGTGAGAAGAGGGTTCAAAACATCTCTGCCTTTTCGGTTTATGGCTACATAAGGAGTACAAAAAGGAACAAATTAACTACAACGACAGATTTATGGTGGAATACTGCGCCCTTTTACTCACATCTTTCCGGGAGAAGTACTCAAAATTTTACTTCTAACTACTCAAAAATACTCAACCACACATCTCCGATGACTCACGAAGGGAGGCTCATTGCGGAACAGAATTTTGCTGTGACACACCGAATCAGGATGAAGACGAGACCCAGGAATACTAGCTCTTCGTTGTTGATCACATGTACCTTACCTTCTGGAACAAGCCTATGTTTTAAGAGGGTTTGAGAGCACACTTTCCCCGTAGTTACTCAAATATAAGGTAAGAATCACATGTAAAGGATTGAAATAAGAATCAGATGTAAGAGGCTCAATTAAGAATCACATGTAAAGCACTCAATTAAGAATCACATGTTAAGGACTTACTTAAGAATCCCAAGTAAAGGACTCAACTAAGAATCACATGTGGACTCAATTAAGTAGCCCAATAAAGGACTCAACTAAGCATCACATGTGGGCTCAATTAAGCAACCCAATAAAGTACTCAACTAAGAATCACATGTGGACTCAATGAAGCATTTCAATACAGCATCACATGTGGACTCAATGAAGCAACCCAATAAAGGTCTCAACTAAGAATCACATGTGGACTCAATGAAGCATTTCAATACAGCATCACATGTGGACTCAATGAAGCAACCCAATAAAGGACTCAATTAAGAATCACACGTGGACTCAATGAAGCAACCCAATAAAGGACTCAACTAAGAATCACATGTGGACTCAATTAAGTAGCCCAATAAAGGACTCAACTAAGAATCACATGTGGACTCAATGAAGCATTTCAATACAGCATCACATGTGGACTCAATGAAGCAACCCAATAAAGGACTCAATTAAGAATCACACGTGGACTCAATGAAGCAGCCCAATAAAGGACTCAACTAAGCATCACATGTGGACTCAATTAAGCAGCCCAATAAAGGACTCAACTAAGAATCACATGTGGACTCAATTAAGTAGCCCAATAAAGGACTCAACTAAGAATCACATGTGGACTCAATGAAGCATTTCAATACAGCATCACATGTGGACTCAATGAAGCAACCCAATAAAGGACTCAATTAAGAATCACACGCGGACTCAATGAAGCAACCCAATAAAGGACTCAATTAAGCATCACATGTGGGCTCAATTAAGCAACCCAATAAAGTACTCAACTAAGAATCACATGTGGACTCGATGAAGCAACCCAATAAAGGTCTCAACTAAGAATCACATGTGGACTCAATGAAGCATTTCAATACAGCATCACATGTGGACTCAATGAAGCAACCCAATAAAGGACTCAATTAAGAATCACACGTGGACTCAATGAAGCAACCCAATAAAGGACTCAACTAAGCGTCACATGGTTGGGACTGAAATGAGAATCCCATTTACATGTCTCCCTGATTGGTTTGCTTTCCTCTCCATCAAATGTTGAAGTGTTAATTTCGGGACCACTATTTTGACCAACGGGGTACCGCGTTTCTCCAGCTCTCTTCCACTGAAGCAGGGATCAAGCTAAATACCGACATTGGGCTTTATTCCAAATATTTGAACACACCTTTGCTAGTTCCATTCACTTCCATAAATCATCCACTCAACAGCTGGACGTGCCACTCCCAGTCTGTAAACTTCAAGAACCTTAAATAACACAACGACTAAACAACAAAACGACAAGATTCCAAAATCGGCGTGCATATTATTATTAAATATTAAGTATATATAAATTGTTTATAAAGTCTTACAACAAAATACACACTAACCACACAACACAGCAAATGGAGGAAGGAGCAACAATGCAACTGCGGGAGGAGTGCCGTGGGAAAATTACAATAAATAAACAAATAATCAAATCAAATGTGGGAGTAAAGGTGCCAACAACAACGATTACGAGGATAGCGGGGTGTGTAAATAAAAGAGACAGATAGAGAGAGAGAGAGAGAGAAAGAGATACACAAACATAAAAAATAATAGTAAAAATAAAACAAAAATAAATTATTAATAAAAAAAATTGTTTTTTATTACTAATAAAAAATATTATTTTATGTTTTATCATTTATAACTAAATAAGTTTGTTTTTTTAATTACTAAAGAAAGAAAAAATGGTGAAAAAATATTTTTAGAGATTTTATATATATATATATATATATATATATATATATATATATATATATATATATATTTGTAAATTTCATTTTTATATAGTAAAAGTTTATAAATACAATTAAATATCGGATATATATTTATATATAAGGATTGTAATATAATAAATAGTCGAAAATTCAGCGAATACATAACCAAATCTCAGGGGATCGATCCAGAGGGAATTTTTTTACCGTTATTGTTGTTATTTTTATATGAAAAAATATTAAACAATTAAATAAGAAAATTATAATTAACTTATTAATTAATATTTAAATTATTAAATAATAATTAAATTATTAAATAATATTATTTAATTATTTATAAAATAAATTTAGCAAATTTAAATGTAAAACAGAAGCCCGCCAAATTTGTATCTAGCTGCGGAACCAGAGTCCTTGAGCTGGCTAGGAAAAGAGTTCATTAAGCGCTGGTCAAGAAAAGTCCACATTGGCAGCACTGGCAGCAAAAGTTCAGTCAATCTTGAATTTTATATAAGAAAACAATTCGTATTCTATGCAAAAACCATAATAAAACGGGCTTGGGAGAGGATTTCCCAGTCGCTAAATAGTCTAAGTCGCACCAATCGCCCACTCGTTAAAATTAACGACTTCGTTAAGTTTTCTTTATGTACTCGCAAATGTCAAAATAAGCGACATTCAGGGAGGTGAGACTGGGCGAATCGAACGCGTATATAACTAATTATATAGAGTAGCACCACTTCCATTTATATAGAGTAGCACCACTTCCATTTCTATAGAGTAGCACCACCTCCTTGTATTTAATTATATAGAGCAGTTTCCCTTTGACTCTTTTTCTCACTGGGAAGCGGTTCGGAAGAGCCCACGTATGAGATAACTTTATTAAGTTAGATCGCAAGAAGTTTTGGCGACAGTGTACACGCACGCGGAAGCTGTTTAAAGCTTTCTACGAGTGTGCACTGGGTATGTGTGACGTCACTGTACCGACAGATTTAATGCTCGTGCACAGGTCTTTGTGGCTCTACTCCCGGGATAAAGGCGATGGAATTATTTTTTTATTTTCCACACAAACTTCGGCACGGGCTTTTTTGAACTTAATTTTCTGCATTCTTTTGAAATTGTATTTGTGAACTCTGGTTGTGGGAACTTTGGTTTTCCGAACTTTGCTCTTTTGAACTTTGCTCTTCTAAACTCTCTCTTCTGAACTTTGCTTTTCAGAACTTTGATGTTGAAAACTTTGCTTTTGTGAACTTTGTTCTGCTGAGCCCTGCTCTTCTAAATTTTATTTTTTCAAACTTGATTTTTGTGAACTTTATTTTTCTGAACTCTACTCTTCTGAACACCGCTCAGATGTACTTTTATTTTTTTCAGCTTTATTTTCCTGAACTTTATTTTTAAAACTCTACTCTTCTGAACTTTGCATTTGTGAACTGTGATTTTCTAAACTAACTTTGGTGGTGTGAACTTTGCTTTTCTGGTACTTTTCTTTTGTCAACTTTGCTTTACTGGTACTTTGCATTTGTGAACTTTGCTCTTCTAAACTCGCTTCTGAACTTTGCTCTTCTGAACTATTTTTTTCTGAACTTTGGGTTTGTGATCTCTGCTTTAATGAACTTTGCTTTTCTGAATTTAATTTTTTTAACTTTATTTTTCTGAACTTTGCTCTTTTGAACTTTGCTTTTCTGAATTTGATTTTTTTAACTTTATTGGTCTGAACTTTATTTGTTTACACTCTACTTTTCTGAACTTTGCTTTTCGGAACACCGCTTTTTTGTACTTTTATTTTACAACTTTATTTTCCTGAACTTTATTTTTAGAAGTTTCTTTTTTCGAACTTTATTTTCCTGAACTAAATTTTTTTAACTCTACTCTTCTAAACTGCATTTGTGAACTCTGCTTTAATGTACTTTACCTATGTGAACTTTGCTCTTCTAAACTCTCTTCTGAACTATTTTTTTCTGAACTTTGGGTTTGTGATCTCTGCTTTAATGAACTTTGCTTTTCTGAATTTTATTTTTTTAACTTCATTTTTCTGAATTTTATTTGTTTACACTCTACTTTTCTGAACTTTGGTTTTCGGAACACCACTTTTTTGTACTTTTATTTTTCAACTTTATTTTTCTGAACTTTATTTTTTCAACTTTATTTGTTTGAACTCTAGTTTTCTGAACTTTGCTTTTCTGAACACCGCTCTTCTGTACTTTTATTTTTCAACTTTATTTTCCTGAACCTTATTTTTAGAAGTTTCTTTTTTCGAACTTTATTTTCCTGAACAAAATTTTTTTAACTCTACTCTTCTAAACTGCATTTGTGAACTCTGCTTTAATGTACTTTGGTTTTGTGAACTTTGCTTTTCTGGTACTTTGCTTTTGTGAATATTGCTTTTCTGGTACTTTGCTTTTGTGAACATTCCTCTTCTGAACTTTGCTTTTGTGAACTTTGCTCTTCTGCTACTTTGCTTTTGTGATCTTTATTTTTCTGATTTTTAGTGGCCTCTCGTAGCAGACCTTCCGTTGGACGACCCTAAAATTTGGTTATGAATACGTCTGCAACAATTTAAATTTATTTATGTACACTATAAAAAATTATACAAAATTATAACAAATCAATTGGAACAATTATTTTCGATTACGTTTTAATTTAAATACTTTTTGTTTGCTAAATTGAAAATCAAAATAAAGGAAGAAAAATCAAAATAAAAAAAAACTAAAAAATTAAATACCAAAAAAAAAAAAATTATTATTTAAAGATATGCAAAAATATTATTTGCCCCTTCTCTAGGTCCACCTATTTTCTACCAGGTTTTTAGGTGTTAGTTTCGAGTTACAAAATCAAAAATTCCAATTCAAATTCAAATTCGATACAGTGGAAAAATAGCCTGTACAATGGAGTTACTATTTTTTATGCATTACTTAATAATTGTTTTTATTATTATTTAATAATAATAAAAAGAAAATAAAGGATTCTTACAAAAACGAGTTGCAAAAACTAAATATTAACTTGCACGGAAAGCAAACGAAAATTAGCGACAATCTCAAAAGAACTCTTTCTTCTGCATTTCTTTGTTTAATTTTCTCCTTTGAAAGTTTGACAAAAAACAAAAAAGAAATCAAATAAACAAACGAACGAACGAATATATTTAAATTGAGCACTAAATTTAAATACAAATTATACAAGAATATAAACATACTCGTCGCAAGAGCTGAACTACCAATTTGTAGCAAATCGAAAGAGCACGACTATTTCTTGCAGTGTGTGGTAAGAAAATTCGAGAAAAATGCCACTCTTCAATCATATTTAAACATAAATAAACGTACGAAAAAAACATTACTTAGAAATTAAATCAAAATTAAATTAGGTTTCAATTAAAGTTAAGAACAATTCGGTTCATTTGACGTCTGTAAATGCGTGTGACAGTGTGCATGTGCGTGTACATATGCATATACTTGTGTGTGTGTGTGTGGGGGATAAATGTGTGTGTGTGTGTGTTGATGTATGCATGAGAATGAGGATGAGTATGAGAAAGAGTAAGAGAATGAGAGAGTGAATACTAATTAAGCCCAAAACACAGGCATGCATCTCTCTGCTGTAAGATACCAACAAAACTTCAGCGTTCACAATGGAAGCCCTAAGTTCACAATGGAAAACTCACGCTCACAGTAGAAACCTGGTGATCAACAGGAAAACCTCGCGTTGCTTACGGAAACCTCGTTACACAATGGAGGGCTCGTGGTGTTACTGGAAACCTCGCATTCGTTCGCTCACAGCTGTAGAGGATTTATACCAAAGTTGTAGAGGATTTATACCAAAGTTGTAGAGGATTTATACCAAAGTTGTAGAGGATTTATATCAAAGTTGTAGAGGATTTATCCCAAAATTGTAGAGGATTTATACCAAAGTTGTAGAGGATTTATATCAAAGTTGTAGAGGATTTATACCAAAGTTGTAGAGGATTTATACCAATGTTGTAGAGGATTTATACCAAAGTTGTAGAGGATTTATACCAAAGTTGTAGAGGATTTATATCAAAGTTGTAGAGGATTTAATTTGTGAAGTGATTTGTATAGTCTTGATTTGCTCTTATATATTAATTCCAGAGCTTTAAACTTTCTCTAGGAAAAAAGGAAGATCAATGGTCAAAGAAAAGAAAATGACGGGGAACGGAGTCGGATTTGATGGAAGAAAAATTCAAATTTATGCGAAAAAAATTTTAATTTTGTTCGACGAATAATTCAAATTTCTTTTAAGAAACATTTGAAATTTGTTCGATGATCTTGAGTTCGATTGATGATTCAGTAAACGTGAAAGATTCAGTAAACGTGAAAGCTGTGTGTGTGCTTTTATATGAGCATTTCCATTGATTCGCTTTGAAAGCTCATGATGCTAGACGCAGGCTTGATTTGTATGTGTTTTGAGCTTTAATTGTTGGTATAAGAGAGAGAACAAATGAGTAGTATTGTTAATAAGGACAGTGAGTGAGACTGAGTGAGTAACAATGAGTGAGAGAGTAAGCGATCAATAGAGGGAGAGATGGATAGAGGGACAAATGCATAGATGGAGATATGGGGATAGAGGGAGATGGATAGAGGAAGATATGCATAGAGGGAGAGATGCGTAGAGGGAGAGATAGATAGAGGGAGAGATGCATAGAGGGAGAAATGGATAGAGGGAGTTGTGTTTAATGTAGACAATGTTCAATATAGAATAAGAGAGCGAGACAGACAGCTGTATGCATGTGTTAATGCGTGTAAATGAGAGCGTTGAGATTGTATTTCATTTCAAGACATGGAAATGTTTGAATATCGTTTATCAACATATATAATAATAAATAATATATTAAAAATCAAGTTACAATTCATTAACAAAAAAAAAAAATACCAAAAAGTCATAAAAAAAAATTGCAAAACAAAATCAAAAAGAAACTCAAAACACGGGTAGAGAGAGGCAGAGAGAGAGAGAGAGAGAGAGAGAGAGTACGAGTGCATGCGTGAGTGTGCGTGGGTATGCAGGGGAGAGAACGGGGTAGTGTTGTAAAAGACACCCAACATGCAAAGAGAATGTGGTCTCAATTGAGAGAAATATATCTTAATAATAAACCACACTCGCAAGAGAAAATTGAACTGCTTTTTCCACTGCACTCGTGCAAACGCATGTCCTGAGAGCATACTCGCCCATACATGCACGCGCACGCCCGGTGTGCTGGGAATATTTCACCCTGTATTAAGTAATGCATCGATCACTTCATTATAATTGGAAAATCTGAAGACAATTAATAAACCAATTTCATTATCATTACATTATTTAATGCTAATTAGTATTGGATTTCATTATCATTGTAAATGAGGAGTGTTGTTCGAAAATCATTAAAAAATGTTGTTACAGAAAAAATTTTATAATTATTAATTAATTAAATTATGTTGATTGATTATGTTGATTATTTAATTTAATTTATAAATTATTTATTTTTTACCTTTTTACTTAATTAATTTTATTTTATTACTTATTTAATTTAAAAAAAAACACCTTTATCAGTGAAAAATTTCAATGTTAATTAGAAAAAACCATTACTATAATTAAAAACAAAAGAAAAAAAAAATAATTTGTATCAAGAAACCATATAAATATTTTTTCTATATATATATAGTATAATTATTTTATGTATATAATACAATTATTTTATAGATATAATATAAGAAATATTTTATATAAATAATCAATTAATTATAATAATTGTATATATATATATATATATATATATATATATATATATATATATATATATATATATATATATATATATATTATATATATATATATATATATATATATATATATATATATATATATATATTATATATATATATATATATATATATATATATATATATATATATTTTTTTTTTAATCTATATATGAGTCTTTAGTATTGAATTTTTAATTATAATGAAGTATATTTTTATTTAGCATAGGAATTTGGAATGATAATGAACTTTAATTTTAATTACTAACTAAAAATATATTGGACAAATTCAACAATGATCATTAAAGTGCATTTCAATTAGCATTGAATTCATTTTTAATAATTTAATTATAATGCAATGGATTTTTAATTGTGATCTCCTATTCAATGATAATGAAACTAAATTTTTTAATGATCATTTCATATTCAATGATCATAAAATTTAATTTTTAATTATCTTCTCATACTCAATGATAATGAACTTACATTTTTTAATGATCATTTCACATTTAATGAACATAAAATTTAATTTTTAATGATCATTTCCAATTCAACAATTAAATAAAATTTTTAATTATTATCATTGCTTCCTCAGTGATAATGAAATTATATATTTTAATGATCATGTTACATTCAATGATCATAAAAATAAATTTTTAATTATCATTTCATATTCAATGATCAAGAAATTATATTTTTTAATGATCATTTTCTAATCAATGACAATGGAATTTAATTTTTATTTATGTTTGCATATTCAATGATAATGAAACTATATTTTTTAATGATAATTAAACATTCAATTTAATTTTTAATTAATTAAACTTAATTTTTAATTATCTTCTCATACTCAATGATAATGATATTTAACTTTTGAATGATCATTTCGCATTCAATGATAATGAAATATAATTTTTAATGATCATTTCACATTCAATGACCATAAAATTTAATTTTTAATTATCATTTCATACTCAATGATAATTCTATTTAATTTTTAACTATCTTCTCATACTCAATGATAATGAAATTTAAATTTGAATGATCATATCACATTCAATAATAATGATATTCAACTTTTTAATGATCATTTCGCATTTAATGACAATGAGAATTAATTTTTAATTATCATTTCACATTTAATGATCATAAAATTTAATTTTTAATTAATTAAAATTAATTTGTAATTATCTTCTCATACTCAATGATAATGATATTTAACTTTTGAATGATCATTTGCAATACAATAATTAAATAAAATTTTTAATAATTATCATTTCATACTCAATGATAATTATATTTAATTTTTAACTATCTTCTCATACTCAATGATAATGATATTTAACTTTTGAATGATCATTTGCAATACAATAATTAAATAAAATTTTTAATAATTATCATTTCATACTCAATGATAATTATATTTAATTTTTAACTATCTTCTCATACTCAATGATAATGATATTTAACTTTTGAATGATCATTTGCAATACAATAATTAAATAAAATTTTTAATAATTATCATTTCATACTCAATGATAATTCTATTTAATTTTTAACTATCTTCTCATACTCAATGATAATGAAATTTAAATTTGAATGATCATATCACATTCAATAATAATGATATTCAACTTTTTAATGATCATTTCACATTTAATGACAATGAGAATTAATTTTTAATTATCATTTCATATTCCAAAATAAAGAAATTAAATTTTTAATGATAATTTCCCATTCAATGATCATAAACTGTAATTTTTAATGATAATTTCACATTCAATGATAATGAATATAACTATTTATTTCATAATTAACTTCTTAATGATAACTAACTTCATTATATTATAGTCTTCACGCTTCCAATGATATTGAAGAATCAATGTGAATCGCTTTTATGCCCCGGGCAGAGGCGCACACCAGCACACTATCATCATGATGGCCGGGAAATGTGATTGGCTCTCAATTTATACTGTGGGCGGCGGGGGTTCGGCGATTATACGGCTGCTCTTGGCACCTGGTCCAAGAGCAGGGAGATCAGCGTATAGCACTGTTCAAAGTCTTTCTTGTGTGGACAAACAAATTGAATGATTTTAATAAATTCCAATTAAACAATATTCAGAACGAACAAAAATAGAGCAAATACCTGCAAATAAAGGGTGTTTTTTGTCAGACGCACCCCTCCCCCACTACTAATACCGGATTGGTCTGTTGCAGTGCTCAAAAAACGTACAAAAAAAACATGAAATAAAAAACGGAAAATTCTTCGAGCTTTCTTTAAATTGTACTCTCGGGGACAGGTCACTTCTCTCTTGAGGGATCGATGGATCGATCGATCCATAGTTTGTATGTTCGGAACATTATTGAATTCCTCAAATTCTGATTTGTTTGGTTTGATTCTTGAGTGGTTTAAAGTCAGGTTCTGATCTGATGATCTCAGGCGTTTGTTCTGTCGCGTTGTCCGGTCTCTCATTATTCTAAATTAAAGAGTAATCATGTTAATCTGTTGATTCATTAAATAAAGAAGACGAAAATGAAAAGATTACAAGAAAACAAAAACAAACGAAAGAAAAAAACGCTCAAAACGAGCGCAAGAATCGAAAAACTAAAAAAATGATCTCGGAGAAATTCGAGAGAGAGAGAGAGAAAAAACCAAAAATGTACGAGAAAAATTTAAATAAATCATTTATACCGAAATCCGTGAAGCAAGCAAGAATTCATCCCTCACCTGTGGCAAGTAGGATAGACTCTTTGTACTCTCGGCGTAGCGGTTGACGGCGCGCAGCTCCTCCATGGTCATGCCGTTGGGATTGGCGTTGGCTGTCGCAGCAGCTCCCCCGGACGCTGAGGAGCACGAGGACGAGTGGCGGATGCCGCGATTGCAGCGGCTGCAGGTGCGTGTCTTGGCTGCAGCCTTGACGGTTGGCTGCTGGGCGGCCAAATTGCCGCCGGCCCCCTTCGATTTGGCTGCCTGGGCACTGGCGCTGGCATTGGCAACGGCTACAGCCCCCGGCGAGACCATGTCGAACGTGATGGCACGTTCCACGCCGTCGAGACTCTTCGAGCCCACACGCATGCGTCGCTGATGCTGCTGCTGCATGCGCCCCTGTGTTGAGGTCTTCTTCTTGTTCTGCCGATAACGGCGCTTCACAATGGTCACCTCCTCGTCCTCGTCGTCATCATCGTCATCGTCGTTGTTTGCGGCGGCGGCTCCGGCGAGGTCGTCCGTCTTGTTGCGGGCCGCTGCTTTAGACCTGATGGGCAGATTATGCCGCTGATTGTTGTCGGCACCGTCATCGTTGCTTATGTCTAGCTCAGCGGCGAAGTCATCATCGTCATCATCGTCGTCGTCGTCGGCGTAGTTCTCCTCGTCGTCATCGGGCAGGACGATGCCGCCGACGCACAGCTGGGCCTCCTCTTCAGCGCCGCGCTTCGGTATGGGCGACGAAGTCAATGCGAACAGCCCGGGACCCTCCAAGGAGACGGAGAGTCGGGCGCACGACTCGATGAAAGAGTGTTCGGGCGACACGCCCAGCGACAGCACGCTGTTGTCCAGGGCTGAGCTAGAGCTGGTGAGCAGGGCGGGTGTTGAGCGGGACTCTTCTTGAGCGACTGTAATTGGGGTCAATTGACAAAGGGAGTGTAGAAGAAAGTGGATGAGTGTGGTTGTGTGAGCGTGTGTGTGTGAAGAGAAGAGAGAGAAGAGAGAAAGAATGGTTTTGGATTGGGAATAGTTTCTTTTTCAAAAATATTTTCAATAAAATTTTTATATACATAATTTTTTTCTTTGATTTTAATTTTAATTATAATTTAATTCTTAAAAATTATTTGCTCTACTTAAATATGAGAGAGAAATCGGAAAATATGAGAGAAAAATAAAAAATGTGTAAATGAGATGCAAAAAACACCCCCAAAAGCATGAAGACAATGAGTACAACAAAAAAGACAGACAGAAAGAAAAAGACAGAGAGAGAGAGAGAGAGAGAGAGATAGAGAGTTACATAGAGAGTGATAGTAAATGATTGATTACGTAACGTAACGAACAAACCAACCCCACGTGGTTACACAGAGAGTATACGGTGGTGAGTGGTAGAGAGAGTGATAGGTAGCGTTAAGCACGACTAAGTTAGGTTAAGTTAATTATAGTTGGTTGGGTTAGTCACGGTAAAACTCTTCGTTCTACGCACTTGGCTCCACTCCTCTCGGTGGCGCCACTAAATTGAAAATTGTTAATTTCTTCTCTTGCAAAAGATTATTTAGGATTTTTTTTTCTTTTTTGTTTGTTTGTTTGTTTTAAGTACCAGAAACCGCTGAAAAAGAGGGGAATTTGTATACTTACGCAGTCCCCAACGTTCGCACTGACATTGGAGCCAAGTTTTTTCAGCCTCTAGAGAATGTTGTACTGGAAACAAGAGAGCGAGAGAGAGGGAGGGAAAGAGAAGGCACAATTAGAATACTTCAATAGAAATTGAGGTGAATAAATATATAAAAATATAATGAAATAAATTTAATATATAGTAAACAACGATGAAGATCGTCTACAATATAATCCTCGACTCATAGGACTGCCATAGAAATAATGAGAGTGTGGACGTGACAGTGTAGGGATGGCGATATTCAACATCCGCAATGACTGCCACTCAAATGAATACTCAAATTTCACTTTTGTGGGAACTAGACTGCCAATTTTCTTATAAAAGAAGGCGTGGCAATACACAGAGTACCCCCATATTTACTATAAAACTATATATATATCCATAGTCATGACTGGGAGACCGCTCTAACACCAATGTAGACGTGAAACTACGGGCAAAGATTCAAAGAACTTAGTTATTGGGTACTACCGAGTCCTTAAGGCATTAACCTCCATGGATTCAGCACTGAACTCACTATCTTTTGACATTATAAAGAAGCATATATAGTAAGCTGTCGCCTTTGCTCTCCCGCTATAGTAAGCTGTCGCCCTTTGCTCCCCCGCGGAACCATAAGAATCTATTATATATAGTAAGCAAAGAACGAGTACGAGAACTGTCCATTAAGTGGGGATCTTTGATGCGACTGGTCCACCACAACTTATGTACTACTTGACTATATTTGATAGGTCCATCTTTTTACCAAGCACTAACAACCACATTCTCCCAGAACTCCCTGCTGGAAATAGTTTACCCAACTCTGTATGCATACTTCACGGACGAGAATGGGAGGTGTTGAAGAAAATCTGTTGGGAAACTGACATTATAAAGAGGCAGAGTGGGGATAGAGCTGGAATTGGACCATGTCCGTTGTTATTAGAAACTTCTTAATCAAAGGTGCTCGAGGTTCATATTATGAAGGGGTTCTCTTATGGCTATATGGCTATATGGGGTATAAACCCCACCGAAATAGATCCTGCGACAAAAATAAATTGAAGTTGGTACGGATCCGTGCAGGGCAGTTTGCCTGGAAGTGAACTGAGTTCTCATATTCGTTATTGACAAATCTGTAGATTGGGTCTTAACAGAGTGTTCTTACTTCCTGACAATCTGTCTGAAGACTCACGATATACTCAAAACGTTTATCCTGTGAAGATTCTATAGAGATACTGGGGGCCTAAGAAGGTTCATCCTAAATAGTGGGGGTCTAGGAAGGTTCAACAAAAATATCGGAGGCCTAAGAAGGTTCATCCTAAATACCGGGGGTCTAGGAAGGTTCAACAAAAATACCGTAAGCCTAAGAAGGTTCATCCTAAATACAGAGGGTCTAGGAAGGTTCAACAAATATACCAGAAGCCTAGGAAGATTCAAGTGAATTTGCGGAGATTTAGCAATGTTCAACACAAATACCAGAGGAAAGCTAGAAAGGTTCAACAGTAATCCTGGAGGCATCTAGGAGGGTATTACCGGAGGCTACGGAAAGTTGAACTGAAGTTCTGGAGGCCTAGGAGAGAACTCGAGAAGACATAACTTAACGTAGGCCATACTGGATATTGATAGAGTTCTTGACTTGGTTAGTTTTTGAGGAGGTTTTATTAAATGTGGACTGTTTTGCAGACGTCACACAATAGTGTCAAGGTCGTTTTAAGGGCAACAAATGAAGGAGTTTTCATAGTTTACCCTCCCAAGATACTAGCAGTTTACCCCCCCAAGGTATTTAAAAGCAATGACGTAGGTCGAACAAATTCAACAGTTTTCCGGTCCTTTTATTAAAAATTGGAGACCATCTTCTATACTTAGGTAGGTAGGAGTGGCTGCCCAGCACACCTGAGCACACATAATGGCCCATTGTGATACCACGGTGTGGCGCCGTTCAAGCACTGACTAAAAAGTTCTCTTACTTGGGATGGTGATAGTAAGCGCAAGGACAGCGCATTTTCTATACTTAGTTTTTGTTGATCTTTAAATTTGGACGGACTAGATGCGATCATAGATAGATAGATCATAGAGTCAGATATTCCTCCATTGATAGTTCAGTTGGTTTAGACTCATTCATTCACTTTCGCTGGAAGAGAGGAGAGAGAAAAGCACTTCGCGGAAGATTCTCTGGTTGTTTCGGACATTTTTCAATACATCGTCCAGGAAATTAACTATTTACCCTCCATTTAACATCATCCAGGGAGTTAAGGATTGTCCTTTCTTTTAACAGTTTCCAGGGAATTAAGGATTATCCTTCCATGAACCAATTGTTCACGATACAGGGTGGGGGTGATAAACGACAAGGACATAGTTGGAATAAGTTTAGAAAGATGGGGGTCTTCAGTTTCAAGGATTTTGCATAAGTTGGGGTAAACTGAAATAATGAAGCTTTCTATTCTGGATCTAAAGAGACATATCCAGTTCCTCAAGGGTTATTATGGTGTCGACTCTAGAATATACATATTTGATGGTGCGGTGGGAAGAGAAGAGGAGGTCTTAACCCTCTCCGTATGTTGGTATGAGTCTCACTTTTAACCCAAGTGCTTCGTTTAAGTATCTGGTCAGGCAGTCACGTGGAATACTATATAATGTATAGCCAGGCTTTCTTACAATAGACCTCTAATCATCACTTTCACTTTCACTTACATGCATATTTTTGCTGTGCCAGTTTTCCACGGGGCGGTGGTGGATATTGAAAGCTGCAAATCCATTCGTCCTGCACCTTCAGGATGCGTCCGGTGACGCGTGCATAATATTCATAATTATCACGGCCGAAAAGATCGTGTGTAGCGAATTTGTCGATAATATGTTTCATGATTTTTGTGGCCACCTGTTAAGGAATAGGAGAATTTTCAAAGTCAAGTTTTAATGAATATATTTTGAAACTGATACGATGAAAAAGAGCTCCAAGTTCCTTACCTTGAATTTGAGTACATCTTCCATGCGAGCAGTTTTGCCATCGCTAACGCACGACTGAAAGAAGCTTGGCGCCACAGAGACGCCCAACGCCTCGCTCGTCATGCCAGTGCCGGCGTGTGCGGCGTTGCTGGCGATGACACGGAATGTACCAAATAGTAAAACTAATAAATGTTGTGTGTATTTCGGCAGTGTTGCCAACAATCTGCAAAGACAGAGAGGAAGAGACAATATTATAAATGATGTCCTTAAATAAATACAAGCTAAAAATTGGAAATTAACGCATTCTGCTATAGAATAATACTTCTTCGCTCAATTCAAGTCAAAACTCATAGTTAACATCTTGGTCAAGAAACACTCAAGTAAACCCAACTCAAATATACACTCAATTCAAGTTGCAGCCTATAATACTCTTATTCAAGGTTTGTAAAGAAATACACTCAACTATCCTTAACACAATTATTCACTCAACTCAAGCTACATTTCAGTTTTAATACTCTTGTTCAGGGTTTGTAAAGAAATACACTCAACTATCCTTAACACAATTATTCACTCAACTCAAGCTACATTTCAGTTTTAATACTCTTGTTCAGGGTTTGTAAAGAAATACACTGAACTTTCCCTAACACAATTATTCACTCAACTCAAGCTACATTTCAGTTTTAATACTCTTGTTCAGGGTTTGTAAAGAAATATACTTAATTATCCCCAAATCAAATATTCACTCAATTCCCACAACTCCTGTTTAATATTCTTGTTCCAAGTTTGTAAAGAAGTACACTCAAGCAACAAACTCGAATTTTCACTCAATTAAAGACACAATACAGATTTAATAATCGTTTAGACTCATGTACATGTACCCAACTCCATTATTCACACAACTCAAGTCATAATTTAGTAATCGCAACTATTCCCTCAATTCAAGTTGCAACCCATGCATAATACTATTGTTCAAGCTTTGTAGAAAAGTACACTCAAGTTTCACCAACTCCAAAATTTACTCAATTAAAGGCACAACTCATGCTTAATGCTCTTGTTCCAAGTTTGCAAAGAAGTACACTCAAGTAATAAACTCGAATTTTCACACAATTAAAGGCACAGCTGACATTTAATACTCTTATTAAGGATTTGTGAGGGATTACACTTTTGTAACCAACTAAAATTTTCACTCATTTTATGTTATAACTCATACTATTGTTGTAGGTGTGGAAATAAGAACACTCTAGTAACCAGCTCTTAATTTTAGCACAATTTAATCTGTAACTCAGGTTCAATACTCTTGTTGAGGGTTTGTAAAGGAGTAGGCCTACTCAATTCTTCACTCATTTCAAATCGTTGTTCAAACTTTGCAAAGAAATACACTAAAGTATCCCCAAATCAAATATTCACTCAATTTCAGATATAACTTATGCTCATTTCATCTTTGCTCAGGGTTTGTAAACGAATACACTCAAACGACTGATTCAACTCTGCACTCAATTTAAGACATAACTGATGCTTAATACTCTTGTTGAGAGTTTGTAAATGAGTAGCCAAACTTCAGTACTCAATTCAACTTTAAACTCAATTTAAGATATAACTCTGGTTACACTCAAAGAACCAACTCAAATTTTTACTCAATGATGGTCTCTTTAATAACTTTGTTGAGGATTAGCAAAGCAAAAGACTGGTGTCATAAAATAATATGTTTTTTCTTTATTCCAAGATTTATGGATTAAAAGTAAATAAAAATAGTGATAATATTATTGAAAATGGTGATGATAATCATCAGTGATTTTCTCATTTCCTATAAAGATGGATCCATGTACAGATATTGTGGTTTCGACCGATTGGGGCCATATTGGAATATATTTTGCTTGATATTTTCCAGTCAAGAAATATATATAAAAAGTAATCTTTACCAGAAATTACCTTATTCCAAGTATATAGGCCATTTCTCTTAGGAGAATGGTCGAAGAATCTTCTTCCAAGAATCCATTCTTAAGGAAGAGAGTACATATTGATAAATGTCAAAGAATCTTCTTCCAAGGATCCATTCTTAAGGAAGTGAGTACAGATATATTGGGCAAATTGTGATAAACGTCGAAGAATCTTCTTCCAAGGATCCATTCTTAAAGAAGTGAATATATATATTAGGAAAATTGTGATAAACCTCAAAGAACCCTCTTCTAAGGATCCATTCTTAAGTATATATACTCTCTTCTAAGGAGCCATTCTTAAGGAAGTATGTATAGATATGCATAATGGGGACTGATAGAAAGGACAGTTAGTTGTGAGGCTAATTTTGAAAAATCCTTCATCCCAGGATTATTTAAAATCACACTTCCTAGGTAGGTGTGGATATATATACACTTACATATACTCGTATATGCATACATATATATAAAAACCTTTAGATATTGGTATAGAGAGAGTGCGGTTCTAAAACTAATAATTATTAGAAGACTCTTCATTCGTGGCTTCATTTGAAGCACCTCAATCCCCCCATTCCTTAGATAGGAGGTTCAGGTATGTTTACTTATAAACTAAGAATATTGTGTGGCGTTGAAGCTAATCCATATTAGAAAACTCGTCATTCCAAGTTCCAAATTGAAGGATCTACCCTCTCCATTCTCAATTCCATAGGAAGCACCTCTTACTCTCCCCATTCTCAGTTCCATAGGAAGCACCTCTTACTCTCTCCATTCTCAGTTCCATAGGAAGCACCTCTTACTCTCTCCATTCTCAGTTCCATAGGAACACCTCTAACTCTCTCCATTCTCAGTTCCATAGGAAACACCTCTAACTCTCTCCACTCTCAGTTCCATAGGAAGCACCTCTTTCTATGCATATATCTAAATATATAAGAACTTACAATATGAGAAGAGTGTTGTTTGGAAGCTAATATAAGAACATCATTCAATTGCAGTTTCATTTGAATAAAAATTGAATGCATCATGACCGCAATACACTGGAGTGGAAAGGCACAGGGAAGACGGCTTCGTGAAATTCCTGCTCTTTAACAAATTTGGATGAAAAGGAAATTCATTTTGAAATGACTCCAAGGCAGACAAATTCAGTAGCCAAACAGATGGAATGGTGTGTGTGTGTGTGTGGAGGCGTGTATATGAGCATGTGTGTGTGTGTATGTGTAAGGAATGTGTTAAAAAATTCAGTTAATCTTATCTGGGCGCACATCAGACACGAATCATGAATCACGACTACGAGAATATGATTCAACTGCAATGATTGCAACAACAAAACACAAATAAAATAAAAATAAATGGCAAAAAGTGTTTGAAACGCAGTCAGACGGACAGAGAAGTGGCTTACAATTAAAAATCACCGTTAGAGAGAAGCAAAAAGGCAGAAGCAGCAACAACAACAACAGCACAAACAACACAACACCACACTTTCATTTCGAATTGGAGATGAGGTTTTAAAGCTGAATCCGAAGCAGCAGCAAAATAGTTGGCAGAAAAAACACAACAACAGTGCAAAGAAATAGAAAACGTTTACACAATCGCTGCCACAGTCGAAAGCGAACAACAACAACAACAACCACAGCAACAACAGCAACAATACAGAAACCTGCCAAAAAGAAAGTGAAAACTAGCAAAAACGACAACAACAAAAGGAAAAAATCTCATTTAAACGGCAAGTTAAAGTTTAAGATAGAAACGCGGTGACAGTGAAGAGAAAAAAAAGCAGAAACAGTGAGGAGAAAAAAGAAGAAACAGTGAAGAGAAAAAAGAAAAAAAACAGTGCAGCGAAAACAAAAGAAAAAACGAATAAACTGTTCATAAAAATGGGAAAAAACCAAGAGCACAACTCACCAAGCAAAGAAACTGATCCGCGTTTTAAGTCCAGCATAGACGACACATGCGGACACTCTACGTCTCCGCAGATGAGTTGGCCTCACTGAAAATTCCACTCATCACCAAATGACTACGAATCGACGCGAGATTACTAATGAGCTATTAATATATCAGGAATACATTATTCCATTCCAGGGCTGGAAATACTATTCCATTATACTATCCAAGACTGGAAATACTCCATTAAATTATATTATTCCATTCCAGGACTGGAAATACTATACCATTATTTTATATTATTCCATTATTTAGTATTCGATTATATTATCCAGGACTGGAAATATTATTCCATTATCCAAGACTGGAAATATTCCATTAAATTATATTATTCCATTCCAGGACTGGAAAGACTATTCCATTGTTTTATATTATTCCATTATATTATATTATTCCATTTTTATCCAGGACTGGAAATATTCCATTATATTATATTAAGACTGGAAATATTCTATTCCAGGACTGGAAATACTATTCCATATTATATATTATTCCATATTATATATTATTCCATTATATAGTATTTGATCATATTATCCAGGACTGGAAAAATCCATTATATTATCCAAGAAAACTATTCCATTATTTAGTATTCGATTATATTATCCAGGACTGGAAATATTATTCCATTATATTATCCCAGATTGGAAATATTCCATTAAATTATATTATTCCATTCCAGGACTGGAAAGACTATACCATTATTTTATATTATTCCATTATTTAGTATTCGATTATATTATCCAGGACTGGAAATATTATTCCATTATCCAAGACTGGAAATATTCCATTAAATTATATTATTCCATTCCAGGACTGGAAAGACTATTCCATTATATATTAATCTATTATATTGTATTATTCCATTATATTACCCAGGACTAGAAATATTATTCCATTGGATGTAAATGATTATATTCTCGAACTGAATAACCTTCTTCCAGTTCACAATGGAACTGCTTCACTTCATTCTCAGCCTTATCGTGAATATTTTATTGGAATAAATGACTCACCTCCAGAATTTAATTCCAATCTAATATCATATAATCTCAATGACCATATTCGCTTCATTCCCAGTCCCAACTTGTCTACCTGAGTGGAATTTCAAGCCCCCCTCTCCCCACAGAATTTAATTCCAATTTAATATTCTTAATATTTGAATTCCGTTCCACGAATCAGCATATTATAAAAATTCCAAGAAAATTCTTCTGCTCCTATACGAGCAGGATTAGTCTGAGATTCTTTTATAAATCACACACAAATCTTGACGGGAATATTCCAGATGTGGAAAAGAAGAATCAAGAGGAGAGACAATGAAGAGGGGAGTCGATGAAGAGGTGGGACGATGAAGAGGGGAGTCGATGAAGAGGTGGGACGATGAAGAGGGAAGTCGATTAAGAGGGGAGCCGATGAAGAGGTGGGACGATGAAGAGGTGGGACAATGAAGAGGAGAACAAAAGCAGAGAATCGATGAAGAGGAGAACAAAAGCAATTGTACAAATCTCTTCCTCTGATCTCTATAGAATGGAATAAACTTCCCTGCCCCGAAAAGAAAGGCACAGCTAGCACTTGGAATGGAACAAACTTACCATGGATAAAATATCCGTAGAGGAATTGGTAGATCTAGCGATGGATGTTATAGATACTAGATATGATTACTTGTATACCACTTATTTTGCTCATAGGCAACAGAGGAGAGTCTCACATCTCAGGCTAGCAACGAGAGATGAACACTCCCAGATGATATTGTACTCGTGGGAACTTGTCCAATTATTCCCCAACCAGTTTTAAAATATCGTCCATCTCACAAATAGAAAGCGTCTGAAGTGTTCAAGTATCAACTTTATGGGTGTAGGGTATTAAAGCCATTACTACTACTATGAATATATATGATGGCAGAACTATCTCAAAACTGTTCCCTTCAAGTCGCCGGTAAGTTCACAAGTTTGGGTGCAAAACTATCCATAAATTGTATCTGTCGATTGTACTCAATATATATATAAATATATATAGTACAGAAACCCGAATGATAGCACCCCTTCCGCCTCTTACTCCAGTTTCAAACTGTTTCGAGAGTGAGTAGTGAAATGAAGAAGAAAAACTCATCATAGCGAAGCCACGAAGAGAGGGGGAAGTACCGACCGACAGCGGGTGGGGAAGGGGGTATCCCTGACTATTATCAGAAAGTCATTGATGTACACTTGTTATAAAAGAAATATATATCCTAGCACCCTACAGGCAGATATGCGCACCCTACAGGCAGATATGCGCACCCTACAGGCAGATATCTGCTCTTAAAGTGAAAGTCCAGTAGAACCATGCGTAGAATACAAAATTGTAATAAGAATAAGAGTCATTTTAATGCTTCATAATTCCCCATGGACGTGCGCTATATTATAGGAGAGGGTGTGGCACTGTCCCCTTCCCTAATCAGATATCTTTTGAATGAAACCAATCGGAGAATATTGTCCGTGATGAGAAATGGTCCCTGAACCACATTCAAATTCCGCGATCCACAAAATTGTTCCAAGTTCCTTACACGGAATAGCAGCCTGAAACTCAAGTCCAGCGGAAACATTAGTAGTAATTTTTATGTTCTTAGCAAATATAGGTGTGGGCAATGTTGGAGAAGTGGAAGTGGGTGTGGCACTCTTCCCTAGGCAGCTCTACTATGAATAAACCGGAAACATGCGTAGAACATAAAAATAGTTACAGTAGTAGCAAGTATAATAGGAGTCATTTCAATGCTCGATGTGGGCAATGTTGTAGAAGTGGGTGTGGCACTGCCCTGTTATGAATAAAATTCTTAGATTTCAAGTCCACTAGAACCATGAGTAGGACATCAAATTGTAATTATAATAGGACTGACTACTTTTGGTGAAGATAGACGTGGACAATATGGCAGGAGTGGGCGTGGAACTCCGCCCCACTCCGCCTAAAAATCATGGGTGACATTTTCTCTGATCAGAATGATGTTTTGAATCACATTTGATATTTGGCATCTAGAACTTTTTTTTAATCTCTCATATATAAGTGTATAAAAATGGGCGTGTCTACTAAGAGTATGCAAAACATGCACAGTTCCCACAACATCCGTCTATAAATGTTTCCTATGCTGATGGTACTCAAGGTATTGCCACCAATGGTCCGTCATAGACCTGACCGCGCACAACTATGCCGAGGCTGGGCTTGGCGCACTCCTCCTTTCGCCTTCCGCTTTCCCCTCTCCCAGCCCACTTTAGTAGCCGCAATCTCAGACGCACCTGTGCCGCCACCGATAAATAATTTGCAGCAACTCTTTTCTGTGTTGTCCTCCTCCTCCTCGTCGTCGTCGTATTTGTGCAACTGTGCCAACTCTGGTGGCATTTCCTCTGCTTCTGGTTTGTTTTGCTTCCAAGCCAAATGAAGCCAGGCGGCCGAGCCAAACCCGGCTGGGCCGGCCACCTGCACGCGAGCGTAAACAATGCTGGCGAGTATACGAGGTAGCACTCGAACTCGGTCGCTTATCTCTCGGCGTATTTTTTGCTTCATTATCATCTGGAAATGTGTGTTAACTGTGTTTGTTGTGCTGTGTTTCGTTATAAATACTCGCATTTCGAAGCTGCTGCGCGGTTTTGACACTTATTGATGATGAATCATTTTCATTCATAAAAACCTTTATGGCTATTGTGTTGTTGTTGTTGTGGTGGTTGTGGTGATTATTGTTGTTGTTGTTGTTGTTGTTGTTGTCGTCGCTGCTATTATTGACTGATTAACAGTTGAAACATGTTTGTGTACGAGTAGCTAAAAAGATAGGAAAGCAGTGCTGCCGGCGATAGATCCGAGTATCCGAGTATGTGCGTGAGTGTCTGAGACTGTGGTGTGAAGGCAGGGGGTGTGGTTGTCTTACAAAATTTGTCGCGACCGAAACGTTTCTTGGAAATACACAACAACAGATCAACTGTCCCGCAGAAGGCACTCTCTTCAAGCCCTATTCATATGTGCAACTGGGTGAACACTATTGGCCCAATACTCACATAAAGGCCACAAATACTGTTCTCAACTTCGTAGTTAAAATGCTTCAACTGCTGGTTAAAACTATTCTCAACTTCGCAGTTAAAATGATTCAACTGCTGGTTAAAACTGTTCTCAACTTCGTAGTTACATTGCTTGAAAACTGTTCTCAACTTCGTAGTTACAATGTTTGAAATGTTGTTCAAAGCTGTTCTCAACTTCGCAGTTAAAATATTTGAAATGTTTGAAATGTTGTTTAAAACTGTTCTCAACGTCGCAGTTACAATGTTTGAAATGTTGTCAACTTCGTAGTTAAAATGCTTCAACTGCTGGTTAAAACTGTTCTCAACTTCTTAGTTAAAATGTGTCAACTGCTGGTTAAAAGTGCTCTCAACTTCGTAGTTAAAATGTTTGACCTGCTGGTTAAAACTGTTCTCAACTTCGTAGTTAAAATGTGTCAACTGCTGGTTAAAACTGTTCTCAACTTCATAGTTACATTGCTTGAAAACTGTTCTCAACTTCGTAGTTATGATGCTTGAAATGTTGTTCAAAGCTGTTCTCAACTTCACAGCTACAATGTTTGAAATGTTGTTTAAAACTGTTCTCAACGTCGCTGTTACAATGTTTGAAATGTTGTTTAAAACTGTTGTCAACTTCGTAGTTAAACTGTTTCAACTGCTGGTTAAAACTGTTCTCAACTTCGTAGTTAAAATGCTTCAACTGCTGGTTAAAACTGTTCTCAACTTCGCAGCTAAAATGTTTACAACTTCATGAACTATTCTCAACTTCAAGTTACAATGTTCTCAACTTGTTTAGAGAAAAAGGAAAGGAAAATAGTGTTGAGAACAATACTGTGATTCGAGAGATGATTCGTTAGTAAAGAATGGAATGATTTTAACCAAGGCTTTTCTTATATACTCATATTCACCTGTCCACTCACTCTTTACTCGTGAGCTTCCTAACTCATTCCTTCGATTATTCGTTCATCGTCCAAACTCATTCGCTCATTTAGCCTTTCACTCATTTACTGATTCGCTTGTTTATTCAATCGTTTATTCGTTCTCTTATTTATTCATTCATTCCCTCCATTATTCATTCATTCGCTTATTCATTCTCTCGTTTATTCATTTATTCGTTTATTCATTCTCTAATACATTCATCATTCTCTTACTTGTTTGCTCAGTAGGTGTTTACTTATTCGTTTATTCATTCATTCTACGTTTACTCATTCGCTTATTATTACGCTTCTTTACGCATTCCTTAGTTTATCGTTCATTACCTAAACTCATGCGTTCATTTAGGCTTTCACTCGTTTACTGATTCACTCATTTACTGTTCCACTTTTTTACTCATACACTCGTTAATTCATTCGGGCTTAAACACTCATTTGCATTTTTACGCTTTCACTCGCTCGTTTATTCATTCATTCGTTTATTTATTCATTAATTCATTCATTTATTCATTAATTCATTCATTAATTCATTCATTTATTCATTAATTCATTCATTTATTCATTAATTCATTCATTTATTCATTAATTTATTCATTTATTGATTCTCTCATTTACGCACTTACTCGTTGGCTCCTACGATTTTCTACTCATTTATTCCGTTTTATTCATTTATCTGTTTAAACTAATTCGCTTCTTTAACCTGTCACTCATTTATTTATTCACTCGTTTATTGTGTCGCTTGTTCATTCTTTCATTCATTTAGTCATTCTCTCATTTACTCATTCACTTGTTTATTCATTAATTTCTTTACTAAATTATTAATTTGTTCATTCGAATGTTTTTTCATTCATTCTTCTCTCGTTTGCTATGATTTTCTACTATCGTTCGTTTATTCATTCATCTCTTAAGTTACTTCACTAGCCTATTATTTCACTCGATTAATAATTAAACGAGTTAATGATCTACTAATGATCTCTAATGAGTAAACATTCATTCGATTATTCATTGATTCGTTTACTCACTCACTCGTTTACTAATTTCCTCGTTTACTCATTGTCTAACATTTGCACTCACTAGTTTGCTCATTCGGTTGCTTACTCATTCGCTTATTCATTCATACATTTAGTCATTCTTCTGTTTCTCTTTTAGCTCGTTTATTCATTCTCTTGTTTATTCATTCTTTTGCTTTTATATTCACTCGTTTGTGACTCAATTGATTACTCATTTTCTCTTTTATTCATTCGCGCTTAAAATCATTTGGTTTTTTAAGCTTTCACTCGATTATTAATTCACTCGTTTCCTAATCCACTTGATTACTCATTCACTCCGTTTTTAATTCGTTTACTCACTCACTCCTTTCATAACTCATACGTTTCTTCATTATTTTACTCATCACTCGATTAATAATTCATTCTCTTCTTAGTTTAAGCTATTATTTTCATGGAAACATCATATGACTACTCCATTAACTCATAGAAGAAATGAGTACTTTGGAATTATCAAATAAATGAGTACTTTCGAAACTATCGACTGATTCCATGGTTTTAATTCAACTGTTTCCATCACTAGCGAAACCCTACTCTACATCTCTGAACGGAATTGAAAACTGCGCTGCTGCTAATTCCTCGAAACCCCAGAGATGAATAATTGAAGCAATTTAACTAGTAGTTCCATGGGTGAACTATCAAATATCACTTCAGATTCAGTAGGTAGAGTGGCGGATTCAGTGGCTTGCGTGGGGGATTCATTGGGTTGAGTGGCGGATTCAGTGGCTTGCGTGGGGGAGATTCATTGGGCTGAGTGGTGAATTCAGTTGGTTCAGTAGCAGATTTTGTGGGTTGAGTGGCGGACTCAGGAGTATGAGTGGCAGATTCAGGTGGTTGAGTATCAGATTCTGTAGGTTGAGTGGCGAATTCAGGAGTTTGAGTGGCGGACTCAGTGGGTTGAGTGGCAGATTCAGGTGGTTGAGTATCAGATTCTGTAGGTTGAGTGGCGGACTCAGTGGGTTGAGTGGCGGATTCAGGGGTATGAGTGGCGGATTCAGGTGGTTGAGTATTAGATTCTGTAGGTTGAGTGGCGAATTCAGGAGTTTGAGTGGCGGACTCAGTGTGTTGAGTGGCAGATTCAAGTGGTTGAGTATCAGACTCTATAGGATGAGTGGCGAATTCAGGAGTTTGAGTGGCGGACTCAGTGGGTTGAGTGGCAGATTCAATGGCTTGCGTGGGGGAGATTCATTGGGCTGAGTGGTGAATTCAGTTGGTTCAGTAGCAGATTTTGTGGGTTGAGTGGCGGACTCAGTGGGTTGAGTGGCGGACTCAGTGGGTTGAGTGGCGGACTCAGGGGTATGAGTGGCAGATTCAGGTGGTTGAGTATCAGATTCTGTAGGTTGAGTGGCGAATTCAGGAGTTTGAGTGGCGGACTCAGTGGGTTGAGTGGCAGATTCAGGTGGTTGAGTATCAGATTCTGTAGGTTGAGTGGCGAATTCAGGAGTTTGAGTGGCGGACTCAGTGGGTTGTGTGGCAGATTCAGGTGGTTGAGTATCAGATTCTGTAGGTTGAGTGGCGAATTCAGGAGTTTGAGTGGCGGACTCAGTGGGTTGAGTGGCAGATTCAGGTGGTTGAGTATCAGATTCTGTAGGTTGAGTGGCGAATTCAGGAGTTTGAGTGGCGGACTCAGTGGGTTGTGTGGCAGATTCAGGTGGTTGAGTATCAGATTCTGTAGGTTGAGTGGCGGACTCAGTGGGTTGAGTGGCGGATTCAGGGGTATGAGTGGCGGATTCAGGTGGTTGAGTATTAGATTCTGTAGGTTGAGTGGCGGACTGAGGGGTTTGAGTGGCGGACTCAGTGGCTTGCGTGGGGGATTCATTGGGCTGAATGGTGAATTCAGTTGGTTCAGTATCAGATTCTGTGGGTTGAGTGACAGACTCAGGGGTTTGAGTGGCGGACTCAGGGGTATGAGTGGCAGATTCAGGTGGTTGAGTATCAGATTCTGTAGGTTGAGTGGCGGACTCAGTGGGTTGAGTGGCGGACTCAGTGGGTTGAGTGGCGGACTCAGGGTTATGAGTGGCAGATTCAGGTGGTTGAGTATCAGATTCTGTAGGTTGAGTGGCGAATTCAGGAGTTTGAGTGGCGGACTCAGTGTGTTGAGTGGCAGATTCAGGTGGTTGAGTATCAGACTCTATAGGTTGAGTGGCGAATTCAGGAGTTTGAGTGGCGGACTCAGTGGGTTGAGTGGCAGATTCAGGTGGTTGAGTATCAGATTCTGTAGGTTGAGTGGCGGACTGAGGGGTTTGAGTGGCGGACTCAGTGGCTTGCGTGGGGGATTCATTGGGCTGAATGGTGAATTCAGTTGGTTCAGTATCAGATTCTGTGGGTTGAGTGACAGACTCAGGCGTTTGAGTGGCGGACTCAGGGGTATGAGTGGCGGATTCAGGTGGTTGAGTATCAGATTCTGTAGGTTGAGTGGCGAATTCAGGAGTTTGAGTGGCGGACTCAGTGTGTTGAGTGGCAGATTGAGTGTCGAATTCAGTGGCTTGGGTGTCGCATTCAGTGGGTTGAATTGCGGACTCTGTGTATTGAGCAGCTTGAGTGGCGATTTAGGGCGATTACTTTTGAGTTACACCAAACAGTATACATACATAGAGAATGAATCACTCAAAATTTTGTGAAATGGAAGTGAAGGCGATTTCATAAAAATCGGTGAGCGGCAAAGGGAAGCGAGAAGCACAGCTGGTATTTATGTTCGAGGGGTTTGTTAGAAACCACCTCGAACAAAATTTTTACAACAATAACTTCGTTCGTCATGCGAGCTCTATATTTGTATACTCTTTGGCTACACCTTTACAGCAGGCACCGAGTGAATTGTAAGATGCTTCTTGCATACAATTGAGGCTAGTTTTCAATATTCGACGGGAAGGTTGTGTAACCTGGCATAGTCCCCGAGCAACCCAAAATAAGTACTCTTTTGTCTCGAATAATATTGAAGATACGTACTTTTTCCAGTTCCTACTCACAGAACGGTAATTATGAACGCTTGTAGGGTGCAAAAGTGTGTCAGGCGATCACATTAACAACTCCGCTGCCGATTACAGAGAATTGTACAAATATTTGCATAGATTTGGTGGCCGAAAAATTTGAAATTATTCGACGGAATTCACGAAGATTCACCAAGTTTTACACATAAATTTGCAATTATGTCACTTTGAGAAGCAGCTGGAATACAAATGCACATAAATAATTATACGAAAATAACTTTGGAGAGATAACAAATGAAAGGGAGAGCAGCAGAGGCAGAGAAGTAACTGCACAGAGGCAGAGGCAGAGGCAGAGAAGTAACTGAGAAGAAGCCGAAGTTTATGTTGAGACATTGAACAAGAAGATAGCGAAGGGGGACGCACACACACCCTCACACTCGACACTCGCACTCACACTCGACACTCACACTCAACACACACACACATTCAGCATAAACGCCAATTAAGTAATTAAATGCAGAGCTTAGGGAAACGAAAAATAGAAAGAAAAAAATAATCATAACTTTTAATTATCCAAACCAAGCAGCAGAGCATAATGGCGAGCGAGAGGGAAAGGGAACGCGGGAGACGGAGAGATAAACAGGAAGTAATAACAATGGGAATGTTGGTGCCATCAGAGCACGCTTCAGCGCGTTCTCAAGCACCGATTTTACTATTTACACCAATTTAGGCTGCAATGTTAGCAATTCACAACAAATAATTCAGTAAATATTTGGTAGCACTATTGTGGGCTTTTGAGGACCTGTGGATGCCCTACGCTACTGCTATGAGGTGGTTCAATCTCGTACACAGAAACTTGGTTATAAGTCGTTACGAATCTTGGAACCTTCTCACAATATCAGAATTTTATCGAAGAGAAGAGTTCCCACAGTAGTGTTCCTAAAGTTCCCTGGTAGTGTTCCAGCAGTTTCCATATTAGTGAGTGAGGTTTATTTCAATTATTCTTTTTACAATTTTTGTTACAATTTCATGGTATCTCGCGAAGCCTTTAAGGCTTGTCTGCGAGAAAATTTGAAATAATAATAATAAATTAATTAAATAAAAATAACAATAGATATTCAAATAATAAATTACAATAGTTCAATTAGAATACAAATTTAAAGTACGATTATAAGTTATAAATTTAAAGTATAATTATAAAGTACAATTATAAAATTTAGAAACTTATCAAGGAGCAATGTAATTGAATAAGAAGAAGGAAAAAGAGTACAATTTAAAACATTATTATTGGTACATGGGTGACCATTATTTAGAAGTGAAAGTAAACATTAGTTCTGAATATAATGCAGATTGATGTTTCTATTTCGCTGATGTTTCGGAGCTTGGTGATCGTTCGCTACGTTTGATGGCAGCTGATTCAGAATTTTGGGTATAACAACATCGAGAGTGCGTTTTCCATAATTGTTGTAGAAATGGGCAACTTTAACTCTCCCGCCTGTTCGGTGTCGCGTGCTATACTCGTGTTGAATTGGAATCCTGAAGCGCTTGTCGTCGAAGAACTCGCTTAGTAGACTGCTCTTAAATCCAGCTTCCAGACTGGGATACTGCTGTCGTGACGGTGGTAGGTTTTTTTCTTGGCCAGTATTTTAAGAATGGCGTTTTGACTTTTTTGTGCGTCAGAGCAGTGGGTTGACGAGCCCCATGCGGTGATGCCGTGGCGGATGTAAGATTCGCAAAGTGCGAAGTAAGCCTGCCTGAGTACCGAGTGGTTACATGCGTAGCTTAGGTGCTGCATCATATACGATGTTCTGCGTAGTTTTGCTCGGAGTTGTTTGATGTGTGCGTGCCATTTCAAGTGTGTGTCCACGACCACACCCAGGTATTTGTATTCTTCCACTATTTCAATTATTGTTTGGCAATCGTCATCTGAGGAGCTTCTGGTTTGGTGATTGTGCAGGCATGACGTACTATGAAATTTTATTTGTATCTGGGAACGTGGCATGTGTATCGAGCGAATGTGCATAATTTTCGTTTTTGCAGCATTTATCGACAGACCATTAATCGTGAGACCATCTTGCAATAGCATCGAGCTCGCTTTGCATTATTTTTGTTGCAGTGTTAAGATCCTTATGTGCAACCACTATGGCAGTGGCATCGGCGTAGGCATAAACTTTGCTGTTCTGGAGTGCTCTCAACATTTCGTTTGCGTAAATTATATATAGAAGTGGTCCCAGTTTGGATCCTTGTGGTACGCCGTGTTTAGTGTATACTGGCGCGCTTAGATTGTCTTTAATTTTTACTTGGTAAGAGCGTAATGTCAGGTAATTTTCAAGCCATTTAAGGCACTCACCTCGAAGACCGGCGCGTTCGATTGCTTCCAAGAGTTTTTTATGAGACAGCGTGTCGAAAGCTTTACTAAAATCGACGAAAAGTACCAGGCTGTGACAATTCTTGCTCAGATTTTCATTCAAATCGCTTGCAAAGTTACCGAGAAGCTTGTTAATATTTTTCCCTTTTTGGAAGCCATACTGGTTGCTTGCAATTATTTGATATTTTTCAATAAAAACGTTGAGCCTGCGCACCACGATTTCCTCAATTATTTTTTCTAGCACCGGCAATATCGCTATTGGTCGATAGTTACCAACATCTGACTTATCCCCGCTTTTATAAATAGGCCGAATAGTTGAGAGTTTAAGAGCTTTTGGCCTCTTATTCTGTTCGAGGCTCATGTTGATAAGTTTTGTTATTACCGGAGCCATCACTACAGCATTATTTTTCAGGTCTGCTGGTCGGATCGCATCGTGTCCGGGACTTTTTTGAGAATTCAGACCGTAGAGCAGTGATGATATTTCCGAATTTTCGAAAGTACTTTTTTACTCAACGCAAAGTACTTTTTCCGGCTCGAGAGTACTTTTTTTTCTAATAAATCATAAATGTAAAGCAAAAACAATTGGTGATGTATACGTTTGTCGTTTTACACTCACACACTCTCAATGTTTGATCGGCATTTGATGTGTCTGCAGTCAGCTTTAGAACATAACATAGGAATTTTGTGCATCGGAGAGTACTTTTTTTGGGTCGAAAGGACTTGGGGACTTCTTAAAATCGAAAGGAGGTAAAAAAGTACAATTCCACTACAAATATCATCACTGCCGTAGAGTATGTTCAGGACTTCGACTTCACTCGCGTTTTCCATGTAAATTGAGTTTCTTATGTTTAAGTTTGTGGTGTGAAAGGTTTTAATATCGCATTCATGTATGGTGTTTTGGATATTTTGATCAATGCTGACCGCAAATTTAATTGTTAATGTCTGTAAATCATCGTTTTTGAAATTTTTAATCAATATATCGTCTAATTGATTGCTTTTTTTGCCAATAATTTCATTAACGATTTGCCATGTTTTTTTTTAAATCGTACTTGTTTTTGTAAAATTGATTTTTATAATAATCGTTTTTCGCGCGTTCTAATTTTTTGTTTAATATATTTCTGAAAGTTTTATATTCTCTTTCACTTATCCTATCTTTTGGTTCCGATAACCATTTTTTATAAAGTTTATCCCTTTTATCACAGCATTTTAGAAGGTCTTCACTTAGCCACGGGTTATTTTTTCTTTTTTTAATTTTTTTTGCATCTGTCTGGCAGTCATTGTATATGTTTTTAAACTTGTCTTGTAGTTCATTGTAAAAGTCGTCTACATTTTCAAGCGCAAAAACTTGCTCCCAATCTGTGTCATTTATTTGCACATGTACCCTACTGTCGCATATTCTTTCATATACGCCCGCAATTTGTTCTTTCTCGCTGCTATTGTTGTTGAATGTAACACCACACAACAAAGAGTAGTGGTCCGAGATTGTTGTTGTTATTATACTTGCGCTAACTTGGGTATTTTTAGAACGCACCAGCATATGATCGATGTTGCTGCTAATGCCTCTGCCTACCAGTGATGATATTTGTAGTGGAATTGTACTGTTTTACCTCCTTTCGATTTTAAGAAGTCCCCAAGTCCTTTCGACCCAAAAAAAGTACTCTCCGATGCACAAAATTCCTATGTTATGTTCTAAAGCTGACTGCAGACACATCAAATGCCGGTCAAACATTGAGAGTGTGTGAGTGTAAAACGACAAACGTATACATCACCAATTGTTTTTGCTTTACATTTATGATTTATTAGAAAAAAAAAGTACTCTCGAGCCGGAAAAAGTACTTTGCGTTGAGTAAAAAAGTACTTTCGAAAATTCGGAAATATCATCACTGCTGCCTACATCCACTCGCGTGCTCGCATTGTTTACGCTCTCAATACCGTTCGCCGACAGCATCTCTAAATAACGCGCAGTTGACCTACAGTCGGTTTTGTGCAAATCAATATTCATGTCGCCAATTATGATCATATTTTTTCTAGCATTTACTTGCATAATCATTTGCTCTAACTCGTTGATGAAGATGTGAATATTTTGCGACGGAGGTCTGTACACTGCTTGTATGAGGAAATGCTGATTATTGGCGCACATATTAATTGTCATTGTTTCAAACGAGACGATTGTAGGGTGTATTGTGTGTGTGTACAAGATGCTGTTTTCAATGTAGACCGCTATGCCGCCTCCTCTGCGGTTTACACGGTTAAAAAATTCTGCATTGTAGCCATTTATTTGGAAAAGGTTATTTTCATCATCTGTTATATTAGTCTCAACTAATATAATAAAATCAACTGATGAAAGTAAATTGTTAACCGCAGCAAGAAAAGCAGTAAAATTTGTCCGTAGTGACCGAATATTATAAAAAATGCATGACAGGTGATAACTTGTAATTGTTTGTTTTTTTATATGTTGGTAGTTTAAATGTGTTTGTGGAAATTGTATTCATTTTGAGTTTTTGATTATTTGTTTTTTAATGTGAAGTATTTCATAAAAAAGTTTAGCTAAATTGGGAAAAAGTTAATTAATCAAATCTACATCGCATTCTGCAGAAATTTGAATTATAGATGAGGATTCGATTTTTTTTTGCCAGAATGCGCCCTTCGCGTAGCCATACAAATTTCCAGTTTGCCGATTTTGCTTTGCTTTTTGCAAGCCAGAGCAGTCGGCGATTCGATGGTGTCAGCTGGTCATTGAAAAATATTCGTTTAGAATTTGTAATTTGCCCGCCGTTTTTTCTTGCAGTGTATCAAAGCGTTTTCCTTTTGTTTGCTGCATTACTGTCTGAGAGTTTGACGATGATCGAATTGTTTTGGTTTTTGATGCGGAACGCATCCACAACGTCGCTCTCCGCCAGCTCTATGTTGTACTTGCTGACAATATGTTTCAAAGCTTGCTTAGCACTCTCATTGTCTCTCAGTGGAACGTTTGTTACCTCAATGTTTCGTTCGAGCGCCTTTTGTTCTAGCGTGCTGATTTTGCGCTCCATGACTGCTATACGCACATCCTTTTCTTCGTTTTTAGCAGTTAATTCTTTGACTTGAGAGGCAACAGTTTCGTTTATTTTTGCAGATGAAGCAGCAATTTCGCTCTTAACTTCTGCGTAGGAGCAAATTAAGCGGTCGCTCATATCTGCTATCATCTGTTTCAGCGCTTTCATGTCGGACTTAAGTTCTCGCATGTCCGCTGCTCCGCTCTCTAATGGAAGAGCGTAGTTGGGCTGGCGCCTCTTTGCTTGAAGATCATCTAGATCCTCATCGTCTTCTTCACGGCTTTGCTTCTGAGCTTGCTGGCTTTGTTGTTGCTTCGGTGCATTTTGCGAAGATGAGCTTGCTGTTCTCGTGCGCTGCCGGCAGTTTTTACGTCTCCAATCGGCGCGTCGGTCGCTGTTCATACTCGCGTAGGTCTGCTCAGAGACGGTGGTGCCAGTATGATATTTCCGAATTTTCGAAAGTACTTTTTTACTCAACGCAAAGTACTTTTTCCGGCTCGAGAGTACTTTTTTTTCTAATAAATCATAAATGTAAAGCAAAAACAATTGGTGATGTATACGTTTGTCGTTTTACACTCACACACTCTCAATGTTTGACCGGCATTTGATGTGTCTGCAGTCAGCTTTAGAACATAACATAGGAATTTTGTGCATCGGAGAGTACTTTTTTTGGGTCGAAAGGACTTGGGGACTTCTTAAAATCGAAAGGAGGTAAAAAAGTACAATTCCACTACAAATATCATCACTGGGTGGTGCACGGAGCATAGTGGTATTGCGAAGAGCAAGCATGGCACTTCACGAAATCACCGGTGGTCGGCAACGGCTTAGCGCAGCTGGCGCAAAGAGACGCTGCTGGCTGCGGGGGAGATCGTTGCATCTGGAAGAGTTATTTTTGTTGTTGTTTTCTTTCTGTTATTTTGATTTGAATATTTTGGCACTTCTTGCACTAGAACAAATTTTCACTTATTAGGTTTTATTTCCTTATTGATAGATTTTTCAATGTTGTGAAGCACTGGTTAGTTGTTCAACCATCAAACCCGAAGTTATTACAAAATTTATTCTTTACACTGGAGCGACCAAAAACTCGTCCGTTCGCAACGAAGTAATTTACTAAGTTCCAGCAGTTTCCATATTAGTGTTCCAGAAGCTCCCATTGTAGTGTTCGCCT
Source organism: Clusia tigrina (assembly GCA_920105625.2). Taxonomy (NCBI): domain Eukaryota; kingdom Metazoa; phylum Arthropoda; class Insecta; order Diptera; family Clusiidae; genus Clusia; species Clusia tigrina. Next base: position 177,001,911 of record OV050032.1, read on the forward strand.
AGTTCTCATGGCAGTGTTCCCCAAGATCTCATGGTATTGTTCCAGAAGTTCCATAGTAAGTTTTCCAGAAGTTCCCATAGTAAGTTTGCCAGAAGTTTCCATAGTAGAGATCGCATAGTAGAGTTCCAGAAGTTCTTATAATAGAGTTCCTGAAGTTCCCATAGTAGAGTTCTAGAAGTTCCCATAGTATAGTTCCAGAAGTTCTCATAATATTGTTCAAGAAATGCCCATAGAAGTGATCCAGAAGTTCCCATAATAGAATTCCAGAAGTTCCCATAGTAGAGTTCCAGAAGTTTCCATAGTAGTGTTCCTGAAGTTCTCATAGTAGTGTTCCAAAAATATCCCTTAGTAGTGTTCAAGAAGTTCCCATAGTAGTGCTCAAATAGTTCCCATAGTAGTATTCCAGAAGTTCTCATTGTAAAACTATGTGGGCGTACCACTTGGAGTCCACTCCACCATTTTTGCTAGATTTTGATTTCCCAAATAAAATTCTAAGGATTTTATTGACCCTCTCTTTGGCATTCTTCTATACTTATTTATTCATGGAATTGCAATCATTCCATTACTCCACAAAGACTTGGTCGTCCTTAAGCTTATTCTAGAGTATTTGGATTTATAACAGAATACTTGGAGCTATTCCTGGAATTACTGGAATTAGCTCAGAAAGCATAATACAATTCTTGGAATGACTGGAATTAGCGCAGAAAGCATGGAACTATTTCTATAATAACTAGAATTAGTTCAGAAACAATGGAACTATTCCTGAAATGCATGAAACTATTCTTGGAATGACAGGATATACTCAAGAATGATTGTAATTATTCCAGAATATTTGGGCCTATTCCTGGAATGACTCGACTTTCTCCAGAATGACTAAAATTGGTCCAAAATACATGGAACTACTCCTGGAAGGGCAGGATTGAATCCAGAATGATTGGAATCATTCTAGAACACATGAAAATATTCTTGGAATAGCGGGACTGACTCTAAAACACATGCAACTATTCAAAGAAGGACTGGAATTAATCCAGAATACACTGAACTTCCTTTAGATTGCAGGGATTTATTTCATAATACTTGGGCCTATTCCTGCATTTCTTCAGAACGACTTAAATTGCAGTGCACAATGCATGGAACTATTCCTGGAAGGAGAGGATTGACTCCAGAATGATTGGAATCATTCTAGAACACATGAAAATATCCTTGAAATTGAGGGCCTTACTCCAGAATACATAGAACTATTCATTAAAGGACTGGAATTACTCCAGAATACACTGAACTTCCATCAGATTAAAAAGATTTATTCCAGAATAATTGGATTCATTGCAAAACGATTGAAATCATTCCAGAATACATGAAACTATTCCTATAATGACTGGATTCATACCAGAATTACTGGAATTATACTAGAATACTGTGCCAGAGTAGTGACACCAATTACTCCAGTATCACTTGGCTTACTACAAAATACACTGAATTTCCTCCAGACTACAGGGATTTATTTCAGAATACTTGGAACTATTCTTGGAATGATTGGTCTGACTTTCTACAGAATATAATGAACTAGTCAAGAGTACATGAAACAATTCCTGAAATAACAGGAATACATGGAACAATTGATGGAATGACACCAGAATCTCCAGAAATAGACGAGAATACATGGAACAATTCCTGGAAGGACTGGAATTACGCCAGAATGGCTGCAATTACTTCATAATCTCCTGAATTAGTATAGAATACAGGAAAAATTCCTGGAATAACTCTAGAATCTCCGGAATTAGCCTAGAATACATGGAACAATTCCTGGAATGACTGGAACTGCTCCAGAATGGTTGCAATTACTCCAGAATCTCCGGAATTACTCTAGAATTCATGGAACAATTACTGGAATGACACCAGAATCTCCGGAATGAGACGAGAATACATGGAACAATTCCTGGAATAACTCTAGAATCTCCGGAATGAGACGAGAATACATGGAACAATTCCTGGAATGACTGGAACTACTCCAGAATGGTTGCAATTACTCCAGAATATCCGGAATTACTCTAGAATTCATGGAACAGTTCCTGGAATAACACCAGCATCTCCGGTAGTCTAGCATGCATAGAACAGTACCTGTAATGACTGCCTTTACTCCATAATGATGGCAATTACTCGCAGAACTACACCTGGAATTATTCATAGTAAAGAATGGTACTCTTGCAGATCTCGGGACCAGCACACCACGCACAAAACTCTCTCTGAAGAAATCAGGGGTATGCGACCATATGGATCCGTAGTTAGGAACGCCATTCTGTTCGTGCTCTACGAGTATGTGAGTATTTCATTTTGGTGCCTACCTGCGTCTGCACGGCTCTGACGTCATCGAATCTTCTTATCATTTTGAGTGTTTTAATGAGCGCCGCGGAGGTGGACCCGTACGCACACTTTATGCCTCGGACACCTTTAATGCTGCTGAGTGTATTTGCTTAGAGGAGAAACGAGGACAAATCCTATTCAAGCTCGCATAACTTTTCTTCTCAGCGCTCTCTAGAGCGGAAGGTTTGTGTGGTGCCAACACCATCGCCGCCCTTTCAGCGCCTTCAGCTCCCTCCTCCCATTTGCCAGTGTTAACAGCATTCTTGTGTATAATTGTGCGCTGCTTCTAAGCCGCCTTGTTTGTAAGTAGCAACGTGGCCATAATGGACATGCTTTTGTTTACTTTTTACAGCCTGTGGTTGCTGCTGCTGCTCCTGGTGTTGCTGGTGATGTTGGTGTTGCTGGTGATGTTTTTGTTGTTGCCTCTGTTGTTGTTGTTTCTTTCGAAAAGTTTTTAATACCTTTTAATGCTGTTTTCCTAGAACAGCACCCATCACAGAACACAGAGCGCACAGAGCACACACAGCACGCAGCACTCCTCTGCTCGACTGAGCTGAGCCGAGCTGAGACGACTCGGAACAGGCACCTGCGTTTCACCATTGTGCAAAATATAATAATGCCAACTTTCCTACTAAGTACAAACTACAACGCCGCCCCTCAATTGTCAATTGTTACCTTACATTCGGCATGTTGTTAACCTGCTTAAAGTTAAAGTTTTCAGTGTCAACTGCAGTCTGTGCTCGCCAGCAGGATTACAAGCGGGGTGGCCGGCCGCTGATGCTGTGTGAATGAGTCAGTGTGTTGGGAGTGCATTGTTGTCAGGGCGAGGGTGTGTTTGCGAGGGTGAGAGTGTGTTGTTGTGAGGGCGTGTGGAGAGATTTAAAAGAATTATAAAATAAAAGAAAAGTTTCATTTGACTTCAATTGTTGCACACGTGCATAGAAATTAATAATCCTCTTTTCTGTTTTTCATAACATAAAAACTCACGCGCACACTCACATTGATGGCACACTCACACTCACTCATATTTGAGTTGGCTACTTAAGTTTTGCAGTTCCACTATTTGACCAACAGATGTCGCAGTCATAATTATTTTCTGTTGACAGACTTGGACAGTTTGGAGCATAATCAACCATATTCTGAAGAGAAGCTCCTTCTCCTTTCCATAATCATGGCATAGAGTATGATGAGAATTCTCTTCATAAATCGGCTGATTATGTTGCTTATGTTAAATTACTGGAACGAAAAGTTAAAAAAAGGACAATACACGAACCAAAAGTTCAATTTTCCGTATGAATAATTCAAAAATAGAACAATACTGGAACCAAAAGTTCAATTTTCAGAATAGAAAATTGCAAAAAGAACAATCCTGGAACCAAAAGTTCAACATCCTTTATCCAAAAATTGCAAAAAAGAACAATATTGGAACCAAAAGTTCAATTTTACATGTAGAAAAGTAAAAAAAGAGCAATATAAGAACCAAAAGTTCAACTTCACGTATCAAAACTTGAAGAAAAGAACACTCCTGGAACCAAAAGTTCAATTTCCCGTACAGAAAATTGAAAAATAGTACAATACTGGAATCAAAAGTTCAATTTTCAGATTAGAAAATCGCAAAAAGAACAATTCTGGAACCAAAAGTTCAACATCCTTTATCCAAAAATTGCAAAAAAGAACAATATTGGAATCAAAAGTTCAATTTTCAGAATAGAAAATTGCAAAAAGAACAATCCTGGAACCAAAAGTTCAACATCCTTTATCCAAAAATTGCAAAAAAGAACAATATTGGAACCAAAAGTTTAATTTCCAGTATCAAAAGTTGCAAAAAAGAACAATATTGGAACCAAAAGTTCAATTATCAGAAAGAAAATTGCAAATAGAACAACCTGGAACCAAAATTTCAACTTCCAGTATCAAAAGTTGAAAAACAAAACAATCTTGGAACCAAAAGTTCAACATTCTTTATCTAAAAATTGCAAAAAAGAACAATATTGGAAGCAAAAGTTCAATTTCCAGTATCAAAAGTTGCAAAAAAGAACAATATTGGAACCAAAAGTTCAACATTCTTTATCCAAAAATTGCAAAAAAGAACAATATTGGAAGCAAAAGTTCAATTTCCAGTATCAAAAGTTGCAAAAAAGAACAATATTGGAACCAAAAGTTCAATTATCAGAATAGAAAAAAACAATCTTGGAACCAAAAGTTCAACATCCTTTATCCAAAAATTGCAAAAAAGAACAATATTGGAACCAAAAGTTCAACTTCCCGTATAGAAAATTGAAGAAAAAAACAATACTGGAATTAAAAGTTCAACTTCCAGTATAGAAAATTGAAAAAAGAACAATATTGGAACAAAAAGTTCAACTTCCCGTATCAAAAGTTGAAGAAAAGAACACTCCTGGAACCAAAAGTTCAATTTCCCGTACAGAAAATTGAAAAATAGTACAATACTGGAACCAAAAATTTAATTTTTAGAATAGAAAATTGCAAAAAGAACAATCCTGGAACCAAAAGTTCAACATCATTTATCCAAAAATTGCAAAAAAGAACAATATTGGAACCAAAAGTTCAATTTCCAGTATCAAAAGTTGCAAAAAAGAACAATATTGGAACCAAAAGTTCAATTATCAGAAAAGAAAATTGCAAATAGAACAACCTGGAACCAAAATTTCAACTTCCAGTATCAAAAGTTGAAAAACAAAACAATCTTGGAACCAAAAGTTCAACATTCTTTATCTAAAAATTGCAAAAAAGAACAATATTGGAAGCAAAAGTTCAATTTCCCGTATCAAAAGTTGCAAAAAAGAACAATATTGGAACCAAAAGTTCAATTATCAGAATAGAAAAAAACAATCTTGGAACCAAAAGTTCAACATCCTTTATCCAAAAGTTGCAAAAAAGAATAATATTGGAACCAAAAGTTCAACTTCCCGTATCAAAAGTTGAAAAAAAGAACAATTCTGGAACAAGAAGTTCAATTTCCCGTATCGAAATTTCAATTACGTGTATTTTGCTCTTAAAAATTTAAGCGATATATTGCTCTTGGTCAAAGTAAACAAAGAAATGGATCACCGTCTTCGAAAGTGGACGAGTTTGCGCAGGTCTCATGGATGTCGGGCTGTAATCTATGGCATGGTCTCAAGCTACTTCTTTCTAGAACTTATTCGCTTCCTAGTTGAAGGGAACGCATGTTCAGCATGTTCTCCAAATGAGCTACGGGCTGGGGGGTTAATCCACTCAAGACTAAGCTTGTGCTCTTCACTAGGAAGTATTTCAAACTTCACCTCAATTGACCGCTCCAAAACTTTCGAAGAAGCTAGGTATCTCGGTTTAATCCTGGGTAGGAAGCTGAAGGTAAATGTAAACGAGTGCGAAGGTTCAATAGCTCTGTACTCTGTGGAAAGAAATGGGGGTTACATTCAAAGGTAGCCTACTGGATATACATACACAGCTATGGTAGGACCAATCCTTTTTTTATGGAGCTTGTTTGGTGGACCGCTCCAAGCAAGACTACACAAAACAGGTTGGCAACAAAGGTACAAAGAACGGCTGAGGTACAAATTGGTGATGCCATTAGAACGACTCCGACAGCAACTTTAAAGTCATGCTTAATCTACTGCCACTCAGGATAAACGGGGAAAAGACGGCTGCAAAGTCAGCTGTTAGGCTACAAGCTGCGTACCAATGGAATGCTGGGGATGCACGATGTTTTGAGGACATTCCTGACTCTTTTGACTACATCACACCATGCTATGTCCTCAAAGGAATGCATCCAGCCACGTGTAAGAGGCATTAATATTTGCACAGATGGATCTAAGCTACAGGTAAGGGTGGGAGTTGATGTATTCTCCGATGAGCTGGACATTAACATGGGTTCTCGACCACTGCAGTGTATTTCAGGCTGGGGTGGCGACTATACGAGTAGACGACGAAGCTACAGTCTTGGCTCCATATAGCTGGATAGGATATCTGCATTCTATCTGACAGCCAAGCGGCGCTACGCTCCTTGCATTCGTCTATAATCACATCAAAAGCCCTCAAGAGCTGGCGAATTTCTATAGACGAGATAGCTAAACACACTCGTCTGTAGCTGAGCTGGGTTCCCTGCCACATGGATATGCCAGGGAACTGTAAAGCGGATCAACGCACCCGAGAGGGTACTATAATACTGATTCAATCAAATAGGTCAAACCTCGGTATTACCACTGCTCCTTGCAAGCTACTAATTGGCACAATATCCTTAGGCTCAGCGAGCAGGCACTGCTCTGAAGGAGTAGGATGCAAAATAGCTGGACTAACGTGTTCTGAAAGAAACGTCAAGGGCTCAAAAGATCTACTATCGTTAAGTAAACAAACTATAGGTGCCGTCAAGGGTATTCCAACGAAACATTGGATTCTGGGTACTCAAGGCAGAAGGCTGAGAATCGCCTCAAATTACTTTTGCAGAAGTTGCCTGGATGGAGAGGAGCAAGAGTTCATCGAAACCCTGATTTGCATGTGTCCAGCTGTGCCCAAAAGGAGAATCCCTTTCCTAGGTGACTACTTTCTTGACTCCCAGGAAGACTTGTCAGATGAACAATCAAGTTCCATCAATGGCCTTATCAAAAGCTGCAAATGGCTGTACATATGACAGGGAATGATACTTGTGTCAAGGGTCAATCCAGGCCCAAGTGTGCCTTTTTGGCGGCCTCTGAACCCACCTACCTACTGGGGCGTTGAAGTCACAAGTTGCCAGTATTCAATTGCCCAAAACTCTGTGACGACATTTCAGTTTGGGAGTCACCTGCAGAACTTTAGTAGCGGTGCCTCATACGTCCACGCCATCACAGCTGCAACATTCCGCTTTCTGTAGCAGCAGCAGCGACGACGATCCCGACGCCGAAGCCGATTCCAGCATAATTCGCCACTGAATTGGCAAAGTTATCAACTCATCAAAGCAGATTAGTAAATAAATTCGTATGTCAAACATTTGCTGAGCCCGCGCTCAGGCTCACACCGCTACAATGACCTCAGCCCCCTTCCGCCCCCACACACAGCCGCTGACTCTATTGTTTGATATTTTGACGCCGATACAACAGTCAACAAAATAATTTTTGCTTTGTTATAAATTTTTAAAAATTGTTTTCTCTCGAAAATTCTGTTTATTTTTTCATTTGTTTACTTTGAAAACAATTTTTTATGATGTATTTTGTTGTTGTTGTACTTGTTCAGCACCCGGCCGCCGCCTCCCCCCGCGCCCAGGGTGCTTACAATTTCATAGCGCGCTTGACAAATTGCCAACAACCGCAAACGAGATTTGACAATAGCCGAGCCTCAAACCAGGCGCCCACAAATGAAGCCGTTAAAAATAGAAAAGAGTGAAAATGAAAACAACACCCAAGGAGGCGCACAAGAAATTGCCAAGTAAGAGCACTTCTTTATGGGGGCGGGGTGGGCGTAGAGGTGGCCTCGTCAAAGAAGCCCTCGAACTGGCGGAGCACAGCAGCCCTCTCTTGGCTTGACTTGTTTGATTTGATTTTTCGTTGACGCCCTACGTCCCGATGAATGGCGTGAATTAAAGAAGCCACACCTACCTGCCGGGGAGCAAAAACCAATTATAGGAATAAATATGTACGAGTATTCTATAGGCAGGTATATAGAGGTGTGTAGGTGAGTATAGGAAGGTGTGTACGTACATATGTAAATAGACACATGGAGGAAGAGGAGTTCTTTGCAACAGGAAGATATCGAGTGGACTGCGAGGATGCAGCACAGCGAGGGAGAACTCTCTGAAGGTACTGAGCAAAGACCTCAACTATTTTCTAGAAGATGCCGTCATTTTATATTTCCCTCCTCAATTATTTCCCCGGTAGACGTCTTTGTTTGTCCTTTTGCTCTTCAACTATTTCCCGGTAGATGGCGTCTTTAGACGTTTCTCTCTTCAACTATTTCGCGGTAGATGTCTTTATTTGACCTTTTGCTCTTTAACTATTTCCCGGTAGATGGCGTCTTTAGACATTTCCCTCGTCAACCATTTCGCGGTAGATGTCTTTGTTTGACCTTTCCCTCCTCAACTATTTCCCCGGTAGACGTCTTTGTTTGACCTTTTGCTCTTCAACTATTTCGCGGTAGATGTCTTTATTTGACCTTTTGCTCTTCAACTATTTCCCGGTAGATGGCGTCTTTAGACATTTCCCTCGTCAACCATTTCGCGGTAGATGTCTTTGTTTGAACTTTTGCTCCTCAACCATTTCCTGGTAGATGGCGTCTTTAGACATTTCCCTCCTCAACTATTTCCCCGGTAGACGTCTTTGTTTGACCTTTTGCTCTTCAACTATTTCGCGGTAGATGTCTTTATTTGACCTTTTGCTCTTCAACTATTTCCCGGTAGATGGCGTCTTTAGACATTTCCCTCGTCAACCATTTCGCGGTAGATGTCTTTGTTTGAACTTTTGCTCCTCAACCATTTCCTGGTAGATGGCGTCTTTAGACATTTCCCTCCTCAACTATTTCCCCGGTAGACGTCTTTGTTTGACCTTTTGCTCTTCAACTATTTCGCGGTAGATGTCTTTATTTGACCTTTTGCTCTTCAACTATTTCCCGGTAGATGGCGTCTTTAGACATTTCCCTCGTCAACCATTTCGCGGTAGATGTCTTTGTTTGAACTTTTGCTCCTCAACCATTTCCTGGTAGATGGCGTCTTTAGACATTTCCCTCCTCAACTATTTCCCCGGTAGATGTCTTTATTTGACCTTTTGCTCTTCAACTATTTCCCGGTAGATGGCGTCTTTAGACATTTCCCTCGTCAACCATTTCGCGGTAGATGTCTTTGTTTGACCTTTCCCTCCTCAACTATTTCCCCGGTAGACGTCTTTGTTTGACCTTTTGCTCTTCAACTATTTCCCGGTAGATGGCGTCTTTAGACGTTTCTCTCTTCAACTATTTCGCGGTAGATGTCTTTATTTGACCTTTTGCTCCTCAACTATTTCCTGGTAGTTGCCGTCTTTAGATATTTCCCTCCTCAACTATTTTCCGTCAATTGTCGTCATTTGACATTTCCCTCCTCAACTATTTCCCGGTAGATGTCGCATTATGACCTTTCGCTTTTCGGATATTTCACTATCGATGTCGTGTTTTGAATTTCGCTCCTCAACTATTTCCCGGTGGAAGTAGTATTTTGACATTTTCCGTCAATTGTCGTCATTTGACCTTTCGGCCCTCAACTATTTCGCGGTAGATGCCGGTTGTTAACTATTCCCAAATTTTAATACGACGCTTTTAAATGTAAAAAAACGCGTTTACAAAACAAACAAGAAGTGGAATGAAAAAACTCGGACGAGGAGAATCAATTAACAGATTCTGTCACGAAATGATGCTACCTAAGGACGTTAGGCAACTCCCTGGGAAGCAACTCCCAGTAACTATGTTGAGGGTGAAGTTCAAAACAGACTAGAGGGAGATAGAGAGAGAGAGAGAGAGACAAAGAGAGAGAGAGACATAGAGTTTTCTAATTGATAATGATGTATTATTGGCGGGAATTTACATTGATCCCAATGGTTCGGTTCGAGTGCTATTAAATGAGGATCAAGAGGGAAGGTAAAATTATGGTAAAACTTATGATGATTTCACTCTAATAAGTATAAATATAAAGTAAGGATTTCCATCCAAGTGCCAATTAGCTGGATATCTCTCTAATCTAAATTCTCTCAACTATTGAGTTTAGTTTCAAAGTGGTCCAAGTCTTGACTTCAAAAGTAAAAACAACTCAACTATTTACGACCTCAATTACCTTCATTATATCAGCGCATGAGGTGAGTTGTGAAGTCTTCAAAGCACTCACTTTGTCACAAATTTCGATTGTCCCAATGAAGGAGTTGTGAAGTGGTTCGAAATTTGTTTTCAAAAGTAAAAACAACTCAACCATTTACGCCCTCAATTAGCTTAATTATCGCAGGTGAGTTGTGAAGCGGTTCAACACTCGTCTGCAAGAGTGGACATGTCATGCACCAACTTCCTTCAGTCATCTATCTTTATACTCGGAACGACTGAATTGAAGAATAGAAGTGTATTAAAACTTGTGCTGAGGCGCTGAGGCTCATTGCTCTGGCTCACACTTCGTGACTGGACATCAAGTGTGCTCTAAAGTTGTTGGCAAAAATCTCATATAAATTCAATTCAGTGCTTGGAAGTTCCTTCTTCGTTTTGATGTTAATTTAATTTGAGCAAATTGCTGGGCAACAGGAGATTTTCCACTCACCGGACCCAGTTGAGAACTCTTAAATCTCAATTACTCATATTAAAAATGCCAGAGCAACAGAGGAAATCAACGCACTGACAGAGGCAGCAGCGGCAAAAGGAGGCACAACTAGAGGAGAGGAATAAACACACAAAGAAGAGGAATACCCATGAAGCAGAGGAAGACCCACGAAGCAGAGGAATCCTCACAAAGAAGAGGAATACCCATGAAGCAGACGATGGCCCACGAATGAAGATGAAGATGCTGCAGTGCAGCTCTCCTTCTGCGCGCTCAGTTATTATTATTTTTATTATCACACAATGAAAGTCCATTTGACGCACTTGCAATTTAAGTTACGGTTAAGGTTAAAGGTGAACGCAGTTGTGGGCATGGACACATGACACGGGCATCCGCATCCATCCAGCATAGCGGACGGATTGGGAAGAAGCAAAAGTGAATAATTTAAATTCACTTTCTCTTGAAATGATGCTAAGCAATAATGCAATAACCCGTGAAGGTGAAGACGCATTCAGCAGACCCCTTCTTGTCGTAGTCACATTCTCAGCCACAGTCACAGTCAGAGTCGTAATCAAAGTCAAAGTCGCTCGCTGTGACACTGCTCCACTGCACCATTGAACCCGTGCTCCAGTGTAAACCGACCCTCACACAAGCGCAGCAAATTCACAAGAAATTAAAGCAGCTCCGCAGCTGCAGCATCTTATCCTGGCAGCGAACTACACAGCAAGTGCTTCCTAGAAAATTATGTGAAAATGGAATAACCTGACTGTGAAGTGGTCCGACGAGTGGAGGCGGGTGTGGAAGTTGGAGCCCAAGTCCAAGTGCAAGTGCGAGTACAAGACCAAGAGCAAGAGCAAGAGCAAGGACATGTTGAAGCGCCCGCTAGCGTCAGCACAAGGATACACACAAGCGAACGCTTGCTGCGTAAGTAATTGTTTATTGGAGTAGAAAAGATGGATTGGGGTGGGAGTGGCGGTAGTGGCGGGTTAGGTGGCAGCAGCGCTCTGCTATATGTGCAAGGATACGCTTGAGTGGCAGAGCACTTTGTTGCGTAACTGTTGCACATGCTGCCTGGGCGGCTAACTCCCTGAACATTCCACTTTCCTGCTGCTAAGCTGGCATCCTTGCTTCTTCCAGTCTGCTGATGGGTGACGGGGCTGACTGACTGACCGAGTGATTGGGTTAGTCACTGACATAGTAATTGAGTCAGTGAGTGCCGGACTAAGTAATAAATTGAGTGCCTTATTAAGTTATTTGCTGAGTAATTGGTTTAATTATTCCTGAGTGAATAACTCATTCGATTGGTTGCCTTCCAGATCCAGTGACTGAGAGACTGACTATCTCGACTGAGTGAGCAAATGAGGGACTAAGTAATTCGTCACAGATTGATTGAGTCTCTCAACTGCCTGACTGGCTCAGTGACTGATTGAGAGACTGCTTAAGTGACTAATTGAGTGACTGACTGAGTGACTGAGCAATTTACTAATTGAGTGACTTGATTAAGTTATTTCTGAGTGACTGACTGAATAACTTGAATAAATATCTGAATGCTCAAATAAAAGACTGGGTGACTCTGTAAGTTACGGAGAGACTGAGTGAGTATCTCGACAGCTTGACTGATTGAGTGACTGGATGAGTGACTGGATGAGTGACTGGCTGAGTGACTGCATAAGTTATTAACTGAATGACTGTCTGAATGATCAAATGAAAGACTGAGTGACTCTTTAAGTCACGGACAGATTGAGCGATTATCTCGACAGCTTCACTGATTGAGTGACTGAATGAGTGACTGGCTGAGTGACTGGCTGAGTGACTGCATAAGTTATTAACTGAATGACTGTCTGAATGATCAAATGAAAGACTGAGTGACTCTTTAAGTTACGGACAGTTTGAGTGATTATCTCGACAGCTTGACCGATTGAGTGGCTGGCTGAGTGTCTGGCAGAGTGACTGGCTGGGTGAATAGCTGAGTGACTGCATAAGTTCTTAACTGAATAATTGTCTGAATGATCAAATGAAAGACTGAGTGACTCTTTAAGTCACGGACAGATTGAGCGATTATCTCGACAGCTTGACTGATTGAGTGACTGGATGAGTGACTGGCTGAGTGACTGCATAAGTTATTAACTGAATGACTGTCTGAATGATCAAATGAAAGACTGAGTGACTCTTTAAGTTACCGACAGATTGAGTGATTATCTCGACAGCTTGACTGATTGAGTGACTGGATGAGTGACTGGCTGAGTGACTGCATAAGTTATTAACTGAATGACTGTCTGAATGATCAAATGAAAGACTGAGTGATTCTTTAAGTCACGGACAGATTGAGTGAGTATATCGGTAACTTGGTTGGCTGAGTGACTAGTGGGGTGAAATATTAAGAATTTCCTGAGTGACTGAATAAGTTCTTTACTGAGTGACTGTCTGAATGACTAATGACTGATTCCCTCGCCTGCTAATTTGACTGAATGACACACTCGACTAACGAGTGAAATACTGAGTGACTGGGCTTCTCATGGAATTAGTGAGTGTTTCAATGCCTAACTGAGTGACTGGCTAAGCGACTGAATGACTGCCTGAAAGATGACTGAGTGATTCGGGGAGGAAGAATGAGTGTCTGAATTAACTCTCAATTAATTGAGTGGCTCACTGAGTGATTGATTTTCTGCGAATGAATGACTGAATGAGTGACTTTTTTTTGAGTGAGTGAGGCAGTGATTGAGTGACTGAATTAGGGACTATCTGAGTGGGTGAGAGAATGTTTGAGTGAAGGAATATTTGAGTGAGAGAGTCCAAGACTGACGGATTAGACTCAGTGATTGACTGAGTGAGAGAATCAGTGATTGGCTGAGTAAGAGACTCACTGATTGACAGAGTAAGAGACTCACTGATTGACAGAGTAAGAGACTCACTGATTGACAGAGTAAGAGACTCACTGATTGACAGAGTAAGATACTCAGTGATTGACTGAGTAAGAGACTCAATGATTGACAAAGTAAGAGACTCACTGATTGATAGAGTAAGATACTCAGTGATTGACTGACTGAGAGATTCAGTGTAAGAAACTCTGTGATTGACTGGTGAGATGCTCGGTGATTGGATGAGTAAGAGACTCAGTGATTGGATGAGTAAGAGACTCAGTGATTGGATGAGTAAGAGACTCAGTGATTGGATGAGTAAGAGATTTAGTGATTGGTTGAGTGAATGGCTTAGGGATTGGCACAGTGAATGGCTCAGTGATTGGCACAGTGAATGGCTCAGTGAATGCCTCAGTGATTGGCACAGTGAATGGCTCAGTGATTGGCAGAGTGAATGGCTCAGTGATTGGCAGAGTGAATGGCTCAGTGATTGGCAGAGTGAATGACTGAGTAAGAGACTCAGTGACTACTTTCTACCTGCTTGACTGACTGACTCCCTCCCTGTCTCCCTTCCAACCCAGCTACCCCGCCAACGTGCATCCAATTCGCTGCATTACTCTTTTGAGCAGAAATGATGGACATGCTAAATCAGAAAATAAACGAATTTAAGCCAACGCACTAGCGAAGTGCAGCAAAGGAAGATTTGTTGCACGTGTAATTCCACGACGAACGAGAAACTCTTCTTCCAAATCCACAGCGTCGTCAATACCACTCCCAGCCCGTCCCGTCCCCCCGTCATTATCATCGACGTCATTATCATCCCCATCATTACCGTCAGTTGGACGCTACACAATTTGCGCCTTCACACCTTTGGGCCGGCATAGCAGCACAGCACAACGCAGCACAGCGCGGCAACGGCAGAGCAACATATTTGCTTTGGGGTTGTGTGTGTGTTAATCTTTTCGCCGATTTACACCCAACAAAATCCGCAAATGTTTCATGACTAAGAGCACACGGAGCCCAGCAGCAGCCACAGCATCAGCAGCAACAGCAGTAGCAACGACCGGAAGGGTACGCGGCGCACGGAAATCGCGCGCGTTTCTGTTTATTCGGGGTGGAGTTTTATTTACAGTAATATGAACATGTCAACAAAAATTTTGTTCAAAGATTTCTCGTACGATTCATTGCTTGCAACAAGGCGGCGGCGGTGGCGGCACCAACCGAAGCCGGTGAGGAGCTACGCTGGCAGCTGCACAGAGTTGTGCCGAGTGGAGCTGGGCTGAGTCGGAGTCGGGGCTGGGACTGAGACTGGGTTGGGCTGTTGGACTATTGAGGAAAATAATATTGACGACGCACCTGCTTTACAAGTTTTTTAGCTTTGCGAATCTCACAGAGACAAAGTGAAATGGTTGATGGAATTTGATTTTTTTTATTTTTTATTTGGAACACTCCTCCTCTCCTTGTCCTCTCCTCTCCCGCCACCACCGACGGCTGCTGTAGAGAAATTATAAGTACACAAGCTGTTTCTTTCCTTTTGCTTACTTTAAAAGCGCTGTTCAGGTGAAAAAAGAATAATAATAATGCCGCATTTGTTGGGATGCTGCCGCCACCCAAGCTCCCAGCAGCACCAACACCACCGGTGGAGGTATGAATGAGAATATCAAATCAATATTATACAAAAATTAATTTAACATTTGCAATTCATTGCACAGCGTAAAAAATGTTGCCCGGGAAAAGCCTCCAATAAAAAGAAAAGAACGAGAGCGAGAAAAAAACGTTTTTATATTTCCAAAAGGAAACTCAAGCACACAATAAACAAAGCAGCCGCGCTGGGGTGGCGGCATAGGGGGTGGGGCGTTAGTAGGCAGCAGTAATGGCGACACCACGCGTTGTGTGGGATGCTTTTTAACTTATTTTTGATTTTCTTATTAACATTTTTTTTCGCTTTTGCGTGAAAGCGTTCCTCACCGCAGCAACTTGGCCAATTGGGTTCATTTAACGTTTAAATTAATAAACAAAAAATCCCCTCCTATAAATAAGTACATTTATTTACCCCCCAAATGTGCAAATATTAATTATATTTTTGTGGCAGGATAAACACAAAATGAATTAATTCAATAAAACTAACTATCAACAAAAATAAGAAAAAAAAACATTAGAATAAGAAAATGAGAATAAAAAATGAATTTAATTAAAAAAGAGCCAGAAATTAAATATATATTCACAAAGAATATTAAATAAATATAAGATAAAAAAATAAAATAAAATATAATAAAAAGATAAATATAATATTTTAAAAAAATGTTAACAGTTCAAAAATATTAAATAAATATAAAATAATAAAAAAATTGTATTTAAACAAATTAAATAAATATAAAAAAAATATATATATATATATATATATATATATATATATATATGTATATATATATAAGCATATATATGTACATAAAAATTTAATAAAAAAATTAATTAAATATAAAATATAAAAAAATTAATAAAATAATATATAAAAAAATCAAATAAATAAAAAATATAACAAAAAATAAATAAATTATAAAAAACTTAAAAACATTAAATAAATATGATATTTAAAAAAATTAAACTAATATAAAACAATAAAAAATATAAAATACATAAAAAAAATTATTAAATAAAGAATTTTAAAAAATATAAAATATATAAACAAATTAAATAAATATAATGTATAACAAAAAAATTAAATACATATAACAAATTCAAACAAACTAAATAAATATAAAACATTAAAAAATATAAAATTCATAAAAAAATTAATAAATAAAGAATTAGAAAAATATAAAATATATAAAAAAAATCAATAAAAAAAGTAAATATAAGAAATTCAAATAAATATAAAATATAAAAAAATTAAATAAATATAATTTTAAAAAAAATTAAATAAAAATAAAAAATAATAAAAAAAATTAAATAAACATAAAATATTAAATATTAAATTATAAAATATTAAGAAAATATAAAATATATAAAAACATTAAATATATATAAAATAATAAATAAAAAAAAAATAAGCAAAGAAATAAAATTTTGAGAAAAATCAAATATAAAAAATATAGAAAAATATAATATATAAAAATTTAAATAATTCAAAAATATAACAAAAAATGAAATAAATGTTAAAAACTCAAAAGCATTAAATAAATATATTTAAAAAAATTAAACAAATATAAAACATTAAAAATATAAAATACATAAAAAAATTATTAAATAAAGACTTAAAAAAATACAAAATGTATAAAAAAATTTAATAAATATAATGTATAAAAAAAAAATTTAATAAATATAAAAAATATAATAAATTCAAAAAAATTAAATAAATATAAAATATAAAAAATTAAATAAATATAAAGTATAAAAAAATTTAAAATATATAAAAAAATTTTAAAAATATAAAATATTAAAAAAATACAACATATATATATAAAAAATTTTTAACATAATAACACATTTTGAAAAAAATTAAATAAATATAAAAAAAAAATAATAAATATAAATTTTAAATAAATAAAAAATTTAATAAATTTAATTTATAAAAAAAATTAGGTAAATATAAAAAAATTAAATAAATATAAGAAATTCAAAAATATATATATTGTTTTTTAATTTATTATTTTTTATTATTTAATATTTATTTAATTTTTTATATTTATTTAATTTTTTATATTTTATATTTATTTAATTTTTGAATATTTTATATGTATTTAATTATTTTATTTATTTATTTACAAAAGAAGGATAAGAATCAATTCTTATCAGACGAAATTTAGGAGCACTAGCTGCCAGGGCTTTCAGCTCATTAATTTTATTTTATTTTTTTTTTAAATATTTTATATTTATTTAATTTTTTATATTTTATATTTATTTAATTTTTGAATATTTTATATTTATTTAATTTTTTTATAAAGGGTTTTTCAGAAGAAACGCTACAAAAGTAAATCGATAGTGACAGCAAACGACGGCATATTTTTTCCCTCTCTTTTCACATTTCTCTTCAGTAAGGTTTGCCATTTCATCATGCAAAGATATACGAGCCAACAACGAGTCGAAACTATTAAAATTTACTACCGAAGTTAGGAGTCAGTCGCCTCAACTTTAAGAGCGCTACGTCCAATTTATGGTCGTCATAATTGTCCTAGCAGATCAACAATTGAGCGTCTAGTGGAAAAATTTGAATCCACAGGCACAGTACAAAATGTTCCCGTGCCAGTGAGACAAAGAAGTGCCCGTAGTGTCGTGAATATTGCTGCCGCTGAGGCTTCAGTTCAAGAAAGCCCAAATGTGTCTCTCACACGTCGTTCTCAAGCGTTGGGCATCTCTGTGACGTCGTTGTGGCGAATTTTGCGAAAAGATCTTGGCCTACATCCTTACAAGATCAAATTGACGCAAGTACTGAAGCCGCTTGACCACCATAAGCGTCGTAGGTTCGTGAATTGGGCTGAGCAACAACTTGAAAATGATTCGGATTTTCATCGGAAAATCATCTTCAGCGATGAGGCTCATTTTCTGGCTGGCTGAATGGCTTCGTCAATAAGCAAAATATGCGTTATTGCTTAGACAGGAATCCACACGTGCTCCATGAGTCATCATTGCATCCCGAAAAAATTACAGTTTGGTGCGGTTTATGGGCCGGCGGCGTCATTGGGCCGTACTTCTTCCGTGATGATCAAGACCGGCACATTACTGTGAATGCGAATCAATGATAACCGTTCAATGATAACCGAATATTTTTGGCCCCAATTGGATAATATGGACTTGGAGGACATGTGGTTCCAACAGGACGGCGCCACAAGCCACACAGCGAATGCCACAATCAATTTACTGCAAACCAAGTTGGGTGAACGTGTTATCTCACGAAATGGCCCAGTCGATTGGCCGCCTCGGTCGTGCGATTTGACGCCGTTAGATTATTTCCTGTGGGGCTACGTCAAGTCTATGGTCTATGCCAACAAGCCAGCGACGATTGATGCACTTCGTACGAATATCGAACGTGAAATTGCAGCAGTATCGGCCGATTTATGCTTGAAAACCGTTGAAAATTGGGTTTAGCGTCTGGACTTCTGCAAGCGTGCCCGTGGTGGCCATGCAAAAGAAATCGAGTTCCATACATAATGGCATCGAACGTACTTTCACAGGAATAAAGAATTTCATTGATATTTTGTTTTATTTAAAAAAAACTTTTGTAGCGCTCTTATTGAAATACCCGATATTTTATATATATTTGATTTTTGAACATTTTATATTTATTTAATTTTTTTATATTTTATATTTATTTAATTTTTGGATATTTTATATTTATTTAAGTTTTTTTATATTTTATATATATTTAATTATTTATATTTTATATTAATTTAATTTTTTTATATTTTACATTTATTTAATTTTTTATATTTTATATTTATTTAATTTTTTTTATATATTATATTTATTTAATTTTTGAATATTTTATATTTATTTAACTTTTTTTATATTTTATATATATTTAATTATTTATATTTTATATTTATTTAATTTTTTTATATTTTAAATTTATTTAATTTTTTATATTTTATATTTATTTAATTTTTGGATATTTTATATTTATTTAACTTTTTTTATATTTTATATATATTTAATTTTTGAATATTTTATATTTATTTAATTTTTGTATATATATAATAACCGAGTCCTGTTTCGACTTATCATCCGACCACTCCCTGTTAATATTATATTTAAAAAAAAGACCAGAAATCATGGGAAAAACAACAAAATTTACCTCCAGGAAAACAAAATGGCGGGCCCACGTGTGCGTTAGCACAGAACTCAATTGTGAAGAGGATATTGAATCGGCGACGCAGGCTCTTAGATCGATAATAAATGCAGCTGGTAATAGTGCCACGCCCGCACAAAACTCAACTGAATCCAATACGACACACACTACATCGCAGCACGTAGAAGGCCTTGTTAAATAAAAGAGGAGATTAAGGCGTGAGTGGGAGAAATATAGATCGCCAGAACTAAAGGTGAAACTAAAATCAGACCAAAATCAGCTGCAAAACACTCTTCGTGAGGAAAAGGAAGAAAGCCTAAATAAATATCTGGAAGATTTGATTCCTCTCAAAGTCACTAATTAGTGCCTCTGGAGAGCCACAGAAATGGTGGAAACACCGATGGATAGTGAATCACCTCTACGGCAAAGTGATGGTACTTGGGCAAAAGCAGATGAAGAAAAAGGCAATTGAGTTGCAGCGTACCTCAGATCAGTCTTTTAACTTAATCCGTCCACCCGCAACAAAAGCATTCAGGATGATTCAACAACGACGCCAGCACTACCAATTCATTTTAAACCAAAAGAAGTCAAACGCCTGTGGACGAGTCTCAACCCAAAAAGCACCTGGATGTGACTTACATACCAACAAAATGATAAGTGAATTGCCGCAAATAGCTCTGATCTTACACATATATTTAATGCAATACTCCGTCTGGGCCAATTTCCTACAACATGGAAAGCATCCGAAATAATAATGATACCAAAACCAGGAAAGGACCGTACTCAATTATCTTCATATCGGTCCATAAGTCTCCTGCCAACCCTCTCAAGCGGCTCGAGCGGTTATTGCTGGAAAAACTAACATCAAAGCTCAGAAGGATATTCGCTTCACTTTCCACTGGTCTCAGGCAAATTGACTCACGCCATCATCATTGGAAATTAGCTGCTTTGGTTTGAAACAGGAGAATGAGCCTCGACTAGTACTTGGGGTCTCTCTCAACCTCTCTCTAGTTCTCTCCTGGGAGGTTATTTCAGAAAGTATTCAATTGCCTACGGTGGATAGGACATGCAGGTATTATACTCATCTCAATCTGCAGGGTCAATGATAAAATAGTTTTATTAGCGCAAAAGACAAAAATGAACCTAAATCTAGGATCCTACCTTCTGAACAGGTTTAGATTACGGCTCAATAAGAGTCATAAGCAGAGTCATAGCATCAGGAATGCGTATATTTGACCATTCATCAGACTAATATTACTACTTGCCCTCTAATCTCCTGGTACTCGTAATTCAACGGCATCCCACTCTAGAGAAGCTAGAAAGGCGGAAACATTAGGATTTCTATCATACAGAAAGCCTTACATGCCTGTCTCGCGAGTAAAGTAGAGGAACACTTTTGACCTCGCGAGCAAAGGAGAGGAACACTTTACACCCCGCTACCAAAGGAGAAGACTTCACACCCCGTGACCAAAGGAGAAGAACAGTTCAGACCCCGAGACCAAAGAAAAATAAAGACCTCCGACACCGCTAGCCAAGGAGAGGAACATTTTAGACCCCGCGAGCAAAGGAGAAGCCTTCAGACCCTTCGACAAAGGATACGAACAGTTTAGAACCCCCGAGCAAGGAAGAACATTTTAGACCCCGCGGGCAAAGAAGAGAAGTCTTCAGACCCCTTGACAAAGGAGAAGAATATTTTAGACCCCGCGAGCAAAAGAGAAGTCTTCAGACCCCTTGAGAAAGGAGAAGAACATTTTAGACCCCGCGAGCAAAGGAGGGGAACATTTTAGACACCGCGAGCAAAGGAGAAGAAGCCTTCAGACCCTTCGACATAAGAGACGAACAGTTTAGAACCAGCGAGAAAGGAAGAAGAACATTTTAGAACTCGCGAGCAAAGGAGAAAAGAAGTCTTCAGACCCCTTGACAAAGGAGAAGAACATTTTAGACCCCGCGAGCAAAGAATAAGAAGACTTCAGATCCCGCTAGCAAAGGAGAGAAACATTTAAACCCCGTGAACAAAGAAGAGGAACATTTTAGACCCCGCGAGCAATGGAAAAGAAGACTTCGGACCCCTCGACAAAGGAGAAGAAAAGTTTAGAACCCCCGAGCAAGGAAGAACATTTTAGACCCCGCGAACAAAGGAGAATAACATTTTAGACCCCGCGGGCAAATAAAAAGAAGACTTCAGATCCCGCTAGAAAAGGAGAGGAACATTTAAACCCCGTGAACAAAGGAGAAGAACTGTTTATGACCCCGAGACCAAAGAAAAAGAAGACTTCAGATCCCGCTAGCAAAGGAGAGGAAAATTTAAACCCCGTGAACAAAGGAGAGGAACATTTAAACCCCGTGAACAAAGCAGAAGAATATTTTAGACCCTGTGACGAAAGGAGAGGAACATTTTAGACTCCGTGACTAAAGGAGAGAAACATTTTAGACCC
The DNA here is from genome assembly GCA_920105625.2 of Clusia tigrina. Lineage (NCBI taxonomy): Eukaryota > Metazoa > Arthropoda > Insecta > Diptera > Clusiidae > Clusia > Clusia tigrina. The sequence goes on from OV050032.1 coordinate 177,023,583, forward strand.
CGTGACTAAAGGAGAAGAAGACTTCATACTCCTCGACAAAGGAGAAGAACATTTTAGACCCTGTGACCAAAGGAGAAGGAGACTTCAGACCCCGCTAGCAAAGGAGAGGAACATTTTAGACCCCCTGAACAAAGAAGAGCATTTTAGAAAGCGTCTAAAGGAGAGAAAAAGATTAAATATTGAAAAGAAGAGGGGATCAAGTCACCTAGTCACTTCACTGGGGCTGCAAATGGGCCCATTGTGACACACTCAATAATTTACAAATCCTCTGAGAATTCAAATATCTTCTTGTGTGATTTGTCCGCAGTTTCTGGCAGTTCTACGTGGTGAAAACCTAAGTACCGCAGTGGGGTCCATATTAGACCGTTTCAGTGGCATAGCAAGTGGTCCGCTATTTCCTCGTCCTCGTTACACAGTCTAAAGGAGAACATTTAAAGCCACGCTAGCAAAGGAGAGGATTTTACTGACGCACCTTTACGTGACATTTTACCACTCTATAATTGCCCGCCGTCGCCAAACAATTCCCGTTTATTCAGTGTGGTTAAGTGGCACGCACCATCGGTCGTGCAATACGCCCTGCTTTACCCTTTGCGGTGGTGCACACAGCACAGGTGTTGACATTGAAGCAATCACATTCACATGGCCACCTCCTCCTTCCCAGTGGCCGGCGCCTGACGTGCTATGAGCGCGCACAACTGAAGTGGTTGCCGCCTATAGGGTGCCCAGTTTATTTGGTGGGTACACAAACGGCGCCTAATTCTCGCAGCCAATTTGAACGGAGTCACGAAAATTCAATGCCACCACCTCCAGCGTGAGTGAGTGTTTGTGTACGTGCATTCAAGTATAAACTAACCTAACCTAACCTCACCCGCCGAACACACCCCTTTTAATTTTTATTATCACAAATTTATTTGGTGTTTGTTTTTGGCGTGTTTTATTTTTAGTAAATCTGGCACAGGCACTTTTAGCATAATTAAAAATGTGTCAATTCTGTGCACACAGAGCGCAGAAAATCAACTATGAGCGCTTTACACCTCGATAGGTGTAAACAAATTAAAAAATAAATAAAACAATAAGAAAAGACACACCAACAACAGCAGCAACCGCAACGACAACAACAACGAGGCGGCGGAAAAACAAGTCAAAATGTGGGACGCACAAATTGAATTAACATTTTGCGGTGGGTGGCGTTGTGCGTGCGGTTGTGTGCGCCCGCCTACCTGCGTGCTAAAACCAGGTGGAGAAAGGGGAGGGTCGCGACCAGGTATGCATTTGTTGTACGGGTGCAAAGGGAGCGGAACAGCACAGAGACATTCGCCTATCCGGGACGTGAAAAGCTGCTCTGGAACTAAACTAATAACAGAGCTCGATCATAATGGAGGTCGAATGGAAATCTATTCTGAGAAGAAAGGAGAAGGGTTCCGCTCATATAGATGTATGTCGTATGGAGTGCAAGGGTCCCGGAATAGTATGGACGTACCAGGGATATAAAAAACTGTTCTAGAACTAAACTAGCACAGGGCTCATTGATTATGGAGGTCGAATGGAAATCTATTCTGAGAAGAAAGGAGAAGGGTTCCGCTCATATAGATGTATGTCGTATGGAGTGCAAGGGTCCCGGAATAGTATGGACGTACCAGGGATATAAAAAACTGTTCTAGAACTAAACTAGCACAGGGCTCATTGATTATGGAGGTCGAATGGAAATCTATTCTGAGAAGAAAGGAGAAGGGTTCCGCTCATCTAGAAATTCGTCTATTGGAGTGCAAAGGTTCCGGAACATTATTGACCTGCCAGGGATATAAAAAACTGTTCTGGAACTAAACTAATAACAGAGCTCGTTGATTATGGAGGCCCAATGGAAATCTATTCCGCGTGCTAAACCAGGTGGAGAAGAAAGGAGAAGGTTTCCGCCCATATAGATATTTGTCGTAGGGAATGCAAGGGTCCCGGAACAGTATTGACCTGCCAGGGATAAAAAAAAACTGTTTTGGAACTAACCCAGAGTTCGCTGATGATGGAGGCCCTATAGTAATTTATTCCGCGTGCTAAACCAGGAGGAGAAGCTGTGCAAAGGGACCTTCCCAGAAGTGAGATATTGGTCTACCAGGGATATAAAGAACTGCTTTGGAACCAACTCCGACCTCAATGATTATGTTTTTATTTACCCTAAAACATGGTGAAGACGCAGAAAATTTGTTGTACAAAGTGCCCGGACCAGTAGGGATATTTGTCTATCCCGGAAATGAAAAACGGTTGTGGAACTGAAGTAACACAGAGCTCGATGATTATAGGAACCAATGCTGATTTATTCCGCGTGCAACAAGTTCGAGAAAGAGGAGGGTTCTACCCATATATACATTTGTCGTACAGAGAGCAAAGGGACTGGCCCAGTAGAGAGATATTGGTCTACCAGGGATATAAAGAACTTTTGTGGAACTAATACCGAGCTCACTGATGATGGGGGCGGACACAGGGAGAAAATGAAGGACCCGGAACAGTACAGACACGTTGGCATAGCCGGGACTTTTTCAAAACAGTACTGGACTTAACACAGAGCTCAATAAATATGGGGACTCTGGGTCCCATTACTATTATTATTATCATGCGATCAACTTGTTCTTTTGTGCGAAGCCATTGTTTAACCGTCCAGTTTAAAACTCTTCATGAATTTTAGCACTTAATGGAGTTCCATGTTCCTAAGAGTGCCGGCAGTCCCATTTGGAGAAAACTCCTTCTGAGCCCCATACTCCAGTCCATGGCCGCTATAAAGCTGTATCTAGGACTTTGGGGTCAGTGACAGAGTCATAGGAAGTCGGAGGATTTCACGCCCATACCGCCATTCCTATTCATGTTTGTATTCTCCCTCGCTTAGCTAATTGGCGGCACAAAGCCCACTTCTCCAAGCAATCAAAAGTGTGGAGGAACTGTGGAAACCGGACAAGAAACCTGTATCTAGGACTTTGGGGTCATTGACAGAGTCATAGGAAGTCTGAGGATTTCACGCCCATACCGCCATTCCTATTCATGTTTGTATTCTCCCTCGCTCAGCTAATTGGGAGCACAAAGTCCATTCCTCAAAGCTATCAAAAGTGTAGAGGAACTGTGGAAACCGGACGAGAAGGAAGTATAAATGATTATTTATCGGATTCGTAGAGGACCGGGTAATGGAGGCAATTTTACGCCACTAAATAAATCAGTGAATGTCTGCGGGGTTACCTAGTTACGAGTATCTACCTCAGAGCCAGAGTCCTAATTAAAGAAAGTCACTTAAATTGTTCGCGCTCCCTTCCAATGCCACCGCGAATGTTTGTCCAACCCAAATTCGGGCCTCGTCTGTGTGAGTTGTGGCTTAAAGTGAAACTTATGAAATTGTTGTATTAAAAGAAAACATTGTTAAGCAATTCTTCAGTTAATTGGTGTTAATTAAACCAACTTTCATTTGCACCAAATAATCAAACCCGAGTCACTGTATTACTTGGAACAATCCGGTGATTATATCGATTAGCATACAGTAATCGAATACACGAGGGCGGCTATGATGGAAAGGTGTACTAGGAAGAGCTGAGGACTGATCTATGAGGGGGTTTACCATCTAAGGATGTATAAAAAGAGCCGTGAAAGGAGACCCAGATCTGGATTTTAAGATGGGGTACGACTAACGATATGAGAACTTGTCTTCCAGATAAGCTACGCGTGATTCAATAGCCTGACCTATTAATAAAAAAAATTATGATTGAGTTAAAGTTCGAGAACTAGTGATAATTCTTCTTAGAGGGTATAGCAAGGATTCTTTAGTACACTTGTAGGGTTTGTGGGGCAACCCCTCTTCATTCCAAGTTGTGGTAAGTAATATATAAGATTTGGGAGTTTCACAGTCCATTAAGAGCTGCAAATATGTTCACAACTTCTGGAACAAGTATATGGAAAATGGAGATTCATTGACAGAGGAAGTACCATACCTACCAGATGAACTCACTCCTATCTAAGCCACCTTCATAGAACACGAGGTACTCGTATATATAAGAGTGTATGGTTGTATCCTTGGTATGATTCTAAGGGGGGTTCATGACCCCACTCCTATATAAGGCACCTTCATAGAACACGAAGTATTCGTATTTTTATATGTAGGTCTCATACTACTGAGCCTTGAGCTTGAACCTCTTTTGAGTGTACTAAGTTGGGTTCTTAGTTATATGCATGGGAGCCAACAACAACAAAATTCACGATTCCAGTAATCAGCCGCAAATGTCCTCGCATTCCTCGATTTGACACTCTACGGGCTCAAAAAAAAAATTAAATATATATATATATATATATATATATATATATATATATATATATATATATATATTTGCATAATACAAGAGAAGAGAAAAAAGTAAATAAAAAAAAAAAGGAAAATAAATGAAAAAATAAAAGAAAAACGAGAAACAGTCAATGAATTGAAATATCAAAAGCCCAACAATGCTGATAATTGTTTACAATGGCAAAGGAAGCCATCCACAGCAGCAACAACCAGCACCACTGCCACCACCAGCGCGACCATTGCTTTTCCCCCGCCCCCTCCTCCTTCTCCTCCTCCCGCTCCTTCTATTGCTGCTCCTTGTTATTTAAATATTTTCTTAAGATTCCATGTTTTGCTAAATCCAACTGCTCCGCTCCGGCTCCTCTGCACACCCTACTCCAATTTCAAAAGCGGCTTTAATGCTTCAGTTATTGTTTCAAGAAGTTTATTTATTTTAATTTCTTCTTCTTTTTGTGCGTTCCTCTTTGCAACAATTGCATTTGGAGCCAAACAAAATACTCAGGAATAACAACGGCAGTTGTCCCAGAGGTAGTAGGAGTGGGCTGGCCTTATACAGTACACTAACATGGATACAGCAGATAAAAAACAGAACCGAACCGAACAGAATATGACAGAACAGAACTGAACTGAGCAGAAGAGTACTAAACCGAACCGCACCGCACCATATCACACAGTATACCAGCAGAGCAGTTCAGTGGAGCCCAGAGGAATGATGAAAGAAATACAGATATAAATGTAAAGATGTAGAAAACTCAAACAAATGGGATACAAAATAAAATATAATTAAAAAAATATAATAAAATAAAAACGCAAACACAAACCAAAAGTCATCGCGTATCGTTTACGTTTCTTTTCCTTTATTTTTCTGTTAACGATTAACCAACCGAGAGATACGAGAGAGAGGAAAGCAGTGGAAGCGAAAATGCAACGGCGATTGCTGCAGAAACAATTATAAAATAAATTGAATAATATACAAACGGGATATGCCGAGATCTATATATAAATTACAACAACGAGCAACCGGGTAATGGAGATGTGGGTTCAGGTCAAATGGAGGATATTTCGATAGTTGTAACTTCATATCAAGAAACTCTGAATCACTCCTACCTTTCACCCTGAATCACTCGCACGATTCTACCCAATTGGGAGACATACTTCTAAAAATACTCGTATTCGTAACCAACGACATGAGTAAGAACTGCCACGTATACCAGTATATACTTATATATTCCTGATAAATTACCAACTAAAAATGCTGTTACATTAACACACCCATTAACTTTGATCACTCTAAAATCCATCGATGTTAAATTAACCAGTGAGTCAGGTCCACCATCCTTGCGCTGACTGCCACCATCTTTAAGTAAGAGAATTTTTAGTCAGTGCTTGAACGGCGCCACACCGTGGCAATACAATGGACCAATAGGTGTGCTTTTGGCAAACTAGGCTGCCACTCCTACCTACCTACCTAGATCCACTATCAACATGGCAATACTCGGTGGAGCCTTGGCCACTTCTCAAATCATCGTTGTCGAAGTACCCATTAAAATACGTGGCTATTGAAGCAATCGATATTGATGGAGTCTGTAACTTTGATCACTGTAAAAAGCAGCGATGTTGAAGTAAGTGCCCAGTAACTTGGATCGCTGTTCAAGTCTTTCTCGATTTTGAAGTTAGCAGTGACTTTGATCGCTGTTAAAATCTTTAAGACCGAAGTAACCAGTGATTTCAAACGCTGTTTAAGCCTTCAATGTGTGAGTACCCAGTGACTGTGATCTCTGTTAAAGTTACCAGTGACTTTGATCGCTGTGACAGCCTTCGCTGTTAAAATTACCAGTGACATTAATCAATGTTAAAGTTAGCAGTCACTTTAATCAATTTTAAAGCCATCGATGTTAAACTAACCAGTAAGTTCAATCACTGTTAACTTATTCTATGTTAAAGGAATCTATGCCTTGGAGCGCTGTTAAAGCATTCTATGTTAAAGCAATCAGTGCCTGGATTGCTATTAAAGCCTTCAATGTGTAAGTGCCCAGTGACTTCGATTACTGTTAAAACCTTCGATATCAAAGTAAGCAGTGAATGGGATCGCTGTCGAAGTACCCACTACTGAAAAACCTTCAATGCCCAAGTACCCAGAGCTTTGACATGTTGTTAATGTCGCCGATGTTATAGTAAACAGTGAATTGGGAACACTAAGTTACCAAACAACATTACCTTCCTCATGTTGAATGATCACATGTGTCGCAGAATCATGCACATGAACCACAATCGGGAATTAATTATTATCAATCCATTTTTTTACTATATTTTGTTCAACAGATATCGATATATATGGAATGACAAGAGATCGAATACAATTGTTAGGAATTGTATTATGTCACTTAAGGAGCAAGAAAAAACATAAATAGTGAATTCAGTGAAATACAAATATAAAAAGCAACATAAAAGGGCCAAATTCAACGCCAACCAAGTAAACATAAAAAAATTCTGGAAGAATAGCACACACACATACACAGCAATATGTGTGTGTAATGTGGGAAATACAAAGAAACTTCGGCAGCAAAGCAATAACAGCCTGCTAACATAACAGTAACATAACTCCTGCAATAACATAAAAGTAACATAACCCCTTCAGTTACATAAAAGTAACTTAACTCCTTCAAGAACATAACATTAACATAAGTCCCTCAATAACATAACATCAACATAACTCCTTCAGTAAAATAATTCAGTGAAATACAAATATAAAAAGCAAATTAAGGACCAAATTCAACGGTAACCAAGTAAACATAAAAAATTCTGGAAGAATAGCGCACACACACACACACACACACACACCGTGTATGCTGGAATATGGGAAATACAGAGAAACTTCGGCACCACAGCAATAACAGCCTGTTAACATAACGGTAACATAACTCCTTCAATAATATAAAAGTAACATAACCCCTTCAGTAACATTAGAGTAACACAACTTATAACCATAACCCATTCAGTAAGATTGGAGTAACATAACTCCTTCAATAGCATAACATTAACTCTCTTTCAGTAACATTGAAGTAACATAACTCTTTCAGTAACATTGAAGTAGCATAACTCCTTCAATAGCATAAGAATACCATAGCTCCTTCAATAACATAACTCCTTCAATAGCCTAATAGCGAAGTTGCATTTATTCTCTTACAATTGATCACTCCACCAAATTTGTAGGAACTTCGTCGTTCTTACTTTTTTCTGAAAGAGCTTTCAGCTGTATGGAGAGGCAGGTTAAATGAGTGCTGTCTCAACTAAGCAAGATTTCAACGCTAGAAAGAGTTCAATTCATTGAGCTGTGTAAAGGTGTTGGTGTCGCACACGCTAAGCTCACCTACACACAGTGCAGCAGTTGTGTGGTGAGTGAGTGCAGCTGTTGTTTGTGCAGTGAGTGAGTACAGCAGTTGTTTGTGCAGTGAGTGAGTGCAGCAGTTGTTGTATGATGAGTGAGTGCAGCAGTTGTTTTTCTTTATTGCCTTGTATCTTGATACCAGCAGCACCGAACCTGGGGCCTGTTTCTGTGCTAATGCTGATAATAACACATGACGTGACGAAATCGCGAGAAAATGTGTGAATTCCTTCTTATTCTACGAGCGCAACTATCGACACAGAATACAATAACACTTGTAGCCCCCACAGGAACCAGACGCCGGGTATGTCCAACCACATGAGTCACGTTCATTTGCACACATTGGCTGCACTTGACTTGCCGCAATTAATATTAATAATAATAATAATAATAAAAATTAATAAAATGTTTGCTTTCAATCGTCTGTGTACAACACAACAGAAGGAAGGAGTGTGAATATCTGCAAAACCAGCTGAGGTTGCCACAGCGATCGGATGATAACATGGATATGGGGGTAAATAAAGAGAAACATATGCCAGAAAAATGCCAGGGAGCCAATCAACAAAAGCTCCTCTCTACTCTTATCATATACCTACTTCGCAACCCTGTCGATGATTTCAATCGTAGGGTGGAAATAGTGATTCGAAGATTCCAAAAATTCTCTTCTAAGATGCAAATCGAAGGTTAGGGATAATGATTCGAGGATTCCTTAGACTCTTCTAAGATGTAAACAGTTCTCGACCGAGTCGAGTTAAGACTTAAACAGAAGATACTTAATAGAAGTGAACACAACCATGGAACTGATGGAGTAAAAAGAAAAATGTTGAAAGAATGGCTAAGAATCTTATGATATCGTTACAATACTAGGGATAGGAGGAAACCTCCTCTCTACTCTTATCATAAATTTTTGACAACCTTGGAAATGATTTGAATCGAAGGTAAGGAATAATTATTAGAAGAACCCTAAGACTCTCTTCTAAGAGGCAAATAGTGACTAGAGTCAAGAGCATAAAGATAAGAGACTGAATGGAAGTGAATGATTTCAATCGAGGAATCTTTTAAAGGCGTCCTACAACCATTTTCTAAGATACGAATAGTACTGCATGAGTAGAAGCAAGATAAGAAAGAGAAGAAACAGATGAAAGAGAAGTAAAGAGACAAGATATGATGTTGAAGAGAAGGGAAAAGACAAGAGAAGATGGTGAAGTGAAGACATCTCTGGAATTAGTGGAGTGAAAACAAAAGCGTTAGACTAAATGGACCTCTAATCTTATGATATCGTCTTCCTAGTTTTCTTCAACTATTTTGTTATCAATAAATCATCAAAAGTTGGAAATCTTTATGGGGAAAATCGGGGAACTTGCAAAGGAGATTTCAGTAACAAATGCCATAAGAGATAGGGTAGTAATGGTGAGAGAAATAAACTATGGTTTCTAGGAAGAAGAGAATACATATGAAAGATAAACTCAAGGTTCATGTCAACTATCGCAACTCAGCTCAAATAATGTATATATATATATATATATATCTTCACATATCGGAATCATTATGAACAAAAAGGAAATCCTGGCATAACAAGCTACGAGAATAACATTTCTATTTGAAGAATTCATTGACCACTGTATAAAGTTGTTACATAGTAACGTGAGTTGCTATGCGAAGAATTTGTGGGGGTCCTTTAAAAACTTCGAAAAGTTGGGAATAATCAAAAGGCTCTTCACGACGAAGTACTCAAATCGCCGCTAACAAAATGTAAATCCAATAAATATATATACACATTGAAAACTGACACTGGAATGCATCCAAATTGAAATATATTTTTGGATTGCATTTTTCATAGGTTCCATATACAGAATGGTATTTGTAGTAATCCGACTTCTTCAAGTTGATCAGTTGATTGCACCAATGGAATTTCACAAAAATTGGGGGAAACTCTGCTTTCAGGCCAATCGGGCAATCTGCAAAAAGTTACTTTGCACTCCTCCAACTCCAATGCAAATCCAACTGATTTGATGCCAACACTCTGGGGTCTGCGGCGGGGGCCATTAATCATTTGAGAAACGCACACTGAGCATCTGCAGAAGAAAAGTTCATCGAACCCTACAATCGCACGAACGCGATCATCCTCAATCGTATAGATTTGCTGTCATCAATGGAATAAACACTCGCACGAGTGAGTATACAAACATTTGCTGAACAAGGGACAAGGCGAGAGTCGAGTCGAGTCGAGTTGAGTCGGTCGCAGCAGCGCACTGGACAAGGCCACTTTCAGCAAGCACACGTTTTACTGAGCCCCCACGTGCAGCGAAAACCAATGATAGTGTGGGAAAAGTGAGTTCAGTTGCGATCAGCAGCAACAAATATCCGACAAATCGGGAAGCGTGATCAGCATAGAAAAGGCGGGAGCACGCGCTGAAGACTGCTTCGGCAATGCGGACGAGGTTCAATGTAAGTACGAGGGAGGTCCGGTGTAAACGACGCTCACATGGAAAAATCGGACAAAAGGAAAAGGTGTTCTAAAGAATCTTGGGAGTCCTAAGTTTAAGAGTTATTTACTGTTGTTGCTGTCATGGGTTTATTTAAAAAAAGACACTGATCTTTGGTCAACTAATGCTGTATTCTGTTCACGCTAATATTGTAACGAAATAGGATTTTCAGTATCCATTCATAAGCATGAATATATGGTATACTCTTCGGTTTAGTGCTTTCTTCTCTGGACTATGATCTTTCTTCTTATTTCTTTTATAATATAATGCTTTCTTCTCCGCACTAGGATCTTTTTTTCTTTCTCACATACTATGATGATTTCTTCATTCTCTTATATTATTATGCTTTCTTCCTTCCCTTATATTATGATGTTTTCTTCCTTCTCTTATATTATGATTTCTTCCTTCTCTTATATTATGATGCTTTCTTCCTTCTCTTATATTATGATGCTTTCTTCCTTCTCTTATATTATGATGTTTTCTTCCTTCTCTTATATTATGATTTCTTCCTTCTCTTATATTATGACTTCTTCTTTCTCTTATATTATGATGCTTTCTTCCTTCTCTTATATTATGATGCTTTCTTCCTTCTCTTATATTATTATGTTTTCTTCAGTCTCTTATATTATGATTTCTTCCTTCTCTTATATTATGACTTCTTCTTTCTCTTATATTATGATGCTTTCTTCCTTCTCTTATATTATGATGCTTTCTTCCTTCTCTTATATTATTATGTTTTCTTCCTTCTCTTATATTATGATGCTTTCTTCCTTCTCTTATATTATGATGCTTTCTTCCTTCTCTTATATTATGATTTCTTCCTTCTCTTATATTATGATGCTTTCTTCCTTCTCTTATATTATGATGCTTTCTTCCTTCTCTTATATTATTATGTTTTCTTCCTTCTCTTATATTATGATGCTTTCTTCCTTCTCTTATATTATGATGCTTTCTTCCTTCTCTTATATTATTATGTTTTCTTCCTTCTCTTATATTATTATGCTTTCTTCCTTCTCTTATATTATTATGTTTTCTTCCTTCTCTTATATTATTATGCTTTCTTCCTTCTCTTATATTATTATGCTTTCTTCCTTCCCTTATATTATGATGCTTTCTTCCTTCTCTTATATTATGATGCTTTCTTCAGTCTCTTATATTATGATGCTTTCTTCCTTCTCTTATATTATTATGATTTCTTCCTTCTCTTATATTATGATGCTTTCTTCTTTGCTCTCTGATATTTTTTGTTTCTGTCATACTATGATGCTTTTTTCTTTCCACTTGTGGACAAACTTCTCGTACAGTCGAGAGTATCCTGAAACACAGAGTACGTCTATAAAGAGGACGAAGTAAAACCAACAGCCCAGCAGCGGAGACATGAAAACAACGAAAAGAAACAAGGAATTGGTAACAAGAGAAAATGTTGACTCAATCCAGTGATGGAACTAATAGCACATACATTAATTTTCAACACTCTCATATTGAGTCAACACTTATAATCTTCCTGCTTCTGTCTCAAACTAAAAATTCCTTTGTCAATACTCTATAATTAGATAGTATCTTTGTCCCTCAAAGCATCCTATAACCTTGAATGCACTCATCATCTTTGTCCTTCAAAGCATTCTATGATCTTAAATGGACTCATCACCAGTTGATGATACCCCTATTCCACATTACAAGGCTGAGGACATCACTTTAGAAGTTTCTGAGCTTGGCAGATTGGGGAAAGGAACTTGTAACTCAACTTCTGATATGACTTCTTTATATCTCAAAAATGAAACCCGTTAATAGACGATTCAGTATGGCTTCCATGACATATAAACACACTATAGAAACCACTAAATCAGCATCTTTATTGACTCGATTCCTCAAAATACACAATCTCTTTATAAATATCCCACCTATTCCATAAAATAGAATTTGCAGCATGTTACAACAATCAAAATCAAGTCCTCATATGAGGACATAACGAATACTGAATAATAATGGAATTGATAGTTTCTTTCGAACTAAGTAATGAGTACGAGTAACGATACTTTGAGTGACATTATTGCATCAGTGCGAGTAGCTATGAGAGTCCATTGTAAGCGAAGGGACATCTCAGACATCCACATTGGCCCTGTTTACACGTTCGGAAGTGAGTGACACTTCAACACAACAAACACAATTAGCACACATTTGTTTGAGGGCGACGAAAGAAGGCGGACGAAGGCAAACACCAAACAAGTGGGATGGAACGAGATGGTTTGTTTAAGAGACGACAGCTCATCAATACATTCAGATTGAAATATCACTGCTAGCAGGGGGTATTTTAAAAATATATACGTATACATACTTGGTACACATAACTAGGTATACATACGCAGCCCTTGGTACCCATAAGAACCCCCTCTGGTACACACACAAAGCCCTTTGTACACGTACAAATCCTTTGGTACTCATACAAATTGTCTGGGAGATATACAGCACCTTTGGTACAAATTGTGTGGTACTCATACAAAGCCCTTGATACACATACAAATAGTTTAATACACAGACAAAGCCTTTGGTACAAATTGTTTCGAACTCATCAAAGCCTTTGGTACCCGTAAGAACCGCTTGGTACCCATAAGAACCGCTTGGTACACAGACAGAGCCATTGGCACCCATACAAAACCCTTGATACACACACACACACACGCACACAAAAGTCCATAAAGCTGAAGCGATACTGTGAACGCAAAGAAAACTCCCGCTAGTGTTATAATACTGATTGCCCATAGGACCCATAAAGTAATCAACAGAAGGCGTGGCAATAGTTACGCACCAGCCCCACAAAGCAATACGTCAGGTATTTGTTGTAGTCGGATATGACCGAGCATGACGGCATATTTGCTACGCCATATTTTTCTTACTACACTTTCGAGGAGGTGGAGGAGGGGGATGTAAGGCGACTAAATAAAAAATGGGGATCAAAGGAAAAATTTGCCTAATACCCGTAATTTGTGTGCAGCACATGCAATATAATTTGTAGTCCAATTTGTGCATTGTCTGTAAATAAATATGAAAATATTAAAATCACAAACAAACGGAACGGAGCAGAGCCACACAGAGCAAGAGAGGGATAGACAGACGAGTGGGTGGGTGGGTGGTTGTATGAGTGTATATCGGTGGTTAAACAGAGAAACAAACAGACAGACAAAGCCTTTGTGAGAAATTGCCAGTTTTTTAGTGAACAATTGCTGGTTCGCTGCCTACCTGACAATCACATCCAGAGTCAAAGTCTTGCTGGATGTCTGTTTAACTGAATAACTGACTGACTGACTGACTGAATGACTAAATGACTGACTGAATGACTAACTGAAAGGCTGACTGAATGACTGACTGAATGACTAAATGACTGACTGACTGACTGGATGACTGAAAAACTGCCTTTCTGTGTGTCCAATGCTCTCCTCCTCCGTCCCTCCTGCCTTCTTCTTTCTCCAGTTGAGCGTTTTTCTAACGTTTTTTTATGCAGCAGAGCGAGTGTAGTGGAAAAAGTGCATTTTTCTTTCCTTTATAATTTCTTTTAACTTACGCCAACAACAACAACAAGAGCGCCAACAACCACAGCAGTGTCAGCAGCAACAACAACAACAACAACAACAACAAAGGTCAACAATATAACTTGCACTTGTCTGTATTCTCTCAGTTGACAAGGTAAAAAACGCAGCAAAAACTTTTAAAAAAAATTCAAAAAGAAAATAAACAATTTTCTTTAAATATGAAAAAATTTTTTATAAAAAATAAAGGAAAATAACACAACAAATAAATAAAAAGTAAAATAAAAATTTATCTCTTTGTGTCTCTCATTCATTTTCTTTGCTGTTTGCATTCCATGCCCATTTCCAATGCGAAAGGAAAACGGATTATTTCAATTAGCATGCAATTTTCATTGTCATAGTTGTTGTTGTTGTCGTCACTGTTGTTGTTGTTGTTGTCATTGGTGTTGTTGCTTTTGTAATTGGTGTTGTTGCTTTTGTAATTGGTGTTGTTGCTTTTGTAATTGTTGTTGTTGTTGTTATACTTCAGCAACATGCATCCTTGAAATCAAGTGTTACCTTGCACACAATTTTGGTATTTAATTGCATTCAGAGAGGAAAGGGGCGATGATGAGACGAGATGGATGGGGCAATGGAGATAGAGAGGATGATTGATATGGAGAGAGCAATGGAGATAGAGAGGACGATTGAAATGGAGATAGAGACGATTGAAATGGAGATAGAGAGGACGATGGCGAATAAGATGGAAAAGGCAGTGGTGATGGAGCGAACGCTGGTGATGGGAGAGGGCGATGGATATGGAGAGGGCAATGGCGATGGTGATAGAGAAGACGGTTGAGATGGAGAGGGTAATGCAGACTAAGAGGGCAATGGAGATGCAGAGGGCAATGGAGATGAAGATGGCGAAGGAGATGAAGAGGGCAATGGAGATGAAGAAGGCACTACAGAAGGGCAATGCAGATGAAGAGAGCAATGCAGCCGAAGAGGGCGCAAGATATGAAGAGGGCAATGGAAATGAAGAGGGCAATGCAGACGAAGAGGGCAATGGAGATAAAGAAAGCACTACAGAAGGTGAGGGAAATGTAGATGAAGAGGGTAATGTAGATGAAGAGGGTAATGCAGATAGAGAGGGCAATGTCGATGTCGGTGAAGAGGGCAATGTTGACGTCGATGTCGATAAAGCTTGAGAGGGCGATTGATATATAGAGGGTGAGGGTGAGAGACACACACGTTCAGGCGGCACTGATGGCGCTAAAATTGCAGTACAGCGCCACCACTGGGCCAGGCGCGTCCAAAGGCCTTAATTTTAATTGAGCTTTCCAGCGAAGCCACTCAGCCAACGAGCCAGCGAGCCAGCTAGTGTCTGTGCGTTTCTTTGCCAGTCAGTCTGTATGTGGTTGTGTGCGTGTGCACATAACTCAATTGCTTGTATGCATGTGAATGAATGTGTGTGAATGCAGTCATCGGACACCCCAGTAGGGAAAAGCTGACGTTCAATGCGAAAAGTGAAGCGAGTGAATACAGATTTGATTTTTGATTACGTTTTATTGAATTCAAAATACTTCAGTTGGAGTCGGAGTTCGAGTCAAAGTTTGAGTCAGGTCGGAGTTTGAGTCAAAGCTTGAGTAAGAGTCGGAGTCAAACTTGGAATCAGAGTTGCAGTCGGAGTTCAAGGCAGAGTCGGAGTTTGAGCCAGAATCGCAGTTGGAGTCAGAGTTGCAGTTCGAGTTCAAGTCGCAGTTGGAGTCAGAGTTGGAGTCGGAGTTCAAGGCAGAGTCGGAGTTTCAGTCGGAATCGCAGTTGGAGTCGGAGTTCGAGTCAAAGTTGGAGTCAGAGTTAATGTTGGGGTCAGAGTGGATTCGCAGTTCGGCTCAAAGCTGGAGTGAGAATCGCAGTTGGAGTCAGAATCGCAGTTGGAGTCATAATCGCAGTTGAATCAGGACCGCAGTTGAATCAGGACCGCAGTTGGAGTCAGGATTGCAGTTGAATCAGGACCGCAGTTGGAGTCATGGATTTGATCATGGATGTCCACGAGAACAACTTTGCTCTAAATTTTCACACTAATTTTGGGCTGTTGAAAATGTTCTCGATGATTTTTATTTATTTGGTTTTGGGTTCAAAGACGAAACGTTCCATTTCCTACTGGGATGCAGTATTCGCAACGCAGACACACTACTTGCAGCAGCATGGAAATATGTGGCGCTGCTGATGGTGGCGTTGTCAAAGGCGACGTCATTTTGTATCTCATTAAACTTCAATTAATAATTTTCACTTTTTGTTGTTGTAGTTGCAGTTGTCAGAGTGGTTGTTGTCGTAGTGGTCGCAGTTGTTGTTGTTGTCGTCGTTTCTGTTTTAATTGTATTTGTTTTCATTTTTTACACAATTGTTAATTAACATTTTGAACAATTGAGCAGCTTATCATGTGGGTTCGCTTAACTAATTCTGGTTTGGAATGCGTTGTTGTTGTTAGTGATGATGGTGTTGGTGTTGTTGCAGTTGTATTTGACCATGTCTATAATGTTTTTCATACTATTGTTTGCACATATTGTCATTGATATTTTCGTTAGTTTTCCTGTCATTTCAGAATCTTTTACGGAGATTCAAATTGAAGTCCAAAAAGATTCGCAAAGAATTCCAATCGATTGCCCAAAAGATTCACATTTAATTCACAAAAGATTCGAATTCAATTCACAAAAGATTCGAATTCAATTCACAAAAGATTCGAATTCCATTCGCGAAAGATTCGAATTGAATTCAAAACGAATTCGCAGTGGATTCACAATGGAGTTGAAACAGTTTCAAATTAAATTCAAAAAAGATTCAAAAAGAAATCGCAACAGATTCAAATTGATTCACAAAAGATTCCAAATGACTTCGCATAAGATTCTAAATCACTTTGCAAAAGATTCAAAAAGAAATTGCAAAATATTCGTACTGAATTCATAAATCATTCTAATTGAATTCGCACAAGATTCCATTTAATTCCCAAAAGATTCAAATTGAATTCACAAAAGACTCAAAAATAATTTGGTACAAATTCGAAGTGAATTTGTGTACCATTCAAACTGAATTCGTGTACGATTGAAATTGAATATGATTCAAACCTAATTCGAATAGGATTCAAACACCATTCGAATATGATTCAAAGACCATTCGAATTTGACTCAAAGACCATTCGAATACGACTCAAACCCCATTTGAATAGGATTCAAACACCATTCGAATATGATACAAAGACAATTCGAAAATGATTCAAAGACCATTCAAATATGATTCAAACACCATTCGTATATGATCCAAACACCATTCGAATATGATACAAAGACAATTCGAAAATGATTCAAAGACCATTCAAATATGATTCAAACTCCATTCGAATATGATTCAAGGACCAATCGAATACGACTCAAACCCCATTCGAACACGATTCAAACACCATTCGAATATGATACAGACCCATTCGAATGTGATTCAAAGACCATTCAAATATGATTCAAACCCTATTCGAATGTGATTCAAAGACCATTTGAATATGATTCAAACACCATTCGAATATGACTCAAAGACCATTCGAATATGATTCAAACCCAATTCGAATATGATTCAAAGACCATTCAAATATGATTCAAACTCCATTCGAATATGATTCAAGGACCATTCGAATACGACTCAAACCCCATTCGAATACGATTCAAACGCCATTCGAATATGATACCATCCCCATTCGTATGTGTTTCAAAGACCATTCCAATATGATTCAAACCCTATTCGAATGTAATTCAAAGACCATTTGAATATGATTCAAACACCATTCGAATGTGATTCAAAGACCATTCAAATATGATTCAAACCCTATTTGAATAGGATTCAAACACCATTCGTATGTGATTCAAAGACCATTCGAAAATGATTCAAACACCATTCGAATGTGACTCAAAGACCATTCAAATATGATTCAAACTTCATTTGAATATGATTCAAGGACCATTCGAATACGACTCAAACCCCATTCGAATACGGTTCAAACACCATTCGAATATGATACAAACCCCATTCGAATATGATTCAAGGACCAATCGAATACGACTCAAACCCCATTCGAACACGATTCAAACACCATTCGAATATGATACAGACCCATTCGAATGTGATTCAAAGACCATTCAAATATGATTCAAACCCTATTCGAATGTGATTCAAAGACCATTTGAATATGATTCAAACACCATTCGAATATGACTCAAAGACCATTCGAATATGATTCAAACCCAATTCGAATATGATTCAAAGACCATTCAAATATGATTCAAACTCCATTCGAATATGATTCAAGGACCATTCGAATACGACTCAAACCCCATTCGAATACGATTCAAACGCCATTCGAATATGATACCATCCCCATTCGTATGTGTTTCAAAGACCATTCCAATATGATTCAAACCCTATTCGAATGTGATTCAAAGACCATTTGAATATGATTCAAACCCCATTCGAAAGTGATTCAAAGACCATTCAAATATGATTCAAACCCTATTCGAATGTGATTCAAAGACCATTTGAATATGATTCAAACACCATTCGAATATGACTCAAAGACCATTCGAATATGATACAAACCCCATTCGAATGTGATTCAAAGACCATTCAAATATGATTCAAACCCTATTCGAATGTGACTCAAAGACCATTCGAATATGATTGAAAGACAATTAGAATACGACTCAAACCACATTTGAATAGGATTCAAACACCATTCAAATAGGATTCAAACACCATTCAAATATGATTCAAACCCCATTCGAATATGATTCAAACCCCATTCAGCTGCCAAGGCGCTATTATTATACAGGATCACAACATTCCAGCAACTTCGGAAACCGTTTTCTTAACGTCTCGCTACCACTCTGAACTAATCTATTTAATGGCCACTTTTGCACTTACGATGATTGAACGAGAAGTGCAAGAAAGCATTCTAAACTTTGTATCGATTATTTTCATGCACACATTTTAGAATCAAGTTCAACAACAGACGCGAATGTGCCAAAATTCGAGATGAGAAATAGCACTCGTAAAACTGAAAATGTATCTACCAGTGCACACATCATGATACAGTTGTGGGCTGATGGGGGGTGGGGTGGATTGGAGGGTTAGATGAGGATAGTCAATGTCAGAAAGGCCAATGCAAACAATTACTCATAACTGCTGCTTCTGCTGCTGTTGCTGTCCCTGCTGCTACGCTGTTACTATCGCAGAAGGATTGACTTACAAAGATGCAGCAAGATGATACATACGTCTACGAGTATGTGCATATCTATGTACAGTGTGTGCATATCTATGTACAGTGTGTGCATATCTATGTACAGTGTGTGTATATATCTATATATATTACACGTATGCATGTATATATGCACTTGAACTATGGAGGAAATTACGAGCAGTGCAAGTGCAAGGCTGCTTTAGGGCACACCCCCACAAGTGCAAGTGCAAGGTTGGCATGGTTGCGTACAAACCAAGCCGCCACCAGCCGAGTAGTTCGTATGGCACAGAAATGTGACCGCATCGAATGTGAGCAAGGTTGCCTGCCATGCCGGTGAAAGTGGCAGGGAATCTGCGGTACTAGCATGTACGGCAATCGGTGTGGCTACTGCTATACTCCGATGAACGGATGAACGCAGAGCAGCCACCGGCAATAAGGAAGCAAGCAAGCAGCCAGGCAGCCAGGCAGGCATGCATGCCAGCACACATCTTGGCTTACCATTTTGGCATAATTAAAAGGAAGGCGGTGTGGTTACGGTTACGGTTACGGTGTTACGTTATCGGTCTTGATTTTAATATTAATTGGAAAAAGGCATCCGCCACTGGTGTGCATTGGACACGACACGTGTGCATGATTTGAATTTTGCACAAGTAACCTTGAATCTGGCGGCGGGGGGAGGGGGACAAACACATACGCACGAATACACCTACGCATAATTTGATGTGTAGTACACGCACCAGAGGTGCAATGAAGACGACTCTAATCGAAATGGCATGTTCTTGAAATACACAATTGTGCAACAGGATGTGAGGATGGAAGAAGGAAGTGTGTGAAAGTGCGAGTGTTTGTGTGTTTTTGTGTGAAGGAGTGAGTTGCTGTTTGAGGTGGGCGCAACAAATCTCACAAATGTCAAAACACACAAGACACAGGACAGAGACAGAGGCCGACAGCAAAAAGGACACATCAAGAAATATAATTCCTCATTTAATTTAATGGATGCAGGGCAGGCCGGAAAAGTGTCAGAAAAATCTGGAAATTCCAGTTACATGAACGCAACTACTGACCACAAACACAAGGGCGGGCACACATGTTGGCTACTCAATTCAATTCAACACCTTGCGCGACGCATCCGCTTCCGCATCCTTGCCTGGGCGAATGACGAGGAACACACACACACGCACTGGCGCTGGCTCGAAGGCTGTCACAAGGCTGGCAGAGAATTGCTATGCAAACAGGAGGCGCGGTGAGTGCCCGTTAAAGCCTCCCCCAATACACCGGCGTCAGCGTCAGCGTGAAAATGAGGAAAAACAAAATCACATTAAAATTGTTATTGATAAGAGAAGCACACATAACTCATACTCAGGACGGGCGCTCCAACTCAGGCCGGAGCTCACACTTACGCCCGCCCGCACGCACGCACGCACGCATGCACGCACACAAGTCACAGTAATTTGAACATGTCAACAAACATTTTGCTCAAAATGTCATTCATTGCCTGTCACAGCGAATGGTGGAGTTAGGCATCACAGCCCCACCTCGCCTTACCACAGCATGCTACCCTTGAGAAGGGGCTGTACACACCACGAAGCACTTCCTCACCACACAGCCCCTCCTCGCAACACCAGGCAGCCTCTGCATACCACACAGACCCAACACACACCACACAGATCGTCTTCTTCGCATAGTCCTTCCTCACAACACCACGCAGACCGATCTTCCTCACCACACAACTCAGAGCCCCTCCTCACCGCAACACACCACACACAGCCCTCTGCTCACCACGGCCGCCGCTTCATATTTTATTCCATGCATAATAATTTTCATATTTTTAATCTATATTAAAATCAAATAGAAAATCAAAGAAAACAACAACCAAAAAAACAGCAACGAAACAACCAATAAAAAAAAAACCAACAACACTCCAGAACAAAAATAAAGCAGTAGCAGCAACAACAACAACAACAACAACAACAGGGAAATAAAAATGAAACTGGAAAAAAACACAAGTTGTCAAATATTTTTTATGCTGTGCTCTCTTAGCAAATTACTTTTGGACTTTGAGTTGGATTAACCTTTTGTGCACCTGGCTATGCCGCTACAACGGTACAACGCGCCAGGCCAGCGCACACACACGGACACATTCAACAAATTCAATATGTCAAATGGGCAGGAAGGAAGGATGCGTAGCACAACAGCGCCAGCCAAATATGCATGAATAGACAGATGAATGGTTGGGCGGGCGGCTGGCGGGCAGTTCTGTTCGTTGCCTGTTAGGAAGGTTAGTTAGTTGGAACGTTGTTTTGTTTGGTTTGATTTGGTTTGGTTTACTTTTTTAGTTGACTTCGCCACGGGCAAGGCAGGGTTGCCACCAACACCACCAACACTTTGCTGGAGTTGACGAAGGCATCTGGTGCAATTTCGGGGACTTCAAGCAGGAATGTTCACATTTCTTTTTAAATCATATTTAAATTATATTCCAATATTGTTGCAGTGATATTTGAATCATATACGAATGTTATTTGAATCATTTACGAATGATATTTGAATCATTTACAAATGATATTTGAATCATATAGAAATGATGCTTCAAATCATACTCAAATGATATTCGTAAGTATTTCCGTCATATTTGAATCATTTGCGAATCATATTTGAATCATATAGAAATGATGCTTAATATTCGAATGATACTCGTAAGTATTTCACTCATATGTGAATGTTGTTTGAATCATTTGCGAATGATATTTGAATCATATAGATATGATGTTTCAAATCATATTCAAATGTTACTCGTAAGTATTTCAGTCATATGTGAATGTTATTGACTCGTGTACGAATGATATTTGAAGCTTATATGAATGTTTTATTTGTATCATATACGAATGATACGTAATTTCACTCATATGTGAATGTACTTCGAATCATATGCGAATGATGCTTCAAATCATATTCGAGTAGTACTCGTAAGTATTTCACTCATATGTGAATGTACTTCGATTCATATTGAAATAATATTCGCAAGGATTTCACTCATATTTGAAGCTACTTAAATCCTGGACGATTGTTATTTGAATCTTATATGAATGTTTTATATGAATCATATGCGAATGATGCTTCAAATCATATTCGAGTAGTACTCGTAAGTATTTCACTCATATGTGAATGTTATTGACTCGTGTACGAATGATATTTGAATCTTATATGAATGTTTTATTTGAATCATATACGAATGATACGTAATTTCACTCATATGTATGTGAATGTAATTCGATTCATATTGAAATTATATTTGCAAGGATTTCACTCATTTTTGAAGCTACTTAAATCTTGTACGAATGTTATTTGAATCTATTAGGAATGTTTTATTTGAATCATATGCGAATGGTACTTCAAATCATATTCGAGTAGTACTCGTAAGTATTTCACTCATATGTGAATGTTATTGACTCGTGTACGAATGATATTTGAATCTTATATGAATGTTTTATATGAATCATATGCGAATGATGCTTCAAATCATATTCTAATGACACACACACGTATTTCACTCATGTGCGATGTCATTTGAATCATATACGAGTGTTATTTGA
Organism: Clusia tigrina; assembly: GCA_920105625.2. Classification (NCBI taxonomy): domain Eukaryota; kingdom Metazoa; phylum Arthropoda; class Insecta; order Diptera; family Clusiidae; genus Clusia; species Clusia tigrina. The sequence goes on from OV050032.1 coordinate 177,046,137, forward strand.
ATAATATTTTGAATCATATTCGAATGATGTTTGATTCATACACGAATAATGTGTTGAATCACATTGCAATGATGTTTGAATCACACTCAAATGATGTTTGAATCACATTGCAATGATATTTAAATCACATTGCAATGATGTTTGAATCACATTCCAATGTGAGTTAAATCATATCATATATAACACATAAGCGAATGTTCCTGCCGAATAATATAGCAATATTTTTCTTTCGATGACTCGTACTACACGCGTATTTTGACAGTTTAAGGTAGTAGCACTCTCTCTCTCTGAGTCGTGCTACTACCATTTTCCATCATGGTCGAAGTATTGACATGTATTTTAATGTGGGTCCGAGGAGGAGGTCGAGACGGTTTTCCACCTCTTATGTCAGTGCTCATCCTTGAGCAAAAGAAGATTCGCACCTTTGGTGCACCATTTCTTACAAGCCTGATAGAGCTGTCATCCTTTAATATTAGGGACATAGCAAGGTTCATCAAACTATCAGGATGGTTTCCAGCAACATAATGGGGGAGTTGTGCCTGTCCTTGCGCTGACTATCAGCATCACAAGAAAGAGAAGTTTTTAGTCAGTATTTAAACGGCGCCACACCGTGTGATTCTAGGCGGCCAATCCTACCTACCTACCTACGGAATATATAGCCCCGGTCGAATCCCTGCCTTGGTCTCGCCATATGTTAGTTACATGTCCTGTCAGGATACTTTGTTGGAAAAAATTTGTTGTTTTGGAATGGTTGGCAACTCTGTCCGTGCTGCATATTTTGTACGCCTGTATAAGCCTATGAGCCGGTGTCAGTACCGGTGTCGTCAATGCCGGTACCGCGTTGCCGGTGATGGTGCCAGTGCTGTTGCCGGCCCCCCTGCCTCTGACTATGACTGTGATGTGATGTGCATGTTGCGGCGCTGTCATTTTGTCAGTTTGTCATTTTCATTACACAAACGAATGAGCAAGCAAGCAAACGTAATCGACTTGTGACACCGATTTTGTGATTGATTGTTGAATTGCTTTGACAGTTGTCAAACAATTGATCAAATCGCGTTTACTGCGTTATATGATAACATGGGAGAGCAACACAGTATAGTTGTGGGAGGCAGGTGGAGGCTGGTGGAGGAAGGTGCAGGGAGGTATCACAGCCGGCGGCAGAGGTGCAGCGACAGCAACAGGCGCCCATAAACGCACGCACCTTAGTCTCTGATTCTTTGTTTGTGTTGATATAGTGTTTTATTTCTTATATGACAACAAAAATGACGCGAAGTGACCGCCGCCGCCATCAACAGCAGCGACGGCGGCACCAGCAACGGCGGCAGCAAGTATCAATATTGTTATTGGAAGTAGCAGGGAATTAGCTTTCAACATATTTATTTATTTATTTTATACACATGCACGCACGCACACACGCACACTCCTCACACACACCCATACACCCACACATACGCTAAAGAAGGCGATATGGCTAAGTACCACACAGTAACTGGCAACAATGTCCCATGTAACAGCGTTTTTAGGGTTATATTTGTAGGTGTCAAACCCCGCCCACTTAGCACTTACGATTATGTATCGAGAGAGAGAGAGAGAGAGTGGGAGGAAGCACTCCAGCACACCGATTGATACTGATTTGAACGTGCGTGCCACGACCCCAAGCAAGCAGTCAAGCAGTCAAGCAGTCAGGATACACGCCATTCAGTTGCGTGGGCCGCCCTGCATATGGTGGCGCTATTTTTAGTTACCGTCAAATATCACAGCACTACTCAAATGTCACACCCACATGCCGCCCGTTTAGTGTATATCCGCATGTAAATGAAAGTTCGTGTACAGGCTGTCAATGTCACGTAGACGCACCGTTGTTCCGCCGCGACCATGATTGCTTCCATTTCGAAAGGGGTGAAGTCAGGAAAATTGGTCTACGGGAAATCACAACCACCGAAAGTAATTAAAGCTAAAAAAAGAACAGCACCACTCTGGCATGTCAAACATGAGTACCACCGCCGATATAGGAGCAGGTATTACAAATAAGTGAGACCCTCAACAACAACCCTCACAAGAAATAGCCGAATTTTAAACATGTTTACAAATTTCCAGCTGAATTGCAGTGGCGTCTCCTCCCCCAATACACGTTTCCACTCGATATTCAGTTAACTCAGCTCAGTCTCAAACACTGGAAATTACACAGGATCTCAGGAGTCAAATACGCCTCAGTTCAAATTTACCTATTGACTCACTCTCAAATCTTCCACACTTGATATCAACTTGGTCTCAAGTCGATTTACTACTATTTCTAATCTCAAATATCCAACACTAAATTCAGAGAAGTATTGACAGAGGGCTCAAATCTCCCGCACTTGACATCAACTTGCACTCAAGTCCTTCTACTACAATATTCTCAAATCTCCAACACTTCATAAGCTTATCTCAATCTCAAATCTCTTGGTACTAACTGAACCTCAAAATTCGTATACGACTCATACCTCACTCTCAAATCTTCCACACTTGATATCAACTTGGTCTCAAGTCGATTTACTACTATTTCTAATCTCAAATATCCAACACTAAATTCAGAGAAGTATTGACAGAGGGCTCAAATCTCCCACACTTGACATCAACTTGACCTCAAGTCCTTCTACTACAATATTCTCAAATCTCCAACGCTTCATAAGCATACCTCCATCTCAAATCTCCAACACTTGGACCAACTGAAACTCAAATTCATATACTACTCATACCTCACTCTCAAATCTCCCACACTTGAACTCAAATCGATCTCAATTATATTTTCTATTCCCAAATATCCACCCTTATATTAACAGAAGTCTCAAATCTTCCACTTATGATAGAAATTTAGAGTCTCGTCCTGATTTACCACTTCCAAATCTCCAAGGAATAAGAAAGTAGTTTTCGACCATCTTCACGATTCTGAATTCTTCTTCCCTGACGCGATTTCAGTTCGAACCATAGCAAAACTGAAGGGTGCCGCCTACGAAAACTTCAACCACAATTGTAGTCTAACATACTTGTTAACAATCGCGGGTTACACCGAAACTACGAAACTACACCATATTGCGAGGAATATTCGTTATGTGACATATGCACATGGCTGAGCGTTCATGTAGCCAGTATGTGGCAGGATATTTGTACTATCGCTACTATGTTGCACGATATCTGTTTATATGTATATATTTGTCGCTTATCGCGTATTGCTATCCTACAATTTTGTCGCATGTGGTTTGTCGCTTATGGTTTGTCGCTTATGATTTGTCGCTTTTGGTTTGTCGCTTATGATTTGTCGCTTATGGTTTGTCGCTTTTGGTTTGTCGCTTATGGTTTGTCGCTTATGGATTGTCGCTTATGGTTTGTCGCTTTTGGTTTGTCGCTTATGGTTTGTCGCTTATGGTTTGTCGGTTATGATTTGTCGCTTATGATTTGTCGCTTATGGTTTGTCGGTTATGATTTGTCACTTATGATTTGTGGCTTATGATTTGTCGCTTATGGTTTGTCGCTTATGGTTTGTCGGTTATGATTTGTCGCTTATGATTTGTCGCTTATGGATTGTCGCTTATGGTTTGCCGGTTATGGTTTGTCGGTTATGATTTGTCGCTTATGGTTTGTCGCTTATGATTTGTCGCTTATGATTTGTCGCTAATGATTTGTCGCTAATGATTTGTCGCTTATAGTTCCTCGCTATTGTACAATTAGGTCGCTTATCGCGTGTCGCATTGATGTGTGGCGACACTTACGCTACCTAATAATGCGTCCTTTACGACATTCTATAGACCAAGCGCCCAATGACTTCCTCCTCTGCTAAATACGAATATGAAATATTTACTTTGAAGAGAGCAGTTAGCACCCATCGAGAAGGTCATCCATTGTCCATCACGAAAGTCGCCCATTGTCCATCGAGCAGGTCACCCATTGACCATCGAGAAGGTCACCCATTGACCAAACAGATGGGTTCTTTGGAAGACTTCGAAAGATGGAACACTCACAGGATTAAGCGAATCACGTTGAGCGGAGATTATGAGATGAGAAACTGATTGAATCGAAAGGAAGAATGTTAATATCTAAGGCGGGTCCTTCTTGTCGCAACGCTCTCGCGCAGAGCTCTACAAATTAGCTCCAACGATTTATTTATCTTCTTTATTATTATTTAATTTAATTTAATTTTTTTTGTTTTGTTATTTATTTTCATTTTTATTGCATACCATTTGCAAAAGTTTATGTTGAAATATGTTTGTTTTGTTTTTACAAGTTTCTGCCGCAGTTCGAGAGTTTCGCGTTGTTGCTGTACCTGCAAAATCAGGTATTTCTGTTCTATTGTGAGGCATGGAATGGCCTGGCATGGGAGTGCTTGCTTGGTACGCGAGAGAGATACGAGTGAGTATCTTATCTTGATACCATACCATAACATACCATACCCTACCATACACTACCATACACTACCTACCTACCTATCTACCTACTATTACGTCTCCGTTATTTGTTGTTGTTGCTGCTGCCGTTGTTGTTGCTTGTTTGTTTGTTGTCCTTACCTACATTTCTTGTTTTATCACTGAACTTTTATTATTTATTTATTTATGTCGAGTTTTAAAGCTTCTTCAGAGATTGCGTCTCATTACTCATACGCCTCGGCAGGTCAGTTCGTTGTGTGTGTGTGGGCCTGCATGCGGATGAGTGTGGCTGTGTTTGTGTGTGTTTTGCTGTATGCTACTGCCTAATTTACTTTGTCCTTGGTAGCCATTTTGCACAATTGCAATTGAATTGTTGTGTGGTCAGGGTCAGGGTATGGGTATGGGTATGGTTATAGGTATTGTTATAAGGATGGTTATAGAGTTATGGTTATAGAGGTATGGTTATAGAGGTATGGTTATAGGTATAGTTATAGGTATGGTTAGAGGTATGGTTATAGGTATAATTATAGGGATGGTTATAGAGGTATAGTTATAGAGGTATGGTTAAAGAGGTAGGATTATATTGGCATGGTTATAGGTATAGTTATAGGTATGGTTATAGAGGTATGGTTATAGAGGAATGGTTATAGAGGTATGGTTATAGAGGTATGGTTATAGAGGTAGGATTATATAGGCATGGTTATAGGTATAGTCAAAGGAATGCTTATAGAAATATGGTTATAGGTAAAGTTATAGTGATGGTTATAGAGGTATGGTTATAGAGGTATGGTTACAGAAGTATGGTTATAGAGGTATGGTTACAGAAGTATGGTTATAGAAGTATGGTTATAGGTATAGTTATATGTATGGTTAGAGGTATGGTTATAGGTACGGGCATGGGTATAGGTATGGGTATGGATATGGATATGGATATGGATATGGGTATGGGTAAGGGTAAGGGTATGGGTAAGGGTATGGGTGTGGGTGTGGGTGTGGGTATGGGTGTGGGTGTGGGTATGGGTATGGGTATGGGTGTGGGTGTGGGTGTGGGTGTGGCTGTGGGAGTGAGTCTGGGTATGAGTATCAGTGATGACTATGACTATGAGTATGATTATGACTATGAGTATCAGTATGAGTATGAGTATGAGTATTAATATGAGTCTTAGACTGGGTATTGTTATGGATATCGGTATGACTCCGAGTTAGTGAATGGGTCTGGTCTGGGGGGCCGCGTTGGGTATAAATGAAAGTAAGCGCCAGTACTTTTGGGGTATAAATGAAAGTAAGCGCCAGTACTTTTGGGGTTTCATTGCTCTCAAAGGCTTGCTGCTTCCAGCGAAAGAGAATCCCACTCCAAAACCATCATAGCATACCAAATCGCATCCTATCTTGTGCTTTCCTGTTCTACCCTGTCATGTCTGTCCTCTCCTCTCCTGTAATGTTGTGTGCTGTTGTGTGCTGTCCTGTCCTCTCCTGTCCTGGCTGTCCTCTCCTCTTCCGTTATGTTATGTTGTGTCCTATCCTCTCCTGTCCTGTCCTGTCCTGCCCATCCACCATTCCACTCCTTCTCCGCTGTGTGCTGACCTGTCCGTTGCCTCACACTCCCCCGTCCTTTGGTCGATCATTGTATTCATGCAATTTTAATGGCACTGAAGTGCTCACAGAAATTCCTTGGAAAATATCTTTTGTGTTTTGCAACCTTTCTTCCCTCGTATGCTCGCAGGCTCGCATTATGCGCATTGTTTGTCATCTTTTGCGTTCTCATTTGGAATGTAGTTATGCAGTAAATTTTGTAAACAAAAATAATAATGCAACAAGAAAAGAGAAGGAGGAAAGACTCTTCCCTGGGTCTGGGGAATCGTTTTTCTTATTTTCCTTTCTTTGCTCGTTTTTCTGTTGACTTTTTGATTGCCTGCATCTGAAACGCATTATAATTTCATATCGTCTTCGTTTGCTCTTCTGTTTGCCGTACTCCTATTTTCACGGTCATGACCAATGATAATTGAGGAAGTCAACGTAATCGCCTACCCAGGAAGCCAGCTTGGCGGAAACATGCTACCAGCAGGCGCACAGTTTGTGGTGAGTGGCGCCGCATCAAGGCACCGAGGGAGAGATGCCGTTGCAATTTCAAGTGCCAGTGCAATTTCCTTCAACCCACTCAGGTTAGAAGGACGTGGTGGCGCCTAATAAGGCATATTGTGATATTAGCAATCTCTGCATTCACTCGCCGTAGAAGTTAGCCAAGGAAAGAATTCAATGAGGGAATTGGTAGGAAGACGTTGCAAAAAGTAATTTCCTTTAATCAAGTTTGGTTTGGTGAGGTTCCAGAAGCAACGCAGAAGGAGACTCACTTGAAAAATAAGCTCGACTATGCTACCAAGATGGGAGCGACAGTGAACTGCATGACTACTTTGAAGTTCTTAGAATGTATCATTTTATACACTTAATTATTGTAAAGGCTAAAGATTTATAAGAAATATTATAACGGTCGCTATAAAATTGAAAGATTTATAAGAAATATTATAAGAGTCGCTATAAAGTTGAAAGGTTTATTACAAATATTATAAATGTCGCTATGAAGTGGAACGATTTGTCAGAACTATTATAAATGTCGTTATAAAGTACAAACATTTATAAGAAATATTATAAGTGTCGCTATAAAGTTGACAATTTTATAATAAACATTACAATTATAACATTTACAATTATAAAAAAACATTATAAAGTGAAAACTTTTATAAAGTGAAAACTTTTAATATTTATTATTAGTGACATCACTATAAAGGTTAAAGATTTATAAGAAATATTATAAGTGTCATAATCATATCATTTCAAATTTCGCAGGTTTATAAGATGCATTTAAAAAGGATTATTATAAAGTTGAAAGTTGTATAAGAAACATTCCAAGTGTCATTGAAATTCTTAGATTTATAAAAAACATATAAAAGCTTTTATAAAGTTGAAAGGTTCAAAAATTTACTATCAATGACATCACAAAGTATAAAAAATTTCATTACACAGCTTCAAGATTTATAAGAAATATAATTATAAGACACTATAAGTTTCATTATAAAGTTAGCCGTTTGATAAGAAACATTATAAAAGTCGATGTCAGATTAACTGTTAAAGATTGCTCTACAGCTTTTATAAAGTTTTTATACAGTGAGAATGTTCTTTTGAAAAGGTAAACGTTTTTATAGAACTTGTTACAAGATTTTATAAAGCTTGTGCAAAGTTTTCATACAACTCGTACAAAATATTTATAGAACTTGTATAAAGTTTTTATTGAGAATGTATAAAATATTTATAGAAACTGTACAAAATTCTTATAGAACTTGTATACAGTTTTTATTGAAATTGCATAAAGTTTTTACAGAACTTGTATAAAGTTTTTATTGAGAATGTATAAAATATTTATAGAAATTGAACAAAGTTCTTATAGAACTTGTATACAGTTTTTATTGAAATTGTATAAAGTTTTTATAGAACTTGTATGAAGTTTTTATAGAGATTGTATAGAGTTTTTATAAAGCTTTTAAAAAGTTTTTATACAACTTGTATAAAGTTTTTAAAGAGCTTGTAGAAAATCATGGCAACAAACATTTTACTCAGACAAAATTTTAACTGGAGCGCTCTATAAGGCGATATAAAAATGACAATTCTGCCCAAACCCTTGCCCAAAGTGGGCGTGGTGGAGAGGAACGTATTTACACACTCGTACATATCTGACCACCATTGTCCAAATGGCCATCGCTTAACCCGCACACCTAATTACGCGTAATTCCCATGTAGAAGCAGTTAATTAATTTTACTCTGATGTGTGGGTGGGTGGGACAACCGCGTCTTCCGCTTTCCTTACTGTTGCTTTTTGGTGTCCTTATATGAAATTTCTTTCCCCTTCCCTCTCTAGCACTCTCTTTCTCCCTCTAACTGCTTTCTCCCTCTCTCTCTCTATCTCTGAAATTCTTTTAACAAACGCTTAACACGACATGTTACGTTGAAATGGCGGGGGCAGGGAGGTGTGGTTGGACCACAACTAAAAGGATTTCAGTGTATCCCTTTTTACAATCAATTAACTTTTTGACCGACAACAAATTACTTTCATTTCACTTCATTACACGTGCCAGCGGCGCACTGCTTGCATGTAAACACTTCCATTTAGCCAAATGCTAAGCAGCGCTTGTTGCTCTCAATCACACACAACGTCAGGGCGAAGTAATGCGCCACCAAAAACAACAGAAAAAAAGAAACGCCCTCCCCCAAAAACTGAGCCACATATTTAAAACAGCAAATTGTGCTCTTCCTCTAAGCCCGCGTTCTCATCAGCACTGCAGCCAAATTGCCCATAAACTTGGCCCGTTCCCTGCGATAAATTTCACGCCCTGCTCAGGGCATTGGCAAGCGGTCAGAGTAGGACAAGCAAGATTAAATGCAGAGGGAATGCAGATGGGGAGAAGGGGTCTGTGTACTCCTTTGCAAGGAACCAATACGACGCAGAGAAATTTGATGAAGGAAGTTTTATAGCGAAATGTCTTCGACTGATATTTGGGAAGCGCAAATGAAGATCTCGTTCGATCTTATACAAAGAAGAGAATATCCTTCTAAAGAGAGAGTGAGAAAGAGACAGGGAGAGAGAGAGAGGGAGCAAGAGAGTGAGAGAGAGAGGGAGAGAGAGGGAGAGAGAGAGAGGGAGAGAGAGGGAGAGATAGGGGGAGAGCGAGAGAGAGAGGGAGGGAGAGAGAGGGAGGGAGAGAGGGAGGGAGAGGAAGGCTTTAAGAGGAGTATAAGGGAGGCTTTAAAAGAGGTATAAGGAAGGCTTTGAGAGGTATAAGGAAGGCTTTAAGAGGGGTATGAGGAAGGCTTTAAGAGGAGTATAAGGAACAATTTAAGGGAGGTATAAGGAAGGCTTTAAAAGAGGTATAAGGAAGGCTTTAAAAGAGGTATAAGGAAGGCTTTAAGAGAGGTATAAGGAAGGCTTTAACAGAGGTATAAGGAAGGCTTTAAGAGAGGTATAAGGAAGGTTTTAAGAGGAGTATAAGGAAGGCTTTAAGAGAGGTATGAGGGAGGCTTTAAGGGAGGTATAAGGAAGGCTTTAAGAGAGGTATAAGGGAGGTATAAGGAAGGCTATAAGGGAGTGGTCTCCTACTGCTCTTTTGGAAGCACAAATTAAGCTCTCTTTCGACCTTATACCAACAGAGTTCCCTACAGGACATTGAAAGAGCGAAAAAGGCGGGTGTGGAGGGAGAGAGAGGGAGATATAAGGAAGGCTATAAGGAGTGGTATTCTACTGCTCTTTCGAAAGCACAAATTAAGCTTTTTTCGACCCTATACAAAGAAAAGAATTTCCTACAGGATATTGAGAGAGAGAGAGAGTGAGAGAGAGAGCCAGAGAGAGTGAGAGACCTAGAGAGAGTGAGAGACCTAGAGAGAGCGAGAGACCTAGAGAGAGCGAGAGACCTAGAAAGAGTGAGAGACCTAGAAAGAGTGAGAGACCTAGAGAGAGAGAGACCTAGAGATAGTGAGAGACCTAGAAAGAGTGAGAGACATAGAGAGAGTGAGAGACCTAGAGAGAGCGAGAGACCTAGAAAGAGTGAGAGACCTAGAAAGAGTGACATAGAAAGCTACGGAACAGAGAAGCAGCCAGCTAGAGAGAGTCAGAGAGATATAAGAAAAGCTTATAAAGAAGTAGTTTTCTACTGCTCTTCCGGAAGCGCAAACGTAGTTCCCTTTCCACCCATTCTGATTACGAAAAAGAGAGTTCTTTTTAGATGGATCATTGTAAAGGTTCAAGATTTATAATCTATATAATATAAATCTTGAAAGGAGTGCTATTCTATTCGTCAGAAGATTAACGCCAGCGAAAACAAAGAAACAAAGCATTAATAGCCAACCAGATGACGCTACTCGAACCTTACAATCGGTCAACGAGAGTCATCGGAAGCCCATTCAAACTACTGAAAAGGAAAGCGATGAAATATTGAAACCCACTATTTTGTGCTTCCAAATACTAAACCGGTTTTGTCACCATCTTTGCCACCATATACTGAATTTATGACGCATTCACATTATGGAAAGGAGTGCAAGGAATCATTCATTGGCAACAAATCTACATATACTCTCACACGAATATTGAGCAGGTTTAGCATTCCTGAAGTTGAACACCCCAACCCCCACACGGCCACACCATTACCGCACTCCTTCCCTTTATGTTAAGCAATAGACCCCGCTAACAACCACAACAGAAGCTACATAAATTGACACCATAGTCAGAGCACAAAAATAAGGACAGAACCAACAACAACAACAACTGGGGAAAAAACCATACAGAACGCGTACAGCGGAGCCTCCACTCGTCATCTCCTGGCGAGACCGACCAGCTGCCCGGCAGCTCAATAGCCTGGAACAGCAGCCGCGCACGGCAGCAGATCAGATCAGCGCAAAGTCTACTGAATGATGATTTGCTTGTGCTTGTGCTGGTGTTGTTGTTGTTGTTGTTGTTGCTGTTAATTTGCGCTATTTTATATCTATTTTTATTTATCTTCACGTTTATATTCAAATTTTGTTCTTGTTGTTGCTGTGAAACACCTTTTTTGCCTTGCCACCACACAAAAAAGAATGTTTTAAAAATACAACAACCATAATTATGGCAACCAAATACAACAACCACAACAATCGCTACAACTACAGCAACTACAACAACAATAAACAACCAGCAAAACCAAGCCAACAATAACAAATAAATCCGAAATACAGTTATTTATACATTCTCACTATAATTAGCAAATTTTCAACTAAATTTAAATAATTGTTCGCGGTTTTTTGTATTTTCTATGCAAACCAGAGTTGCCACCTGTTCTGAAAGAAGAACCACATATACCGCCTCTTTTTTGTTTGCTTAAATTAAATGCCAATTATTTGTAGAACACCCAGTAGGAATTGAGAGCAGCACTTAAAGGATTTCGTTGCTACAGAAATTCTTGGAGGCTGCGGAATTCATTCAAACATTGGAACACCATCGTCATCACAGGTGAAACACCAGGAAGATGTTTGATATGAATACTCTCTGATCTCATTTACCTTACTCTAGCATTTATCTATCATCAATTACCAAATGAAGACAGGACCTTCCTTTGTTTCCTTGTACATCATTGAATAGGTTTTTTATGCAGTTGAAGTTTATTTCCCTTATTTAGACTTTACTTTACTTTAGAGCTTTCTGAGAAAGTATGTTGATTCATAGGAGAAAGTATGTAGCTTCCTTTAGGCATTACCTAGAAGTATGTTGCTTATTTAAGGCACTAGTAAGAATCTTTCCAAATTCATAGGAGAAAATATGTTGCTTACTTAAGACATTACGAAGAGCCATTCATAACTCAAAGGAAAAAATATGTTGCTTACTTAAGACATTACGAAGAGCCATTCATAACTCAAAGGAGAAAATATGTTGCTTCCTTCAGGCATCACCTAGAATCACTCTGAATTCATTAGAGGCAGTATGTTGCTTACTTAAGGCATTACCAAGAGCAATTAATAACTTAAAGGAGAAAATATGTTGCTTCCTTTAGGCATTACCTAGAGTGACACCCAGGTTCCTAGCGCAAAATATTTTGCTTACTTTAGGCATTACCTAGAGTGACACCCAGGTTCCTAGCGCAAAATATTTTGCTTACTTTAGGCATTACCTAGAGTTATTAATAATTCATAGGAGAAACTATGTTACTTACTTTAAGGACTACTTAGAAGCTTTCCAAATTCATAGGAGAAAATATGTTGCTTACTTAAGACATTAGCAAAAGCCATTAAAAATTCAAAGAAGAAAATATGTTGCTTCCTTTAGGCCTTACCTAGATTTATTAATAATTCATAGGAGAAACAGTGTTGCTTACTTTAACCACTACTTCCAATACTTCCAAATTCATTCCATTCATGTTGCTTACTTTAGGCATTACCTAGTCATTACAAATTGATAGGAGAAAATATGTTGTTTAATTTAACCACTACTGAGAATCATTTCAAATTTATACAAGGAATCCTCTGGCCTCATTTTTGCATTACTCAGAAGCATAGCAATAAGTATGATGCTTCCTTTAGGCATTACTTCCGAATTGAAAGGAAGAGGAATGTTGCTTCCCAGAGGCATTACTTAGAATTGTGAATTCATACAAAGAAGCTTATGAATGCCTTAAGACATAACTTAATATAATGCATAGGAGGAAGAATATTGATTCCTTGAGACATTACTCCCGACTTCAAAGGAGGAGGTATATTGCTTTCTTTAGACATTAGTAAGGATCGTTTCGAATACATACAAATAAGCATGCGGATGCCTTTAGGCATTACTTAGAATCACAGAAATAAGTATGTGGCTTCTTTTACGCATTATCTGTGAATTCATAGGAGGAATTATTGTGCTTCCCGTAAGCATTACTTCCGAATTCAATAGTTATAGGATGTTGCTCCTTTTAGAAATTACTTAGATTTGTTTCGAATTCATACAAATAAGCATGTGGCATTATCTCTGAATTCATAGGAGGAAGTATGCTGATTCCATTAGACATTACTTAGAATTGTGTCGAATTCATACAAAGAAGTTTGTGGATTCCTTTATGCATTACTTAGAATCTTAGAAAACTGTGTTGATTCCTTTCTTTAAACATTACTTCGTATTTCAATGGATGAAGTATGGTGCTTCCCTTAGGCATTACTTCCGAATTCAAAGGAGGAAGAATGATGCATCTTTTAGGCATTACTTAGAACTGAGCCCAATTCATACAAATAAGGATGTGGCCTCCTTCAACTACATTATTTAGAATCATTCCGAATTCATAAGAAGTATGTTGCTTCCTTCACGTATTACCTAGAATCATACCAAATGCATAGGATTAAGTAAAGTGGTTCCTTTCAGAGATTCTTGCCAGTAACCGAAACTGGCGCATCTGGTAATATATTCTGTCACTCTGGCCGCCTCTTCACCCACAATTCCCTTGACCCCGTGCCTGAGAGATATTTATTTGTTTAATTCATGCCAAATTCCTGCCATCGCCGCTAGCAAATCTAATCAGTTTAAAGAGAATTTAAAGAACAGCAACAAAAATGGCCCAATTTTTATTACACTATTTTATAATACCACCGAAAATGCGTTCATAGTAAATTTATGTGATGTTTAACTAATTACAATGAAAATGATTACCCAACGAAAATTTTAATGTTAACGTTAATGACTCACAAAAATTTCAAATTAACAAAAATTAAAAATCAGAAAACGAAACGAAAACCGTTAAAAAACATGAATTTCAAAAATTTCACATGAACTTCAGGAAATCGAATCAAAGGCGAAAAGAAAAAAGTAAAGAGAAGAAACCGCCAAGACAACGGCACCGAACACTTGTTGTGTGCGGCGACGGCGGCGGCGGCGGCACGACCTACTCACTGCCTCCCCTGAGCCACCCCCCTCCCCCATCTATCCAACGACTACAGTAAGTCAGCCAACTAGCAGCAAAACACCACCCCACCCACACCTCACCCCACACTCAGCACAACGTTGTAGCTATCAATCGCAGAAGGCGCGTATGCAGGCAGCATTAAAACAACAAATATGCCAAGCATACGAGTGAGAAACGCGACGCAGCCACAGTAGCAGCGGCGGCAGCAGTGGCACAATCACCACAACAACAACAAGAACAAGAGTAACAGCCACAATCGTACAATAAAATTTCAAATGTACACAAAAGCCCCCTAAAAAAAATCAACTACAATAGCAACAACAGCAACAACAACCACGCCAAGAACAACAACAATAAGCGGGAAAAAACACCAAAACGCAAAGGCAACGAAAAGAAAACAATAAACAAATGCGGGAATATAAAACAAGCCAAAACTACTCGGGAACTCGCATTCAAATTCGAATTGAATTGGAAATTGTTGAACGCAACCGCCCCACCCATCCCCAGGCAGCGGGACTAGAACCATCCCCAGACACGGCAACAGACGCGGCAATAGCCCACCGCTGCTTGGAGCTACAACAGTCGCAGACAGAGGAGGCAGGCAGGCTAAAAGCAGCCAGTAAGGCTGGGAGGCAGGGAGGCAGGCTAGGAGCAGGCAGAAAGGCTGGGAGGCAGTCAGGGAGACAGTCTGAAGTAGGCATGAAGACAGCTAAGTAGGCAGGGTGGCAAGAAGGCTGCGAGGCAGTCAGGGAGGTAGGCAAGGAGGCAGTCAGGGAGGCAGGCATGGAGACAGCTAAGTAGGCATGGCGGCAGCTAAGTAGGCATGGAGGGAGCCCAGTAGGCTGAGAGGCAGTCAGGGAGGCAGGCATGGAGACAGCTAAGTAGGCAGGCATGGAGACAGCTAAGTAGGCATGGCGGTAGCTAAGTAGGCATGGAAGGAGCCCAGTAGGCGGAGATGCAGTCAGGGAGGCAGGCAGGGAGGCAGTCAGGGAGACAGTCTGAAGTAGGCATGAAGACAGCTAAGTAGGCAGGGTGGCAAGAAGGCTGCGAGGCAGTCAGGGAGGTAGGCAAGGAGGCAGTCAGGGAGGCAGGAAGGAAGGAAGGCAGGGAGGCAGGCAGGGAGGCAGTCAGGGAGGCAGGCAGGGAGGCAGGCATGGAGACAGCTAAGTAGGCATGGCGGCAGCTAAGTAGGCATGGAGGGAGCCCAGTAGGCTGGGAGGCAGTCAGTGAGGTAGGCATGGAGATAGCTAAGTAGGCATGGCGGCAGCTAAGTAGGCATGGAAGGAGCCCAGTAGGCGGAGACGCAGTCAGGGAGGCAGTCAGGGAGGCAGGCAGGGAGGCAGTCAGGGAGACAGTCTGAAGTAGGCATGAAGACAGCTAAGTAGGCAGGGTGGCAAGAAGGCTGCGAGGCAGTCAGGGAGGTAGGCAAGGAGGCAGTCAGGGAGGCAGGAAGGAAGGCAGGCAGGGAGGCAGGCAGGGAGGCAGTCAGGGAGGTAGGCATGGAGATAGCTAAGTAGGCATGGCGGCAGCTAAGTAGGCATGGCGGCAGCTAAGTAGGCATGGAGGGAGCGAGTCAAGCAGGCAGCCAAGCGGCACTCATAAAAATCCACCGCCAAACTAACCAAACCAGGCGAAAACTACAAAAAATAATAAAACAGCTGCCTTCGGTCTTGCCCAACTTTGCAATGCCCTACACTCATACTCACCGCTACAATCTAGCAACATCCTGGACACGCCTACATTTGAGTGATCCCCAAGAATCTCGATGATGGGTTTGTTAAAAACAAAAGATGCTTTAAAAACAATTTATAACGTTCTCTTACAAAGTTTAAAGCTTTATATAGAAATATGTATACCACTTTACAACGTTATTTTACAAAGTTTCAAGATTTATAAAACAAATATAATAAATTCGAAAACAGCTTTCCTAGAATCTGTTTGTAATCAATTCTATAACTCCATATAAGTTTGTAGACTTTATAGAAGTGCTGCTTTAACCGATTTTGCCGACAGTATTTATATAGTTTTTACAATGCATTACAGTTGGTGCAATAGTTCCAAAATGCTTGTTCGCTTTTATGTTGTTACAAAGCTTCTACAAAGTTGTTATGTTGTCAAACATAATTTAGAGAGCTTGCAAGAAGATGGGACTTTACTGAGAACTTGTGATCAAAACGTCCAACCTAATCAACACTCATTAGTAATATGGCAATATATTGTTTGAATTCCCAGCTCTGTAAAGCAACGCTATAAGGCCTTAATAATTGAAACATTATAAGGCCTTAATAATTGAAGCTTTATCAATAAAACGTTGTTAAGCCTTGTGGAGTTTCTTTTAAGCGGTTTGAACTCCCTATAAATATATGGTTGGAAGCAGTTTTATAGTAACTCTATAATAACTTATAAACCTGGACAGTAAGACCGATACACGCATTCTCGAATTATCACTGTGCTCTGACAACCAGAGGAGGAGAAGGTGACGGATCAGCTCCTTGAGAATTACTTGAATAAGGTACAGCTGCAGTTGCCCAGAAGGACTTTTGACTGGGATCATGAAACCGGTTTTGCAACAGTCGTACAGTGAGTCACTTGAAGTATTCAACCGCATACAGTGAGTTATTTGAAACATTCAAACTACTCAAAAGGAGTGAGAGAGCAATTCAAACAGTGTGAGAGAAGAACCTCGCTGGCTAAATCAAATAAGCTCATATGCCCTTGCAGATCTCTGACTGAACACTGCACTCAGCCATTAACATACTCACACACGCACACACACATGCAACACACACATATACACAACACACACACACACACACACACACACACATACAACACACACCCACACACCCACATACAACACACACACATATCCTTCCATACTAAAAGTATGCAATTACATGCAGCAAGTGACTCTTTGATGTGACCCTCTTCAAAAGTCGCCCATGTGTCAGCAGTACATGAGCCAGAGGGTTGACTGGCCCATGATGGGGGCCGTGTGTAGGGTAACGCAATTATTAAACAGATAAATCTTTAAAATTGTTTAAATATCTCGCCTCAGGCCCACAAAAACTGTATTCGTTTATTGTTTCAGGGCATAAAAACTGCCATTTCGCTGCGTAATTTTGTGCCGACCCATTTCCGCTTCGCCCCTCCCCTGCCGGGGTTTTACCACTCTTCATTTATTCGTTACCCACTCGTATATTGGCCCGTTTTGGGCTAGATGCTTGCGGGTATTTCTTGTTCATTATTGAATGAATGTTTGGAATTTTCGAATTTTATTGCGGGAGGATACATCAAGAGCAAGTTGTCCAATCTGGACAGGTGTCCACCATTTAGAATAAGCGGGGGTTTTCTTCTCAATCGTCTCCTTGATATTCATTGAGACTATAGCAATGAGTCTCTCCGTTTCTTGACTTCGATGCCCAACTACTTCAAAAGTGCCGTTATTTTAGCAATCGATTGTCTCAACTCTTCCTTGACTTAAAATCTCAACTAGTTCAAAAGGATTGAGATACTTATTTTTCCAGTTCTTTTAGTATTCAAGGGTTCCAACCATTTGTTTACTTGCGATCCCAAAAGGAATGAGTTACTGATTATCCTAGTTCTTTTAGCATTTTAGTGTCTCAGTCCTTAATTGGGTTACAATCCCAACTAGTTTAAAAGGAATGAGTTACTGGACTAAAAATCCCAACTAGTTCAAAATGAATCAGTTACTTTATTTCCCATTGCTGTAAGCATTCAAGTGATTCCAACCATTTCTTTCCTTCCATTCTCAACTAGTTCAAAAGGAATGAGTTCTTCTTCAACCATTTTCATGATGGACATTTTCAGTACTTGGCGAAATTTCCCACTGGGTGGGTAGAGTTGAGCAGCGGGGTTGCATGGTGCGGTGAATGTGTACAATTTGAAGCTCTTCAAAATTGTACACAAAGCTGCGGGGCATTCTGCATGCATCTATGTCTATTTATGCAGTTATTCGAATTAGAGACCTGCTCAATCAGCTGTGGAAACAATGGAACAACTCTTTGAAACGCATGCACCTGGAAAATAGCGAAGCTGCATAGCGCTCAATTTGCAAATCAATATACGAGCAAGCAGCGACAGCCGCCGGCAGCGGCGCCGGCAGCGACCGCCACCAACGGCAGCTGTTTTGCCGCTAACCCCATGAGTCAATGAATACCTCTGTGAGCGATTGTGTGAATACACAAATTAGCAACTGTAGTTGCTCCCTCTCCCATAAAACAAGCACAATGGCCGGACACGGGCACCCACCAGCCCAGCACCGAGGGAGGCAGGCGCACTCTGCCGAAAGCTGTTTTGGCGGCGTTAATTATACACGAGAGTAACCCGTTTGCATACACACTTCGCCTGGATTTGGATACGTGATCATCCGCACAGAGTATTCCAAATATGTGCATATATTTCCATACTTTCTTCTATCCAAGTTTATTGGCCGACTGGGAATTCGCTGAATTGGTGAACAAAATTAGCATTAACCTTCAACTGGAAGACAATGCCCCCCGTGACACTATCGTTGGGGTTATTTCTGTTGCGGAGTGAAGCTCTTAGAATAATTTGAGGTAAGGTCGTGGCTCTTGGGAAAAGATCTGCAAGGGCAAATTTACTTTGGAGAACTCTCAAGAGTGATACCACTGAAATCATACGAGAATAAATCATACGAGAATACATCATAGAGGATACATCATAGAGGATACGTCATAATACATCATAGATAATACATATTAGATAATTAATAGTTAATTAGATACTTAATAATGATATAGTTGGATCAATAGTGTATGGGTGGCTTATTACCAACCCCTCAATGTCTCTCAAAGTAATGTCTCTCCAAGTAATGTCTCTCCAATTAATGTGTCTGCAAGTAATGTCTCTCCAAGTAATGTCTCTCCAAGTAATGTCTCTCCAAGTAATGTCTCCGCAAGTAATGTCTCCGCAAGTAATGTCTCGGCAAGTAATGTCTCCCCAAGTATTGTCTCCCAAAGTAATGGCTCCCAAAGTAATGTCTCTCAAAGTAATTTGTCTCCCAAAGTAATGTCTCTCAAAGTAATTTGTCTCCCAGAGTAATGTCTCTCAAAGTAATTTGTCTCCCAAAGTAATGTCTCTCAAAGTAATTTGTCTCCCAGAGTAATGTCTCTCAAAGTAATTTGTCTCCCAAAGTAATGTCTCTCAAAGTAATTTGTCTCCCAGAGTAATGTCTCTCAAAGTAATTTGTCTCCCAAAGTAATGTCTCTCCAAGTAATGTCTCTCCAATTAATGTGTCTGCAAGTAATGTCTCTCCAAGTAATGTCTCTCCAAGTAATGTCTCTCCAAGTAATGTCTCCCCAAGTAGTGTCTCCCCAAGTAATGTCTCCCCAAGTAATGTCTCCCCAAATAATGTCTCCGCAAGTAATGTCTCGGCAAGTAATGTCTCCCCAAGTATTGTCTCCCAAAGTAATGGCTCCCAAAGTAATGTCTCTCAAAGTAATTTGTCTCCCAAAGTAATGTCTCTCAAAGTAATTTGTCTCCCAGAGTAATGTCTCTCAAAGTAATTTGTCTCCCAAAGTAATGTCTCTCAAAGTAATTTGTCTCCCAAAAAATCACTCGTACACTTTAACATTGGTTGAGTGTCACGTAATCCCGATCGTTTCAAGAGACCAACTGGAATTATTCACAAACAAAATGCACTCCGGTACAGGTGTCCGCTTGGAAACAATTGTGAAATGAAGCTTCAATAGAAGAGATAAGAAAATGATTGATCCTCTTTTGTGGTGGCCGCCCACAACCGTGCCGTAATTCTATCGCCCCCTGTTTTCCCACATTGCAAATGCAAGAATTGTGTCAGTAGTCAATTCATTTCAGTTCTTATGCAGACGCGACTGCAGCACTTAATTTCCAACTGTTTCTTTTGTTGTTTTTTCTAATGGACTTTTTTTGTTTACTCCGCATGCCGTTATAATAAACCAATTACACAGGCGTTCATTAAAAATGTGTCTACAATTACAGAGCCAACAAAACAGCAGCAAGAACACCAACACCATCAACAACAACAACACCACCATCAAAAACAACAACAACACCACCATCAACAACAACAACAACACAACTACAATACTAACATGAGAACAAATCATGATCTGCGCTCTTTAACTGAAAACAATTTATAAGTACGAATGTGGGCTTTAATAAATAAAAAGAGTTAAAAAAATAGTAAGAAAAACTTAAAAAGCAAATAAAAGCAAGTTTAAAAATATAATTACAGGCCTCAGTGCAATTGCAGGGAATGTCGGAATGGGTGTGTAAGCATGTGTGAGGGTGTTTCTGTGTGACAAAATTTTTGAAGCATAAAGAACCGTTTATTTTTCTATGCTACTCTCATATTTATATACGAGTAGAACAAGATACGAGTAGAACAAGATACGAGTAGAACAAGATACGAGTAGAGCAACAGGCGAGTATAGCAAGAGACGAGTAGTACAATGAGGCGAGAGAACCGACAAGACTGCTCAAGTCGCTCTTTGAGTGATTATTCGGAGTTTCATTGCTTGGAGAGAAACTTGAAACAAACTACGAAATTTGCTGGTTGAATATTGTAAACCAAAAAATAAATAAAAGATATTTAATAATTTATAAAAAGGAAATAATTTATAAAAAGGAAATAATTTAAAAAAAGAAATAAAAAAACAAACAAAATAAAAAAAAACAAACAAAATAAATAAAAAACAAAAATATTTTAAAAAATATATAACTAAAGATAAAAAATGATAAATAAATAAAAAACATTACAGACAAATTGGAAAAAAATAAAATAATAATAAAATAATTCAAATTTATATAAATTAAGTAAATATATAATTTTAAAAAAAATATAAGAATATTCAAGAAAAAAAGCAAAAAAAAATGTTATTAAACAAAAATTATAAATAATAAAACAATAAATAAATTACAATGATAAAATAATAAAATAAAATATGAATAAATAAAAAGCAAAAACAGATATAATAAAAATTAAAATAAACTTTAAATAAAAAATATTATAAATAAAGCATAAAAAATATATAAAATATTACAAAAACTATAACTAAACAGCAAAAGAAAGATTGTATATATAAAAAAAATAAATAGCAAAATTTATAAAGAAAAATAAATAAAACAATAATAAACGTAAAAAATAATATATAAAAAAATATATTTAATAATACATTCAATACGATAAAAAAAAAGTTATATAAAAGCAAAGCAAATAAAAAATTAAATAAAAAAATATAAAAAAGCAACAAAAAATAAATAAAATAATAGTATTAAAATATATAAATGAATATTATTAAATAAAAAAATTATAGAACAAAAAAAATAATAAAAAAAATACAAATAAAAATAAACACAGAGCAGAAATGAATATACATATAAAACAAAATATATAAATAAAAAAAAAAAATTATAAAAAAATAATAATAAAAATTTTAATAAAAAGCAAAAAAATGTAAATTTAAAAAAAAAATTTTATCAAAAGCAAAAAAATTAAATAATAAAAAAAATTTGCATAAAAAGCAAAAAAAAAAAAAATATAAATAAGGAGAAAAAAACTATAATAATAAAATAAATAGTAAATAATACCAACAAATAAAAACAAAAAAAATATATAAAATATATTAAAAAAATTTTAAATAAAAATAAAAAAAAGATAATAAAGCAAAAAAAAGATAAAGTAAAAAAAAATACAAATAAATAATAAGAAAAATATAGAAAGAGCCAAACAAAAATTATAAATAAAATAAAGTAATAAAATATATAAATAAATAAAAAAAATTATAAATAAAAATCAGAAATTAATAAATAAAAAAAATTATAAATAAAAAGAAACAAACATTTGTAAAATAATAATTATTATAAAAAAATTTAAATAAAAAGCAAAACAATAAATAAAAAAAATTAAAAGGAGTAAAAAAAAATAAAATAATAAAATAGTAAAAAATACCAATAAATAAAACGTAAAAAACTAATTTAAAAAATATATATAAAAAAAATAATAATAAAGATGGTAATAATAAAATAAAAAAAAATTAAATAAAAATAAAATTAAAAAAATATAAGCAACCAAAAAATAATAAATAAAGTAATAATAAACAAATATAAAAAAGCCAAAACATATTAATTAATAAAATAATACAATAATAATAAAACAATAATAAAACAATATGATAATAAAATAATTATAAAATATAATAATTAATTTATTTATTTTATGTTATTTATTTTTTATTATTAACAATATAATATAATAAAAATAAAATAATACAATAATATATGATAATAAAATATAATAGTAAAATATAATAATAATAAAGTAATAAAAAATATAAATAAAAATTTAAAAATAACTAAAGAGCAAAGAAAGTAAGACATAAAAAACCAAAAAAAAACACAAATAAATAAATAAAAACAACAAAAATAAATAAATAAAAGCAACACAAATAAATAAATAAAAATAAATAAATAAAAACAACAAAAAGAAATAAATAAAAGCAACACAAATAAATAAATAAAAACAACAAAAATAAATAAATAAAAGCAACACAAATAAATAAATAAATAAAAACAACAAAAATAAATAAATAAAAACAAAAAATAAATAAATAAATAAAACAACAAAAATAAATAAATAAAAAGCAACACAAATAAATAAATAAAAACAACCAAAATAAATAAATAAAAGCAACACAAATAAATAAATAAATAAAAACAACAAAAATAAAAGCAACACAAAGAAATAAATAAAAACAACAAAAATAAATAAATAAAAACAAAAAATAAATAAATAAATAAAACAACAAAAATAAATAAATAAAAAGCAACAAATTCGTCTGATAATGGAAATCACACGCTCTTTACGTTTGTAGCTCTGCTCTCCCTCTCCCTCTCCCTCTATCTCTCTCTCTCTCTGCGAAATCTCTTTTTTATGTCCGCCGTCTCTGTCCTTACTAAATTTCAATTGAAATTATGTCAATTGCTACTTTGAGTGACTGACTGACTGAAGCGTACTCTGCCGGCCGCCTGCCGCCCTGCCTGCCCGCTTCGCCAGCATACCCTGCCCAACCTTGCCTGCCTACTTCCTTGCCTACTCCCTTGCTTGCGGGGCTTGCTCGGTGTAAATAGTTACAAATGTGTTTACTACAAAAACAACACATCGAAAAGACAGTAGTAAAAGCAACAATAACAACAGCAGCAAATACATCAGTAATAGCAACGAACTAACAACAATTAAAATACAATTGCAGCCGTGGATGATGACAGAATTCGAATAGCCACGCAACGGCACACCACGCCAAAGCAGTACAACACCACAGCACTACCCCACCACAACAAAGTGCCCAGCTCTCTCCTGCTCATGCTCGCACTCACCACAGTAACTAACACACACACACACACACACTTACTCTTTCATTCGCCCATTCAGAGTCAAGAAAAAAGCCTTTTAGCGTTGTTTTTTTTGTTTTTGTATCTGTTTTTTGTGTTATTTGCTTTTGTCTCCCCCGACACTTAACGCATAAAATGCTTCGTTGTGCATAACGCCCCCCTTTTCCATGCTCTTGCTCTGTGCTCTACGCTCGGTGCTGGGTGCTCTGTTGCTGTTACTGTTGCTACTGGTGTTGTTGTTGTTGTTGTTGTTGTTACTGCTTTGGTGCCTAGTGCTGGTGTTGTTGTTGTTGTTGTTGTTGTTGTTTTGTTACCCTTTCTTTTAATTTTATTTTCTATTTTTCATTTGTGCACATTTAACACATTTTATTTGAACTTTATCTTTAATTTTTCATTTTTTCTGCCTTGCTTGAGGTGCACTTAGAGCAGGGGTCCCCAAACATTTTACTCATAATGCATGCAATGACAACAGAACCAGAACAAGGAGGGTGGTAAAGTACGATGAGGGAAGTACCGACTTACAATGAGAGAAGTACCGAAGTACGAAGAGGGAAGTGCCGATGTAGGAAGAGGGAAGTACACACGCACGATGAGGGAAGTGCCGACGTAGGAAGAGGGAAGTACAGACATACAATGAGAGAAGTGCCGACGTACTCTTACCATGAGGGAAGTACAGACGCACGATGAGGAAGGGACAGGAACTATCCTGAATATAGCTACGGATGTTTAAATACCTATTTGATTTATTCATATGCTATTCCAAAGAACTGATTTGAAATCCTGAGGCACAGGATCCCAAATAAAGTGAATTTGCGTGTTGTGATCATTCAGAATGGCGAAAAGCTGATATTTACATACAAACTTTTTTGACAGAAGATGGAACTCGGGATTTCAATGAGAGCTGGTTTCGATTGCTACCAAAACAATTCCCATTGAGAATGTTCCTAAGCATCCCAAATAAAGTGAACTTGGATTTCAGTGTTCAGAATGCTGAAAACCCGAAATTTAATTATCAAAAGAAAAAGAGAACTTGGATTTTCATTGCTCAGAAACCGAAATTTAGCGACAAGTTCGTTCGTGACACCTCCATCAGTAAATTCCCAGCTGATGACTCGATAAGTTCCTTTAAATACTTCCTTTATATTTGTGAGTAGGTAGGTACATAGGTAAAATGGCTGACAACGCTCAAGTCACCCTAATAAGCACTAGTGCCGGTTTGATACCACATCCTCGTGAGCCTGAAGATGGTGATGACGATTTACAACCAGCCGGAGTAGTTTATAAATTTGGTTAGGTCTGGAAGTTATAAACCAGAGCAATGCCCCAGACTCTCTAGAAAAGCACTTCCGCAATATTTGAGTAGGTTGAGTGCCAGCGAGGGCTGGGCAATCACAAATGTATTTATTGGTACTACAAAATGTAAATGTTTGTTCGCGAATATTCACTTGAATGGGATGAATCAGTGTAATTAGGCAAAAGAGAGGCGGCAGGATGCAAAAAACAAAGTTAACCTACAATTGATTCAATTGAGAAATGTGCGAAACATAAAATAGCTCAGAACTCCCAAAGCACCATCATAGCCAGCATTGTATTTCTCTTTTTCTGTCGCTCTTGAGCGGGGTTATGAAGTAAAATTAGATTAACTTCAAATTGAGATACATGAGAATCATGAAATAGCTCAGAACTATGGAAGGACCCTCAAACACATACATACATCATTCAGTAGATTGTCACCAATCTGGAGTCTAAAGCTTACAACGTTGTTTAATGGATTGAAACACAACTTTCATTGGAAACTCTTTAAAAAAAAAATGAAAAGTGAAAGTACCGATTTTTATGATTATCCTACACAAACTCTTCATAAACACATCAGCACTATTTTTTTGGTCCGTAGAATATACAGTACCATAAAATTTATGATTATGATTATTTTCTTTAGTAACTGGTCAGTTGGCAAAAGTTTGGTGACCACTGCGGTAGTGGCAAAGGCTCAAAGCGCGCCAGAGGCTTGCACTGTGCAATGGGGAATTGAGCACTGACACATGAGCCACATCAACAGCCTAGGCCAGGCCAGGCCAGGCCAGGCCAGACCAGACCAGGCCAGACCAGACCAACCCCACCACACCGCACCGCTGCACAACTCCCACTCCCACTCCTTCTCTACTAAAGTAGTTTTTACCAAATAAGATCAAAAAACTTTGATAATTGCCCTCATTTTTTCTATTTTCCATTCGAGTGTGCCTCGTGTACTTTGCTTGGTTGGTTGTCTGTCTGCCGGTCGGTGCTCACAGAGAGTGTGGCATGGAGCAGGGAGGTTCCCCCCTCATGGCGCTATGTGTGGCTTCCACATAGCAATCATTTTTTTTCTATTTTTTTTATTACACTCTTTTGATGAGTTCTCTGTCGTTTTAGTATTTAAAAATTTTTGTTACTTAAGTTTTTTAATTAAAATTGTTTGTACCGTTAAAATTTGAAAAAAAAAACAATTATGAAAATTAAACAAAAAAATTTTAATAAAAATATTTGAGCGATTGAGAGAAAGTTTTTAATATAATTTTTGCCGGATGCGAGTGCAAAAATAGAGAATTGTGCGAGAGTGTTTCCAATTCAGGTTGATTCGTTGAAGACTCGAAAGCTGCAATTTAAGTTGCAATAACATTAGAATTGGCAACAGCAAAGCTAACGAAACTGCCATTTCATTAGAAGTGAACAATTCAATGGTGTAATCACAAAAATCTCTCAAGCTTAATTCCACTGGCTTCGAAATTTTCAATGTTAATCATTAATTATTATGAAATTAATTAGCAATTCAGTTTTCAATGGCAATGGGAGAATATTTTAATTATCATTGTGTCCTTCAATGCTAATGAAGTACAAGCGATCAATGGAGAAGCGTCTCATATATAATTCCCAACTGTGGTGCGCCGTCAGTTGTTTGGATATTTCTTGTTTTGGATATGGTTGAGATCCGTCAATCAGTTCCTTTTTCTCCGCCAGGTTCCTTGATTTTGATCTAAAATGCGTCAAGGACAGATAAAGAAATCCTGGACAAATTTGTTCTTCATTAGATCCTCAGGTTGAAATTCGGTAAAACTCATTAGGAAAATTCGGTTAATCGCATTGCAATTTGGACACAGAATTTCATTGTCCTTAGTTCAAATGTGGTAAACTTATAGTGAAGACCCGAACCTTTAAAATGTGGCTCATATTGAGTCGCTCTTATTGAGTCGCTCATATTGAGTCCCTGATATTGAGTCCCTTATATTGAGTCTTTTTTCTGAGTCCTGAAAGTACAAAATGTGAGTGGAGTTTACTCACAACCTACAAAATGCTTACTGAGGAAGCCTCCAACAATGAGTCCCGAACCTCCAAAATGTCCACCAAAGAAGCCTCTAACATTGAGTCCCGAACCTGCAAGTGCCTAATAAGGAAGTCGCTTACAACCTACAAAATGCTTACTAAGGAAGCCTCTAACAATGAGTCCCGAACCTACAGTGTCTACTAAAGGAGTCACTCAAATAAAGTCCCGAATCTAGAAACTTACGACTAAGGCAGTCGCTCACATTGAATCCCCAAGAAGCAAAAAGTTTACTGAGGGTGACATGAACCTACAAAATGTCTACTAAGGAGTCAACCTATAAAATGTATAGTAAGGGAGTCCCTCACATTGAGTCCCGAACCTCCAAAATATCCACCAAAGAAGCCTCTAACATTGAGTCCCGAACCTACAAAGTACCTACTAAGGAAGTCACTCACAACCTTCAAAATGCTTACTAAGGAAGCCTCTAACAATGAGTCCCGAACCTATAAGATGTCTACTAAGGGAGTGCCCACATTGAGTCGCGAACCTCCAAAATGTCTATCAAGGAAGCCTCTAACAGTGAGTCCCGAACCTGCAAAGTGCCTATAAAGGAAGTCACTCACAACCTTCAAAATGCTTAGTAAGGAAGCCTCTAACAATGAGTCCCGAACCTACAAAGTAACTACTAAGGGAGTCGCTCAAATTAAGTCCCGAATCTAGAAAATTACGACTGAGGTAGTTGCTCACATTGAATCCCGAAGAACCTACAAAATCCCGTGAACCTACAAAATGTATACTAAGGAGTCAACCTAAAAAATGTCTACTAAGGGAGTCCCACACATTGAGTCCCGAATCTACAAAATGTCTACTAAGGGAGTGCCCACATTGAGTCGCGAACCTCCAAAATGTCTACCAAGGAAGCCTCCAACAGTGAGTACCGAACCTGCAAAGTGCCTATAAAGGAAGTCACTCACAACCTACAAAATGCTTACTAAGGAAGCCTCTAACAATGAGTCCCGAACCTATAAAGTGTCTACTATAAGAAAGTCAACCTACAAAATTTTTACTAAAGTAGCGGCTCACATGCAGCTCATTCATTAGAACTGCAAACCTAATAAGGAACGTATGACACATTTCCCTCTTGGGATCATTCCTCTCGTCTATATCATACCTTCAAAATCCACACGATATGCAACTCGAATTCATACGTTCGTTTCCTGTCCTTTTTTTTTAAGTATTTTCCTTTACTTTTAGTTCAAATTTCCACATGAGAAATGAAACTTTTGGTTTAAGTTCTGGAAATTGATCGTCATAGTTTCATCCCATGACAATGTGGCTCTTCATTGTAATCTAGAAGCTATCTTCTATACGTAATACGCTTTAAGAGTTAAGAGTCAAGGGGTTCTAGTCCTAAGGTAGGGATTCCCAAAACTAGATATCTGGTGGAATTAACTGCGGTGGTTGAAACCTTGCCCAAAAATAAAATTCCTGGTGGAACTAACTGCGGTGCTTGAAACCATGCCCAAAACAAGATTTATGGCGACTGTAACCAGTCCTCCCTTTGCTTCACGGTTCCTTTGTGCGGTTACCTCGATTAAACTTGTTCCAACGTATTATTGAAGCACATACTAGGAGTATTATTTGCTTGTACGTGGCTTAGACCCCAGACTTACTTAAGGACAGATGTTACCCCACAGACATAACCCCCAAGACTCGCTTGCGGTCTGAAAGTAAAGCAAGCAAACTGCTTGTTTATGAAACAGCGCTCGAATCGAATCGCTGTGGCAATGCGACATTTGTTTTGCTTGGAATGTTTTCACCGAGACCCGTTCGTGTGAATCCTACCTAAGGGTTATATTGTATCCCACATTGACATTTAGTTTCCTCGTCATTACAAGTCATTTGCTGTGTGAGCGAAATTCTTTTGCACTCACCTTTTCCCATTCCTCTTCTGCGATTCGTCCTGTACAGAGAAGGTAGTAAGAGGGATTAATTCATAAAGGACTCTGCTAGGTCTGTCGGTTGGTCGGTGGGTCAGTCGTCAATTTTACGTTTGCGTAAGTAGGTGTGTTGTTAATGGTGTGTGTGTGTTGTAGGAGAGGGGATGGGGGATGTGTATTTAATGTGTTTCCCTGTATTTATTTTGATGTTAGAAATTAAAAAACGAAATTGCAAACATTTTAAATATTTGCACTTTGCCTTCTTTTTGTGAAAAGAATTTTGTTTGCTCTCATTTAGGCCTCTTTAAACATTTACACATGCCCGGCTGGGCTGAGCTGGGCTGGGCTGGGCTGGGCAGGGCTGTACTGGTCGGTCGGTCAAACTTCGGCGGCGCTTGGTTGCGGCGGCTATTTATAACACAATACAAAGGTGCAGAGGTAGAAACAAGACACCTCCTAATGAACCTGGTGGAGCCGGGTTGAGTTGGCTTTGGATTCGGCTGAGTTAGATTGGTTTGGGCTGGCTTGGATTGGGTTGGCTTGGATTGGGTTGGTTTGGATTGCACTGGGTTGGATTGGGTTGGATTGGGTTGGGTTGGTTTGGATTGGCGGATTGAATTGTGTTGTATTGGGTTGGTTTGTATAGGCTTGGATTGGGTTGGTTTGTATTGGCTTGGCTCGCATTGGCTTGCATTGAATTGTGTTGTATTGGATTATATTTGGTTGTATTGGGTTGAGTTTGATCGCTTCATTTGGGGTCCTGTTCGTGGCCAAATTTAAAAGGATTGTCACATGTGATTTGTTTACCAAAGGATTTGTTTGTACGCAATTTCAACTTCAATTTTTCCCCAGGAACGATTCATTTCTGTACATCCAGGAAGGAGATGGATGGTCCGAGTGCTGCGACTATCAGTGGGGATGCGTATGTCAGCTGTGTACATAAATATGGTTTACGTGAGGCACATGTGAGACGCAAGTCAAGTAAACGCTGATACAGCGTAATAGGCGAAGCATTCCTGCTGGATGTGCAGCAGGCGCTGATGAGGAGGGGGCGGTTGAACGGTTTTGAGCTACATACGAGTACGAACATACATAAATATGTACACACACCCAGCCATCCACACACACACACGCACACACACACACACACACACACACACACACACACACAAACACACTCATACACACATGCCCGGTCCTAAGCGTGTGTCAGCGCGTGGTACTGAAGCTTCTGGTGTTGCTCATATCGAAATTACCCGGAAATAATCAATTTAGCTTTTTTTGTTGACGTCGTTTTTAAGCATGGAACAGTATCAAAAACGGCAATGCAAGTGGCAGTCCGAAAAAACATCAGCAGCAGAGGCAACGGCATGGGCAGCAGCAGCAGCAGAGACCAACAATTCAAAGAACTGTCACGATGGGCGATAACAAACGAACGCAGGCGCGCGCGTACATGCAATTCAATTTGTTGAAAGCAAGTGAAAGAGGAAACTACGCGCGGTCGAGATCGAAAGACAGACCCAGGAACGCCACCGAGCAGCTCTCTGCAGCCCACAAACGCCCCAAAGGTCAAAAAGAAGGCGACAAACATAGCGGAACAATTTCCCGAAAAGTGATCAGTCTCGTCGCAGAGATGAGGCCTTTTTGTGTTAACACCAACGAATAATTTGCATTGGAAGGA
This sequence comes from Clusia tigrina, assembly GCA_920105625.2. NCBI lineage: Eukaryota > Metazoa > Arthropoda > Insecta > Diptera > Clusiidae > Clusia > Clusia tigrina. The sequence goes on from OV050032.1 coordinate 177,076,316, forward strand.
AGGGAATTAATCCGCTGTTTGAACGAAATATATTGTGACGAAATAGTATTTTCATGATTCATAAGAAGCATGGATAAAAGCTATTATGATATGAAACTGATATTAGCGAAAAGACATTTATGAAAAGTCTTTAATGAGAAGTCATTTATAAGAAGTCATTGATGGGAAGTCATTAGTGATAAGTCTTTAGTGATAAGTCATTAATGATAAGTCTTTAGTGATAAGTCATTAATGATAAGTCATTAGTAATAAGTCATTAGTGATAAGTTATTAGTAATAAATCATTAGTGCTAAGTTATTAGTGATATGTCATTAGTGATAAGTCATTAGTGCTATGTCATTAGTGATATGTCATTAGTGCTAAGTCATTAGTGATATGTCATTAGTGATAAGTCATTGATGGGAAGTCATTAGTGATATGTCATTAGTGCTAAGTTATTAGTGATATGTCATTAGTGATAAGTCATTAGTGCTATGTCATTAGTGATATGTCATTAGTGCTAAGTCATTAGTGATATCTCATTAGTGATAAGTCATTAGTGCTATGTCATTAGTGATATGTCATTAGTGATAAGTCATTAGTGATAAGTCATTAGTGATAAGTCATTAGTGATATGTCATTAGTGATAAGTCTTTAATGATAAGTCATTAGTGATATGTCATTAGTGATAAGTCATTAAAGATAATTCATTAGTGATATATCATTAGTGATAAGTCATTAGTGATAAGTCATTAGTGATAATTCACTAGTTATAAATCATCTGTAGTAAGTCACTAGAAATATGTTATTAGTGAAGTCATTTTGAATTCATTAATGAGGAGTGATTAATGATAGGTCAGTGAGAAGAAATTAATGAGGCATTAGTGATAAGTCACCAGTAATTAAGTTATTAGCGATAGTTTATTAGTGATAAATCATTGAAAAATAATTATTGAGATGTCATTACTGATAAGTCGTTAGTGATACGTCATTAGTGATAAATCATTGGTGATAAGTCATTGGTGATAAGTTATTGGTGAAAAGTCATTGATGACAAGTCATTGGTGATAAGTCATTGGTGACAACCCATAAGTGATAACTCTTTAATGAGAACTCATTAATGATAAGTCATTAGTGATAAATTATTTGTGATAAGTCACTAGTGATAAGTTTTTAGGTATAGGTCATTAGTGAGAAGTCCTTAGAAAAAAGTCATTGAGAAGTCATTGGTAAAAAGGCCATTAGTGAGAAGTCATGTTTAGTTTTTAATGACAAGTCATTGAAAAATCATTAATGAGGAGTGACTTAAGATAAATACTGATGGAGAAGAGGAGAAAGATGCTGATGGAGAAAGGGAGAGAGAAAGATGCTGAGGGAGAGATAGATACTAACTGAATGAGAGAGAGAAAGATACTGATTCATAGAAAGAAAGATACTGATTCATAGAGAGAAAGATACCGATTCAGAAAGATACCGAGAGGAAGATAATGATTGATAAAAAAAGAGATGGAAACTGTTACTGATTGAGAGATAAAAAGATACTAACTGAAAGAGAGATAGTGACTGAGAGAGAGGGAAAGATGATGACTGATTTAAAGAGAGAAATGATACTGATTCACCAAAAAAAAGAAAGATACTGATTAAGAAAGAGAGAGAGAGAACGAGACTAACTGATAATAGATAGAAAGAGAATGGCTGATTGAGAAAAGAGAGAGAGTGAGAGAGAGAGAGGAGGCTAACTGAGGAAGAGAAAGAGACTGATTGATTGAGACAGTGAGAGAGAGAGAGAGACTGATTGATTGAGAGAGAGCGACAGAAAGGTGCTGAGAAAGAGATTGGCAGAGAAAGCTATGGCTTGCAAAAAAGGAGAAAGATATTGACTCAAAGAGAGAGAGAGAGACAAAAGAGACTAATTGAGAGAGAGAAAAGAGACTAATTGAGAGAGAGAAAAGATACTAATTGAGAGAGAGAAAAGAGACTAATTGAGAGATTGAAAGAGAGAAAAGAGACTAATTGAGAGAGAGAAAATAAGCTAATTGAAAGAGAGAAAAGAGACTAATAGAGAGAAAAAAACGAATTGAGAGAGAGAAAAGAGACTAATAGAATGAGAGAAAGAGACTTACTGAAAGAGAGAAAAAGAAAAGAGACTAATTGAGAGAGAGAAAGGGAAAAGAGACTAATTGAGAGAAGCCCCGTGACTAAGAGAGACACAGAGCAGAGAGACTAATTAGCATGGAGAGACAGAGAGAAAAGATACTGATTGAGAGGGAGAGACAACAACTTAGCACTTACATACGATTTCAACAAAGATTTATATCAAGAAGGTCTTTAAAAGCATGTAACCTTGAAAATATTTCAACTACCATGCCCCCTTCTTATAGAAATGTGATCGGTCGATGGTTTTAAAAAGTGGACTTTGCAGTATTAAAAGAGCATATATGTGGACACTGAAACGTCATCGCTTAACTCGCCCATCCTCCCTATTTCTATTTGAAACAGTTCGATACCTTCTCTCTGGTGAAGGTGTTAAGGGAATCTCGTAAGTGGTTAACCCGACAACTAACAGATTCCCTTTACACCTACACCAGGGGGAAAGTAGCAAACAGCCTTCAGTTTTCTTGACAGGTTGTATTGATAATAAAACAAAAAAATGTCACAAACAGCTGTTTCGAAAACAATGCTACCAACCTGTTTTGAAAACAATGCTGCCAAACTGTCTAGAAAACAATGCTGCCAAACTGTATAGAAAACAATGCTACTAAACAGTTTGGAAAGCACTGCTCTCAGGCTGTTTAGAAAAAAATGTTACCAAGTTTTTTTTTAGCAAACAACGCTGTTAACCTATTTAGAAAACAATGCTGCCAAGTAGTATAGAAAACAATATTGCCAAACTCTTTAGCAAACAATGCTGTCAAGCTGTTTAGCAAACAATGCTGCCAAACTGTTTAGAAACGAATGCTGCAAAGCTGTCTAGAAAACAATATTGCCAGACTCTTTAGCAAACAAGAATGCCAAGTTGTTTAGCAAACAATGCTGCCAAACTGTTTGGAAAACAGAGTGGTTTAATAAACAATACTGCCAAACTGTTTGGAAAAGAATGCTTCCAAGCTGTTTAGACACAAATCTCCAAAGCTGTTAAGCAAATAATGCTGTCAAGCTGTTTGGAAAAGAGTGTTGCCAAACTGTTTAGAAAACAAATCTCCAAAGTTGTTTAACAAACTATGCCGCCAAGTTGTTTGACCACGAACTGCTGCTCCTTGCATGACCATAGGGCTCAAATTTAGAATGATCAAACACCAAAACGCCAACCGACTACGCATGCACTAAACCGCCGATTATAGAGTGCAGCGGCAACACAATTCAATACCAAGAAAAAAATGTTATTAAATGAGAAATGATAAGTTTTCATTACATTCGTTCTGCTGCGGCGGCAAAGTGCAATGAGCGGGTGCACACGCACAAGTGCTGCAAGTGGAAGTGTTGCATGTGGAACGCTAACGGTGTTGGTGTTGGTGGCGGCGGCGGCGGCGCTGACTCGACTGCTGATGGTGATCATGTTGTTATGGTTGTTGTTGTTGTTGTTGCACAAATTAAATTGCTTTCCATCTTGCTGTTGATTTGTTGCATTGTTTTCTTGGCATTATTTTACAAAATGTAACAAAACAACGAAAAAAACGCAGCATTTTGTATGAAATTTAATTTGAGTACAGTTCCAAAAACAAACCAGCAAAAAAATAATGAAATTATTTGTTTACAAATTGGAAATTATGCGCATGCATGTGTGTGTGTGTGTGTGTGCGTTTTGCTTCCATGCATGTGTGTTTTTTGTTTCAGTGGGTGCGCGAGAGTCTGAGCTGATTGCGCTCTGATGTTTTTGTAATTGTACTTGAAATCCTGTTTTTTTAGCCGTGGACAATGTTGCTGCTGATGCTGCTGCTGATGCGTCTGATGCTGCTGATGGTGCTTATGGTGGTGTTGGTGTTGTTGGTGTTGTTGTTGTTCTTGATTTGCCTGTTGCTTATGGCTTATGTGGTGGTGCTAATATTGTAGCCGTGTTTGTTGTTGCTGCCCGTGCTCTCGAATGAAGCCATTCGCATTTGTTCATTGTTATTATAATTATAATTATTATTTTACTGCTGCTGGCAGGCTGTCTTCCTACCTATGTACATTCCATCCTCCCTCCCTCACTGACTGCCTCCCTCCTTCCATCCCTACCTCTCTGCCTCCTGCCTTCTATTCAAAAATCGAAAATATTTTTGTTGTTGTGTTTCGGCAAGTTTTGTTACTTTTCCCGTTCTGTTGTTGTTGTTGTTGCTATTGGCGTTGGCGATGGTGTTGCTACTGCCTCTGCCTCTAGCTCGGCCGCTGCTGTTTTTCCTTTCAATACTTTTTCTGCTCTGATTGATGATGTTGAAAATTATTACAGTAACAGCAATAAAAACAACAATAATAGCAGCAGCAACAGCACCAGCAGCTTAGCAACAACACCAATACCAGCAGCAATACCAACCACAACAACAACAATTTGTTTTGTTTGTTGTAATTAAAGCTTCTATTTCGTAAATTTGTTACTATTTTACGCTCAAATTTCAAATAAACAACAAAATTCTTCGTTGGCTTTTTTTTTGGTTTGGTTTTTTGTTTGTTGCCGTGTTGTTCTTTTTTTGATTGATTGATTGACGCATAATTTAAGCGAAAATATGGCGCCACAGAGTTGCCACCTCATTTGCAATTCAAATTGAATAATTCCCTGCGAACGCAACGCGCACGAAGCTTCAGATTATTTCTGATAATAACAGTGTCAAATGCGGTGGGGAGGGAAGAGGCTGGAACTGCAATGGATTACACAAATACACTCGCAAACAACACATACACACACTCACTCAAATCTCCCTCAAACACACAAACTCCCCACAAACCCCCATCATATCCTCACACGAACCCACCTCACTCATACAAATCCCCAATCTCACACACTCACAACCCCACGCATACTCAAGCGCCCGTATGCACCTACCTCCGCCTGGGATTTAATACATTTTAATGGATGTGCACATATGTGTCTAACTTTCTGTTTGCCTGAGCGTAATAGTCCTCTCCCCACAGATGGGCGGGGTGGGAAGTGTGTTTGTGGCATATTGCAAAGAAAACAAGCAAGATTAAATAAAATTAATAACCACCATTTCACACAAGTAGCCAAATAAACTCCATCAGAACTTTTAAAGGCTTTATACTGTGTCATTATAAAGTGGAAATACTTATAAAAAAATCATTATAAGCTTCGAAGTTTCTAAATAAGGTTCAAAAATTACTTCAGAAATGTTATACATCTCATTATACAGTTTATAAATTTCATGTGATTCGTTATAAATGTCATTATACAGATTATAGAGTTCATGTGATTCGTTATAAATGTCATTATACAGTTTATAGAGTTCAGGTGATTCGTTATAAATGTCATTAAACAGTTTATAGAGTTCATGCGATTCGTTATAAATGTCATTATACAGTTTATAGAGTTCATGTGATTCGTTATAAATGTCATTAAACAGTTTATAGAGTTCATGTGATTCGTTATAAATGTCATTATACAGTTTATAGAGTTCAGGTGATTCGTTATAAACTTCATTATACAGTTTATAGAGTTCATGTGATTCGTTATAAATGTCATTATACAGTTTATAGAGTTCAGTTGACTCGTTATAAATATCATTATACAGTTTATAGAGTTCAGGTGATTCATTATAAATGTCATGATAATGTTTATAAAGTTCATGTAATTCGTTATAAATGTCATTATACAGTTTATAGAGTTCATGTGATTCGTTATAAATGTCATTATATAGTTTATAGAGTTCAGTTGACTCGTTATAAATATCATTATACAGTTTATAGAGTTCATGTGATTCGTTATAAATGTCATGATAATGTTTATAAAGTTCATGTAATTCGTTATAAATGTCCTTATACAGTTTATAGAGTTCATGTGATTCGTTATAAATGTCATGATAATGTTTATAAAGTTCATGTAATTCGTTATAAATGTCATTATACAGATTATAGAGTTCATGTGATTCGTTATAAATGTCATTATACAGATTATAGAGTTCATGTGATTCGTTATAAATGTCATTATACAGTTTATAGAGTTCAGGTGATTCTTTATAAATGTCATTATACAGTTTATAGAGTTCATGTGATTCGTTATAAATGTCATTATACAGTTTATAGAGTTCAGTTGACTCGTTATAAATATCATTATACAGTTTATAGAGTTCATGTGATTCGTTATAAATGTCATTATAGAGTTCATGTGATTCATTATAAATGTCATTATACAGTTTATAAGTTTCATTATACAGTCTATAATTCTCATTATAAATATCAAAGGTTTACAAGGTTTCAAAAGTTGAGAAAGCACCTATAAAGTTACCAGATTTATAACAAATCTCCTTATAAATGTAATCATTAAGTTATACGATGTATATAAGACCACATAAGTCAAGTATCATAAGGATTTATATAACACAAGTATCATAAGGATTTATAAAAAACTATATAAAGTTCAAACATTTATAAAAAACTATATAAGAGTATAAAATTCAAACATTTATAAAAAACTGTATAAGAGTATTTATAAAGCTCAAGTATTTATAAAAAACCATAGAATAGTTCTTATAAATTTCAAAGATCTTTAAAAAAAACTATATCAGAGTCACTATTAAAGTCAAACATTTATAAAAAAAACTGCATGAGAGTATTTATAAAGTTCAAATATTTATAAAAAACCATAGAAAAGTAAGTTTAAAGTTTAAAGATCTATAAAAAATTATAAAAGAGTCACTGTAAAGTTCAACGATTTATAAAAAACTATCACTTTAAAGTTCACAGATTCATAAAAATGTTATCAATTCATAGGTAAGGTTTAACTAATTTATAAGAATCTTTATAGCTTCTTTATAACGTTCAGAAATTTCTTAAAAAATTTAAAAAATTCATAAATTATTTAAATTAAGAACAAACTTTATATTCTAAAACATCCAAAAATTATTATAAAGTTTAAATATTTATAAGAAATTTTTTTATAAAGCTAAAATATTTATAAGAAACTTATTAAAAACTTGATTAAAAATTTGATCACAAGGTTGGTTCTTTGAATTATAGGAACATTTTACAAGTTTCATATGAGGTTATTGTCCCCTCTTTCCTTCCTGGTCCTACATACTGTCCAGACTTCTTAAAGAAATAGGGTTCTAGAGTCCAACCACCAAAATACAGCAAGTATTCCGTTGTTTCTTCCCCTGTTTCCTTCCTATTCATACACACTCTCCAGTCATAGAGTCCAACCTCCAAAATAGAGTAAGTATTCTGCTGTTTCTCTCTACTCCTATTCCGTATTACCAGCATCTCTTAATGAAATAGGGTCCTAGAGTTCAACCTCCAGGACATAGTAAGTATTCCGTTGCTTCTTTCACTCTCTACTTCTATTCCTACGCACATCTCCAGGATCTATAACATTGGTTGCTAATTTCAAGTATATTTTAAACTAAAAACTGTTCCGTTGGAAGCCCCCAAAAGGAGAGTATTGGATTTTTAGTGAATTTAGAAGACCGTAACAGAATTTAACAGAATTTGTTCCACGTGCACCTTAAGCGAACACAGCACAATGGTTTCGTATTAGCCTGGAGGAAGTAAGGAATAGTTAGTTACGTCGTTCAATATGGGGAAACATTGTGAATGAGGTTAAACCCATCTTTACTGATGATGACGTTGTAAATCAAACGAAACCACAATTCCACAAAGCAAACGCAGTCACCACCACCTCCCGGCATGCAACGGAAATGCAAATCAACCAAGTGAACTCCCCATACACACGCATGCACTCACAAATAAACGCAGGAGATGGCAGTGAGAGAAGATTAAAATGCAACTTGGTCTGTTTGTTGCTAGGGAGGGAGAGCGTTGATTAAGGAACATGAGTACGAGGCAAGCAGCAAATGCCACAGAGCTTTAGCCACACAATGGACGGACGGCAGCAGGCAGTGATGAGAAAGCCAACGTGAATGGTGCAACACCGATTGCTGACAGCAGTGGCAGTGACAGTAGCAGTAGCAGCCGCAGGAGAAGAGATGAGCATGGATTGACACACATTTTTAACCTTGTTCAAAGAGATTGGACCCTTAAGTGAATCATACAACAACAACAACAACAACAACAACAACAACAACAACAACAGTAGCAGCAGCAACAAGAAGAGAAGAGCAACAGGAACACAAAAACAAGAACAACAAGAACAACAAGAAGAACAACAACAACAACAACAACAACAAACAACATTATTACCATCATCGTCATGATCGTCATTGCCATAAACGCAAGTGGAGCCACATAATCCAAAATGAGCTCCAGTACAGCTGCTTTTAAGCGTTTGTAAATCTCTGTGAAGCCTTTTTAAAACAACAGAAGAAGAAGCAGCAGCAGCAGCAGTCTCACAGCAGATTAAGAAGAAGAACAACCATTACGCCAGTAGTCACAGTAGAAGAGGTGGCAGCAGAAAATGTGGTGTCTCTCCATCTGCATGCGGATGTGTATGTGTGTGTGCGTGTGTGGAAAGCAACGAAGAAATATTAAATGTGACAAAACCTATTATTTTATTTGTTCGTAGAAGTGTGTCAGCGGCAGCAGCAGCAGCAGCAGCAGCAACAACAACAACAACAACAACAACACCACCAACAACGACACCAACAACAACACCAACAACAACTAAAAACAAGAAACAAGAAAATCAACATAAGAACTTGTTAAGCGCAGCCGTAGCCGCAGAAGAGAGCAACTACAATAACAACAACAACCACAACAGCACATGCAGCAGAGGCAGCAGCAAAGGCAGCAGCAGCACCACAGTCAGCAGGCACTTTTGACTAATAAAAAATTAATAAAGAAAAAAAAGCAGCAAAGCATGTTTTGTTGTGCGAATTGGTCTTAAAGACCACACCTGCACCCTACTTGCAATCCCAAAGTGCAAATCCTTTGACGTCATCGTTGCGAAAATGCAGGTAAAGTGAGAGCACACAATTATGTACATCATATTCATCGGGATGTCATACCTTGGGCGGCAATTGAAACCAAACGACAACTTCATTTCCAAGCAGTGTCGAATCCGCAAATCCTGATAATCACTTAGATTGCCGAGATGACATCGGTGCGTTTACATCGCTTTTAGATGGTGACGTGATGGTGTCACAACCTGTCAAACAACTCAAATTTATACCAAAACTGAGTCTCCGGCTTCAAATTCAAACTAAAATTGCGACCTTTGAAACCTTACTAATATCAAAAGTTCAGTAGTGCCTCAATGTTCTATATGCCGAAATATTGCTTAAGTAGGCGTGTTTATAAAAGGGGATCGCTGACATATAAAACAATATGGGAGTCACACTTGTTGGACTTGAGGCATGGTGGGAGTGCTTACTTAGTTAGGTGACTACTCAAAAACCCTCGATGGTTTAAAGGACTCTGAGAATTATTCTGCGATGAATAACCGATTCGAAAATATTCAAGAGTCAAGTCAAGGATAACTTCAAGGATCAATTCTAGGATTAATTCTAGGATCTATTCAAGGATCAATTCAACGGTCACTTCAACAGTCAATTCAAGGTCAATTCAAGGATCAATTCAGGGATCAATTCAAGGATCAATTCAGGGATCAATTCTAGGATCAATTTTATGGTCAATTCAAGAGTCAATTCAATAGTCAATTTAAGGGTCAATTCCACGATCAATTCTAGGGTCACTTTAAGGGTCAATTTCAGGATCAATTCAAGGATCAATTCGAATATCAATTCAAGGATCAATTCTAGGGTGAATTAAATAGTCAATTCAAGAGTCAATTCAACGTCAATTCAAGGGTCAATTCTTGGAAAAATTCTAAGGTCAATTCAAAGGTCAATTCAAGGGCCGATTCCTGGGTCAATTCAAGAGTTACTTCAAGGGTCAATTCTTGGATTATGTTCAAGGGCCAATTCAAGTGTCAATTCTTAGATCAATTCAAGGGTCAATGATTGGATCATCTCTAGGGTCAATTTCAGGATCAATTCAAGGACCAATTAAAGGATCTATTCAAGGGCCAATTCAAGGATCTATTCAAGGGCCAATTCACGGGCCAATCATTTTCGGTTCAGAGTTTGCTTTCATTAGAGTCTAGGGTTGAGTTCTCGGTCACCTTTAGGCTAAATCACCCTAGACTCCAAGGAAAGCAATGATAATGAATGGACATTTCACCTTAAACATTGGAGGGTTGATTCGTCCACTGCATCAAAATCTGTTTTTGCTCCACATATGGAACAGTTGATTACATATGGAACAATTGGCCACACATGCAACAATTGCTCACATATGGAACAGTTGCTCACATACGAAACTACGTAGTAAAACTAGTTATCTGAGTTTAATTGGAATGGACAAATATATTACCGATACTATAGAAATTTCTTCCCATACCTCATTTGAAGAAGGCTTTCTGGTGACTAAAGGGAATAAATAATTGAAGAACACCAAGTGAGGTGTGACTACCTAAATAAAATCACTGGATGAGTAAATTTCAAACATGTTTTTTAAGCATGGTCCAAGTTATCTTGAGTCCGTATTATCGTCAGGGCAAAACAACAGAAGTTTCTTTACCATATTTCAGCCATTCATCAATAGTTGAATGATGAATAGTTGAATCACTGAAGCGGAATTCTTAAACATTTGTTTTTTCTGTCTTTTACAACAGGAGTACACCAAAAACAATGAAGTTTATGAGCTCTAAAACTGTATAATTATAACATCAAAATGTTTGTTATTACGTCAAAACAAAATACAAGTCTCCAAGGAAATCCTCACAAAATCATTAGATAATCATCAGCAAAACATCAGCAAATCATTAGAAAATCAACAGTAAATCATCAGCAAATCATCAGTAAATCATCAGCAAATCATCAGAAAATCATCAGTAAATCATCAGCAAATCATCAGAAAATCATCAGTAAAACATCAAAAAATCATCATCACAACTTCATAAAATCATCATTCAAACCTCATGAAATCAATAGATTCTAATTAGCAAAGCATCCGCGAATCATTAGAAAATCATCATCAAAATCTTATAAAATCACCATCCAAACCTAATCAAATCATCATCCAAACTGCATCAAATCATCATTAAAACCTCATAAAATCATCATCAAATCATTAGATACTCATCAGCAAATCATTACAAAATCATCATCAAAACATCATCAAATGATCTGAAAATCATCCTCAAAACCTCATCAAATTCATCGGCAAATCGTCCTCTCACTGTGCACAATCAATACATCAGCATATTTATGTGGGTTCTTTTGTTAATAGGGTTTTTTTTCTACTGAAAAATATGGGAAAGATCCCAAAGGTGGGAAAGTGCCACCACGATTTGATGGATTGTATGAAGTTTCATCACAAATAGCATAAAAAATCTGCACAACTCATTTCTCAAGAACAAATCTGATATCTCTCGAACATACTTGAACGGGAGAAAAACTATAAGGAAGATATTTTCCAGAAATCATTTTTTTTACTCGTATGGATATGGGGTTTTCAATATAAATACAAAATTTAATATATATTCTACGATCTGAGTGACTTTCAATACATAATACATTCATAGCATCGAGTACTCATAGTATCAATCACTCATAGCATTGAGTATTTATAGTATCTGAAACTGATGGTATCGAGTACTCATAGTATCGAGTATTCAATAACTCGGTAATATTTTCTACTTATTATATCGATCGCCAATATCAAGTAGTGTTAAATTGCTTTGGGAATGGACAACGTGCATTCCTTATCCCTAGATAGACTTCTGAGATTCATAAAAGAGTCGAAAGAAATTTGAAAATGTGTAACTTCCTTTCCAAAATCCTCCATCTACCGCTTCCCCCAAATATTTCCAGGCTTATAGCACAATGGGCATTAATGCTTGAGTGCTTGGAGACCTCCTTCTTCGGCGGTTCTTGGGCCCACCCCATTTCTAGTATATGCTATACCAGAACCGCGACCCTATCAGCAAAATCAACATCTGGACCTACGTCTATACATTTTCTACGACTACCAAGACCAATTCACAAGTTGCAACGCATTCACAAGGAAGCTAACCCCTTCCCCACCCAAAAACGTTACACCAGGTACCGTTTATAGAGGAATGACCGCTAAGGCACGGTGTAGCGTGAACTCGGCAGCGACCAAAGCATGCATACAACTTTTTTTTGAAGTGCTGCAAACGGGCAGAACAAAAAAAGTAAACAATAACAACGCAAAGATCCGGTTTGGAAATTTTCAACTCAGCTGCAGCTGCTGCTGCTGCCGCTGCCGACGACGACGGCGGCAGCGGTGTCTGTTCGTGCTGGTGTTACTGCTGCGAGCATTTTAATCATTTCATTTGCTGAAAGCTAAGAAACCGAAAACGCTGCTTGCTTACAATAAAAGTTGTGCGAAAGAAATATAAAAATGCAATGGAAAAAAATAATTTTTATATTTATTTTTTTAAAGGCTAAAAATCAAGAAAATTTGTTTGCCCAAACAAGGCAACAAAAATTCCCTTTCGCAGAATTCACAGCGAAAATTGGAAAATTTAATTGAAATGTGGAACAATTTGAAATGAGTTGAGTTCAGTTCAATTGAGTTGAGTTTAGATGAGGTGAGGTGAGCTGAGTACGCCAGCGCTGACGTCGACGTCGTTGCTGCTGGCGGTGGCGCTGCCTATGCAAGTGGACGAACAAGTTTTGCAAACTCACAAAAAACAACAAAAGTAACAAAATATAAGAAAAACAAAAACAACAACAACAACGCTGAATCAAGTAATAAACAAGTGTCGACTGCTTAGTGCCCGCCGAGAGCACTGGAGCTAGGCTGGTGCTGCGGCTTAATAGGAGCCATAAAATTGCCTGCTTAGATTTGCTTTTGCTTTTACTACGTTGTTGTTTTTGTTGTTGTTTTTGTCGATGTCGCTGCTATTGCTGCAGTTGCAGTTTTCACATAAAAACAACAACAACAACAAAAATGAAACTAAAAACACACACAAAAAAAGCAAAGCGAAAAAGAAAACCGGAAAGTGGACACGTAGGAGTAGTTTAAGCAATGAGCTTAACTGCAGGAAAAGTGGAAACTTAGAGTCGTCAATTGACATACGAGAAAAAAGGCAAACAAACAAACGAAGTCAACCACGAATTTAGCAGCAAAGTAAAAGAAAATAACGAAGCAAAAAAAGAACAAACAAAAAAGTCTCCGCTTGCCACGCCTGTTCCAATTGAAGCATTTATCGTACAACTTAAACGCTTTCACAGGGTCATAGAGCAAGGCTACTTTACACTCAAATGGGGACACACCACAGACGACTCGAAAAAGTCTGGGACCGAGCTTAAAAGAGAATTTCAGAAACCGCAACTAACATCGAGAACGGCCTCAAGAATTGTAAATTGAAGCCTGGGCGTAATCTCTAAAGAAAAACAGAATCCATTGTGGAAAAGAGGGTCTGGAATAAGGCGCAAAAGAAGCACTACAACAAGAAGTGTAAAAGAGAAGAAAGTCGCAAGAAAGTCAGAGATCAGAAAATATAAAAAAATGTCCGAAAAATTATAAAAAAAACTACCTCAAAAACTGTAAAATTCTGAGAAAAGTCTTTAAAGATAATCCTACTAAAGAGGCCATCAAGAAGAGAGTTCGAAATCAGGAGTCCGGAATCGAGAATCTGGAAGAATTATACCAAAGAATGTAAAAGAGAAGAAAGTCGCAAGAAAGTGAGAGATCAGAAAATATAAAAAATGTCCGAAGAATTATGAAAAACTACCTCAAAAACTGTAAAATTCTGAGACAAGTCTTTAAAGAGGCCATCAAGTAGAGAGTTCGAAATCAGGAGTCCGGAATCGGGAATCTGGAAGAATTATACCAAAGAATGTAAAAGAGAAGAAAAGGACAAGAAAATCGGAGAACAGAAAATATAAAAAAATGTCCGAAAAATTATAAAAAACTACCTCCAAAACTGTAAAATTCTGAGAAAAGTCTTTAAAGATAATCCTACTAAAGAGGCCATCAAGAAGAGAGTTCGAAATCAGGAGTCCGGAATCGAGAATCTGGAAGAATTATACCAAAGAATGTAAAAGAGAAGAAAAGGACAAGAAAGTCGGAGATCATTATATATAAAAAACGACCTAGGAATTAAAAAAACACGACCAAAAGACCTGTCAAATTTTAGACCGGTCTTTAAAGATAAACATTTTCAAGATCCCATCGATTAGAGTCCCGAGTAGTAAGTCAGGACGAACTACACCAAAAGAGTATAAAAGAGAAAAAATCTGGAAGAAAGACGGAGATCAGAATAATAAAAAACGACCCCAGAATTATAAAAACAACCACTGAACAAACTGTAAAATTCAGAAAGCAGTCTTGAAAGATCCTACTAAAGTAAAACAGTCTTTGAAGATAATCGTACTACAGAGCCCAACAAGAAGAGAGTCCAGAATTGAAGATCAGAAAGAACTAACAGCAAAAAAGTGTACAAGAGATGAAAACACCTAGAAAGTCGGAGGTCAGAACTAAAGAAAAGCCTTAAAATTATACAAAAAAAAACTACCTCAAGAACTGTAAAATTCTGAGACCAGTCTTTAAAAGTAATTCTCGAGAAGAAAACCCGGAATCGGGAATCAGAAAGAGCTACATGTGGAAAAACGAGCAAGAAAGTCCGAAGTCAGGATTAAAAAAGAAACACCTTGAAAATTGAGACAAGCCTTGAAACTTAATCCTACTCAAGAACTAATTAAGAAGAGTCCCCGGAAACGAGAAGAACTACACCAAAAATGTAAAAGAAGAAGAAAGGAGCAAGAAAGTCAAGAAAATCAGTCTAAAAAAAATGAACGAACTCAAAAACTTTAAAAGACTGACATAAGTTTATAAGCATACCTCTACTCAAGAGCCCACCAAGAAGAGAGTCCGGAATTTGAGATCACAGAACTAAGTACACCATGATTGTAAAAGAAAATTAAGAGACAAAAAATCAAAAATTCAGGGTTAAAAAAGGGCTGTAAAAGAGAAGGAAATTGATAATCTTGTTCGAAGAAACCACAATTTCGAGAGCTGGGAAAAAGAAGCAAGTCAGCAACCACACCGAACACTAGAACTACTTGAAGGACTATAAAAGAGAAAAAATTCGGGGACCAGTCTAAAAGAAGAACTAATTGAAGGACTATAGTATATAAGAAATTCGGGGACCAGGTTCAAGGGAAACATAACTTCGAAAGCTGGGAATAAGAAGTTGGTCGAGGACCAGGCTTCAAAAAGTACCTGAAGAACTGTAAAAGAGAAGAAATACTAGGACCAGGCTTAAAAACTACCTGAAGAGCTGTAAAAGATTAAAAATTCGGGGACCAGGCTTAAAAAACTACCTGAAGGTTTGTAAAAGATTAGAAATCCCAGGACCAGGCTTAAAAAACTACCTGAAGGTTTGTAAAAGATTAGAAATTCGAGGATCAGGCTTAAAAAACTACCTGAAGGACTGTAAAAGAGAAGAAATTTGAGGACCAAGCTTATAAAAACTACCTGAAGGACTGTAAAAGAGAAGAAATTCGAAAGACCAAGCTTAAAAAACTACCTGAAGGACTGTAAAAGAGAAGAAATTCCAGGACCAGGCTTAAAAAAACTACCTGAAGGACTGTAAAAGAGAAGAAATTCGAAAGACCAGGCTTAAAAAACTACCTGAAGGACTGTAAAAGAGAAGAAATTCCAGGACCAGTCTTAAAAATACACTCACTTTTCAGAAATTAAAGTTGAGTTTGATAATTTTGGACTCGAATTTGAAAATTTTGCTCTACATCAGAAACTTTAAACCAAAAATCAATAAGAATCCGAAGACATGGCATCTGATTAACGAGATATTACAACAACCAACTGGAAAAAGAGAGATTGGTGGATCAAAAGAACGTTTAGATGTGATTCTTTTGACTGATTACATCATTCCGGCCTTGTAAGTGCCCCATTGATTGGTGATGGAAATTGTTCTAGAATTGGGGTTGGAAAATTGCATTATAATTCCAATTTGGAAAACATTGTCACAAAGTACAATTCGAAATAACTGGAATAAAAAACTAAATCTATTTACTGGGCAATTGGAATTTTTCCAATACTAATTACAATTCCTTCAAATAGTATTGGAAGAAACAACTCAATTCCTCCTCTTAATTTCTGGAATGGAATTGAAAAATCATCAATTTCGTGGATTTTTTATCCTTAATTACAATACCATTGAATGGAAGTAATAATTGAATCACCATAGAAAGATTGAATTGGAATTACCCAATTAATCCTGGAAAATCAAACTAAAAATTTCAATTCCCCAGAATTGGAAAATATATCAATTTAAGTTCCTTTGCTCCTTTAATGGAAAATTCCATTTAAAATGATGATTATTTGGCACTAGAAAAGAATGCAATTCGAGTTTATTTTTCTTCGGTGATAATTGAAAAATCACTCCAACTTTCCCTTGGAATTTAATAGTTCCATTACAAATTTCATGGAATTTAATAGTTCCATTACAAATTTCATGGAATTTAATAGTTCCATTACAAATTTCATGGAATTTAATAGTTCCATTACAAATTTCATGGAATTTAATAGTTCCATTACATATTTCAATTACCTAAACTGGAAGTCAAATCAAATTCAATTAATGCTTCCTCCAGTGGCATACAAAAATCACACAATTTTTGTAGAATCCTTTAAAATATCCTTTTAAAAATCACAATTTCTGTGGAAACGGTTTCGAATATAAATTCATGCGAATTTTTGATTTTACTCCTTTGAATTGCATTTGAAATACCAAAAACATTTCATTGGCTTCCTTAAATCCTTCATAAATTTCATTTCATTGAAAAGGAATAAATTTGAATATTGATGCCACTCCTCGAGTGCATCTTTCAGTTGCCGTGCCTCAGCCAACAAGGAAAATATTCTTTACCTCTTTAGCAATTTCTCGGAAATGGAAATTCAAACTATTTTCAGTTTTATCAATCCTTGCATGGAGGAGAAGACTAAAAACATTTGTTTTTGTGGCATGGCAAAGTTCAATTGCAAAATTAGCTGGAATTGAAAGGAAGAACACAAGTAAATGTCAATAATAATTCCTTGATCAAATTGTTTTTCAAACTGCAATTCACTGGAATAGAATTAGAAGAAATATTCATGATATTTTAGAATCCTTTTTGTGAGAGGAAAAGTAAATAAATTGAAGAAATAAATTTGTGTAATAATTCCTTGAGTGAAATTGTATTTCAAGCTGCCGTTTTGTGAAAGACCACTTCAAAGGATGCAATTGCAAGACTCAAGCAAGCTCCTGAGACTCCTTTTGTGAAATTCCATTTCAAATTGCCATGCTCTGAAATGGAATTACAAGAATCAACCATGCTGCTTTAGATTCCTTTTAATTATTAAGCAATTTGTTCAGCGTTTCCTTAGACAATTCCTAGGATATCTAATGGAATCCAGATACATTCATATTTTGGATACAGAGAACAACCTAAGAGTCCACAAGGTACTCCTGCACGTACTTGCAGGCATAATATACAAGTAGTTATATAATATAATAGAATATTTGTATAAGTATAGCAAATTTCTCAAGATTATAAGGAGCTACTTTCACCTCCCAAACAGCAAATAAATGACTTCTTTAAATTAATGAACAAAACAATTCTTATAAGTGGATAAAAAGAATCCTTACTGCACGGACAAACAAGTTGGAATATAGTCGAAAAGTTGGGCCTAAAAGAGACTGAAAGAGACTTCTGGTAAAAACTCTTCAAGACACAAATTAGAGTGCCAGCTTTGATCCTTCTTAGTCCCCCTTCATAAACTGTTTTAGTGGTTTTAGGAAGAGGCTGTGAAAGCCACCACAACTCCCTGAAAAGTTGTGCTTATAAGAGACTGAAAGAAACTCTTCTAAAAACTCTTCCAGATACAAACTAGAGTGCCATCGTTGATCCTTCTTAGTCCCCCTTCATAAACTGTTTTAGTGGTTTTAGGAAGAGGCTGTGAAAGCCACCACAACTCCCTGAAAAGTTGTGCTTATAAGAGACTGAAAGAAACTCTTCTAGATACAAACTAGAGTGCCAGCTTTGATCCTTCTTAGCCCCCTTCATAAACTGTTTTAGTGGTTTTAGGAAGAGGCTGTGAAAGCCACCACAACTCCCTGAAAAGTTGTGCTTATAAGAGACTGAAAGAAACTCTTCTAGATACAAACTAGAGTGCCAGCTTTGATCCTTCTTAGTCCCCCTTCATAAACTGTTTTAGTGGTTTTTGGAAGAGGCTGTGAAAGCCATCACAACTCCCTGAAAAGTTGTGCTTATAAGAGACTGAAAGAAACTCTTCTAGATACAAACTAGAGTGCCATCTTTGATCCTTCTTAGTCCCCCTTCATAAACTGTTTTAGTGGTTTTAGGAAGAGGCTGTGAAAGCCACCACAACTCCCTGAAAAGTTGTGCTTATAAGAGACTGAAAGAAACTCTTCTAAAAACTCTTCCAGATACAAACTAGAGTGCCATCGTTGACCCTTCTTAGTCCCCCTTCATAAACTGTTTTAGTGGTTTTAGGAAGAGGCTGTGAAAGCCACCACAACTCCCTGAAAAGTTGTGCTTATAAGAGACTGAAAGAAACTCTTCTAGATACAAACTAGAGTGCTAGCTTTGATCCTTCTTAGCCCCCTTCATAAACTGTTTTAGTGGTTTTAGGAAGAGGCTGTGAAAGCCACCACAACTCCCTGAAAAGTTGTGCTTATAAGAGACTGAAAGAAACTCTTCTAGATACAAACTAGAGTGCCAGCTTTGATCCTTCTTAGTCCCCCTTCATAAACTGTTTTAGTGGTTTTTGGAAGAGGCTGTGAAAGCCATCACAACTCCCTGAAAAGTTGTGCTTATAAGAGACTGAAAGAAACTCTTCTAGATACAAACTAGAGTGCCAGCTTTGATCCTTCTTAGTCCCCCTTCATAAACTGTTTTAGTGGTTTTTGGAAGAGGCTGTGAAAGCCATCACAACTCCCTGAAAAGTTGTGCTTATAAGAGACTGAAAGAAACTCTTCTAGATACAAACTAGAGTGCCAGCTTTGATCCTTCCTAGTCCCCCTTCATAGGCTGTTTTAGTGGTTTTAGGAAGAGGCTGTGAAAGCCATAACAACTCCCTGGACAGCTGGGCCTATAAGAGTCTGAAAGAAACTCTTCTAAAGACTCTTCTATATACAAACTAGAGTGCCAGCTTTGATCCTTCCTAGTCCCCCTTCATAGGCTGTTTTAGTGGTTTTAGGAAGAGGCTGTGAAAGCCATCACAACTCCCTGGACAGCTGGGCCTATAAGAGTCTGAAAGAAACTCTTCTAAAGACTCTTCTATATACAAACTAGAGTGCCAGCTTTGATCCTTCTTAGTCCCCCTTCATATGCTGTTTTAGTGGTTTTAGGAAGGGGCTGTGCAAGCTTTCATAACTCCCTTAATCTCGGATATGTAAACCAGCACACGGGCGCATTTTAATCACTTACAAACACATACATTTTGGAGTGCCTCCCGTTGCATGAGGAGCCTATTTTTAAAGACGCACGCCCAACAAACAAACAAACAAACAAACAGAGAACAAGCTTTAAATCAACTCAACTCAAATTTTAATTTACTGCAAACAAACAAATGAAATAAAAGAAATTTTAAATGGCAAAGCAAAACATAAATCGACCGACCCACCGACCTGGGGGGTTGGCACAGAGCAAACGGTACGCCCATAAAAGTGGTGTGTATGTAAATTCCGCAAAATATTTAAAATATTTACATTTCCAGCAATATTTGAGAGTATTTTTAAATGCTGCGAAAAGTAAACACACACCTGCCGCCGTGCACCGCCCAACCAACCCACCGCCCCGTGTGATAATGATGCGATGCTGTGTGGAGGGGTCGATACCCAATGTACCCGACGACAGTGGTGGCCAACCAGCCTCATACACACGTCCAGCATTTTGCCAGCCCTTAAGAGGACATCTGCCCAAAACACACACTTTTACGCGCTCCCAAATAAACGCACAACAACAACAACAAGCAAAGAAAATGGGAAGGAAAACAAAGCCCAGAACAATCAGAAGAATCAGTATCAGAATAAGAAATTAGAATTAAGTACTCTCACTCACCTGTGCAAGCGGTCGGTCTGCTCGACCTCGCTCTCCAACTCAATGATGGCGAACAGTTCTTTTTCGCCGTTGCGCCCAAAGATGCCGTTCGGTATCTTACGCAGGAATTTCTTGAGAACACTGGCTATGGTGTACACGGAATAGTTGTCCACATTGACCAGCCGTCCGGCCTGCAAGAAGTGTATTAGCTTCTTCATGGCGCCCTGATGGCCGGGAGCGCGAAACACGTCGCGCCTGTTCGGTGACTCTTTGTTCAGTTTTAGTATGAGCACCAGCAGTGGTCCTGGAATGTTGTCGTTATTTTTACACACCTCCTCGAGCGCCACACCGAACTTCACCTTCTCGAGGCGGTACGGGTATCCAGGCGCTGAATTGCTAGGATGGCCGCACGAGGTGACCACGCTGCTCAGATCCGCAGCGCGTCGGTGCACGCGCTCTGCCCAGCTGGACATTTTATCAATTTTGAATTCGTTTGTGGAACAATTGCCTGCCAGCGAACGATTCCCTCGGCGCGCTTTTAATTGCGCCTGGGCCTGACTGACTGCCCCGTGTGTACTGCTGCTGTAGCTGCTGCTACTACTGCCGTCGCTGTTCCTGTTGTTATTGTTGTTCGTGTGGTTCTTTCTGTAAGAGTGAGTGTGTGCGCTCGTTTTGCTGGTGTGTGGTTTATATTTGTCGAAAGGCGGGAAAATATGCTCTGCGAAGTGACTTTAATTTTCCAAAGGTACGTTGATACGCTGCGCTTCTCTGCCGCTGTTGCTGTTATTGTTGTTGTTACACTGCTGCGGTTCGCTCTGCTAACGTCTCATTCACTCACTCACCGACCGACTGACTGACTGACTGACTGACTCAACTGACTGCAGCCGCTTTGTAGGAATGTCTGTGCACGGAGCTAATAAATTTGTTGAACAGAGTTTTTGATTTCGATTTAAATATATTTTCTTTTTGCTTGTTTTTGTTTTAATACAATTTTCACGGAATGCTTTTTTAAATACATAAAAATCTTTGTTGTTGTTTTGTTTGATTTTTTGTGTTTTTTTTTTTTGTTAGTAAGGTGAATTTCTTGGAATTTGAATTGCTGCTCTCTGCTTGGCGTAGTATTTGAAAGATTTTTTTTGTGGAATTGGAATTATTCTGCAACGTCTTCAAAAGATTTTATTTCTTGTTGGTATTATTATTAAATCATATATCGAAATTAAACGGAATAGTAAATTAATTAATGCGAAAAACAAAACGGCAATTTGAATCCGTGTTCGAACACAATTTCACTGATTGATGCTGATGCTAATGCTGCTGCTGCTGATGATGATACTACAACGGCTGCCACTCCTCCTTGCGAATTTTCACATTTTCCGCTCTTGAGCTGTGGCTCGGTTGTAGCGCTTGCTGCTGGTACTGGAGCCGGAGCTGGTACTGATGCTGCTGGTGCCGCTGCGTGTTTGACCGAATAATTTTCACTTTTGTTGCCGTTACCAAAAAAACTCATATTATTATTCCCTGCCTTTTTGGCCATTTGCACTTGTGCGCCGCCAGCCGCTTCCTATGCCAGGCGTCGAGTCAGTAGCCGCTATTCAAATTCGCGTACAAATTGCAATCGGTTTCACTCAAATTGATTCAACTTTTCCACAAAATTAATCCTTTTTTTGTTGTTTGACACACACAATTTATTTTATTTTTCCAGCAGTTCCTCCACACACGTTGTTGCTCCGCTGTTGTGTACACGATAAATGAAAGCGCAAAGCAAACTGAGTGAAACGAAATCTGCGGGCAAACGGGCGAGTTAGCCAACGAGCAGTTTCCTACTCGTCAGCGCACGAACGAGCACAGCGCAGCGGAGATTGACGACGCGGTGCCAATGCACGCTGCACAGAGTGTGCTTGCGTTGACGCGTAAAGTGAAGCAAAAGGAATTTTGTTGAAGTTGTTGAGGAAGGTGTTGCATGAGTAATGTTAGTAAATGTTGTTGCTGTGGTTGTTCTAAACTGTATGGTAATATTTCAGAACCTCCTTCAATTTGTTATAGAAAGGTGTTGCATGAAAAATGTTAGTAAATGTTGTTGTGGTTGTTATAAATTGTGTGATTATAGTTCAGAACTTCTTTCAATTTGTTACAGAAAGGTGTTACATGAGTAAAGTAAGTAAATCTTGTTGTCTTTGGTAATAGTTTATAACATTAGCACTATTATAATTAGTATTTTAATTTTAGCACTAATTAATTAGTTTCAGCTAGCACTGATAATTTGCTTGCTATACAACACATATGTATATATAACTACGATCTACTTATCAACTGCTTAGTTAGAGAGTCTCATTTTACAAGTGTATGTCTGAGCTGCTTTAAACGCTCACAAATGTCAAATTTCGGGCAAGATTTGTCATATAAATTCAGGAAGCCTCACCAAGCGTTGGGGATTTATTTGCACTTCAGTCTGCGTTGTTTATGCTTTCTCCTCAAGGCAGCTGATAAAAATCGCAGGCATCTAAAGAGTGAATCATGGAAAATGCATTCTTCCAGCCGTTAACTACAATTAGAAAGTGTTTTGTGTTTTATAAGCGAAATAATTAGTCAACACAAATGTTTAAGCACGTGGCATGATGCTCATTCAATGATAATAAAGTTATTAGAGGCAATTACGAAGGCTGAGTAAGAATTCAGTGAACCACAATTGGCTGTTACAGAAGATTTTCGAGTATAGTTATTAACAATTATATTATCTATTAATATTAATAAAGTATTTATTAAAGTTATTCAATATAAAATTATAATTGTAAATAAAATAATAATTAATAAATAAAATAAAATCTTAAATGTTTGTTAGTAAAACTATTTCTTTTCACATTTCATTTCAGTTGAAAAAAAAAATTTATATATACGAGTATATATATAGAAATCAGCTGAATTTAGTATCCTTATTTCGCAAAGACAAATTGAAGTCGATTTAGAAATAAATTTAAGAATGAAATCAGTAAATTTGGGTAAAATTAACATCGATTTAGAAATAAGTTTGGAGCGGCATCAGGAAATTTTGCTTAAATTGGAATCGATTTATAAATAAATTAGTGGAATCAGGAAATTTGGCATAAATTGAGATCGATTTAGAAATAAACTAGGACTAGGAATTTTGCTCAGATGACGACTTACAAGAGGTTTTAGAGAATATTTAAATATGTATAGAAATGGAAGTTGGAGAAGTTGTTTTGGAGTAATGACGTAGAAGAAGAACTCCAAGCACTCAGGCAAGTGATATCCATTGTAATGTGATACAAGGGGTCTCGCTTTCACTTGCATTCATCAATTGAATATAAGAACTTGGTGCAGCCGGCCTCTATGGTCAAGTGCTAAGATTTCTAGCCTCACACTCAGAGGGTTCTGGGTTCGAATCCTGCACCGGGCTTGGTCTAAAAAATGTCTTATCTTGAAGTCGGAAGCTTCTGTAGCTAGTACTCATTCTCCAACCCCTTGCAATCATAATTAGTGATCGTGTAAGATATAATAATAAGCGGAAATTGTTTCTCTATGATCGAATCAACATAAAAAGGCGAGTGCGGAATGCCCGTCAACGAAGAATTATAGTATACACACAAAGAGAAGTACTATAGGAGAATTTGTTTTCCTCAATATTTATAAATTCTCTTGGTACAATATCCATCAGATATTTACCATTATTTACTACCTCATAAAAGTTGTTATAGTTATGACCCCAAAATCGTGATTGTTATGACCCCAAAATTGTGATAGTTATGAAGCCATAATTGTGATGGTTTTGAACCCAAAATTGTGATTGTAATGAAGACCAAAAATTCTCCATTTAGCGCTAAATCCCCTATTAGACAAATCTCCCCAAGGCTGTGAGCTGTATATAAGTTTCTAGGACTATCAAAATTGATCTCATGGATTCATAAATGACCATATTTACTAAATTATTTATATTTCATGAATGCTATATTAAAATATGGAAACAAATATGATGAAAAAATGCGCACCTCTTCTGATCAATAATTTTATAAATTCTATTCGATATTATACATTCTATATATTCTAATTTTATACTATTTTAAACATTCGAAATTTTAACTGAAATGCTCAAACAAAAGTATATCAAAACAATAATTTCATAAATTCTAATTTACAAATTCGATATTACATATTTTATAGATATATTCTATATATTCTATATATATACTTTTTATATAAATATCGAAATTTTAACTGAAATGTCGAAAATAAAGTATATAAAAAGTCAGTACTTTCTCTTTTGAACAATAATTTCATAAACTCTATTTTATAAATTCGATTTTATATATGCTATATATCTATTCTAAATGTTCTATATATATAATTTTATATATATTCGAAATTTTAATTGAAATGCTCCAACAAAAGTACGATAAAAGTCACTACCAGCTAAAGGAATTGGCATTTTGTCATTTAACCTGTAACCTTAATGCTAATTATAATCTATCTCTTATATATTATAATCATAAAGAAAATTATGACACAATCTGAAACGTTTAACCTGATAGGAGTATTTTCTTTTTAATTATAATAAATATATTTCTTCATACACCATCAATTGACAGCTGCTAACAGCGCCAAGCACAGCGAAGCGTGCCATTAACAGCGTGCACTCGCCACACTTAAGCCACTGTTAGCGTACTGTAAACAGAAATTAAGGCTGTACAGCAGCAGAATGCTTGCGTTCTTTGCACCACACGGCAAACTTCAGTTGTTTTCTATTCACGTGTTTCTATGAAACGAGCGGCAAACGAAACACATTGTAGACATATTCCAACGCATAAAATACAATTTGCGGCTCACAAAACCCCGATAGGAAGGGTAAAAGTGAATTTTTACGTATTCAGAGCATTTAATGAATGCTGTAGTTGTGAAAGCGTATAGCAGTGGACGCAGATGCTGTTTTAGTTATGTTGCTAACATTGCGGCTCGCGATATGCCAAAATAGCCTAAGTGCATATTACCAAATTTTCTGCTAAGCTGTTAAAAGATTTGAATATGGCGCTGCATTTTTTTAAAGTAGCTTCAATTCCATTAAATTAAATATTAAATGAATTCAATATGAAATAATGTAAATATGAAATAATAACAAGTAATTAAATAGTGCTGGGAGCTTATAAACAGTTACATACGCCTCATAGGGAAAACGTACAAAGTGCACTTATGGTTTGGGAAATTACAGCGGGAGGCAACTGCTACACACACACACATACAGACGAGTATGTTAAGTTCGTTGTTACTCTTTTGAAATGCCGAAATTGGACGCCGTTACATTTGAAATGGAACCTGATGCGCAGTTCGCCATTTTTCATTGTCTGAATCTTAAAATTGAGTATAAATAAAGACGTACTAAAATTTCCACGCATTGTTTGCAGTCAATAAAAGCGCAATTGATGCCATTCATGAAAATAATGTTAATTCGGTGGCCACTAAAGCCCAAACTGAGGGAGGGTCTGTCAAGAGATACGAAATAGTGAAATTCAACTTCTGTCTGCTCCTTCGTTTGCAACTGGGATTGTGGAGTGGAGACTAATGTGCTCGACTTCGACTTCTTTAGTAAGAAAGATTTTATAGGACCCCGACATCGATTTCTTTTATTATTTTTATTGTCTAGGGGATTTAAAGCATCGCGACCTTACGGTCTATTGTGCCCCCATCAGAGGTTCAAAGTACATCTTTAAGTCCTATCCTCTGGATAAATTTGATGACAAGTTTTGGCTCCAGAGGTTTCACATCACTAGCAGAGCCTTGGAAGAATCCCAAGTATCGATTTCTTCAATACGTTCAACGTTTTATACAACTCGGATTTCTTTCATAAAGAAGGATTTAGACTATTCCGAATCCTACTGAGACTCTGACTCAGACTCGTACCAAATAAATACATTATTAAATACACTCAGTTCCACCTACAATCTGAGACTCTGACTCAGACTCGTACCAAAAAAATACATTATTAACACGCTCAGTGCCCCCTACAATCTGCAGAGACAAAATTATATGAAGGAAAACTACGTATCTACACAGAATAAGAGTTCTTCTCCTTGTGAAAGTGGAATTGATAAAAAAAAAGGAATGGCTTCAATGATGCTCGGTTTCCTGGATGCTTTTAAATCATACTTAAAACACGCCATGCAGAAAACAAACCACTCAGACCTGAATCAGAGGTAATGCTCTAGCGATGAAGGCAACATTTTGAGTAATCTCAGGGTACTCAGGTCAATAACGCCACTTTTAAACTTAATTCTGAAGTTCTAACAATCTGGTCAGCCTCTTTCAAAGGTTCGAAAGATTTACCTATATCTATATATTATACATGTTCTTGAGGAGATTCACATGTATGTATATTGAGGAGGTATTTCTTCACTTCCCGAATCTAAGCGACAATGTTTTCATCGAAATATTGACCAAAATCGTATTCCTCATCTTCGGTTTCCTGTTCTGAATTTGAGGAAACAACTGAAGACTTGGATTCAGTGTGACGATTCCCTTCCGATTCTTTCCTGTAACCTGAATTTTGGGGTAAGGATGGGGAAGAATTGCGCAAATTGTCTGTCTAAGGGCACTTTCTTTCCACACCGCTTCGAGAGATCTTCATGAAACTTTTCCAAACTAAAGTCAAGACTAAAACACAGAACCAGATAGCTATATGAGCCAATTTGTGTGAAGACCATGCCTACCTCCCATATATGCAATTGTAGGCACCTTTCTTAAAATGACTATAACTTCGGTGCAATTGATGGTATAGTGACAAAGCTATGTATATGTGGCTCTACTACTAGACCCTAAGCAATGTGGACGGTAAATAAAATAAGTACCCGCCCACTATTAACACAAATTCATAACTAAATAACATTAAGACATTAATTTAGGCCATTTGCAAGAAATGGGGATGATCAGATAAAAGTCACGCCTACTTTCCATACAAAGAACTTTCGGTTTTCAAATTAAAATTAGCCTAGCTTTGTTCATATCGATGATATATGCACTAAGGTCCATTCTAGTGATTGTGCCAAATAGGTCAGCTTACTACACTGTCACGCCCACAATCAACCGAAAATAATTTGAAGGTTCCTATATAAGATTCATCAAAGAATATTCGCGCGTGGGTTCAGGTCATTAGTATTAAAGACTGCACAAAAATGGGCGGGCTCTTTTCACAGCCACGACCCTCTATTGATACATGATTTAAACTTAGGACCTATGAACAATTCTTGGACCACACTTTAAATGAATAAGCAGATTGACCCTACACAGCACCACACAAGAAATGGGGTCGATCGGGTCCATTATGATCAACTCAGGCCATGCTTTTTGTTAGGAACGCCAGGTCGTTGATGAAGAAATTTTGGTTAAGATGCCAAGGTAGATCTGTGCGGTGGTTAGGGTATGGAGCGCTTATCGTCCAGTTCGAAAATTCGGCAGATTGTTGATAGTATTCTCATTTTGTTTATCGTTTTATGGATTGTGATGGCTCCATCTAGGACTATAGAGTTTTGGGAATAGGCGGAACATCATGTCAGTTTTTTGAGGAGTCGAAGTGGTTCAAATTATACCGACTTGGACTCCCACTCGGATTCCGATTCCGATTCCGGATCCTACCAAAAAAATAAAAGCTTCTCGACTCCGATTTTGTTGTAGTTTGCAAGCGCAAAGTTCCACTACTAAGTCCAGAACTAAATTCAGAACACGGTTCCATAATAAAGTCCAGAACTAAGTCCAGAATAAAGTCCCAGAACTACGTGCACAACTAAGTCCTGAACTAAGTCCTGCACTAAGTCCTGAAGTAAGTTCATAATTAAGTGCAAAAGTAAGTCCAGAACAAAGTTCCAGAATAAAGTTCCATAACAAAGTCAAGAACAAAGTTCAGAACTAAGTCCAGAACAAAGTTCCAGAACTAAGTCCGGAACTAAGTCCAGAACAAAGGCCAGAACTAAGTCCAGAACAAAATTCTAGAACTAAGTCCAGAAAACAGTTCCAGAACTAAATCCAGAAAAAGTCAAGAACAAAGTCCAGATCTAACTCCGGAACAGAGTTCCAGAACTAAGTCTGGAACAAAGTTACAGAACAAATTTCCACAACAAAATTCCAAAACTAAGTCCATTAAAAAGTTGAAGAACAAATTTCCAAAACCAAGTCCGTTACAAAGTTCCAGAACAAAGTTCCACAACAAAGTTCCAAAACTAAGTCCATTACAAAGTTCCATAACAAAGTGAAGAACAATGTCCAGAACTAAGTCCAGAACAAAGTTCCAGAACTAAGTCCAGAACAAAGTTCCAGAACTAAATCCAGAACAAAGTCAAGAACAAAGTCCTGAACTAAGTCGATTACAAAGTTCCAAAACTAAGTCCATAACAAAGTTCCAGAACTAAGTCTAGAACAAAGTCTAAACCAAAGATCCAGAGCTTAATCTAAAACCAAGTCCAGAACTTAGTCCAGAACAAATTCGAGACAAAGTTCCATAACTAAGTACAAAGTTCAGACATCCTCTTTGGAAAACCAAATCACCAAACAACCAGCCACCCCTCTCCCCGAGTTTGATCTCCTCCCACTGCAGCAGTCTACCCTGGAAACCAAGTTGCATTTTATTGTTTTAATATCAACCTGAGCAGCTACTCTCGCATGGAGGTGAGTGTGTTTGTGCATGAGAGTGCATTGTACTCGCATATGAACTGGACTGAAGAGGTGCCTGTGCCAGAAGAACTTTGTACTTTGCTCACTACGGAGAGGATATTTGAAACTTGGTGTTCGGTCGAACTGCGTAGTAACTGCCTGGAAATGCAATTCCGTAATTGCACATTATGAATTTGTTGTTTACGAATATTTGTGGGATTCCTCAACGGCGTTCAGAGTGATCCAATTGGAGCCTTCTCAAAATTCTTGAAAATCGTAGAAGATAAACACCCACGACCGCACCTTTCCGACTGGCGGCACAACCTGAAACCTGCTGCAAAATGTGTTCCATCTTCTTCAAACGCGTTGTGATATTCCGCCGATACACCGCAGGGTTGCCAAGCTGAGGGACTTTTCTGTTGACCATTTGGTAACCCTTTCACCACTTGATTGTCCTTTATCTGACGCCACCCATTTCTTGCGAATGGCTTTTAATGTCCATGTGCTTCTTAGACTAAATAAATCAATCTCTTATAGATCTATAGTTATGAATATGAGATAATAGTGGGCGTGGTAGTTATTATTGCATAGGGTCTAGTAGTAGGGCCACATCTACATAGCTGCCAAATGGCGCCATTACACCCTCAATTGGACTCATTTTAAAAAAGGTGCCAGCAGTTGCATATATAATACTTCTAACCTATATTCACAAGACAAGCGGTTAGAAGGTCAACTGTAAGTATAACTTTGACATTACGTAGAAGGCATTACATGAGGCCTAGAAAAGAGAAGGTCTTCAGCCATTTCCAACTGGGTATCTTACACGCTCAGGACGTATATGCGTGTATTGATATATATGCAAAGTACTTGGACACACGTAGACCACGCACAAACACATCCACACTCATTCACACACACACACAACTGACAACCCCACACATTCTCTCCCATATACACAATACACACACACTCCCTCTCAAACACACTCAAACTCACAAACTCCCCCGCTCACCTCACGCTAATGCGCTCCACAAGCTCACTCACTTTGGCGTGCCTCCAAATTAGTACGTTTTGCAATTAACTCCATTTTTGTACGCTACCAAGAGTACTTTTGCCCCATTTCGGGCACATTTGCGACTAAAAATTGCATTTAAGTACAAAGCGGCAGAGTCGTTTTGGCGTGTGCGTTGGCTTCGGCGGCCAATTTGGAGTCTTTCATTTAAAATTCTTTTATTGTTCGCCTTTTGTTTTTGTTGGCTTCGTAGCAGAGAACGACGCCAGCAACGACAACAACAACCAAGCGGCGTAACCAAGCGGCGTTCAATGCGGGTAAGTATATCGAAACCGCTTGACCACCCACTTCATTTCCATCCATTCGTCCAAAAGGGGCACGAGAACGAGATCCAAAACAGAAAAAAACAGAAATAAATACAAAAAGAAACAAAAAATTAAACACAAAAAGCATTAACAAAATACAAAAATTTATAAGAATTTTAAAAAAAGCCAAACATAAAATTCGAGAAAGCAAAATAAAAAAAAACACTCAAAAAGTTTTTAAAAATAAATAAAAAATACAGAAAATAAAATATAAAAACAGACAAAAAATATACAACAAAAAATATAGATCAAAACACAAAAAAATTTAAAAAAAATACATAATAAACACAAAAAATACAAAAATACAACACACAAAATAAAATAAATAAATACAAAAAATACAAAAAATAAAACAATAAAAAAAACATGCAAAAATAAAACATAGACAATAAAAAACAAACACAAAACAAAAAAATTAAAAAAAAATACGCAAAAAACAAAAAGCAACCAAAAAATACAGAAAAAACACAGAAAATACAAAAAATATGAACAAAAACAAAACACAAAAAAACACTTAAAAAATTATAAAAATTAAAAATAAAACCAAAAATTAATAAAAAAAACACACGTAAATACAAAAAGACACCCAAAAAAGTACAATAAAAACACACACAAAAATTAAACACAAAAAACATTTAAAGACAAAACACAAAACAGCATGCAAAAAAAAGTAAAGAAAATAAACAAGCAAAAAAATTCCAAAAAAAAGATATAAAGAAATTTCCAAAAAAAAGAAATTTCCAAAATTAAAATATAAAAAGTGCACAAAAATACACAAAAAACTAATGCAAAAAATACATAAAAACAGACAAAAAATACAAAAATAAAACAACAAAAAAAATCCAAAAATAAAACATAGACAATAAAAAACAAACACAATTAAATAGAAAAAAAATACGCAAAAAAAACAAATTATACAAAAAACAACCAAAAAATACAGAAAAAACACAAAAAATACAAAAAATATGAACAAAAAAACACTTAAAAAATTATAAAAATTAAAAATAAAACCAAAAATTAAATAAAAAACACACGTAAATACAAAAAGACACCCAAAAAAGTACAATAAAAATACACACAAAAATTAAACACAAAAAACATTTAAAAACAAACACAAAAAAACAAGCGAAAAAAAGTAAAGAAAATAAACAAAAAGCAAAAAAATTCCAAAAAAAGATATAGAGAAATTTCCAAAAAAAAAGAAATTTCCAAAATTAAAATATAAAAAGTGCACAAAAATACACAAAAAACTAATGCAAAAAATACATAAAAACAGAAAAAAAATATAAAAATAAAACAAAAAAAAAAAAATCCAAAAATAAAACATAGACAATAAAAAACAAACACAATTAAATAGAAAAAAATACGCAAAAAAAACAAATAATACAAAAAACAACCAAAAAATACAGAAAAAACACAAAAAATACAAAAAATATGAACAAAAAAACACTTAAAAAATTATAAAAATTAAAAATAAAACCAAAAATTAATAAAAAAACACACGTAAATACAAAAAGACACCCAAAAAAGTACAATAAAAACACACACAAAAATTAAACACAAAAAACATTTAAAAACAAACACAAAAAAACAAGCGAAAAAAAGTAAAGAAAATAAACAAAAAGCAAAAAAATTCCAAAAAAAAGATATAGAGACATTTCCAAAATTAAAATATAAAAAGTGCACAAAAATACACAAAAAACTAATGCAAAAAATACATAAAAACAGAAAAAAAATACAAAAATAAAACAAAAAAAAAAATCCAAAAATAAAACATAGACAATAAAAAACAAACACAATTAAATAGAAAAAAATACGCAAAAAAAAACAAATAATACAAAAAACAACCAAAAAATACAGAAAAAACACAAAAAATACAAAAAATATGAACAAAAAAACACTTAAAAAATTATAAAAATTAAAAATAAAACCAAAAATTAAATAAAAAACACACGTATATACAAAAAGACACCCAAAAAAGTACAATAAAAATACACACAAAAATTAAACACAAAAAACATTTAAAAACAAACACAAAAAAACAAGCGAAAAAAAGTAAAGAAAATAAACAAAAAGCACTAAAAAATTATAAAAAATTCAGAAAAAAAGATACAAAGATACCAAAAATTATAAAAATTTCCAAAATTAAAATACAAAAAATGCACAAACATACACAAAAAACGAATGCAAAAAATACATTAAAAAAACACAAAAAATACAAAAATAAAACAAAAGAATTTGAAAAAATATAAAAAAATACAACAAAATATACAGAAAGCACAAAAATTAATTGAAAACAAATACAAAAGAAAATATATAAAAAAAACAAAAAATATACAAAAATTAAGCACAAAAATAAAATACAGAAAAAACACCAAAATATTGAAAAGAGAAAAAATATATAAGAACACACAAAAAATACAAACAAAATCCCCCAAAAAAATACACAAAAAATACATCGAACAACACAAAAAAATACATAGAAAACACACAAAAAATACAACAAAAAAAATAAAAATAAAAATACACACAAATATTACAAAAAATAAAAAAAATAAATAGAAAAAAACACAAAAAATTATAAAAAAACCTTAAAATACAAAATTAAAAAAAATAAAATATTAAATATAAAAAATAATATGAAAATACACACAGAAAAAATACCAAAAAGGGATTAAAAAAATAAAAAGAAACATAAAAACAAAATACAAAATAGAACAAAAATGCACACAAAAAAGCAAGAAAGCACACAAAAAGAATAGAACAAAAAGGTACAAAAATAAACAAAAAACACAAAAAATTTTAATAATATAAAAAAAATGAAAGAAAACCAAAAAAACAAAATAAAAAGACACAAAAAAGAGTAAAAACATATTAAAAGAAAAACAAAAATACAACACAAATGCAAAAAAGAAGCAAAAAACACATAAAAAATACACAAAAATATACCAAAAAAAAAAATTAAAAAAATCCTAAAGAAATACGACAAAGCACACAAAAAATAACCAAAGAAACCACAAAAAAAACATAAAAAATAAATGCAAAAAAACAAAGAAAAGTACAAAATGAAAAACCCAAAAAAAAAAATAAAAAATTACCAAAAATGCACACAAAAAATTATAAAGAAATAAAAAAAGAAAAAAAAATCCAACAAAAATTTAAAAATAATCAAAGAAAAAACAAAAAAACGGAAAAACCAAAAAAAAAACACACAAAAAATACAAAAAACCAAATAAAATTACATACAAAACAATACAAAAATAAAACACGAAAACAGAAAAAACATTCAAAAAAATAAACTAAAAAACCAAAAAAACCAAAAAAATACGCACAAAAAATACAATAAAATACATACAAAAAAAAAATGCATAAAAAACACATAAAAGAAGACAACAAAAAATACAGAAAAAAATGAAAAAACACACACAAATAATAAAAAAAACACACACAAAAAAATTTAAAAAAAATACAAAA
This sequence comes from Clusia tigrina, assembly GCA_920105625.2. Taxonomy (NCBI): domain Eukaryota; kingdom Metazoa; phylum Arthropoda; class Insecta; order Diptera; family Clusiidae; genus Clusia; species Clusia tigrina. Next base: position 177,109,994 of record OV050032.1, read on the forward strand.
ATTATTAAAAAAATACAAAAAATATAAAAAGAAAACCCAAACACACAAAAAAAAATACAAAAAAACCAACAAAAAAATACAAAAAAACACACACAAAAACCACAAAAAATTAAAAACAAATACAAAAAATATAAAAAAAAACAAAAAAAAAACAAAAAGAACACGCAAAAAATACATTAAAAAACACACAAAAGAATACAACAGAAAATAAAGAAAAAATTTAAAAACACACAAAAAAAAAACAAAAAAATCCACAAAAAAATCCACAAAAAAATACAAAAAAACACACAAAACCACAAAAAATATAAAAAGAACATACAAAAATGCATAAAAAAACACTCAAAATAATACAACAAAATTTATAAAAATTAAAAAAAAACACAAACATATATAAAAAAAAAAAAATACATAAAAACACACACAAAACAATACAAAAATAAAACACGAAAACAGAAAAAACATTCAAAAAAATAAACTAAAAAACGAGAAAAGCACAAAAAATACAAAAAAATTCATAAAAAACACACAAAAAAATACAAAAAATACATAAAAATTAAAAAAACACACACACAAAATACAAATAAATATAAAAAAAACAAAAAAAAAATATTTACAACAAAAGAATAAAATAAAATAAACATAATATAATCATAAAATAATAATACGAGTAAGCCGACAGCCATAGCAGTCCGTGCTTAATATTAATTATGATTTTAATTATAGTTAATAAAAGTAAAAATAATAATATGAGCCAACATCGTTTCAAGAAACTTATCAAACGCATAAAAATGGCCCATGGTGACGCTAATTATGAGGGCTTCGACGGAATAAGAATGAGTGCCTTAGGCTCGGTTCACACCAGAACACAGCGTAGTTATGGCACTCAACGTGCTGCTGCTGTTGTTGTTGTTGTTGTTGTTGTTGTAGCTGTTCTATGTCCCTGCCCACATAGCAAAATGATTAGCTGAAGAAACCTGAAGCGGAGTCTGAGCACACTCTGAACCATGACAAAAGAAATTTCCTTGTAAATGTCCAGAAAGGGCGTACTTTTTCAACTGACACGCCCATCCACATCAATTTCTCACTTACTTATAACAATAAAAACAATTCTTTAAAGTGACTGCTCCATGCAATTAATTATGTTGGCTCATCAAACCAGGTCAACTGTCACACCCACACACGCAGCCGCGCCCACACCCACAAACCCGACGGAATAGCTGACGGTGGGCTCCGGGAGGATCCACCCGTACGTTTGAGGAGATATTTAGTGGGTTAGAGTCTCACACTGACTCCGGCTTTAGACGCTTTTACTCCTCGTTAAAAAAAAAAAAATCACCCACAAACACACCAATATCCACACCAATACCCATACCAATACCCATGCCAATGCCCACACACACACTAAATGCACAGGAATATGCTACAAAAGTGGACGTGTCTGTGATTATTTTAAACTTCATCACTGAGTTAGTTGACGCCCTTCCTTGCTCTGCAAATATGAACAAAGTCCTTGAATCCGGGCTACTTTGACATGCATCCTAGATTTGACAGATTTTCCAGCCCAGTATGACCATGAATAGAGGAGTGTAACTGAGATTCCCTAAATTGTAATCTGATTTCAAAGGGAGCAGGTCCTTTTCTCACCCTTTGTCAGTCAAGACTCAAATGAACACTCACGTATTCCAAATAGTTCCGCTTCTTGGGGCAAACGAACAATACCAGCACAGCTACGTTGGCGATGTATTCGAGTGCGATTCTTGCAGTATCCCAGTAGGAAAAACATCGAATCCACCAGTGAACATCTGCAGTAAGCAACACTTGACTGAGACGATATATCGAACGATCCAGTTGATTGAGTCCCACATTCCCAGAAGGTTGTCTTGCTGAATCGTATCTCTAGAGACACATGGAACCCTGGACACGTATAGTGTCCTCAAGAAATTCGATATAAAATGTATTTATAAAAATTCCAGGATGTTACCAGAAAATCGCGGTAAATTAGAGATAAGAACGTTTTACGACATGGCGACATGTCTTGCAAAGTGTACACAGGCTTCCCAAAGTACTCCAGGAGTTTTTCTTTAGAGGAAAATATAGCGACATGTCTTGCAAAATTTTCCAATTGTCTCTACCCAGCCTCTCTATCTACACTTATGCATTTTTAGTTGAAGAAAAACATAGCGACATGTCTTGCAAAGTGTACACAGGCTTCCCAAAGTACTCCAGGAGTTTTTCTTTAGAGGAAAATATAGCGACATGTCTTGCAAAATGAACCAATTGTCTCTACCCAGCCTCTCTATCTACACTTATGCATTTTTAGTTGAGGAAAAACATAGCGACATGTCTTGCAAAGTGTACACAGGCTTCCCAAAGTACTCCAGGAGTTTTTCTTTAGAGGAAAATATAGCGACATGTCTTGCAAAATTTTCCAATTGTCTCTACCCAGCCTCTCTATCTACACTTATGCATTTTTAGTTGAAGAAAAACATAGCGACATGTCTTGCAAAGTGTACACAGGCTTCCCAAAGTACTCCAGGAGTTTTTCTTTAGAGGAAAATATAGCGCCATGTCTTGCAAAATGAACCAATTGTCTCTACCCAGCCTCTCTATCCACACTTATGCATTTTTAGTTGAAGAAAAACATAGCGACATGTCTTGCAAAGTATACACAGGCTTCCCAAAGTACTCCAGGAGTTTTTCTTTAGAGGAAAATATAGCGACATGTCTTGCAAAATGAACCAATTGTCTCTACCCAGCCTCTCTATCCACACTTATGCATTTTTAGTTGAAGAAAAACATAGCGACATGTCTTGCAAAGTGTACACAGGCTTCCCAAAGTACTCCAGGAGTTTTTCTTTAGAGGAAAATATAGCGACATGTCTTGCAAAATTTTCCAATTGTCTCTACCCAGCCTCTCTATCTACACTTATGCATTTTTAGTTGAAGAAAAACATAGCGACATGTCTTGCAAAGTGTACACAGGCTTCCCAAAGTACTCCAGGAGTTTTTCTTTAGAGGAAAATATAGCGACATGTCTTGCAAAATGAACCAATTGTCTCTACCCAGCCTCTCTATCCACACTTATGCATTTTTAGTTGAAGAAAAACATAGCGACATGTCTTGCAAAGTGTACACAGGCTTCCCAAAGTACTCCAGGAGTTTTTCTTTAGAGGAAAATATAGCGACATGTCTTGCAAAATTTTCCAATTGTCTCTACCCAGCCTCTCTATCTACACTTATGCATTTTTAGTTGAAGAAAAACATAGCGACATGTCTTGCAAAGTGTACACAGGCTTCCCAAAGTACTCCAGGAGTTTTTCTTTAGAGGAAAATATAGCGCCATGTCTTGCAAAATGAACCAATTGTCTCTACCCAGCCTCTCTATCCACACTTATGCATTTTTAGTTGAAGAAAAACATAGCGACATGTCTTGCAAAGTATACACAGGCTTCCCAAAGTACTCCAGGAGTTTTTCTTTAGAGGAAAATATAGCGCCATGTCTTGCAAAATTTTCCAATTGTCTCTACCCAGCCTCTCTATCCACACTTATGCATTTTTAGTTGAAGAAAAACATAGCGACATGTCTTGCAAAGTATACACAGGCTTCCCAAAGTACTCCAGGAGTTTTTCTTTAGAGGAAAATATAGCGCCATGTCTTGCAAAATGAACCAATTGTCTCTACCCAGCCTCTCTATCCACACTTATGCATTTTTAGTTGAAGAAAAACATAGCGACATGTCTTGCAAAGTATACACAGGCTTCCCAAAGTACTCCAGGAGTTTTTCTTTAGAGGAAAATATAGCGACATGTCTTGCAAAATTTTCCAATTGTCTCTACCCAGCCTCTCTACCCACACTTACGCATTGTTAGTTGAAGAAAAACATAGCGACATGTCTTGCAAAGTGTACACAGGCTTCCCAAAGTACTCCAGGAGTTTTTCTTTAGAGGAAAATATAGCGCCATGTCTTGCAAAATGAACCAATTGTTTCTACCCAGCCTCTCTATCCACACTTATGCATTTTTAGTTGAAGAAAAACATAGCGACATGTCTTGCAAAGTATACACAGGCTTCCCAAAGTACTCCAGGAGTTTTTCTTTAGAGGAAAATATAGCGACATGTCTTGCAAAATTTTCCAATTGTCTCTCTATCTACACTTATGCATTTTTAGTTGAAGAAAAACATAGCGACATGTCTTGCAAAGTGTACACAGGCTTCAGTACTCCAGGAGTTTTTCTTTAGAGGAAAATATAGCGCCATGTCTTGCAAAATTTTCCAATTGTCTCTACCCAGCCTCTCTACCCACACTTACGCATTGTTAGTTGAAGAAAAACATAGCGACATGTCTTGCAAAGTGTACACAGGCTTCCCAAAGTACTCCAGGAGTTTTTCTTTAGAGGAAAATATAGCGCCATGTCTTGCAAAATGAACCAATTGTCTCTACCCAGCCTCTCTACCCACACTTACGCATTGTTAGTTGAAGAAAAACATAGCGACATGTCTTGCAAAGTGTACACAGGCTTCCCAAAGTACTCCAGGAGTTTTTCTTTAGAGGAAAATATAGCGCCATGTCTTGCAAAATGAACCAATTGTCTCTACCCAGCCTCTCTACCCACACTTACGCATTGTTAGTTGAAGAAAAACATAGCGACATGTCTTGCAAAGTGTACACAGGCTTCCCAAAGTACTCCAGGAGTTTTTCTTTAGAGGAAAATATAGCGCCATGTCTTGCAAAATGAACCAATTGTCTCTACCCAGCCTCTCTACCCACACTTACGCATTGTTAGTTGAAGAAAAACATAGCGACATGTCTTGCAAAGTGTACACAGGCTTCCCAAAGTACTCCAGGAGTTTTTCTTTAGAGGAAAATATAGCGCCATGTCTTGCAAAATGAACCAATTGTCTCTACCCAGCCTCTCTACCCACACTTACGCATTGTTAGTTGAAGAAAAACATAGCGACATGTCTTGCAAAGTGTACACTTTCTTCGATAGAATTCTTGTTATCCTGTCAACAAGAGCCCTCCCCACCCACACTCATGTACTCTGCGTTGAAGGCCAAGCATAACGACATGTCCTGCTAATCGATCGCATTTTCGAAGAAATTGTCTCCAACCTGTGCGGCTGACAAGACTGGCACTGCTGGCCGACTGCCTTTGAAGCTGCCACGCGCTTAGATTGGGGGTCCACGCTGCAAGCGTTGCCCGTGGATACCGAAAATTCTTAATTGCGACAGTAATGCATAAAATGCTGCGCGTGGGATGCATTCCTTGCAGGATTGCAATGATTTCATTTTCAGAGCATCACATGCCGGAGTATTCGGGCGCCGTGGGAGGAGTTGTGCACGCAGCTGAAGCGTGTTGTTTGTGAAATGGAGGATGAGGGAGGGCGTTGCTAGAGGGTGTACTGCGCACTGCGACTGGGAAGTTGTGGGGCACATGGCGAAATAATCCAATCCAGTGCTGAGTGATAGGATTGAAAATGTGGGGGGCGGCATAGCACGGTTCGTGTTATGCTGGCCGAGCAGTGTGGGCGGCAAGCAACAGAACGGAGCTGAATAGCACGGCATCAGCTCGTGCCGCAGTCGACCTTAACATTGACGTGTAGGTTGCAGCATGGCGGCGTGAAGGCGTGGAGGCATGGAGGCGTCTGAGCAGGTGTGGCCTTTCGGCGTCCCTTGCGCAATCACATTTTTTATTCAACGCTAATTCTGCAAGGACAGCGGGAGTGGCCGTTGTCACGGACGCGCTCTGCTGCACAAGTTCAAGCGCGTTGCAGCAACACCTTCCGGCAGTTGCTCTTGCCATTGGCGAGGGTGTCCTTGATGTCCTTGTTGTTCTCCTTGACGTTGTTTCTGCTGGTATTCTTGTTATTTTGTATTTTTATTTCTATTTTTCTTTACATTTTTATTTGTATTCTGACTTTCATTTGTATTTCCATTTATTTTGCATTGTGTTGTCCTGTAAGGCAGAAAAAAGGATGGCAAAATTCTGAAAAATGAATAATTGATCAAATAAATCATATTTCTGGTTGTTACAAATACTCAAAAGCATTGCACAGTCATTTAATTTGATTTGCTGCTGCTTGAAAGGATACCAACCAACTGCGCAGCGACTGCCAATAAACAGGCCGCAGGGCCGCATCTCTCCGCAAGCGGGTAAGCAGGCGCCAGTCTGCGGGGGTCTGATTTAACATAGTCTGAGATCTGTGTAAAAGTGATCAACATGAATTTATGAACACCGGAAGGGAAGTTTTGTTGTTGCCTATAGTAAAAGTCTTTATAGAGGATTATGCCAAAATATATTCATAGTACTTTTATCTAGCCACGCCCACTTTTTATCCGTGTGCTGTATTTAGACATGCACAAAACATAAGTTCAATGGTCTTCAGTTTTTCTACCTTATATTTGAACCCATGCAAGCAAAAAAGGTGCAATGGAACGTTAGAGCCACGCCCATTATTTATTTATATGCTTAATTTGGCATAGAACGTGACCATTCAATTACCTCCAATTACCTTCAATTGTTTACCTAAAATTTGAACTGATTCAAGCAAAAATTGTACGATGGAACGTTAGAGCTACGCCCACTATTTCCACGCCCATTTTTCAGATCCATTTCCGACATATCAGAGAAAGTGCCCATGATTCGCAAAATAATCCGACACTTTACGGTCGTAAATCGTTAACCTCTATAAAGATCTTTAAAGTAGGTCTATAGTGTTTCTTATAAATGTTTGAACTTTATAATGAAATTTATAAAGTTTCTTTTAGAACTTTGATCTGCAGAAACTCAAAATGGTAGCTATAATATTCCTTATAGAAGATTATAATGCAAATTATATATACATCCAAAGTATTTCTTTAAATTTATCAACTTTATAATTAAATTTATAAACTTTCTTTTAGATCTTTGAGCTACAGAAACTTAATATGGCTCCTATTCCATAGATTATAAAACTTTCAACTTTATAATGAAATTTTGATAATTTCTTAATGAGTTTTTAAGTCTATAATGATATATATAGAGTCTTAATAATTATTTGTAACTTTATAATGTAACTTTAAGTGAGCTTATAGTGTTTTGCATATAATCCATGTATAATCCTTATAGAAGTTCATAAAGAAAATTACATAGATCTAGAGAGTTTCTTGTAAATAAAACAACTTTATAATGAAATTTAGAAAGTATCTTATAAATATTCTATATTTATAATGTGTACTTATAAAGTGTTAAATTATTGAATTTTGTAGTGAGCAGTTTTTATTTCTTACAAGTTTTTGAACTTTATACATGGACTTTAATTAAACTCATAGTATTTCTTATAAGTCTTTGGACTTCATAGATGGACTTTAAATGAACTCTCAGTACTTCTTATAAGTCTTTCAACTTTATACATGGACTTTAATTAAACTCATAGTATATCTTATAACATTTTGGACTTTATAGATGGACTTTAAGTGAGCTCAAAGTACTTCTTATAAGTCTTGAAACTTTATATATGGACTTTAAATGAACTCATCGAATTTCTTATAAGTCTTTGGACTTAATACATTGCCTTTAAAGGAGCATAGTATATCTTATAACATTTTGGACTTTATAGATGGACTTTAAGTGAGCTCAAAGTACTTCTTATAAGTCTTTGGACTTTATACATTGACGTTATATGAACTCATAGTACTTCTTATAAGTCTTTCAACTTTATACATGGACTTTAATTAAACTCATAGTATATCTTATAACATTTTGGACTTTATAGATGGACTTTAAGTGAGCTCAAAGTACTTCTTATAAGTCTTTGGACTTTATACATTGACGTTATATGAACTCATAGTACTTCTTATAAGTCTTTCAACTTTATACATGGACTTTAATTAAACTCATAGTATATCTTATAACATTTTGGACTTTATAGATGGACTTTAAGTGAGCTCAAAGTACTTCTTATAAGTCTTTTAACTTTATATATGGACTTTAAATGAACTCATCGAATTTCTTATCAGTCTTTGGACTTTATACATTGCCTTTAAAGGAGCATAGTATATCTTATAACATTTTGGACTTTATAGATGGACTTTAAGTGAGCTCAAAGTACTTCTTATAAGTCTTGAAACTTTATACATGGACTTTAATTAAACTCATAGTATATCTTATAACATTTTGGACTTAATAGATGGACTTTAAGTGAGCTCAAAGTACTTCTTATAAGTCTTTGGATTTTATACATTGACGTTATATGAACTCATAGTACTTCTTATAAGTCTTTCAACTTTATACATGGACTTTAATTAAACTCATAGTATATCTTATAACATTTTGGACATTATAGATGGACTTTAAGTGAACTCAAAGTACTTCTTACAAGTCTTTAAACTTTATACATGGACTTTAAGATGACTTCACTTATTTTCTTATAAATTTTTGAGCTTTAAAATTATATTTATAAGTTTCTTACAGATCTTTGAGTGTTATAATAAAACTTGTAAAGGTTTTTGTCGATATTTAATGTTTAAATCATATGATTATAAAAGTCATTTAATAATCATATTTCTTGTAACTCTTGAAACTTTATAACTTTCTTTCACAGTTCTTATACGGTTAGCGTTCGTCGAATCCTGCGGAGAACAATTCTCGCCTTAGTGACTCTCGTAAGTCGTAGTTTTCTTGTCCACTTGGAACGCAACTGCGAATTCTTTGGAGCCTCTGACTTGGACATACCCCCTGAGCGCCTCTGCCCAACCAGCCCAATTAGGTGCGCATTTGCCGGTGTTGGCTTTGCATGTTGCCCTGCGCAACCACGGCACAAAGGTATTAAGGATGCCTTTCGTAAGTAAGTGCGGCGCTTCCTGCGCGTTGTGCCAAACAAAGTTGACCCATTTTAATGGGCAATGCTCATGCATGCAGCAGTGCCACACCGCGTCGCACCCCTCCTCTCTCGTCGGAAGGTTGATTGATAGTGAGAAGTGTGTCAAAAGAAATGCGAACGCGGAGAGAGGAGAAAACAAGACGGCGGCAATTTTAGCAAATCAATTCCTTTCTCGGAATTACGGTGCTGCTGCTGCTCCTCGATACAAGTGAAATGAATGCGTGTCTCGGCTTATGCAACAATAGTCGCGGCACACGTGTGCTGGCAGCGTCTCCCACATGACTGCGTGTATTATATATGTATATATATGTTAATACCTTCTAATTAGGAGGAGGCAATCGAACGCACAAATCAAACTCCATCAAAACGAATATAAAAATAATTAAATCCGTTCAGATTGTTTACGACGGAGGTCGTAGTTGAAAAGCCATGAAATTATGGAACGGCGGGCAAGGCGATGGTGCGGGCTGTGGCGGGGACGGTCGTATTATTAATAGCAATACGTTTGTGGAGCTCTTCAGGGCGTTTGGGGATCGTTAAGGGAAGCAGAGAGCTGACGGGAAGTGAACGTGTATTGTGCGGCACTCATACGCCCGGTGGGGCGAGCTGTCTCTGGAAATAGGGTGGCTGGGGGGCGAAGATAAGCGCGCTCATTAGCAAAGGATTACGTCGCGCATTGGCAATTGACATTTTCAGGGAATTGAGTGGGCTCCGTAAATCCGTAACTGTTTCATTTAATTGGCTCTTGAGAAGATTTAAGCGCTCCGAGTGGCACAACAATTCTGTGGAATAATTATGATATTTTCTGTGGGAAATAAGGCGAACTTACCTGAGAAGAGGAGCGACACGTGACGCTCCTGTGCCGCGACTTGCTGTAGCGTGTGGGGTTAAAAGCTGCAATTCCGCAAATTAATTGGCACAGAGTGTTTGGAGGGCAGTGGGTGTGTGGGAGTGTGCTGGAGAGTAGGGAATTGTGTGGGAGTATGTGGGACTGCTCGGGAGATTGTGGAAGTGTGTTCGAGTATGTGAAATAGTGGTTGTGGGAGTGTGCTGGACTGTGCTGCAGATTGTTGGAATATGTGGGACTGTGGGGGGAGATTGTGGGAGTGTGCTGCAGCGTGTATGCGTCGTGTGTTTGAGTATGCTGCACATTGTGGGAGTGTGTGTGTGTGTGTGAGTGCGGACCGGTCACGTGTTGCTGCCTTGCTGGGGTCATACCGTTCGGGGTGGTCGCTTGCACTGACCATTGTGGGTGGCTCACAAAGCAGGAATTTGTCAAATTAATTGACAAAGTTGTAATACTCGAATACAGAGAATTTTGCGCTTATCCGTTGGCCATGGAATGTCAGCGACTCTGGAGGAGTGCAGCTGCAGGAGGGATTGACAAAAATACTTCTGCTAATTTGTGTGTCTCGCAGCTAATAAAGAGAAAAATGCTGGATGTTCACTGCAACAGCGGGGCGCATTTTGGCTTTGAAGGATTTGTCATATCCTGTTGCCATTGAGGAATGCTGCCATTGAGGAATGCTGCAATAATTTTCGTATTATTAAAATGTGACTTTGAACAGCATGACCAAAAGTTGTTGGCATGTTTGCAAAGCTGTTCTTGCTGCAATTTGGTCGCTGGAATATCAGAGGAGGACTCTGGTTAGTTTCTATAATGAATACCAGTCTCTATCATAACCACTGATGAGGGGGGGGGGGTGGGGGTGTTGGCGTAAACGTATGTATAGTAAACGAAGTCAGCGTTGTGGTGGAAGTGGCAGTGGCAGTGGCAGTGGCAGTGTAAGTATCAGTGGAAGTGTAAGTGAAAGTGGTGGATGGATTTGGAACATCCCAATGATAGGAACGTTGGAGTCGTACTTGAAAGAGGGACGTCACTCATAACTATTTTGGCTTGAAAATGTATTCAATTTAGAGCAGTTGAAGGACTCGAAATTAGTGTAGGAATACTTTTTAGCACTGCGATTAGGAAACCAGGAAACTTTTGCAGCTTTTGTAATGCCAATTAAGAGGAAACTTAGTAAAGTTACCGCTTTATTGTTCCCCATGGTTTAATTTAATTAAATTATAACTTTATACTGATAAATCAATTACCTTATAGATACGATATAATTAAAGTAATCAGAGAATAAGATCTAAGGAGACCTTAAAACAGCCAGAGAAGACACCACCAAGGAAGCCTGCAGTGGGGTTACACTAACAACGAGCTGTTATTTACCTCTAAGATATGAGTTATTTATCAAGCTACGCCCATGGAACTAAAGGGGGAAGGGTGTGCTTAAGTTAAATGTGACCATAGCTATGGACTTATATGACTCCTTCCATGACTAGCTTTGGGCCATATCTATGGACTTATATGACTACCTTTGGGCCATATCTATGGACTTATATGTCTAGCTTTGGGCCATATCTATGGACTTATATGACTACCTTTGGGCCATATCTATGAACTTATATGTCTAGCTTTGGGCCATATCTATGGACTTATATGACTCTTTATATGGCTAACTTATGCCCAATTCAATGGACTTATATGACTCTTTATATAGGGCTAAATGCGACTCTTTATACATACATAGATGTGTTCCTTCTTATTTGCCTCAATTCTCCTTGAAGTTTTGAGGGTGTTTTGCTCATTATTCCATCACTGGATTGCGTCAAGTGATGCCAAAATACTTCTAGCATCATTTGATTTGGATTCAAATAATGTTGCTGGGAATTTATTTAAGGAAGTATCCCAATAATATTTCAAGAAGTTTTACTTTCTCTTATAACAGTCTTATAACTTTGGTGTCCAAATTACTTTAGCGTCAAGATGCAGCTCGTTTTTATTCAATCCTACGAGTATACAATAAACTTCCTGGTACCTATTGTACTTAGGCAAATATTTGTACTATGTAATGCCCCCAAGGGGGCAAGACAGATATGCCAATTATATTATTGACTTACAGGACTTATATTGACTTATATTATTGGCATCATTGCTTGAGTGCTTGGAGACCCCTTCTTTGGCCGTTCTCCGGCCTACCCCACTTGTATTCTATATTAGTGACTTTCTGAGTCTGAGTCAGATTTAGTCAAGGTCTTCAGTTTGCAGTCTTCCCTGTCGTTGTAATGAGCACATCCCAAGAACGACAATTCCTATTCAGTTAAAATTGTTCCTGAAGCTATGACGTTCAATATATAGAAGAGCTATATGCTTGTTAGGTTTACAATCCACCCACTTGCCCTAGTCCTACCTTCTGAAAACAACATTTCTTAAGAGCATAAAAGCGTTTTCGTTGAAAGTCACTCCAACAACCGTGCAAAATTCTGTGAAAATTCAACCGACTACACGCCCACTTTTCCAAAGCTTCTCTTTGATGCTAATTCCCGAGATGATGACTAAAGTTTTAAGTGCTTACGGAGCATGTTGGTATATTTACGACTATTTTCTTTGTAGACCACATTTCTAATCACGTCTGTGTTCTCATCAATTCTCAGAAAAAACGTTTAATTCGAAGCCAATTACGGAAAAGGTGTTGAATCAAAGGTGTTGAGCAGTTGTGTAGTGTACTTGTGTAATGGTCGCTAAGCCCGGCTATAAAAACATTCCTGACTTTGTTATTTATTTGAGTTGAAATTGATTATAGCAAATAAGTGCATCATGGCATTGTTGTGATTCGTTGTTGTGATTCGTTGTTGTGATTCGTTGTTGCGATTCATTGTTGTGATTCGTTGTTGTGATTCGTAGTTGTGATTCGTTGTTGTGATTCGCGGTTTGCTGACTCATTGCTATGACTAATTGTTTCGACTTGTTATTGTTACTCGCTGTTTATGACACGTTGTTATGATTCGTTCTTATTACTCGGTGATTTTGTCTCATTGTCGTGAGTCATTGTTATAACTCGTTCTTATCAGTCGCTGATTTGGAATCGTTGTTCTGATTCGTTCTTGTTACTCGCTGGTTTTGACTCATTGCTTTGACTCATTGCCATGATCTATTGCTTCGACTCATTGTTATGACTCATTGCTTTGACTCATTGCCATGATCCATTGCTTTGACTCATTGTTATGACTCATTGCCATGACCCACTGCTTTGACCCGTTCTTATTACTCCCTGTTTCTCACTCGTTGATATGACTCGTTCTTAACTTGCTGTTTTTGACTCATTTCTTTGACTCGCTGTTGTGGTTCGCTGTTTAAGACCCGCTGCATTCGCTCAATTAGTGGGATTTTAAGGCAATTTCGTACAGTTTCTTTCAGTGTATCATATCTGTTTCCATGCCACAGTGGAACTGCCAAAAACGCCAGAACTAACGTCTGCACCCAACTAAGAGCGACGGAGACAGACTGTTCACAGTTGAAATTTTCATTGACATCAATTGAGGGGAATGAGTCCTATACAACCGTATGGGAGAGCATCTTAGAGAGCCATGAGCAGTCACGGCAGGGTTAGTTCATGTACCAACATAGTTTCGTATGTACGAGGATTCACTGTATTAGTGGCTTTAAGGTTTAACGTCAGCATACAATCTCACTTGGGTGAGCGGTGCAATCTGTCTCTTCAGTCTGAACCACAATGGGATCATTTATTGCAATTTCAGAGATCAAATATATCTGAATCAATCTGGGTTTCAATGGTTAAAAAGTAACTTTCTCGACCAATTACGAGAAGATGAAGGAGGATCAAGATAAGGAATCTGAACTCTTCACATCAAATCCGTACAATTCTTAATAGAATTTGTACAAAAAAAAAATATGGGCCACATGGAGATCGGAAGCTTTAGTAAATGACCTCTAAATTGACACCAACGAGCGAGGGAAACGGACAAAGAGAGGGAGGAAGAGAGAGTTGGAGAGAGAGAGAGATATAGAGGGGATGGAGAGAGAAGTATGGATAGATCGAGATAGTAGAAAGAGATAGAAATGCATATATATATATATATATATATATATATATATATATATATGTATATATATATATATATATATATATATATATATATATATATATATATATATATATATATATATATATATATATATATATATATATATATGTGGGAACTGTTTTTCCCTAAACAGTGGCAACGCTGTTTTAGGAGCTGTCAACGAGCTGTCAACGAGCTGGGGAGTCAGTCGAAACGGATCGCGAGTGAAACAAGACTTCTTTTGTACTTGGAATTTTTTTTAATAAACTGTACCATTCATATATTAATAAGCTGTACCATAAATTTGGGGGCTCAACCGGGATAGAATAAAATACGCGTCGCGAAAAGAAAATAAAACGTGTGTAAGTTTGTGCGGGATTTTTTGAGCCAAAACGGAGAAAAAGAAATATATATTTAATAAAAAAAAAATTTATATATAAAATGCGTTCTTTACAAGAATTCGAGAAAATTCGCAGAAACATCCGTTACGCCAGTAAAGTGAATATTACGGCGTTGCATAAATACATATTTGAAAGAGAAGGCGATAGACGTAATCGGCAGAGGCTGAGAGAGTTTAGCGGTTTTGGTTTCGACACTGACGACGAACAATACGAGAGGAAAGCAGCGTACATTGATTCAAATCTAACGGCGGCTGATTTGGCGGTGATATGCTCGATTCTGGGAATCAAGCACTCAGTTGACGACGTAAAGGCGCACATCTTTCAATTTCTTCATAACTTCGAGAGCGAAGAAAACGGCGATGAAGAAACAGAGGATGAAAACGACGATGACGACGAAGCAAGCAATGACGACGAGATAACTGAGAGCGAAGCAACTGAAGACCGAGAGACAGACGAAGAAGACGGCGATCAGACGGTACGATGGAACGACAGGAATGTTGAAGCTAACGACGGTAAAGATACAAAAACAAAAAAATCAGAGCGCAAGCGCAGCGACAAACGAACAAATCAGAAAAAAGAGAGAGAGGTAAATCGCGAGAGAGGCGACTACGTAAATCAACCACCAAAATTTGTAATGAGTTTTAGAGACATTGAAGACTCCATACGCTTATTTGACGGCAGCGCAAATATTTCTATTGAAGCATGGGTGACAGAATTCGAAGAGACAGCTACGCTCATGAATTGGGACGAATTGCAAAAGTTTGTATTTGCAAAAAAGTCAGTTAGAGGGCTAGCAAAGACATTTCTTTGCAGTGAGAAAAGTTTATCTTCGTGGAATAATTTAAAAGGAGCTCTCTTATCAGAATTTGGAACGACAGTCAACAGTGCTGTGCTGCATAAACAACTTGTGGAACGTAAAATGCAAAAAGAAGAAGGTGTAAGAGAATATTTTTTTCAAATGAAAGACATTGCGGGTCGCGGTAATATAGAAGATCGTGCTTTAATTCAATATGTTATTGACGGTATTAATGATTTAAACATAAACAAAACAATTTTGTACGGTGCGAAAGACTTAGCGGAGTTTAAAGAAAAATTAAAATATTACGAAATATTACGCGCGAATAATGAGAAAAGTGCGAACATAAAGAATGACAAAAAACAAAACATAAATATAAAATTTTCTAATGAGAATGGGAAAAAGAGTGTCGATAAGTGCTTTAATTGCGGCGAAAAAGGGCACAAAGCAACCGAGTGCAAAAACAAAGAGAAAGGAACAAAATGTTTTGCATGTAATAAATTCGGCCATATTTCTAAGAATTGTCCGAATAAGAAAGCAAACGAAGCAAAAGTAAATGTAAACATTATAAATGATTTTAAAAACCGAATGATAAAGCAAATTAACATTAATGGTTTCGAAACAAGTGCATTACTCGATACTGGTAGTAAGTTTAACGTTTTAAAAGAAAGTGTTTTCAAACGTTTGGAAAACTGTAAAAAGTCTGACTCAAACGTATACTTAATCGGTTTCGGTAATTCGGAGGCAAATAAAATAAAATCGGTCGGTCGCGTATTGATTAATTTTAATATAGACGATGAAAACTTTGAGATGCCATTTGAAATTGTTCCTTCTGATTGTTTAAATATTCCAGTTGTTATTGGTTGTGAAATATGTTCACAAGCTGAAATAAACATTAATCCAACGAGTCTAACGATTAAAAAACTTAAAAATAATGATGAAAATGACTTACAAAATATGATGAAAATAAATGCAACAGACGATTTCGAAAATAATTTTGAATTTGATGAAACTCTAAATAAAAATTTAAAACGTAAAGTCGTTGAAATTGTTAAAAATTATAAACCCAACAAAACTAAAACAACGAATGTTGAAATGAAAATTTTCCTGAAAGATGATAATCCAATTTCATCGAGACCACGTAGATTGCCTATGGCTGAAAGAATCATTGTCGAACAGCAGATAGACGAATGGTTGAGAGACGGTATCATCGAAGAATCGGAGTCGGAGTACAGTAGCCCTGTAGTTTTGGTACGCAAGCGTGATGGCACACCAAGACTCTGTGTCGATTATCGACGAATAAATAAGGTGATTTTGAAGGATCGTTTCCCATTGCCACTAATTGAGGATCAATTGGACCGATTACAAAGCGCAAAACTTTTCAGTACCATAGATCTGAAGAACGGCTTTTTTCATGTCAACGTAGCGAGCGATAGCCAGAGATACACATCTTTCGTGACACATAATGGTCAGTTCCAATTCAAGAAGGTTCCGTTTGGACTATGCAACTCATCCAGTGTATTTCAGAGGTACGTAAACTCAATCTTTCGTGATTTGACTCGAAGAGGCATAGCCCTACCGTATATTGATGATATTATTATACCTGCCGATAATGAAGACGAAGCAATACAGCGTCTAGAAGAAGTGTTTTTGCTGTGCAGAGATTATGGCCTAGAGATCAATATGAAAAAATGCCAATTTTTGAGAAAACGTGTCGAATTTTTGGGACATGTCATAGAGAAGCACACGATTTCACCAACGCCAGCCAAAATCGAAGCAATAAAGAAATTCAAGTTACCAGAAAATTTGAAAGAGTTGGAAAGTTTCATCGGACTGGCTAGCTATTTCCGAAAGTTCGTTCAAGGATTTTCAACGATGGCTAAACCACTAACAGATTTAAAAAAGAAAGACAAAAGATTTGAAATGGGAAAAGAACAGATTTCTTCATTTAACGCGATAAAACATGCTTTATGCAATAAGCCGACGCTGAGGATATTCAATCAGAATTCGGAAACTGAGGTTCACACGGATGCTTCGATGCATGGATATGGAGCCGTACTGTTGCAAAGGGCATTTGATGATGGCAACCTGCATCCGGTGTACTTTATGAGCAAAAAAACCACTGAAGCTGAGAAAAAGTACTCGAGTTATGAGCTGGAGGTGTTGGCAGTAGTCGAAGCAGTGAAGAAGTTCCGTATATATCTTCTTGGCCTACATTTCAAGCTCGTCACCGATTGTAACGCGTTTACGAAGACCTTAACAAAAAAGGATTTGTGTACAAGAGTAGCGCGATGGGTTTTGCTGCTTGAGGAATACGATTATACTGTGGAACACCGATCAGGATCCCAGATGCGACATGTCGACGCTTTAAGTCGATATCCGATTATGATGATTAACGAATCAAATATTTTATGTGAAATTAGAAACGCTCAAAGCAGAGATGACAAATTGATTGCAATAAGAGAAATTCTTCGTGACAAGCCAAATTATGATGGATATTTTTTGAAAGGCGACGTTATTCATAAGCTAAAGGATGAACGAGAACTTGTTGTCATACCTGAAGAGATGCAAACCAATATTATTCGGCAAGTACATGACAAAGGACACTTTGCGGTGAAAAAGACAAAGGAACTCGTATCAAGAGATTTCTATATACCGAGGCTTGAAGAGAAGATACAAGGAGTAATATCTTGTTGTATTCATTGTATTCTATGTAATCGAAAACGTGGCAAAATGGAAGGAGAACTTCATCCTATCAGTAAAGGCGAAACTCCGTTGCAGACGTACCATGTGGATTTTCTTGGGCCACTTGAGTCGACGAACAAACTTTACAATCACATATTAGCAGTTGTGGATGCTTTCACAAAATTTATTTGGTTGTATCCCACAAAAACGACGTCAGCGAAAGATTTGATTCAAAAACTTCAAACGCAAAGCCAAATATTTGGGAATCCAGTCAGCATCGTATCTGATCGAGGCTCTGCGCCAGTGAAGATTTCAAGAACTATTGTAGCGAACAAAACATCAAGCATTTTCTGATAACGACTGGCCTACCACGCGTCAATGGACAAATTGAAAGAATGAATGCCGTGATCGCTAACGTCCTTGCGAAACTTAGTCTTGGGGAACCAACGAAATGGTACAAACACGTGCAGGCGGTACAGCAGCTAATGAATGCTTCATTTTCACGAAGTACGCACGCAACACCCTTTGAGCTAATGACCGGTGTGAAAATGCGGATGAAAGACGACTTGCATATCAAAGAGCTTATCGAAGCTGAAATTGTGAAGCAATTTGATGACCAACGAAACAAACTACGTCAGCAGGCAAAAGAGCACATCCTGCAAATCCAAGCAGAAAATAAGAAGTCATACGATCGTAAGCGGAAACCAGCACGAAAATATAAAGTTGGTGATCTGGTAGCCATCAAAAGGATTCAACTGGGCGGTGGTTTGAAGCTCAAACCAAAATATTTGGGGCCTTATGAGGTAACAGGGGTTAAACTAAAAAATTCTTATGATTTAATTCGAACAGGTAATTGCTACGAGGGTCCCATGAAAACATCTAGTTGTGCTGAATTTATGAAGCCTTGGGTTCAATACGAAGACGATGATAGCGATGACACATTCGAGGCGAATGAAAATCAGAATGGCCGAGTTGTGGGAACTGTTTTTCCCTAAACAGTGGCAACGCTGTTTTAGGAGCTGTCAACGAGCTGTCAACGAGCTGGGGAGTCAGTCGAAACGGATCGCGAGTGAAACAAGACTTCTTTTGTACTTGGAACTTATTTTTAATAAACTGTACCATTCATATATTAATAAGCTGTACCATAAATATATGAATACCATAAACGGTCTAACTCTTTATTGTTATTTGTTGAGGAAATGTGCGAAATAAATTTTTTTAAATTTTATTTTATTTATTTTTTTTTTAACTTTTCATAAACTTTATTTGCAAATTAAACCTATACTTTGACATATAACACCACAAACTACTGTATTTGTATAACATTGTTACCTACTAAACTTAAGGCCTTAGATGCTATAGCTGCATTAAGATAACTTGTAATTAATTTACATATATATATATATATATATATATATATATATATATATATATATATATATATATATATATATATATATATATATATATATATATATATATATATATATATATATATATATATATATATATATATATATATATATATATATATATATATATATATATATATATATATATATATATATATATATATATATATATATATATATATATATATATATATATATATATATATATATATATATATATATATATATATATATATATATATATATATATATATATATATATATATATATATATATATATATATATATATATATATATATATATATATATATATATATATATATATATATATATATATATATATATATATATATATATATATATATATATATACGAGGTGTGATCAAAAAATAACCGTTATTTTCATCTTTTCGTGAGTTACGTATGTTCGATGTTCGCATTTTTTTTCTGTTATGTTGGTACACATGTCTGTTATATATGTTGGCAAAACCAACCATTTTGGATTGTCAGTTTTTTTTTGACAGATAAAAAGGTTAGTCGTGTTTTGGTGTGCTCTTCGATTTTGTACTATTCGAAAAAAATGGATCAAAGAAACTGTATTCAGTTTTGTGTAAAAAATGAAATTAAATGCGCAAGGACATTTGAAATGTTGACTGTGGCCTTTGGCAAGTCTACTATGAGCAGAACACAAGTTCAATTGTGGTATAACCGGTTTAAGGAAGGCCGAGAAGATGTCAATGACGATGCTCGTCCTAGTCGCCCGCAGTGAAGAAAATAATGCCGATAATCGTCGAATCACTATCAGAGAGGTTGCTGATGATGTTGGCATATCGTTCGGCTCAAGCCAAGCAATTTTTACGGATGTTTTAGGCATGAAACCAAAAACAACGTCGCATGGACATCGCTCACTAGCTGTTTTTGGCCAAAAACAAAACCGTTATCATGCCTCAACCACCGTCCGTATTTACCGGACTTGGCCCCCGCTGACTTTTTCCTCTTTCCAAAACTGAAGACACCGATGAAAGGAAAGCGTTTTGCTACGATTGAGGAGATAAAAGAAAAATCGGAACAGGAGCTGTTGGCGATACCAAAAAAAGCGTTTCAGAAGTGTTTCGAGGATTGGAAGAAACGCTGGCATAAGTGTATTATATCTGAGGGGAATTACTTTAAAGGGGACAAGATAGTTTTTGATTAATAAATAAATACTTTATTTTTTGATCACACAATAACGGTTCTTTTTTTATCACACCTCGTATATATATAGATCACTGAAACGGCCTTTTTACACTCAAGAAGCCTGACGGAAATTTTACGGAGAGCCTGGAAGAGACGGGACAGCTTTTGTTGGACACTCACTTTCCAGGCTGTGCCACTAGCGGAGAGGATAGTGAAATCATCGAGAATACTCGTTTCTTGATGCCTACACGGAGGGAACTCTCACTGGCTCGCAGAATCTTCACCGTCAATAAAACCAAATGGGCTATCTCCACTTTTAGACCATTCAAATCGCCAGGTGTCGATAATATACAACCGTGCCTACTTCGGCAAGGTGTTGATGTATTAGCACCTGTGCTAACAAACATTTTCAGGATAAGCCTGGAACTAGGCATAGTGCCTAAACCTTGGTCGAAGGCTAGGGTGGCTTTCATACCGAAAGCAGACAAAAGGGCGGATCACACGCCAAAAGCCTATCGGCCCATTAGCCTAACGTCATTCCTGCTAAAAGTTATGGAAAAAATTCTGGACCAATATATCAGGGAAACTTATCTTAAAGATTTTCCTCTTCATATTGAACAATACGCTTACCAATCAGGCAAATCGACTGAGACAGCCATACATAGCTTAACGAGCAAAATTGAAAAGGCGTTTGAGGGTAAAGAAATAGCTCTCTGTACATCGGTTGACATTATGGGGGCTTTTGACAATGCTACTTTCAGATCAATTGAGGAGGGGATGAACAGGAAAGGTATACAAAGACTGATCATAACATGGGTTCTCAATATGCTGAAAAACAGAACGACAATCTTTGAAACAGGGACAGCAAAGCAAATTGTCAGGTCAACCAAAGGATGTCCCCAGGGGGGCGTCCTATCGCCACTCCTATGGTTATTGGTTATCGACGAGCTCTTACAAACTCTCAATGACCTCGGATACGAAGTTCAGGGCTTTGCGGATGATTTGGTAATTATGGTCAGAGGCAAGTTTGACTTTACCATAACAGATCGCATGCAACTAGCTCTTGACATCACTCAAAACTGGTGTCAGGAGAAAGGCCTATCGATAAATCCGAATAAAACAAACGTGGTACCCTTCACCAAAAGAAGGAAACTGAACGGCTTGGTCGCAAATTTCGTTACAATATTTATCGCAACTGTATAACTCCCTTCCCAACAGAATTTATGAAATAATTTTAGCGAAGGGCGGAAGTACACATCAAATTTAATGGAACTTTTTCGACTTCTCTTTGTTTCCACTCTTTTTCTCAATTGTTAAACCTTTAATAAAAAGTACAACATAATCCTCTCCATGAATTATCTTGAGAGCAGCAACCTTAAAATGATTGCTTAAACACTGCACCTATTCATGTGACGTGCAGTGTATATATAGAAACTATATATAGAAACACCCCTGATGAAGGAGGGGATCAACCTATAGGAGCAATTCGTATCGAAGAATTGGACAAAATTCCCGATATTGTTAGATCACTAAGAGAATTTTCGGGAATTGCGGGCGAATTCGGTTCATGGTGGAAATCGGTAGAAAGGGTACTGGAGCTTTTCGAAAGCATTAAAGGTACTGGAAGATATTCTGCCATTCTCCATACAATACGGACAAAAATTACTGGGGAAGCAGACACTGCTCTTGATTCATACAGAACACCTCTAGACTGGGTCAAGATAAGAAAGTGTCTAATGATGCATTACTCCGATAGGAGAGATATTGGTACACTTGAATATCAGATGACAACCATGTGTCAAGGACACAAAACCATAACAGAATTCTATCAAGCGGTGTACCAACACCTATCAATAATATTGGACAAGATAATTTGTCTTGAACTGGACACAGGTAGCCTTTCTTCAATGACAAACGCTTTAGAGAAAAAGCACTTGATACCTTCGTGCGTGGGCTGAAAGGCGATTTGCCAAGACTATTAAGCGTCAAGGAACCCACATCTTTGCCACAGGCATTACACATCTGTTTAAAATTGGACAATATGACTTATCGGATGCATCATGCTCACGGACAGATACCTAAGCCAAACGCGCAGGGATACAAACCAAAGCCTCAGGTATTCACCAGAAATATTTTTTATCCTGAACTCGCTCATCGGGGAGCTCCAACCAGACCACAATTGCCACCACGATTCATACCAAGGCCAAGGAATGGGCCGAATATTCAGTATCGACCCCGTCAACAAAATTACCAGTTCACTAACATGAATCAAAGACCTCAAGGATATCCGCGAAATTATCAACAATATCCTACAAATCCGGAACCGATGGAAATTGATCGGTCCATCCAATCTAGGCAGATAAATTATGCCAAAAGACCGCCGGTCAATAATGGTTATAAGAGGCCTTATGAAGGTACGTTTCAAGGACCAATCAACAAGGCTCAACGAAACTTTCATTTAAGAACAGAGGGTAATTGCAACAGAGGAGGCAGCGAAGTGGATAATCCAAAAATTGACAAAGAAATTGAAGCACTCGAAGGAGCTGTAGGAGGTGTACCGGATATAAATGAATACATGGATGTGGCCAATAATGAATATATTAATGAACTAACACACTATTCAGGAGAGGACGTAAAAACCTCGGACAGTCTAGTGGAAGATTCTTCTACTGAAGATCTTAATGCGGATCTTAATTTTTTTTGGTTAAACAGTCCCTCGTTACCATACTTTAAGATAAGAACGGGGAACGGAAAAATACTGAAATTCCTTCTGGACACTGGTAGCAATAAGAATTATATTAAGTCTGATCTGGCAAATAATCCTCAAAAAAATTGCGACTACTTCTGCGCTAAAACAATATCTGGCAATGTTCAAATTACACACCACACCTTACTAGGGATATTTGGTGATTCTATTGAACCTATTAAATTTTTCCTTCTACCTGGATTGCGGACTTTTGATGCAATACTAGGTAATGATACCTTGAAGGAACTTTCTGCAATCATTCACACAGCTGATAATTACTTTACAATAACGAATGGTATGAAAATACCAATTTACCAATATATGTCGCAGGACGTGAACTCTTTAACTGGAACCGTTCATAGCCATGAAAGTTCTGCGGAAAATTTGGTACCCAGCGTGGAGGGTCCTATAAATGCATTCAAAAATCAGATATTCCTTTGTGTGGACGAAGTGCCGTCATATCAATTCCAAATTATATTCCCTGGGTATCATAGACATACAATTGTAGAAAGGGAGTATGATCAGAATAACCTCCTAGCCTTATTGAAAAGATACTTGAACCCCTCTGTGAATAATGGTATAAAGGCACCAGAATTTGTAATGGGTAAAATCCAGGAAATCTATCCTCTGCACTTGTTGAATTATAAGATTCGCTTCACACAAAAATTCGTGGAGGACGTGACCGCAGAAAATGACCAGGAAAATGTCATTATTGATACTCACAACAGGGCCCACAGAAATGCAGCGGAAAATAAATTACAGATTTTGGAGAAGTGTTATTTCCCAGGCATGTTTGCCAAGATAAAGAGAATAGTGAAACTTTGCTCAACATGTAAGAAGAACAAATACGATAGGCACCCCACCCCAATGATCCGAAGTTAGGGGAAACGCCTATACCTTC
This sequence comes from Clusia tigrina, assembly GCA_920105625.2. NCBI lineage: Eukaryota > Metazoa > Arthropoda > Insecta > Diptera > Clusiidae > Clusia > Clusia tigrina. The sequence continues at coordinate 177,133,891 of OV050032.1, forward strand.
ATATCCCGGCCAGGTAGTGCATATTGACATATTTTCAACAGACAAAAAATTGGTAATGACAGCCTTGGATAAATTCACCAAGTACGCACAAGTTAAATTGTTACCGGGAAAATCTATTGAGGATGTGAGAAGACCCCTAAGAGAACTCCTATTCTTCTTTGGCGTACCAAAAACTATCGTCATCGATAATGAGAAGTCTCTGAATTCCGCCACTATTCTGTTTATGATGAGGGATGAATTGAACATCGAAGTGTTCACTACTCCTCCTTACAGAAGCGAAGCAAACGGTCAAGTCGAAAGATTTCATTCAACCCTTGCTGAATTGTTAAGATGTTTAAAGGACGAAGGGGTATGCAGAAATTTCGAAGAACTCCTTGAAAAAGCAGTGAACGAGTATAATCATTCGATACACTCGACTGTTGAGAGGAAACCTGTTGATTTTTTTTTTGGGAGAACTGTAGATTTTTCTCCAGGTAGCTATGACAGAACTAGACAGTCGAATATGGAGAAAATCCAAGAAAAACTGAAACGTAGTTTAGAATATCATAACAAACGGAAACAAAACGACCAACAATACATTCCAGGCCAGACAGTCTTCGTTAAAATCAATAAGAGATTAGGGACAAAGTTATCAGAGCGATTTAAAGAAGAAATAGTAAAAGAAAACAGGAATTCTACAATAGTCACCGAAAGTGGAAGAATTGTACACAAGAGACATATTAGAAATTAATTCACAACTCCTATTTTACAGATTATTAATCTTGACGGCATTATGTGCTGGCGAAATACAAATATTGGATTACTTGAATTCAAAATTATTGGCAATGCATTCCGGATTGGCTAAAGTCCAGACCGGAACTTTCAAGATAGTTCATACGATTGATTTACGGAGCTACGATAACTTGATCCATGAAATGGAAGATAATATTGTTCGGAATATCACCTTAAACCATCCCCTGATCCCTTACCTTAAATACACAATATCCCAAATTAAGTCCTACATATCACGATTAAAACCAAATGTAAAGTCTAAACGATCACTGGATTTCCTCGGTAGTGCATGGAAATGGATTGCCAGGACTTTGAGATAATTCAGAAAAAGATAGATGACGTTTTGGAAAATAATAGCAATCAAATTGTGAAAAATCGTCTGTCACTAGAGAAAATAAGTAAACTCACGAACACCACAAACGAAATAATAAAAATCTTAAAAACAGAACAAAATCTTCATGATGAAAGAATATTAGAATGGAAATATAAACTTGAACTTCTAAAAGAAGATGTTGCGAATATTGAATTTGCAATTCATTTGGCAAAAGTAAATATAGTTAATTCATTTATCCTTTCATCTTTCGAAGTCGAAATCCTAAATGACATATTTAGATATTCCATTTTCTAGTACTGATGAACTACTGCACTTTGCAGAAGTAAAAATTGCTCTCGAAGGTTACAATATACTTTACATATTAAGTGTTCCGACAACAGATACTGAAAATTGTATTAGATTACTAATTAAGGCTATCAAAAGGGAAAATATTGTAACTAGGCTAGATTATGAATACGTCCTAGACTGTAAGAATAAGAAAAGAATATTTGGATTAAAAAAGAAATGTAAGACATACAATAGTTTATCAATATGTAGTCCTGAAACTTATGACGATATCACAGATTCCCCGTGCATCCCGAAACTTTTGGCGAGTCAGACATCAAAGTGCACCACCACCAATAACGAACACATTTTTACAACAGAAGAAATTGAGGATGGCATATTATTTTTGAACCAATTCAGTGGACAAATTGATGATGACAACTGAACCATGTGGCTCAATGGATCATTTGTAATTCACCACTATAATTCTACGGTCCGAGTAAACAACAGGACATACTTATCCAGACAAATCACTACAACAAAACCTCTTCCTGCCTTAATTCAACCCATGAGCTCCAACGCTGAAGAAAGAACATTATCTCTGGAACTAATCAATGACATCAATATCAAAAATTCTTTGGCAATCCGTAAACTTAAATCGATAAACCAAATAAGTCTATCATTGAACTTGGGAATGGTATCGACTTTCCTGCTAATTGGGGTTTTCGTTCTTGCAAAATACTGAAAGAAATGGAGAAACATCAGACCTAAACCAGTTGAAAATGTTATCGAAGAGCCTCAACAAGATAATCAACCTACAAATGATTTTACCAGGATATCGAGTAATGACAAGAAAAAGAGATTCCACAGCCTGCCATTCTTTTGATGTTCCATTCGAGGACGTATGGAACTTAGAGGGGGAGGAGTTAACGTATAATACATTGTATTTGTCCACACACGAGCATACAACGCAGACATTGTGTCAGCACCAACATTCCAGCGGGATCCTATTGCACTTGGGAACGGGTAAAGGTATTTAGCAACGTTCCCACACTCATCACTCGGCGCGTGGACTACGTCAGCAGTTTATGTCTTTAGTTAAGTTATGTTAAGATCATTATTGTTTGTAAACTTCAGTCCGGTTTTGTTCATAAATAAAGTAAGACGTGTTGCTAATCCAACACGCAATCTTTTTTTAAAAAATAAATTAAATTAATATTTTGTTAATTTATATATATATATATATATATATATATATATATATATATATATATATATTTATATATTTATATATTTATAAGTATATATATATATATATATATATATATATATATATATATATATATATATATATATATATATATATATATATACAGTGGACGTCCAATAGTACGTACCTTCGTTTCTACGAATGTCCAATAGTACGAATGGCAAATTTTTTGTATGGCCAATCCAGTAGTACGAATGAAAAAAAATTTGCCATTCGATAATACGAATAACTGTATTTTTTTGTGAGAATATGCGTGTTGTTTATGTTTCTTTTCTTGTTTCTATGTGGTCAGTTGGTGCGAAATTTAATACATAGTGAGAAGACGTGTCTTGTGTTGCGTGATCTATATATGTTTAATGTAAAATGTTTAAAGTAAAAGAAGTAAAAAAGAAGCAAATTTCTTTAGAAAAAAAATTAAAAATTATAGAAGACTGTGAATCTGAAAAGTCTCTATATGAAATTTGTCAGAAGTATGGATTATCTAAATCAACCATTTGCAGTATCAAAAAACAGAAGGCGCAACTTTTAGCTGCAACAGGTGCACTAAAATCCCGCTACAGAATAGCAACTGGAGGATTTAAAAAAATGGAAGATGCGCTTTACGAGTGGTTTTTATGCCAAAGAAAATTGCATATTCCAGTAGGGGGTACACAATTAAAATGTAAGGCCCTGGAATTTCACAAAAAATTTTATGAAGGCCACTTTATTGCCAGTGATGGATGGCTCACTAAATACAAAAAACGTTATGGGATAAGATTACTTAAAGAATCTGGCGAAAAGCTATCGTCTGCTAAGGAACTTGTAGCTCCATTCATCAATAAATTAGCTGCTGTTATTAAGGAGCACAGCCTCACACTTGAAGCAGTTTTTAATGCTGATGAATCCGGACTTTATTGGAAAATGTTGCCGGACAAAACGTATGTACATCAGGGTGAAAATTCTGCACCTGGCAGAAAACTCTCAAAGGAGAGAATAACGTTTTTAATTTGTGCGAATGCTGAGGGAACAAAGAAGATTAAACCTTTTGTGATTGCAAAAGCCCAAAAACCAAGATGTTTTCGTAACAAAAACTTGCCTGTTGATTATGGAAACTCAAAATCTGCTTGGATGAATGCTTCTCTTTTTAAGAATTGGTTTTTTAAAATGTTTGTTCCAGAGGTGAGTTGTTATTAAATTTTCATTTTTATCGAGCTTATCTATAAAAAATTGCAGGTGGAAAACTTTTTAAAAGCTAAAAACCTCCCCATTAAAGCGCTTCTCTTGCTCGATAATGCTCCCAGTCATCCCCCTGCAGAAGAATTGGTGCATGAAACTAAAGACGGAAAGATTTGGGTTATGTATATGCCGCCTAATGTAACCCCATTAATACAACCGATGGATCAGAATGCGATACGACTTTTAAAGCTAAATTATCGTAGTAGCCTGCTATCGAAAGTAGCCTCATCAGAAGATTTTGAAACGTCTCTCAAAAAGACAGATTTATTCGAAGCAATATCTTTAGTTGCAGTGGCATGGGAAAAACTCTCTGCTGATATGCTAAAAAAATGCTGGAAAAATATTTTCGGTGAAAGTGGTTTTGATGATGACGATGATATTCCACTTTCAGCCTTACGAGATGGCGAAGAACTGCGCACAATAAATCATTGCTTAAATTTACTTAATGCAAACTTTGTAAATTCTAGTTTTTGTTATGAGGATCTGCATGATTGGAATCTTGATGACCCAAATGTCAAATTGAACAGGATAATGATAGCGATGATGGCCAAATTTTGGTTCCTGTGAACCCATTGCCAAAGGTTAAACATGAAGATGCAATTAAATGTTTTGACACATGCATTCAATGGGCTGTTGAGAACAATATTGAAACTTCCAAGACACTTTTATTGAGGTCTATTCAACAAAATGTGGTAGAAATGCAAATTCAAACCAAAAAACGCCAATGTTTAATGACTGCTTTTTTTTAACAAACAAATTTTATACTTTAAGTAACAATGTAATTACATGCATAGCTATGTACATATTTACAAATGTATGATTTGACTGGAATTTGAATATTTATAAAGTTTTTTTTCTCTTTTTTGTTTTAATTAAAAAACCAATTTAAGTTAAACTATCTGCATGTGTTTTATTTTACATAAAAGGAGGAAAAAACTGAAGTCCAATAAACGAATTTTCCAATAGTACGAAAGGGCCTGACATTATATAATTCGTACTATTGGACGTCCACTGTATATATATATATATATATATATATATATATATATATATATATATATATATATATATATATATATATATATATAATATATATATATATATATATATATATATATATATATATATATATATATATATATTATATATATATATATATTTATATATTTATATGTATATATATATATATATATATATATATATATATCATCGCTGCTATGCCAGAAGGTGCTATATCCACTTTTGGTCATTTTAAGAAAATTGCAAAATACTATTGAAACGGCTAGCTAAAATTCAAATTATTTTGAAATGCAGTGATACTTTCAAATTATATGTAGTTAATACTTGCCTAAAATTATATGTACATACTTTGTCAGATGAAAACTTTACACCAACATTGGATTACTGTAAAAACATTTATTTCAAAACAAGGAATGTTAACGAAAAACAAATCTAGTAATTTACTAATGAACAAAAGGTTGAAAAATTAACTATCCTCTGATTCGGAATTCGATTCAACGGTTTCATTTCCAATTGGCAATGAGCTGAAAGAAAGCCTTTTTTAACTTTGGTTTTTGCACTTAATACTAAAAGACATGTTTCTCACTCAATCCAAGCATGGAATTCCTGTGGAATAAGCTTTTGAGCACATAAACTTTGCAAGTGCCGTTTTTTGGCTTCTGTTATAGGCAGGAGATGTTCGTAAAGTAATGGCCAACTAAAAGCTGGCCTTCCTCTGACTTTACGCACTTCAACATTAACAAACTAAAAATAAAAACTATACTTGTAAATAAACTCACTGATTTATAAGCAAATGAATTGTTTTCGTACTTTATATTCTGTGTTATATTCTGAATGTTCAATAGCAGAATGCATACTGTCGACGTCCATTTGAGTGTGGCCCACTTGTAGAAAATTTTGTTTGATGATTTCAATGGGAGATTCTTGTACTAACTGAAGCAACATTGCAGCAACATAACGATTGCGGTTCTGCCCACTACAATTATCAGACCACAAAACAATTTTTCGGTACCCTTTTTGCATTTCTCCTTCAATGAATGTTTTCACACAAGATCCGATTTCACTACTTCCTCTTTTGCCAGCAACTTCAGACCAAATGCAGCAAGTTCCATCACGAGTCGGTTCATTATAAACAGTGAAGTTGTATACACATAGTTTTCTTTTGTAATATAATGAGCTTGCTTCAGCCTGTGGTATCTGCAAAACTGATTGCAAATCCATGGTAACAACTATCAACTCTTTTTCCATTGCACAACTTTCGATGTCTGATCTCATTGCAGCACGGCTTAATTCTTTTCGTTTAATGTGTGCTTCGAAATCAGATGTTTGTTCTTCTGATGGTTCAATGGCTGATTGGGCAAGGGTACACGTAGCACATAAATCTTTTTTGGGCTTGTGAAATGCCATGTTGTAATCCTGACCGAAAACTTGTTTGTACTTTTCATAACTGACTTTTGCAGAATCTGTTCCTGCTGCTTTTTCTTTGAAAAGATCAAACATTTTCGAAATACTTAAACCACTGCTTAAATACAATCTTTTTGATGATTTTCGGCAATAGTGTGACTCTATTGGTGGGAAAGATTCAATATGATTCTTGATGGCAGCAATTACCTCTGGCTTCAATTTGTTGTGAGGTTCATGTTTTCCTCTTTGATCTTCGTCCAAAAATTCACCAGTGTGTGATCGATCTTTGTTTGCCAAAGCAATGGGCTTGTACGAAATTGCAAGGGTCGCACAGAAGAATTCACGGCACACTTTTAAATTTTCATTGTTTTTTGGTAAAACGTATTCATAAGACAAATTCTTTCGGAAATTTACTTCTTTTTCGGATCTTCTTCTTTTCACTGGAATGGCTTTGGTAAATTTCAGGAGGAAGTTGCGTTTAGCTTTAAAGGTGTCTCTTCTTTTCCAATAATCATTGAATATTTCCAGAGATCTTCCTCTGTAAATAAACAGCACTTGTAATTCGTTGGTTCTTTGTGAGAGTGATTTATCAAAGGATTAATCAACTTCGCCATTTTCATCTTTCCTTTTTCATCCAAATGCTTTTCACCCCGCGAACACGCCTTTTTTCTTAGATTCTTCTTCCATTCTTCAGGCTTCCGCTGCTTCCATCTTGAACGTTTTTTACTTGGACCGGGCACATCTACAAGGACAAGGACAGTTTAATTGACATAAACTACTGTTAATTTCAGAAAAGTTATACCTACCCTGATCACTTTCATTTACCTGTCCTATGGCAGCTTCTTCTAACTCCATTTCTATTGATTCGTCATCTGTCAGATACAGAACAGAGATCTAAGCCGTCCATAATTATCGGCGGCGGCGGCTCCACCTAAAAATTAGTCGGCGGCGGCTTAAAACCGGCGTGCGCCGATTTAATTTTGTTTTTTCTAATTTTTCCAAATGAATTGTTATTACGAAACCAAAAACCAAAAAAAATAATTAATTTTGAGGAAAAACTTAAAACTATAAATTCTTAATAGCCACCCTCTATGGACTAGTGGTAAGCATGCTAGACTCACACCCCGAGGGTCGCAGGTTCAAATCCTGCCACGGGCTTGGTCTCCAAAATGCTTCTTTCTATAATAATCCTTTTCTCTACGAGTCGAAAGCCTCTGTAGCTAGTACTCATTCCTCCCCCAACACCTTGGACTCATAATTAATTATGGTGTAAGATATAATAATAATAATAATAAATTCTTAAAACAAAGAATTTTGAATAAAAATTGTTAAATAAACTAAATAAAAAAAAGTTTGCCCGTTTTACACGGTTTTACAATGCTTATGGCGCTTTTCTTCTTCCAAAATTGGTATGGCAAAAAGTTCTACATCCACATAGCACCTTTTGGCATACCAAGGAAGACAAAATGGATATAGAAATTTGCTTGTTATGCAAGGATGTAGGACTACAAAGGATGTAGGATTTTTTGGCAGAATACAGAATGGTTTGTGAAACATTAATATACTAATAACTCTAATATTGTCAATTTTGGATGAAGCACCTTTTGGCATAGCGGCGACGATATGTATATATATACGAGTATATATATATATATATATATATATATATGTATATATACGAGTATATATATACTTTTTCAATTCTGTCTAGAAACAAATCCCATACTTTTTCCACCTGGTAATAATTGTGCCATGCTCCTATTTCCTTTGCGGTACACACAGTTTGTAGTGCATATTGGCTTGGGGCAACGGTTTGTGACATCCAAATGGAAATTTGCCAGATTGGACATATAAACGTATTCGTATATTTGATGGGCCAATCACTTCCTGAGTTAATTTAGTTCACGTTCATTTGTCTGCAATCACTGCTTCAATGAGAACGAAGAAGAGTTATTAAGCTGGTATTTTAGGTGTAAATGAGGTTCAAAATCTCAGTTAAGCTATGGAGCTGTTTGTCAACACAAGCACGCCCACTTTATATATACAACTTTTCTCAAAAAAGATCACATCTTAAGAACCAAAATAGGTTTTGTGTGGAAAATTTATAAATACTCGCAATCGAGAGAGTTGTATATAGTATTCGATGAGTATTGTTCCAACAACGGGACTAAACTTAAAATTAGCCGAGCTATGCTCATGTAGATGATATATGTATGTATATCAGGAATGTTGAATCCATCCTAGTGCGACTGCAGAATATACCGAACCTGTATAGGGACCTACTGAAGATTTTTGTTTAATTGTGGGCGTGGATGTAGTAGTCACCTTTATCTGTCCTTTATGTGATCAACCCCATTTCTTGCAGTTGCCTTCATGTTTCTTCGCCTAAAATAATCTCTTAATGATATTTAGTTATGATTATGTGCTTATAGTGGGCGTGGCAGCAGTTATTTTATATACCGCTCATATTGCATAGGTTTTAGTAGTAGAGACACATCTGCATAGCGTCACTATACCATCAATTGGACCGAAGTTATAGTAATTTTAAAAAGGTCCCTTCAGTTGCATATATGGGAGGTAGGCGTGGTCTTCATACAAATGGGCTCATGGAGGTATCTGGTTCTGTATTTTGGTCCAGGATATACATGTCAAAATTTCATGAAGATCTCTCGAAACGGTGTGGGCAAAAACTGGGCACTGATGGAGAGACGAACGAACAGATAATGGGCAGACAGGTGGATGGAAGGAAAAACAGAGGGGTTGAAGGACAGACGGACAGAGAGAGGACAGGCAGACCGACAGACAGACTGGCGGAAGGACTGGATAGCGGATGGAAGGACAGACAAACGAACAGACAGACGAACGAACATACAGACAGACATACGGGCAGACAGACGGGCGGATGGACTGGCGGACGGATAGACGGAGAGAGGGACAGATAGGCGGGCGGATGGAGGACAAAATCAAACTTGCTCAATTTGTTCTGATTCTAATCATTCGTGTATACGAGTATATTTGTACAGTTCAGCGCCGATAGAAAAATACAGCAAACAAAGTGCAACAAATCTCGTCCCCAGGAAGTGACGCATCTCTTAATCCTTGGTATTGCTGTTGAACGTGGATTTTCGTCGCTCGTGAGTTTTTCTTATTTCTGTTTAATATACTCGTACATATTTCATTCAAATGCTATTTTATTCGTATGTAGGAAATGCCAAAAATAAAGTGCAAATTTTTGGACACAGTTGAATGGGCGTATATAAAAAAGGAAAAAAGGGATCACAATGCGTATTGCTCGATATGTGGAAGTGAGATTTGGTTTGCAAATGGTGGAAAGTCAAGCATTCAAGGTCATGTAAAAAGTGCTTAACATCTATCAAAATTATCAATTGCTTCATGCTCAAAAGAAATTAGTTATTTTATAGTTGAAAAGAACACACCACTTGAGCATTTGATAAAGGTTGCTGAAATCACAAGTGCCTACAGAGTTATAAGCAGTGGCGTAGCTACCCAGGGGCTACGCGGGGCAGTGCCCCGGGGCCCTCAAGCTCAGGGGGCCCTCGAATCCTTACCAGAAATCTCGATCGAACTGAACTTTTGGAAATTGCTCCCATTTTCAAAATAAATATGACAGGTTGCAACCCCACTTTAATCATGACAACTCAGTTGAGAGAAATTCAAAAGTTATGCCTAGGGAATTCCCCTAAATTCTTTCTGTAGGTTGGCAGTGTTGTCAATTTGACGGATAGTGATCTGTGCGTTTTATTATTCATCGATGTGCGTTTTATTGTGAATTCGAGTTAAGATTTTTTTTCCGGGGATTCCCCAACGACACTTGTAGCGTATCAGTGTGTTTCTCTTTCCTTTTATTTTACTTTTAACGTCGTCAGTTAACAGTGAGTACCTACCTACTCGAGCACAATCTAATATTGTATTGTTTAAATAAATTTGAAAACTAAAATTATGGATAAAAAGAAGAAACCCAGTGGTGCATTTAAACGCAAACAACGCCAAGAAAGAGAAGATAGTAAACAAAAATTGCCCACAATTGACAAGTTTTTTAGTCAGCCCTCTGCAAGTACATCTGGCCAAAATATTTCTATTGATAGTGACTCAAATAATGTGGTAGCTGCAGTGTTGGTTGAGAAGCCTACTGAAGAAGATTCGACAATTATTGCAGTTGGAGATACCTCCGCCGCCGATCATGTGAACGTGGATGATGTTTGCATGACACACATAAGAGCGGAGGGTTTGGAGGAACCACAGACCTCTACATTTTTCGAAAATGTGTACGACAAATCTTCTTATGACTTGGGAAACTTCACGAACAAAATATTAAGTGATAACGAAAAGCGTAAAATTCTTGATATGGGGCCTTTACAGCCTTCAGGACCTTTTCCAACAGACATCAACCAGAACAATAGGTGTTTTTCAAAATCGTACTACGTTTCGTGTTCTAAATATGGGCCAGTTAATCGTTTTTGGTTGTGTTATTCCAAAACACTAGACGCTGCCTATTGTCAACCCTGCTGGTTATTTGCTTCACAAAGGAATAATGTTTGGTGTACGGGAATTCGAGATTGGAAGCATTTATCAGAAAGAATTAAACAACGCAGTTGTTCGAGTGGCCATTCGGAAGCATGTGCTGTGTATGAATTTTGGAAAAAAACGATACTAATACTATCGACAAGGAACTTGAAAATGAAATTCGCAAAGAAGCATCATTTTGGAAAATGGTTCTTCAAAGGTTATTCGATATCATACTTACCCTAGCAAAGAGTTCTTTGGCTTTGAGAGGACATCAAGAAGACTTAAGTCAGGAAGGATACCACGGAAATTGTCTGTCCTTTGTAGAGCTTGTCGCCCGATATGATCACATTTTGCGGCAAGTTTTGGATATGCCCAAAGGTAATAATAATTATTTCTAAGTTTTTTTTTATCGTTTTATTTTGTTTATAATTATTAACTGTTTAATATCAGGACTTTTTTGAAATTGTGTTTTTTATGTTTTTAGGATCTACAAGATATCTAAGTGCAACAATTCAAAATGAAATGATTGAGAGCTTGGGGACCAAACTCGAAACCCATCTACTAGAACAAATTAAAGCGTCACGGATACGACACAGGACATATCGAAGGTAGATCAGCTAAGCATTGTTGTGAGGTATGCAGTAATAACCAGATCGGAAAATGGACAGCCAATTGATATGGAAGTAAAAGAAGTGTTTCTAGGCTTTTATGCAGCCATCAAACATGGCGCAGTAGATTTAGTCAACCAAGTGACAACATTATTTATCTGCAAAAATATTGATTTAAAAAATTGTGTGGGGCAAGGCTATGATGGAGCCAGTGTGATGAGTGGTGTGTATAATGGTGTACAAAAACATATTAAGGATATCCAGCCTAGCGCAAAGTACGCACATTGTGCCACTCATAATTTAAATTTGGTGATAAATGATGCCGTTAGCAGTGTGGAAATACAGATTTTGTTCGCAAGGTTGCAAGATTTTTCGGAAACAGCATCAAACGTTGGGATCTACTGTCAAAATTCACTGGCGAATCGGACGCCACTCTAAAAAAACTAAATCCGACTAGATGGTCCAGTAGGGTCAATACGATATCTGCAATAAAACTTCGCTATTTTGATATTATCAAAGCATTATCAGAAATAGTTCTAAAGAGTCCTAATAAAGATGAGCGTAGTGAAGCAGAGAGTATTAAAACAAAATTGCTAAATTTCGAGTTCGTGTTGCTTTGCGAATTCATGCACAGTGTATTGAACGACATCAATTATGCATCCAAAACTTTACAAAAATGCGACATCAATTTGGGCGAGGCGAGCAAAGTTTTAGCAGAGACCAAAGCAAAGTTGCAAATTTATAGAAATGATTTCGAATTATTCAAGTGCAAAGCCAGTGAAACTGCAAGAAAATATGGTATTGATACCCATTTTCAAGAAAAAAGGCAAAGAAAAGTTAAAAAACATTTTGATGAATTAGCTGCTGCTTCTGATCACCGATTTCCAAACCGAGAAAAAATATTTCAAATTGAGATTTTCAATAATGTACTAGACACAGTAATATCTCAATTAGATACACGTTTTATTGGTCTGAGTGCAGTCTGTCATATATTCGATTTTCTAACACCAACATTTTTATTACATGTTGATGAAGCAACTTTATTACAAAAGTGTGACGAATTCCAAAGAAAATAGGCCCTAGTTTTTCACTTCAATTTATTAATATTTACCATCTAGTTTTACCTCAACTATCTCAAGCATGGACTGTTCACCAATTATGTAAGGAAATAATGAGCAAATATGGAGCAGCAATGTTATTATTCTTTACAATTCCTGTCACTTCTGCAGCAGCTGAAAGGTCATTTAGCAAATTAAACATAATAAAAAATTATTTAAGAAATAATATGGGCCAAACTCGACTCCGACATTTATCGCTAATAGCAATTGCAAACAAAACCGCATCAAGCCTGGATTTAAACGAAGTCATGGTACTTTTGCGAAAACTAAAGCTAGGAGAAAATTGTAAATATAATTGCTATTTAGTCAGTTGGTAGGCTCGACCTTTATATAATAAACCCTTGAATCTTCTCTATTTCGTCTTATTAGCCAGACTTACACCAAGTATTAATTGTAATTTATGTTGTGACTGTTTAATGTTTTTATTACCTGCCCTGCAGTGCACAAAAAAGAGCTTAAGTAGCTTAGCATTTTTAAAGTATTTGTATATTTCATATTTTCATTTGATAAAACCTAATCAGTTTACATAGCAGTGGGGCCCCATTTTTTAATTTGCCCCAGGGCCCTTGGTTACCTAGCTACGCCACTGTATGTGAGAGGTTGGAAAGGTTGGAAAGAAGGATTTCACTTCTCCAAAATCTTTCAGACCCATCCAACCTTTCAGACCCGTCTAACCGCCTTTGTACTCAAAACAATGGAGAAAATTATGGACAATTATTTAAGAACTCCCACTCTAATCACATCACCTCTAAATAGATATCAACATGCGTACAGAGGAGGAAGGTCCACGGAGACCGCCGTGTTTCAGCTAACTGATATCATTAGAGACGCAGTAGAGAATCAAGAAATAGTCATCTGTGCTTTCCTTGACATTGAAGGAGCCTTCGATAACACCTCGCATCAGGCAATTGGAAGAGCACTCCGGAGAAAAAATACAGAGACAGCCATAACCCGCTGGGTGAGTTCTATGCTTCAAACGAGAATAATAGAGACTAATGCGGGTGATACCGCCATAGAAGTGCTCTGCACAAAAGGGTGCCCGCAGGGAGGAGCGCTTTCCCCACTCATGTGGAGCCTAGTGGTAGATGAACTACTTGATCTGCTGCAGCACAACGGCATCACCTGTCAAGGATATGCCGACGACATTGTAATAATAGCAAGAGGTAAATTTGAAAGCACTCTTTCTGACATAATACAGAGAGGACTCTTTATTACTCTAGAATGGTGCACTTCAGTGTGACTGAACATTTTTTTTTATTTTTTTTATTTCATATATTTATTTATTGTATCTTCTAATCTTAGACTAACAATAAGTAAGCATATCTTACAAACTAAATAATTAATATTAATACACCTTGCCAATGCTTAGTGCTTTTTAGTAATCACAATGTTATATGTTAGTTACTGTAATAAATGTTATATTAGTTTTTGTACATGATTAAGGTGTCGATGTTAGTTGTGCTGGTGATTTCGTACGTTTTAGGCGACTTGGAACCCTATTACATGCTAGTATCCTAGCTAGATGATTTGGGTGCTCTTTGATTTTTTGCGCATATTTTAAGCTGGCGTCAAAGATTTCCTTTTTTACGAGCGGAATTTTCGAAATGCACTCACCCACACGCACTCACACACGCACTCACACACTCTACTCTGCAGTGAAACTTATAATCAGTGTTCAAAATATACTATATACGTAATCCAAACACTTATCGTGTGGCATAATTAAATATAACTTGTATATTTTAATAGGGAGCTTGAATCCATCTTATGGTTCAAGATTCTGTATTCAGAATCTTGAAGCAGAAGCAAATTATCGGTACAACCAGCTGCGTAACCAACATTCTCCTTGTCTCGTCAGGGGTAAACTCTGCTGACATCCGTAACTGTCTAAGCACAAAAAAAACTTTTTGCACTTTACTATTTACTTGATCAGTGCAACTGAAAGAAGAATTAATATGGAAGCCCAAACTACATGATCTTTTAAGGAACTTCAGCTGTGCACCAGCAATAGATATTGAAGGATGTTTGCCCAATTCTATTTTCTTCTTCGAGATTGGTAAAACATAGGACTTTAACGGATTTAGGAAAAGTCCATTTCTTTTTGACCAATCAAATGTAGAATTTGGATCTTCGTTCATTTTAAGACTCAAGTCATCAATAAACTCCATGCGCCGAGAAAGATAAATTGGTAGGTCATGAGCATATGTACATAGATATACGTACGTATTCACACACCAAGAAATTGTCATTTGTAAATATAGTAAACTGGAGTGGGCCAAGAATCGATCCCTGTGGAACACCCGGAAAAACATGCTTATAATCAGAATAGATATTGCCCACCTTTCGCTGCATTCTCATTGTTAAATAACGATTTATAAGACCAACTGCAGTGTCACAAAACCCATAGAACCGATTTAATTTTAAACAGAGCAACGAATGATTAGCGCTTTCAAAAGCCTTAGAGAAGTCCAGGAGATATAGAAAAGTAAGAAGACTTTGGTCATACATTACCCGAATATCAACCATAACCTTAAGCATAGGAGTCGCACAACTGTGCCCCGATCTAAAACCGGACTGCAATCGAGACAAAAGATTGTTTTGATGAAAGTAACCCGAAATTTGCTCAGCCATAAGTGGTTCGCAAACTTTTGATAGAGAAGATAAAATACTAATAGGTCTGAAATCACCTGGCTCCAATGCAGAGCATTTCTTAGCTACTGGAATAACGATACCAAGCTTCCAAACACTAGGAAAGCACGAGGTCGTAAAGCAATGATTAATAACGTGGGTTAACGGACTAAGAATAAATGGTAATATAATATAATATAATATAATATAATCTTAAGAAACTTAACCGGCAAGCCATCCTCACCAATTGCATTTCACTTAACCCTCATCCAACATCAGAGAAAACAGAGAAAAGAAACTTAAACGTCACACAGCAGAGCAGCGAAATAAATCAGACGGACGTTGTACACGAATCCACTCAAAATCGTGGTGAATCCACTCAGAATCGTGGTGTGTCCGCTACGGACCTTGGCAGCGAAAAATACTTTCCTTTCTCTGTGTTCTCTGTCAGACATCGCCCCACATCAGCCTCACAGACACATCAGAACTGAAATGTAGACGTGGCGGAACTAAACATTCCAAGAGCAGGGGGAGAAACAGAGCCACATGATCCCAGGGAAGCAAAGGTGTCACACATAACACTAGGATCCAACTTGCAGACTGTACGATCACTACTACGCACGCCAAGGTTCCTCAAAGTACCTTGGTAGGAAGGGAACTTTGCAACTTGGCATTGTAAAAGTTTCTTTCAGATTGACGAACGATAAAGACAGTATTATTTCGAGTAACCCCAAATAGATTCCAATTATCTACAGAAGGCTTATTTTTCCATTTAGCATGCAATTTATTTCGCTTCCTAATGGCAAATTTAACGTTCTTGGAGTACCATGGACAAGAAGCATTCTGAATTGCCACTGAACGAATGGGGACATATTGATTAAAAATCCTGTCAATGCAACTAACGAACAGGAGCAACTTATCATCCACAGAGGTTTGACACCATCATCCCAGTGCACTCGACTCATTTCATAATCAATAGCATTAAAGTCACGATATGAAAAATTCCACGTCTAGGACAGCCAGCCTTGATGCAGCTCTCATGACGACCTCCACGCGCCTTGCAACACCATCCCTTCCATGGTGAATTTTCAGCACCTTCCCGCAACGCCAGTGACTTCTGGGCACATTTGGATCGCAAATAAATACCAAATCGCCCTCCTTTAGCGGAATAGTGCTGGCGCACCACTTAACCCGGCGTGTCAGTGTCGGTAGGTACTCTGCCACCCATCGCTTCCAAAACTTGTCCCTTAAGTCGCGGGCAATGCGCCACTGTTTCCTCAAAACACATGGTCGTTCGCACACTTCTTGAACACCTGGCGTTTTCGCATTATTTGCCGATCCAAGTAGAAAGTGGTTAGGCGTAACGCACCTGCCTATAGCACCTCTTCATTTGGTGCTATAGGTAGGTGCGTGAGCGGCCTAGAGCTGACGACGTTTTCTGTCTCAATTAGGAGGCACTGTAGCGTGTGCTGACGAGGCGCAGTTTCCTTTAGGGTGTGACGCAGAACCCTCTACACGCATTGAACCATGCGCTCCCATATCCCTCCTTCAGAAGGGTTCACAGGGCAGTTAAAGAGCCATTCGACTCCCCTCGTGGTCATCTCGTCCAATACTCGATCGGTGTCGAAAACCTCAAAGAGTCGTGTTGGTTCGCCATTGACACCAACGAAAATTTCTCTACTAATGGTCTTGCCGCAGTGCTCCTTTACATTTTCCGCAATTTTGGTTGCTCTCAGCCTGGGATTGGTCTGGACCAGTTGCACAACACATCGATTCTCTCGGTATGTTAGGGCAGAAGGGGTTGAGACCTTGAGAGAGACAGTATTAATACATGGATCAGTGATTTAATTTTTGCCTAACTATTTTGATATGAAAAAGGTGTCCGCAAGATGCGTGCCACGTTTGCTCACAACTGACAACAAACGCAATCGTTTCACAACTTCGAAGGAGTGTTTAGCGATGTGCAATCACAATCCAAATGAGGGTTTGCGTCGTTTCGTAACCGTGCACGAAACATGGATGCATGTCAGAGACAAATGAACAGTCGAGTCACTGGACTTCTCCTGGTGAATCGCAGCCGAAGAAGGGCAAGGTGGGTCTGTCGGCCAACAAGCTCATGGAAATTTTTTTTTTTTTTGGGATGAACACGGTATCATTGAAAGAGGTAAGCCGATCACGATCGACGCCTATTTATAGAGCTGTTGGATCGATTCGACGCCGCTTTTGGCAAGGAAAAAGGTTCTTTTCCACCAGGACAACGCACCGGCTCACAATTCCTTAGTTCACGATGGCAAAAGTGCTTCAAGTAGGTTAGGAATTGCTCCCTCATCCAGCATATTCTCCATATTTACCCCCTGCGACTATTTCCTGTTGGCAAATATGAAGAAATGGCTCTGGTGGCGCTCAGAAATTTTTGTCGAAAGGACATCGATGAAAGAAACGCCTATTTTGGGGGCCTCGAGAAATCGTATTATTTGGAAGGCATACAAAAATTGAATGAATTGTGTCGAGCAAAAAAGAAACTAAGTTGAAAAATAAAACGTTTTTTTGCCGAATAGAGTATTCGTTTTCAGGCACTTATTGACCCACACTCGTATTATAACTACTTAAACCCCTAAAAGCACCCTAGAGATTCTCATACAAATTGGTAGCAGTATACATTAGGTCCGTTCTAGTATTCATGGAAAATATGGGCAGATTATTGCTACTGACACGCCCACAATTAACCAATATTCATTTCTGGGGTCCTATGTAAGATTAATCAACGAAATAATATAAGAAGGTTCAGCGTCCTAGTATAAAACAGCAAGCAAAATATGGGCGGGACATTTTGGGAGCCATTTCCACCATTGATATTGTTACGAAATTGCCCTCTTGACAATTTACTCTGTTACAAAATTGCCCTCCTGACAATTCCTCTAACTCTCTGTACTCGGACTCGTACCACTGGATTGTGTAGTAATCAAACAATCGCTGGTTAAATTAAAATAATTAGCTTTATTTAATTATTGCTATTTACACATTTAATATTAGGCTTAAAGTTTACTTAGTTATTATTTGCACTTTATTTAACAAACCATTAGTCACTTTATTTACTAATGAATTTCACCACTTTGTAAATCACAAATACTGCTGCTTCGATTAAAATGCCTGCTGTACACACTTTTACGATCTCTGATCTACTGTCTTCGACTTTTAACAGTCTTGTCGCTTTTATAGTTTTCGAATGGTTGGTGTAGAAACTTCTACGCTATTCTCGTAGTTTCTAGAAGCTTCTATCCTCTTCGACAGAAGTCGAGAATATTCTTTTTGATATTACCGGCAGATGGTTCTTGAATAAACTTTTATTCGAATAGTTTGCATCTTGACTCACAGGGGGCACTCATTCTCCAGATGGGATCCTAAAAGTATGCAATCCCTTTTCACTGGGCTATCACGTTTCACTGCCCTCCGCTTAATCTTGTTCGTCCCGAACAAGGATAGTACTGCAACCTTTATAAGGAGATAACCTCTCTAAATGAACGACTTTCATTTTGCTCCTGACATGTCTCGTCCACTGGATGCGGTATCTAGCATCGTTGATCCGTTTTATCACCTTATAAGGTCCTTCCCAGTGTGTTTGAAGTTTTGGCGATAATCCACTTTTCCTTTGCGGATTATGAATCATAACTAGTTGCCCATCCTGAAATCCCTTAGAGTTTACTCGTACATCATATCTCGCTTTCCTTTTATCACCCATCAGTTGCGTACTATTTCTGCTGTTTCCATGAATTTCATTCAACTGTCCTCGTTTTTTAGGTATACAATTGCTGCATGGAAGTACTGTAAATGAGTCTTTAGACCATTCTTTCGCTAGATCGTCGGGTACCTTTTTATTAGCTCGTATCTTGCTTTTCGTGACTCGCGGTTGCCTCTCACAGTTTACAATTGCTGAAATTCTCTGGCACCTTACCTTCTTTTTCGCTATGGTTTCAGCGGTATTTGAAATATTCACTACTTTTTCTGGTACGATTCGGCTCTTATGCTTCCCAACATCTCCGCCCATTTTGGCCCGTATAACTGCCTCTGACTTGGGTGCGATTTTTGTCCGTCGCGATACAATGGCATGTTTAACAACTCCATACTTATCATCACCTATAAATAACGGTATTTCGGTGTTCGCATATTTCAGTACTCCGCTTTTAAAATCTAGTGTGAATCCATTCCGAATCATGAAATCCACACCTAAGATTACTTCATCCACAATATCTGCAACTATAAACTCGTGCTTCACTGTTGTGGTGCCGATAGTGATTTTCCGTGTAACTTTTCCCAGTACCGGTGCATCATCTCCAGTTGCCGTACGCAAACTTATTCCCTGAAGCGGCTCGATTCCCCGAACGAGATCCCTTCTGATTATGGAATGTGATGCCCCCGTATCCAATGTTACCACAACTTTTCTTCCGCTTATTACACTGTTGACAGTTAGGCTGTTATTTTTCCGCGCCATCTGAGAAACGAAGATTCTTGGGCCATCAGTTGTGGGATTCCGTTCATTTCCCGGCTTGACAATCTTTTCCGATTCCCTAATTCGGACTTTGTCTTGCTTTGGAAATCTTACCGGAGCGTGTGTTGCATAATGTTTCCATCTCAACTGACAATCACGAGCCATGTGCCCCACATCACCGCAGGTAAAGCATTTGCCCGTGAAACTTTGTCTGTTCTCGACTCTTATCTGACGGGCTGTGCATTCTGACCGACACACCAATGCTGCTGTCTCTGATAACAAAGCGCTAGCTACTGTCTCCATATATGTAGCTTTCGGATTAGTTATTGCAGAACGCTTTATCTCCGCATCGCGAATGCCATATACAAAGGTGTCCATCATACACCTCTCAGTGATCTCTCCTGGGTAGGCAAGATGAGCCAACCGTTCCACTTCCGCCGCAAACTGTTGTAGAGACTCACCACTCTTCTGTACCCGTGTTCGTAGCTCTACTTGGTACATCTGCTTCCGGTGTTCACTACCATACTTGCGCTGAACGGCATTCATCAAGCTTTCATAGCAGTCTCGCTCACTTTCTGAGATAGTTTGAAGCACATCAGCGGCAGCACCTTTCAACGAAACGGTTAATGCAGCCACTTTTTCGCGAGCACTCCAACCATTTGTGCTAGCGGTAGTCTCAAACTGCATTCTGAAGACGCTAAATGTCGTGGTTCCATCATAGGTAGGAGGCTTCAGTTTTATTGATGATAAAGCTGGCACAGGCAATGCACCTTCCTGAAGTAGGTGAATTCTTTGCTCTATTTGTTGCTTAAATTCGTTTTGCTTTTGCTCGTTCGCAATGAATTTTTGTTCTACAGATTTTTCGAACGATTCCTGCCGTGTCTCAATTTCACAAACCTTCCTGTCTACCATTTCGGACATTTCTTTCATCTGCTGTGAGTTTTGTTCCGCTAATAGAGCGAGTCGTATTTCACTCTGCTGTAATTGCTCTTTGACTTCCTCCTTGACAGCTTGAGCATTTTGTTGTAACTGTTCCTTTACAGCTTGAGCATTTTGTTGTAATTGCTGCTGCATCCTCTCATCTCGCAACTGCATCTTCTCATCGGCTGCTTGAGAATTTTGTTGTAACTGCTGCTGCATCTTCTCATCTCTCTGCTGCATTCTCTCTTCGGCTGCTTGAGATCTTTGATGTAACTGCTGCATATCCTGTTTAAAGGATTGCATTATCCCGATAAGTGCGCTCATGTCAAAGTTACCCGTGTTAGTTTCTTGCGGTGTTTCTTCGTGTCGAGATGTCGTTGACTCTTCACATTGGAATTCATGCTCATCGACATCTATACCCTGCTCCGCTAAAGCGCTTATTAATCGCACCTGCAGCTCCGCTTTAAGCCCTTGTGTTTGCAAATTTAAACGCTCAAGCTCCTTCTTGAGCTGCTCCAATCTCAGTTTTTCAAATTTAACCATTGTTTATCACAGATACACAATCCCACTTCTGACACCAATTGTTACGAAATTGCCCTCTTGACAATTTACTCTGTTACAAAATTGCCCTCCTGACAATTCCTCTAACTCTCTGTACTCGGACTCGTACCACTGGATTGTGTAGTAATCAAACAATCGCTGGTTAAATTAAAATAATTAGCTTTATTTAATTATTGCTATTTACACATTTAATATTAGGCTTAAAGTTTACTTAGTTATTATTTGCACTTTATTTAACAAACCATTAGTCACTTTATTTACTAATGAATTTCACCACTTTGTAAATCACAAATACTGCTGCTTCGATTAAAATGCCTGCTGTACACACTTTTACGATCTCTGATCTACTGTCTTCGACTTTTAACAGTCTTGTCGCTTTTATAGTTTTCGAATGGTTGGTGTAGAAACTTCTACGCTATTCTCGTAGTTTCTAGAAGCTTCTATCCTCTTCGACAGAAGTCGAGAATATTCTTTTTGATATTACCGGCAGATGGTTCTTGAATAAACTTTTATTCGAATAGTTTGCATCTTGACTCACAGGGGGCACTCATTCTCCAGATGGGATCCTAAAAGTATGCAATCCCTTTTCACTGGGCTATCACGTTTCAATATATTGTATGTATTACACTTAGGACCTATGCCAAATTCTTGGACCTTTCTTTATATGAATTATTAGTATGTTGACTCTGCAAAGCCATACAATAGAAATGGGGTCGATCAGATAAGGTCCACCCTACCGAAAATTGCCGTAGATATGCTCCTAATGATGATTTATGAGATTAGTTTCAAACCCGAACTAAGATTGGTTTAATTTGAAAACCGAAATGAGACTAGTTTAGTTTCAAACCTGAATTGAGACTAGTTTAGTCGGAAACCCGAAATAAGATTAGTTTAGTTTCAAACCCGAACTAAGATTGGTTTAATTTGAATATCGAAATGAGTTTAGTTTGACACACGGATTATCATTAGTTGAGTTTAGTTTCAAACCTGATTTGAGACTAGTTTAGTTTCAAACCCGAACTAAGATGTATCAAGTTTTTCCCCATTACCTCATGGATTCACACTGAGAATATATTTTTGCTCATTCCGATCGATTTAACATTTTTTATAATGACAAATTTCTTAATGAAGTGAAATTGAGGACCCGATCACTTCTGTGGTTCAATGACACATTTCGTTCCACGATGACAGTCAGTTGCGATCAGAGAACACAGAGAAGCGACACTTAAACGCCAAATACTCAAACGTCAAAAAAAGAATTTGTTTATCATTAGTTGGCTATATAGATAGGTTTGTTTATCATTGGCTATGAAGAAAATCAGCCACATTGCTACAGTTTTGCACATGGAAAGTATGCGCAAAACCGGAGTCATTTCACTGTATTCTCTGGTTGCGATCATGCGCATATTGGTCTCTATCTCTCTCCTCCTTGATATGTATGAGATAATAGCTGCAACACACAATTAGGCAGCGCCATCTGGCGGTGAGTTTTATGCTCTTCATAATAATCCTTCTTTATAATTATCTCTCTCGTTTTAACAAAGGTATGTAGGTAGGTTGAGGCAGTCGCCAAAAGGGGACACTTAGGCCAGGATTGACCATTTATGATACCTCATGAGACACAAGTCCCAATCCCTTTCACGATGCCAGCCATTTGGAGCTTTTGATAAATCTATTGATGTAGCTTTTTATAGAGCTGTTGATGGAGCTTTTTATATAGCTATTGATGGAGCTTTCGATAAATACATTTGGGGCTTTTTATGGAACAGTTGACGGAGCTTCGTTTCTGGTGTAGAATGTCTCCCAAAGAGTACAGAAAGTAGTCGCCCAGGAAAGTGTATCTCCTTTTGAACACCGCTGGACATGTGCAGATCAGGTGTTGTATTAACTCTTGCTCCTCCCATCCAGGCAAATTCCTGCAAAAGTCATTTGAGGCGATTCCCAGCCTTCTGCCATGAGTAACCAGGGTCCAGTGTCTTGTTAGGGCACTTATGTCCTAGATATGCTCCTAATGATGATTTATGAATAAAACATCGCCACAGATTAACTCGCACGCAGATGTAAGGGCAAAGGGGTATGCAGAATATGGTCCATCCCGACCTCAGACTTCTTGACTCGTTTTCAATCAGTAATTTTACTAGCTTTTTACTTAATAAAACACCAAAATGGCCCTTAAACAGGCATAAGTGAGTCTAAGGACAGCCTCTTAAACTAACCTAACCTACCTTTCACTGCTGGATATCGTCACATACACAAAGTCAATCACGCACATACTCACATACTCACTTACACTCACTCATTTTCACACGCACACAAACTTAGATTCACGCATACGTAGTACACACTCACTCATAGAACCCACATAACATTTTACAGTCACCCTGTATGTCATATTTCAATATATGAATTTTACATTTTCATAATTGAACACGCGCCATAATATCACTTCGATTACGTTTGCCCAAACACACACACACACAAACACCCTCGCACTGCTTTGCTGCTCTCTCGTTCTCACTTGCGCTCTTCGCTCTCTCGCGCTGGCCTGTTCCGCCTGACGCTGGTGACGCTCTGCATATATCACTCTGTTGGCGTTTGCTTGCTGTTCTTATTGTTGTTGTAATTTTGCTTCTCATTGTTGTTGTTGTTGTTATTGTTGTTATTTCTTCTAGTTGGGATTGCTGTTGTTGTCTTTCCATTGAAGTCTGCGAACGGAAGTTATTCACTTGCTGCTGGTTCGTGGGTCTTGCAGCACGCATGCGGTCAGTGCGGAAAATCGCTGCTTTTTTGTTGTGCATACGAGACGCGCGTAGATTTCGTGAGTTTTTCAAACGAAAACGTTTGGCCAAATATATTCGCGGCAGTTATTTTTGATTCCAATTTGGCGAAAATGTCGCAGCAGTTAATTTTGCTTTTGATTTAAATTGAACGAAAAATTCACCTCCTCTCAGTTAATTTGATTTTAAATATTTGGCGAAAAAAATGCCGCTTGTGGAATTTGACGATTTGGAATTTTTGCGTAATTTTTATTGGTTGCAAATTTGTGTGATTGGATTTTGTTGTGCGAGTGACAAAAAGCGATCCCTTTTTCTCAAAGTCGTCCGTCCACGTTTGGGCCGCTTAATCACCATCGTGAATTTGAATTGAATTGAGGCAGAAACTGTCATTGTGAATTGTTTGCACACGCAATTCCACAGGTATCTCATCTCTATTGTTTTGATGTTGTTGTTGTTATTTTCGTTCGTATGCTTTTTTTTGTTATTGTCATTGCGGCTGCTCCTGTAATTGTTTTGCTGCTGTTGTTGTTGTTGTTGTTACTATTGTCGGTGCTGTTATTTATTGTAATTGCCATTATTAGAGGCGGACAAGCGAAAAAACACAGACGCGTTTAATTATGATCGGTGTGTGTGTTTGCTGTTACTCTTTTGTTGTTGTTGCTGTTCTCACTGTTGTGCTGTGGTGATTTTGTTTGTGTTTGTGTTTGTTGTTGTTGTGCTTGCTGTGATTGTTGTCATTACAAACAGAAAAATCTCATCAGAGTTAATAACAGAAATTTAAAATTTTAATCACATAATTGCCATCTGACTGAATTAAGTGCTCCGCCCCGCCACGCCATCCCGCCCGTCAACCTACCTGGGGGCTGCCGAATAATCGTACCTGACTGCGCTTTACTGCCATGCACTTTATTGGAATTTAAAGCATTTTGCTTATGAAAATGGTAAGTTTGGTATTTGCTTTTAACTTTTTTTCTGTTATTTCTGTTTCCTATTTTAAGCTACTTTATTACATTTTTATTTCTAATATTGAAGGTTTTTCGAATCGTAAACATTCCATTTGCTAACTGCAAAGTACTTGCATACAAATCGGGATTCTCAAACGTGGTGTGAGCATTCAAGATGCACTCCTACAGGGGCGGATTTGAAGGTTTCACAGCGCTCTGTAATCTAAAATGTTTTCACAGCGCTCTGTAATCTAACATTGTTTCACAAATATGTATACTCGTATATGTATGTATATATATTTTTTTTAATATGTACAAATTTTATTTATTGAATATTTTATATACTTAGATATATATATATATATATATATATATTATAAATATATATATATATATATATATATATATATATATGTATATATATATATATATATATATATATATATATATATATATATATATATATATATATATATATATATATATATATATATATATATATATATATATATATATATATATATATATATATATATATATATATATGCATATATCTATAAATATATATATACGAGGTGTGATCAAAAAATAACCGTTATTTTCATCTTTTCGTGAGTTACGTATGTTCGATGTTCGCATTTTTTTTTTTATGTTAGTACACATGTCTGTTATATATGTTGGCAATACCAACCATTTTGGATTGTCAGTTTGTTTTTGACAGATAAAAAGGTTAGTCGTGTTTTGGTGTGCTCTTCGATTTTATACTATTCGAAAAAAATGGATCAAAGAAACTGTATTCAGTTTTGTGTAAAAAATGAAATTAAATGCGCAAGGACATTTGAAATGTTGACTGTGGCCTTTGGCGAGTCTACTATGAGCAGAACACAAGTTCAATTGTGGTATAACCGGTTTAAGGAAGGCCGAGAAGATGTCAATGATGATGCTCGTCCTAGTCGCCCGCAGTGAAGAAAATAATGTCGATAATCGTCGAATCACTATCAGAGAGGTTGCTGATGATGTTGGCATATCGTTCGGCTCATGCCAAGCAATTTTTACGGATGTTTTAGGCATGAAACCAAAAACAACGTCGCATGGACATCGCTCAGGAGCTGTTTTTGGCCAAAAACAAAACCGTTATCATGCCTCAACCACCATATTCACTGGACTTGGCCCCCGCTGACTTTTTCCTCTTTCCAAAACTGAAGACACCGATGAAAGGAAAGCGTTTTGCTACGATTGAGGAGATAAAAGAAAAATCGAAACAGGAGCTGTTGGCGATACCAAAAAAAGCGTTTCAGAAGTGTTTCGGGGATTGGAAAAAACGCTGGCATAAGTGTATTATATCTGAGGGGAATTACTTGGAAGGGGACAAGAAAGTTGTTGATGAATAAATAAAACCTTATTTTTTTATCACACCTCGTATATATATATATATATATATGTATATATCTATATATATTTATTTATATATATATATACATATAAATATATATATATATATATATATATATATATATATATATATATGTATATATATATATATATATATATGTATATATATATATATATATATATATATATATATATATATATATATATCTATATATATTTATTTATATATAGATATATACATATAAATATATATATATATATATATATATATATATATATATATATATATATATATATATATATATATATATATTTATATGTATATTTCTATATATAAATAAATATATATAGATATATATATATATATATATATATATATATATATATATATATTTATATATAAATATATATATATATATATATATATATATATATATATATATTTATATATAAATATATATGTATATATATATATATATATATATATATATATATATATATATATATATATATATATATATATATATATTCTTTCTAAGTGTATAAAGAGCTTCAATAAGCAAAAATAAAGTAAACTGGCCACAATCGAGATATTGATAGATATTGTCTATAAATCCTCCATAAATTCTCCCCTAAACATCATCTGTATTCCAAAAATTTGGAAACCCACCCATTCAACCGATCTCTATGGGCCGATATTGACCCAAGTGTACTGTTATATAACCACCACTGCATACCACGTTAAAGGCATTATTATATGGACATTATGAGAATCACTTCTTTAGTGGATTAACTATATCCGCCGAAAATCAAACGAGATATTTATATATCGATGTCTATAGACATTCTCTATAAATCCTCTATAAATTGTCCCCGTACATCATATATATATATGTATGTAAGTATATATGGAACATTTTGGAACCAGCCCATTCATCCGACCTGAATAGGGCGATCTGGATCTCAATATGCCGTTACATAACCTTCACTACTTACCCATTCTACCACTTCGCACCACGTTTATTTTTGTCCTTCTGTGCCTAACGCAAGTCCAACGATTTTTCAGCTCCAGTCAATCTACTCTCCTCCAATTGCCTCAACTCTTCCACATCGATGATGAACACGTGACGTCCATCCTTCCATCCTTTCAAGATGATGAACTCGTTCCTGATGGTCTTCAAAGGGTTCCCATTCATATTCATTACATACAATTTGTAATTCTTTTCGCGTACTAAAGTAAAACTAAAGTAAAGAAGAAGTGTAAAGAAAGAAAGCAAGAAAGAAAGAAAGAAGAGTAAAGAATAAAATTAAGAAGAGTAAAGAAAGAAAAAGAAGAAGAAAAACGAGTAAAGGAAAATTACGAAAACACGGGAGTATAAGAAAATGCATTTCAGTGCCGTTCCACTCCACAAACGTATCTCGGTGTTCCCCAACTTTCGAGCGGGAAGTCATGTTATATGAGAGTTATGTACAATTTAAATCGGGGTGTTCGAAATTCTACTATGGTTCAAATTTCAGCACCATAACTCATTCAGTTCTTGAACTCTGATTCTGAACTCTTTTCTAGAATTTCTTATTGGACCCATAAGAATGGTATGAAAGGAGTGTTTTTTCGCATTACAGAAAAATACTCAAGAAGTGCATTGGAGGTAGATCGAGGACAGGATGAGAAGTCTGGCAAAAATTACAGAAAGGGTAATTTGACATCTGTATTTTACCCAGACTTGTCATGTGGCCCTCGTATACTCGAATAAGGAGGTACGATCAGAGGTCAGATGGGTTTCTATGCTACACAGTTGGCGCAAGAGGGCCTCTATTTTTATGTTATCATGGGAAATTGAAGAAATTGAAGATTGAGACGAACAGCAAATTTATTCTTTGGACACAAACATTTGCCATATACTTTTTTAACAGCAGAAAATCGTACGTTCTGAGCTCAGATCAGTCTGTTCGAGCTAAGACCACTCTGTTCGATCTTAGATCACTATGTTGGAGCTTAGATCACTGTGTTGCAACTTAGATCAGCTTAGATCACTGTGTTGCAACTTAGATCAGGTTAGATCACAGTGTTGGAGCTTATGTCACAGTGTTGGAGCTTACCGCACCGTGTCAGTTAGCATATGCCATAAAATGAGCATCACTTGCCTGAGTGCTTGGAGACCTTCTACGGCGGTTCTTTGACCTACCCCAATTCTATCTACCATATGCTATGGGCACCCCGAACTTCACATGCCCATGAAATTTTTAATTTTATCACAGAAAAATGTTCAAAATAATCAAGGATATATCGAGAAGGACACAAAAGGTAGTTGATTGCCTCGTGTATTGATTCAATCGATAAAATGTTCAATAATAGAACCAAGTCTCCACTCGCTAAACGTCACTTATTACGATCTTTTGATGGGATCACAAGAAAAAAACTTGTCTTATGATGAAATTTATATGGGTTTACCACAAAAAAAGAGAAATCGTTATCTGTAACGATTTGGGACTGGTTCGCTTAACGACCGAGAACTGTGCTGCCAAGTGGGGTTTTTATGGGTTTGAGTTTAGATTCCAAACTTTAGAATGAGACTTTTATATGAATATTCACAGGAAATTTGTGGCTATTTTTTTTTACGAAAATGCTATCTTGATATAATGAAGATATTGATATATAGAAAATATTCATATATTAAAGATGCTGCATTGACTAAGTATGATAAACGATTAAGTATGATAAAGATTAGTTCAGTATTATAAACGAAATGAGATTAGTTTAGTTTCAAACCCGAATTGAGACTAGTTTAGTTTCAAACCCGAACTAAGGTGTAAAAAGTTTTTTCCCCCCGTTAACTCAGGGATTCATACAGAGAATATATTTTTGCTTATTTCGATCAGTTGGAACATTGACTTAACATTTTGTACGAAGGGTACTATTTATATTTAGGGAACTGGCAACACTAATGTCAATAGCTAAAATCTGGCAACACCATAATAAAGTTTGACATTCTTTAGCATAAACGTACTCACAACGTGTTGATGTACAAGTGCTATTTGTTTTGTTTACAGTGAGTTAAGAAAATCAATTTGGGCAAAAAATGGAAATTTCAAGAGAAGGTTTTCGTTGGATTATTTTTCACAACTTTCGACGTGGATTATCTCGACAAGAATGTGTCGACGAACTCAGTTCTTTGTCTGGCGATAAAGCACCATCAAAAACCACAGTATATCGCTGGTATAGTGGATTCCAACGTGGTCGTAGTTGGGTCGCCGACGAACTCCGTGAAGGTTGTCCAAAATCGGTTGTTGTGCCACAAAACATCGATGCAGTGTGTGAACTGATAATGCAAGAT
Source organism: Clusia tigrina (assembly GCA_920105625.2). Classification (NCBI taxonomy): domain Eukaryota; kingdom Metazoa; phylum Arthropoda; class Insecta; order Diptera; family Clusiidae; genus Clusia; species Clusia tigrina. The sequence goes on from OV050032.1 coordinate 177,163,466, forward strand.
CGTCATGTGACATATCGTGACATAGAGGACACCTTGTGCGTTACTTCCACTTCCACACATTCAATATTGCGTGAACATTTGGCAGTAAAAGAGATTTGGTCCAGTTGGATCCCACATAATTTGAAAATCTCTCAAAAAAAGGCTCGTATCAATTGGTGTAAGGAAATGATTAAAAAGTTCGACCGTGGTGCTTCAAAAGACGTGTATAAAATCGTGACAGGTGACGAATCATGGATATATGCATATGAGCGGAAACAAAACAACAATCGACCGTGCGGGTATTCCAAGACGAGGTCAATCCAACAAAAGTTGTTCGTGGAAGAAGCACATCGAAGCAAATGGTCGCCAGTTTCTGCGGCCGAATGGGTAATGTGGCCACTGTTCCGCTTGATCCATGCCTGCCTGATTTGGCATCCAATGACTTCTTCTTGTTCCCGAATATCAAAGGTAAACAACGTGGTCAACGATTTACGAGAGCCGAAGAAGCAGTTGAAGCGTTCAAAAACCATGTTTTGGAGGCGTCTCAAGAGGAATGGAAAAACTGCTATGACAAATGGTTCGAACGAATGTAAAAGTGTGTTGATCATCAAGGGGAATATTTTGATAAGCAATAAAGGAATTTCATTTAAAAATGTTTGTTATTATTTGCTATTCCCGAAATATAAATAGAACCCCTCGTATAATGACAAATTTCTTAATAAACTGAAATTGAGAACCCGATCATTTCTGTGGTTAAATGACACATTTCGTTCCACGATGCCACTCAGTTTGAATCATGTGTATATTTGTCTCTGGCTCTCTCCTTCTTGATATGTATGAGATATCAGCTGCAACACACAATTAGGCAGCGCCATCTGGCGGCGAGTTCACATTTTATGCCCTTCATAATAATCCTTCTTTATAATTATATCTCTCTTTTTAACAAAGGGAGGTAGCTAGGTAGAGCGGTCGCCAAAAGGGGACACTTAGGTCAGGATTGACCCTTTGTGATACCGCATAAGACACAAGTCCCAATCCCTTTTACAAGTCCAGCCATTTGGAGCTTCTGATATAGCATTTGATGTAGCTTTTTATAGAGCTATTGATGGACCATTTTATATAGCTATTGATGGAGCTTTTGATAAATCCATTTGGAGCTTTTTATGGAACAGTTGATGGAGCCTCGTTTTTGGTGTAGAATGCCTCCCAGAGAGTCCAGAAAGTAGTCGCCCAGGAAATTGTTTCTTTTTTTGGACACCGCTGGACATGTGCAGATCAGGTGTTGTATTAACTCTTGCTCCTCCCATCCCGGCAACTCCTGCAAAAGTCATTTGAGGCGATTCCCATCCTTCCACCATGGGTACCCAGGGTCCAATGTCTCGTTAGGGCATTTATGACGGTACTTGGTCTCTTTAGAGATTTTAACAAAACATATTACAACCCTTAAATGGATATCCATCTGACCCCACAAAGGACCTGGGAGTTCTATGTGTGGTCTATGGTCTATATAACCTATCCTGCAATCCTTCATGATAGACATAAAATACTCACACAACAATTTGCATATAAATAAAACATAAATCGGGGATATATCTCGACAACTTCATTCTTGTTAAGTAAGTTAAGTTAATAAGATAGGAAGTAAGTAAGTAAGTAAGTACTCCATTCTTGTTACGGAATTTCCTTGGATCACTGAGAGTATTGCGGGGGCACTCTAGAGGAATGCTCTCAGATATGTACGACAATTTTTGTTTCGCAAAGTTCGCCCCTCATGGTTGGCGCCTTACGCTGTGGTGGCAATAAATCCGCTCCTGCACTCAGTAAGACATTTGGCATGGTGTTCATTTACACATGCATGGTGTCCTCCACATGATATGAAATAGTCAGTTGTGAAAATGTTTGTGAAATTTAACAAATGGCATAATTATTTTTGCAGTGGAAACTTTTGCAATTTCCGACTTAATAATAAAGAGGACAAATGGGCGGACGAGAAACTCTTCCCAAATAAAATATTCATAGTTTAATTGCCAGGTACAAAGGTAAAATCGGAGCTGCCAGGACACAGAAGAAATAAATAATGCAACAGAAATAATCAAGTTATGATTATCAGCGTCAGGTGTTGACACTTTCATACACCCACAACCATTCAACCAACTCATTGCATGTCCATGGCTCCAATCTCCTTACAATAGAACTAGGGTAGGCAGAACAACCGCCGAAGAAGGAGGTCTCCAAGCACTCAGGCATTGATGCCCATTGTAGTCGCCTTCCAAACGTTGTATTCGTCTCGCTGGAAGAGGGCAGCTGTCACGCCCAGATTAGCAATTTGGTTCTAGGGGTAATAAGGTTTGCTCTGAAGCCAAAATATTGGATTATTAAATCCTTTCAGGCGGATATTGTGGGTCTTTTTAACAGATTCTTCGCAAGAATATTAGTTGAGAAATTTTCGATTTCATCTTTAACGAGGAAGGTTTTCAGCTCTGTGTGCGTCCAATACCATGGGGATCCAGTTGTAATGGGGAGAATTCGTGATCGTGAGATCGCTAAAGTAGTTCAATATTAGTAGTTCTCGCCGAACCCCATCATTGTATCCCATCCTCGGTCCAAGTCGGGTTTATGATTGCCTTGTATATAAAGATTTTATTCTCCAGACTAAATTTTGACCCTTTATGAAGGAGTTTAGAAGCAAAATTGATTCCTTGACAATATATTTTGCTATTGACTTGTAAGCAATGGTGATTCCTTGGTTGCGGTCGTCCAGAGAGCTTGAGTATGATGCATATAATAGCCCTGTAAGAGTATAGAAGCTTTGGGGCTTTACCAGGTTTAGGTAGGTATCAGAGTGATTTGCGAGGTCTTTCAAGCTTTCGGATAATGTCCAAGTGTGAGTACTGCATTGAATATGTAGAATAGAGGAATAGAAGTGGGGTAGGTCGGAGAACCGCCCAAAAAAGATGGTAGTCTCCAAGCATTCAGGCATTGATGCCCATTGTACTATGTAGGTAAGCTGCCTGGCCGCAAATCCTGGAACATAATCCTCGATAATCCTCTTGCTAGATACGAGGTCGTATCCAGGTGCCTTTCTTGGGTTTAATTGCTTGTCTATTGCTTTAGTACCTTCGCTTATTTTTAGTTGGTATTGATATTGTTTATGACTAACGTTTATAAGTAACGAGTTTATGATGAGCGAGTTTATGACTAACTAGTTTATGAATAGCGAGTTTCTGATTAGCGCGTTTATGAGTAACGAGTTTATGAGTAACTAGTTTATGTGTGACGAGTTTATGATTAGCTAGTTTATGATTAGCGAGTTTATGAGTAAGGAGTTTATGATTAGCGAGTTTATGAGTAAGGAGTTTATGATTAACTAGTTTATGTGTAACGAGTTTATGATTAGCGAGTTTATGATTAGCGAGCTTTTGAGTAACGAGTTTATGACTAACTAGTTTATGAATAGCGAGTTTATGAGTAACGAGTTTATGAGTAACGAGTTTATGAGTAACGAGTTTATGATTAGCGAGTTTATGATTAGCGAATTTATGATTAACTAGTTGAGGATTAGCGAGTTTATGAGTAAGGAGTTTATGATTAACTAGTTTATGTGTAACGAGTTTATGATTAGCGAGTTTATGATTGACTACTTTATGATCAACGAGTTTGTCATTATCAAGTTAATGATTAACGGATTTATGTTTAACGAGCTTATGTTTAACGAGCTTATGTTTAACGAGTTTATGTTTAACAAGTTTATGATTAGCGAGTTTATGATTAGCGAATTTATGATTAGCTAGTTTAGGATTAGCGAGTTTATGAGTAACGAGTTTAGGATTAGCGAATTTATGAATAACTAGTCAATGATTAGCGAGTTTATGAGTAACGAGTTTATGATTAGCGAGTTTATAAGTAACGACTTTGTGATTACCGATTTTATGATCGACTACTTTATGATTATTTTTATGTTTGTCATTATCAAGTTAATGATTAACGGGTTTATGTTTAACGAGTTTATATTTAACGAGTTTATGTTTAACAAGTTTATGATTAGCGAGTTTATGATTAGCGAATTTATGATTAGCTAGTTTATGATTAGCGAATTGATGATTAACTAGTTGAGGATTAGCGAGTTTATGAGTAAAGAGTTTATGTTTAACTAGTTTATGTGTAACGAGTTTATGATTAGCTAGTTTATGAGTAACGAGTTTATGATTAGCGAGTTTATGAATAGCGAGTTTATGAGTAACGAGTTTATGATTAGCGAGTTTATGATTAGCGAGTTTATGAGTAAGGAGTTTATGATTAGCGAGTTTATGATTAGCGAGTTTATGAGTAAGGAGTTTATGATTAACTAGTTTATGTGTAACGAGTTTATGATTAGCGAGTTTATGATTAGCGAGCTTTTGAGTAACGAGTTTATGACTAACTAGTTTATGAATAGCGAGTTTATGAGTAACGAGTTTATGAGTAACGAGTTTATGATTAGCGAGTTTATGATTAGCGAATTTATGATTAACTAGTTGAGGATTAGCGAGTTTATGAGTAAAGAGTTTATGTTTAACTAGTTTATGTGTAACGAGTTTATGATTAGCTAGTTTATGATTAGCGAGTTTATGAGTAAGGAGTTTATGATTAGCGAGTTTATGATTAGCGAGTTTATGATTAGCGAGTTTATGAGTAAGGAGTTTATGATTAGCGAGTTTATGATTAGCTAGTTTATGAGTAACGAGTTTATGATTAGCGAGTTTATGATTAGCGAGCTTATGAGTAACGAGTTTGCGATTAACGAGCTTATGATTAACGAGTTTATGAGTAACGAGTTTATGATTAGCGAGTTTATGAATAGCGAGTTTATGAGTAACGAGTTTATGATTAGCGAGTTTATGATTAGCGAGTTTATGAGTAAGGAGTTTATGATTAGCGAGTTTATGATTAGCGAGTTTATGAGTAAGGAGTTTATGATTAACTAGTTTATGTGTAACGAGTTTATGATTAGCGAGTTTATGATTAGCGAGCTTTTGAGTAACGAGTTTATGACTAACTAGTTTATGAATAGCGAGTTTATGAGTAACGAGTTTATGAGTAACGAGTTTATGATTAGCGAGTTTATGATTAGCGAATTTATGATTAACTAGTTGAGGATTAGCGAGTTTATGAGTAAAGAGTTTATGTTTAACTAGTTTATGTGTAACGAGTTTATGATTAGCTAGTTTATGAGTAACGAGTTTATGATTAGAGAGTTTATGAATAGCGAGTTTATGAGTAACGAGTTTATGATTAGCGAGTTTATGATTAGCGAGTTTATGAGTAAGGAGTTTATGATTAGCGAGTTTATGATTAGCGAGTTTATGAGTAAGGAGTTTATGATTAACTAGTTTATGTGTAACGAGTTTATGATTAGCTAGTTTATGAGTAACGAGTTTATGATTAGCGAGTTTATGATTAGCGAGCTTATGAGTAACGAGTTTGCGATTAACGAGCTTATGATTAACGAGTTTATGAGTAACGAGTTTATGATTAGCGAGTTTATAAGTAACGACTTTGTGATTACCGACTGATTGACTACTTTATGATCAACAAGTTTGTCATTATCAAGTTAATGATTAACGGGCTTATGTTTAACGAGCTTATGTTTAACGAGCTTATGTTTAACGAGTTTATGTTTAACAAGTTTATGATTAGTGACTTTATGAATACCGAATTTCAGATTAGCGAGTTCATTATCAGCTAATTTATGATAAACGAGTTTATGATTTGATGGTCTTTGATTAACCAGTTTTATTTTATGAACGAGTTTATGATTAACATCCAGACTTCGAACCTGTGAACTTACAAAATCCGTTTAGTTTAATGCTCAGTCATATCTGGAACCTATTGGGCAGTTATTCTTCGTTTGATCTCGAGGCTGGCATTATTGTTGGTGTTAATGCTCGATCCTAGATAAACGAACTCCTTGACGACTTCGCATATATAATTGTCAGCAGAAACATTTTGTCCAAGACATCGTGGCTCTTTGTTTGTTGACACAAGCTATTTCGTTGTATCCGCGTTCACAACTAGACTCACTCGACGAGACTTCTTTTCTAGACTGGAGAATGCTGCACTGACTGCTCGCGCGTTGCGCCCATGAAGACAATATGGTCAGCATATGCTAACAGCATGACACTCTTGTAAAAGATGGTCCCAGAGATGTTCAGCATGAGGTTGAGGAAGTCGCATGATATAAAGTCGTCTTGCCTGAAACTTCGTTCGGTATTGAATGGTGCAGAGAGGTCTGTCCCTCTCTTCACTGCGCTGGTGGTGTTGGTCAGTGACATTTTGCAAAGTCGATTGAGCTTTGCAGGGATACGAAACCCTGAAATTGCGTCCCTAAAGGTGGTGTCGAAGTAGGTTTTGCGGTGCGTGTCGATTTGGTGTTCTCGGGTCTTTTACAGGATTTTGCGTAGTGTGAATATCTGATCAATGGCGGATTTTCATACACCTCAAATATCCTGGTGCCGCAATCTTTCCTCCTCCCTCCTGAGTCTAAATAAGTGACCACCAATTACTTCAGTATTTGATAACTTTCCCACCTTCAGGAACACTGACGCAAAGTAAAATTAATTGAGCTCTAAATTTATCCGGGTTTCAGCTCTAAGAATAAAATGCAATCGCTGCCCATTATTATTTAATTATCTTTAAGACAATTAATTATTTGGAATAAGATATCGAGATATGTCAGCTTCCGGCCTGGTTGGCCGACCGATACTCACAATACCACCCCTTCGAAGTCTAGACAAAAGATGATGTGTCTGCAGATATCCCGCTACGCACAACAATCGTTCTCCGGCCAGATACGACTACACCCCGGCAGAGTCCAGCTCCGCAGTAGCAGCGACGCCAACGCTTCGAGGGCTTCTGCCACTGCAACTTCGTAAAGTGTGTGCGGTAATTTGAGCCTTCTCCATTGTGTGAGTCAGGCCGTGCGTCTATTCCATTGTTTAGCAGGGATTAGTGCGTTCTATTTTCGTCCCCTACGCAATGATGGCGTTGTGCTAAACCGTATGGAGCTGCCATCTGCTAATGGGTTAATTGAGATGCTTCGAGGAGTGGCGTAGCTGAGCTCGTTATATTAACGACTCTATTATAAGCATCGACACTTGATGCGAGTATCATAACTCAATTGAATTGAGACGGTGGAAATATGGTAACAGCGCAAGCAGATTATGTCCTGAAAAGAAGTAGCCTTATTCTACTACTAAGAAGTGACATAGGAAATATCATTCCTAGTCCTTGGAGTTGGTTTATGGTTCTAGAGGGGCTGGTTCTTATGTTATCGTAGATCATTTCAATGCTCATCTACTCTAGTATAGCAAAAATGGAACCCTTTAATGAACATTTCTTTGAGTAACAATTCTCACTTTATTACTCCCACAGGCGTGACCGCATAATCTGCCCGTGCTTCGGTATTATTTGTCTTCCAAACAAACAATTTGTAGAATCATTTGCAAAAAACAACAAACAAACAAACAAACAAGCAACGAAGAAAAAAATCACTTCAAGTGCACATGCATAAATTTTGTTTTACAACAACACCAAAACAAGAACAACAATATAATAACAACAACAACGCAAATTACAACTTTAAGTAAACTTTCCGTAAATGAACGAAATGAGTTTTGTGCGCCTCCACATTTTTGCCATACATGAACGAGAGTGCCAGCCGCAGCTTCATCCGCAGCCACAGCCGCAGCCGCAGCTTCAGCCCGCATATTTCTGTTTGTTTGCCTGTTGTATCTTGCTGCGAGTGGTCTTGGCTGTACCCTACATTCGTGGCATGCACAATTAACCAATTGAGCAGTTCAGCAATTGAGCGCATACAGAAGCTAACTACGAACAGGACCGCAATTACCGCCCAGTTGCAGGATGAAAGCAAGGATGCCAGATCCTCCTCCCTATCAGCCGAATTCATTCCCGTGAAATAAATGGGATTCAATTTCAATTCCATGCCCAGTAACAACACATCTAACTCACCTCCCTGTTATGAGATCGGGAATTAGAGTCTTAGCAGACCGTCCCTATATTTAATTCTTAAAAATAAGGAAAAAATTTATTTTTATATGAGCTTTATTCGAACTACTCTGACTGCCTTAAGGTTAAATGACTACTGTCACGATCAGCTGCTAGCAACAGTGCTGCCAGGTTCTTTTAGAGGTCGCTGCAGTTGTCTTAGTGATGCCATTTGATGTCTGTCAGATATATGCAAGAATGCATGCGTCCAGAGCATGGAAGAGCTATAAAAAGCTGTGTGGGTACAGAGAGTGAATTAAATGAAAAGAAGGGAGTGAGTTGAATGAAAAAAGAGAGTGAGTTAAATGAAAATAGACATTGAGTTAAATGAAAAATGAGAGTGAGTTGAATGAAAACTGACAATCAGTTAAATGAGAACTGAGAGTGAGTTAAATGAAAACTCGCATTGAGTTCAATGAAAAAGAGAGTGAGTTAAATGAAAAATGAGAGTGAGTTAAGTGAAAATTGACATTGCGTTAAATGAGAAAGAGATTGAGTTAAATGAAAAATGAGAGTGAGTTTAATGAAAACTGACATTGAATTAAATGAAAAATGAGAGTGAGTTAAATGAAAAATGAGAGTGAGTTAAACGAAAATAGACATTGAGATAATGAGAAAGAGATTGATTTAAATGAAAAATTTGAGTGAGTTAAATGAAAACTGACACAGAATTAAATGAAAAATGAGAGTGAGTTAAATGAAAAATGAGAGTGAGTTAAACGAAAATAGACATTGAGATAATGAGAAAGAGATTGATTTAAATGAAAAATTTGAGTGAGTTAAATGAAAACTGACACAGAATTAAATGAAAAATGAGAGTGAGTTAAATGAAAAATAAGAGTGAGTTAAACGAAAATAGACATTGAGATAATGAGAAAGAGATTGATTTAAATGAAAAATCTGAGTGAGTTAAATGAAAACTGACACTGAGTTAAATAAAAAAAGAGAGTGAGTTAAATGAAAACTGACATTGAGTTAAGGGAAAAATGAGAGTGTGTAAAATGAATGTTGATATTGAGTTCAATGAAAACTGACATTGAGTTAAACGAAAAAAGAGAGTGAGTTAAATGAAAACTGACATTGAGATAAATGAAAAATGAGAGTGAGTTAAATGAAACATAAGAGTGAGTTAAATGAAACATAAGATTGAGTTAAATGAAATGTGAGAGTGAGTTAAATGAAAACTGACATTGAGTTCAATGAAAACTGACATTGAGTTAATTGAAAAATGAGAGTGAGTTGAATGAAAACTGAGAGCGACTTAAATGAAAAATGAGAGTGAGTTAAGTGAAAATAGACACTGAGTTAAATGAGAAGGAAATTGAGTTAAATGAAAAAAGAGAGTGAGTTAAATGAAAACTCACATTGAGTTGAATGAAAAAGAGAGTGAGTTAAATGAAAAATGAGAGCGACTTAAATGAAAAATGAGAGTGAGTTAAGTGAAAATAGACATTGAGTTAAATGAAAAGGAGATTGAGTTAAATGAAAAATGAGAGTGAGTTAAATCAAAGCTGACATTGAGTTCAATGAAAACTGACATTGAGTTAATTGAAAAATGAGAGTGAGTTGAATGAAAACTGACATTGAGCTAAATGAAAAAGAGATTGAGTTAAATGGAAACTGACATTGAGTTGAAGAAAACATCAGAGTGAGTTAAATGAAAAATCAGAGTGAGCTAAATTAGATACCCACACACTCCTATCTCCCTTATACACTCATACTAACTGTGGTACTAGAAGACGCCGCAGGAATGGGACTTCAAGTCCTTCTTAGATTCCCTGACAATATACAGAATGCCGGTTTCAAATTTACGTAGCGGTCTAGCTCCATCTGGTAACGCTAAGGGCCAATAGAGCTATGTGTGGATTGTAGCCAGCCACATCAACCTAACCTAATCTATGGGACTATGGTTCAAATTCTTCTCCTCCTGACTTAACTAAAGTTTCTTCTAAGTTCTGTATAATTATTATTAATAATATGACTGGGAGCCAATTTCTTTGTACATTTCTGGATTTCGAGAAACTACTCAAGGGGGAAATGTATTAGAGTCGTATGAGCATAATGAATTGTTTCGATTTAAAGACATTACTCAGGGGGAAATGTTCTTGAGCCATTGGCATATTAAGTTGTTACCTGTTGAGAAATAGACTTCCAGGGGTCACATTTTGTAGTCACTCCTTGTAATTATTCCCAATTTTTATCTTATCGTTTTGGAGATGAGAAATGAGAAAAGAGAAGAAGAGGCAACTGAAGTCACTCAATGTGAACCTGGTCTATAATCGACGAGATATGCTCTGACGATGAGGAACCCATTGTTCTGGAGGTGGGAACAAAATTGGCGACCAGCCCAGTGAACATTAAGCTTCTTTCTCTATCATAAATCAAATCATTTCTCGGTATTATATATCAAGGAAGTACTTTTTCACTAGTCAAATTCGTGGGGAATTTCAGTCCAATCAGCTGTTTGCGTGACTCTGTGAAGAGTTTCGTAAGGAATTGGAGGTGAAATCATCTTGTAAGGAACCGTTGAGCCGTGCTATTTTCATGGAGGTCTTTTGCTGATTTTGCACTTGAAGTAAGCTTCAAATCAGCTTAAACGCACGCTCCTCAAATCACGTAACTCTTCTTGAGAGTAACTATTTTTGTTCTATCTGCTGACATGCCCACTTCCTATTGGAGTGAAGGTACTTAAAGCACACGATGCAGCTGCGTTTAGTTTCTCTGGCCATATTTAAGAATTCTAATTTATCACCTACAATTACCAAGCACTGATTTGACAGCACGAGGAGGAGGTGTGTTGTTGTAGTGGGTATGACCGCGGTTGCCCACATTTGCCACCAAATGCCAATTGAATGCCCGTGCGTACTCGTGCGCGACGCATTAAGGCAAGTCCCCACTAGGGTTCGCGAGCAAAAACGAATGATTGTATGAGTATAGACAAAAATATAAAGAGTAAGAATTAAAGAGTTGAAGAGTTCGATGATTGAAGAGTTAGATGATTGAGTAGTTTGATGATTGAAGAGTTAGATGATGGAATAGTTTGATGATTGAGTAGTTAGATGATTGAAGAGTTCGATGATTGAAAAGTTCGATGATTGAAGAGTTCGAAGATTGAAGAGTTAGATGATGGAATAGTTGGATGATTGAAGAGTTAGATGATTGTAGAGTTAGATGATTGAAGAGTTAGATTATTGAATAGTTTGATGATTGAAGAGTTAGATGATTGAATAGTTTGATGATTGAAGAGTTAGATTATTGAATAGTTTGATGATTGAAGAGTTAGACGATTGAATAGTTTGATGATTGAAGAGTTCGATGACTGAAGAGTTCGAAGATTGAAGAGTTCGAAGATTGAAGAGTTAGATGATGGAATAGTTGGATGATTGAAGAGTTAGATGATTGTAGAGTTAGATGATTGAAGAGTTAGATTATTGAATAGTTTGATGATTGAAGAGTTAGATGATTGAATAGTTTGATGATTGAAGAGTTCGAAGATTGAATAGTTTGATGATTGAAGAGTTAGATGATTGAATAGTTTGATGATTGAAGAGTTCGATGATTGAATAGTTTGATGATTGAAGAGTTCGAAGATTGAAGAGTTTGATGATTGAAGAGTTCGATGATTGAAGAGTTAGATGATTGAAGAGTTAGATGATTGAGTAGTTTGATGATTGAAGAGTTAGATGATTGAATAGTTTGATGATTGAAGAGTTAGATTATTGAATAGTTTGATGATTGAAGAGTTAGACGATTGAATAGTTTGATGATTGAAGAGTTCGATGACTGAAGAGTTCGAAGATTGAAGAGTTCGAAGATTGAAGAGTTAGATGATGGAATAGTTGGATGATTGAAGAGTTAGATGATTGTAGAGTTAGATGATTGAAGAGTTAGATTATTGAATAGTTTGATGATTGAAGAGTTAGATGATTGAATAGTTTGATGATTGAAGAGTTCGAAGATTGAATAGTTTGATGATTGAAGAGTTAGATGATTGAATAGTTTGATGATTGAAGAGTTCGATGATTGAATAGTTTGATGATTGAAGAGTTCGAAGATTGAAGAGTTTGATGATTGAAGAGTTCGATGATTGAAGAGTTAGATGATTGAAGAGTTAGATGATTGAGTAGTTTGATGATTGAAGAGATCGATGACTGAAGAGTTCGAAGATTGAAGAGTTAGATGGTTGAATAGTTAGATGATTGAAGAGTTAGATGATGGATAGTTTGATGATTGAGTAGTTAGATGATTGAAGAGTTCGATGATTGAAAAGTTCGATGATTGAAGAGTTCGAAGATTGAAGAGTTAGATGATGGAATAGTTGGATGATTGAAGAGTTAGATGATTGTAGAGTTAGATGATTGAAGAGTTAGATTATTGAATAGTTTGATGATTGAAGAGTTAGATGATTGAATAGTTTGATGATTGAAGAGTTCGATGATTGAATAGTTTGATGATTGAAGAGTTCGAAGATTGAAGAGTTAGATGATGGAATAGTTGGATGATTGAAGAGTTAGATGATTGTAGAGTTAGATGATTGAAGAGTTAGATGATTGAATAGTTTGATGATTGAAGAGTTCGAAGATTGAATAGTTTGATGATTGAAGAGTTCGAAGATTGAAGAGTTAGATGATTGAAGAATTAGATGATTGAATAGTTTGTTGATTGAATAGTTTGATGATTGAAGAGTTCGAAGATTGAAGAGTTAGATGATGGAATAGTTAGATGATTGAAGAGTTGGATGATTGAAGAGTTAGATGGTTGAAGAATTAGATGATGGAATAGCTGGATGATTGAAGAGTATTTCCCTCTACAAATTATGACTATGTCATCTGCATAGCCTTAGAATGATAAAGCATTGTTGTCTAATTCGATCTATACTTCAAGTGCTCCCCATCCATTCACAGATGGCATCGTGTGAGATATAAGTAAAAGGAAACTGACGCGGTATGCCCCCAGGATAACGATTTGAAAACATATATGAACTGTCTGCCTTGGGCTAGTAGTTGCAGTATTCCGTTACCTCAGTACACCAGAGTGATATCGGGTGAAAATGGCTTTCGGGATAATGCTGTAGCTATCTCCGTCCCGTTAAAACTGTGGCGGGTCTTCAAGTACGTTCGATATTGCGTCGCCATGAAGTTGGCGGTACAGGCTCAGTTGAGCACCAATCCTGACTAACGCATATCCTGGCTCTGAGTACAAGTTCTCATGAAGACTTGTGCCAACTCTCGGTGCAAGTCCCTGCTTGCATAGACAACCACATGGATAGGTTCTAAGCGACTATACAACGAACGGAGATAGCGGCTTGAAGCGGGGACCCATATAAAATGATCACACCTCAGCAAACAACAAACACAACCTCAACCTCAACCTCAAATACACCAGCAAGTAACTCCAAGCGGTCCAAGAAAGGGGAAGCTGCTTTAGAAGAAGTAGCAAAATAATGCGATCGCCAGAAGAGTGAGTAACAAATCAGCAACAAGCCCAAGTGAATAACACACCGGTAGATGGGGCGAGTAACAAATCGCGCACCGTCCCTGCCGCAAACCAGGACAGCAGGAGCCTTCTAGGAATGCCACACCTTTATTGATGAAATGTCCGAACAGCTGACCCTGACAGGAATTCGTTATAAAGATGAGAACGGCAGAAGAATAAGTTCTCACGAAATGTCGAAATGCTGAATTAGGTCAGAACGCAGAGGTGGCTCGATTCACACGGTTTGAAGTTGGCCACCGAAAAGACGGAACTGCTATTCCTCAACGAGAAAGCACATTCCCATCGAAATTGACTTGAGAGTTTGTTGCCAGACCATCAGGACACAAAAGGTGATAAAGTACCTGGGACTTCAGCTTGACTCCAAGCTCACTTACTGGGAGCAAATGCAAAATGCGGCGACGAAGGCAGCACGGGTAACGGCTTCTCTCAGCAGACTAATGGCAAACATCGGAGGGCCGACATCCAGCAAGATGAAGCTTCTGATGATGACAACGCACTCCATTCTGTTGTATGATAGCGAATTGTGGGCCGACAGGCTGAAGGTGCACACCGGATGAAAAGCGTTATCCTCCGTGCAATGAGCCGCAGCTCTGCGAGTAGCTTCAGCGTACCATACAGTATCAGAGCGGGCAATTCTGGTAATTAGCGGCTTAATCCCTATCGATCTCTTGGCCCTCGAACGCAAGCACCTACGAGAAGCCAAGATGGGTAAAAATACCAGAGGAACCGCGCAGGATATAAAGCAACAAACCGTGCACCATTGGCAAGAACGTTGGACCGCCGAGAGGCGCGGAAGATGAACAGCGGGACTCATCCCCGACATAGCGAGCTGGATAGGAAGAACAGCCGGAACCGTCAATTTTTGCCTCACGCAGTTACTGTCTGGTCACGGACACTTCTGCAAGTATCTACAGCGAATGGGAAAAATCGAAGGGCCTGAGTGCATACGGAGACAGCAATGCGGATGATGCAGAACACACCTTTTTCAAATGCACAAGGTGGCAAACAGAGCGCACCACGCTTGAAATGGAAATCGGGGAAACCTTAGCCACCGAGAACATTGTGGAGGTTATGCTAAGCAACAAAGAAAACTGGAACCACGTAGATAAATATGTGGAAAATGTGCTCCGGCGGAAAAAGCGGGACCGGGACGCAGGAATAATGTTGAGAGTCCAATAGGGACGAAGTGAGAATCTCCACCTTGAAGGAAGTATAAAAAGGGTTCCAGGGTGGGGAGATGTTCTCAGCGAGGGAGGGGGATGTTTTAGTGGGTGCAATTCTCACATACCATCAATCTGTGACGACAGTTTTGATGATGCGGCAGGCATTTTTACCCTCTCTACCCAAAAAAAATAAAAATAAAAAAATAAAAAATAATAATAATTTATTTAATTATTTATATATTATTAAATTATTTATCATTTATTTAATTATTTATAGTGTATTTATTTTATTTATATTTATAATTTATTTAATTATTTATATGTTATTTAATTATTTATAATTTATTTATTTTATTTCTATTTTTTTTTAAATATTCATTTTTTATTAAATTAAGTACTTATAATTTATATAATTATTTATATTTTATTTATATTTATAATTTATTTAATTATTTATAATTTATTTATATATTTTTAAATGTTGATTTTTTCTTATTAAATTAGTTATTTATAAATTTATTTAATTTTTTATGACTTATTTATTTTATTTATGTTTACAATTTATTTAATTATTTATATTTTTTTTAATTATTTATATTTTATATAATAATTTATAATTTATTTCATTTTTTATAATTTATTTATTTTATTTATATTTATAATTTATTTAATTATTTATAATTTTTTTATTTTATTTATACATTTTTTAAATATTAATTTTTTTATTACTAAATTAATTATTTATAAATTTATTTAATTATTTATAATTTATTTATTTTATTTAAATTTTTTTAATATTAAATTTTTATTATTAAATTAATTATTTATCATTTATTTAATTATATATAATTTATTTATCTCTATAATTTATTTAATTATTTATATATTATTAAATTATTTATCATTTATTTAATTATTTATAGTGTATTTATTTTATTTATATTTATAATTTATTTAATTATTTATATGTTATTTAATTATTTATAATTTATTTATTTTATTTCTATTTTTTTTTAAATATTCATTTTTTATTAAATTAAGTACTTATAATTTATATAATTATTTATATTTTATTTATATTTATAATTTATTTAATTATTTATAATTTATTTATATATTTTTAAATGTTGATTTTTTCTTATTAAATTAGTTATTTATAAATTTATTTAATTTTTTATGACTTATTTATTTTATTTATGTTTACAATTTATTTAATTATTTATATTTTTTTTAATTATTTATATTTTATATAATAATTTATAATTTATTTCATTTTTTATAATTTATTTATTTTATTTATATTTACAATTTATTTAATTATTTATAATTTTTTTATTTTATTTATACATTTTTTAAATATTAATTTTTTTATTACTAAATTAATTATTTATAAATTTATTTAATTATTTATAATTTATTTATTTTATTTAAATTTTTTTAATATAAAATTTTTATTATTAAATTAATTATTTATCATTTATTTAATTATTTATAGTCTATTTATTTTATTTATATTTATAATTTTTTTGATTATTTATATCTTATTTAATTATTTATATTTTTTTTAATTATTTTTAATTTATATAATTTATATTTTTTTAAATATTTTTTTTTTATTATAAAATTAATTATTTATAAATTTATTTAATTATTTATAATTTATTAACTTTATTTATGTTTACAGTTTGTTTAATTATTTATATTTTATTTAATTATTTATATTTTATTTAATTATTTATAATATATTTATTTTATTTATATTTTATTCAAATTAATTTTGTATTATTAAATTAATTATTTATAATTTATTTATTTTATTTAAATTTTTTAAAATATTAATTTTTTATTTTTAAATTAATTATTTATCATTTATTTATTTTATTTATATTTATAATTTATTTCATTATTTTTTGTAATTTATTTATTTTATTTAAATTTTTTTAATATTAAATTTTTATTATTAAATTAATTGTTTATCATTTATTTAATTATTTATAGTGTATTTATTTTATTTATATTTATAATTTATTTAATTATTTATATGTTATTTAATTATTTATAATTTATTTATTTTATTTCTATTTTTTTTTAAATATTCATTTTTTATTAAATTAAGTACTTATAATTTATATAATTATTTATATTTTATTTATATTTATAATTTATTTAATTATTTATAATTTATTTATATATTTTTAAATGTTGATTTTTTCTTATTAAATTAGTTATTTATAAATTTATTTAATTTTTTATGACTTATTTATTTTATTTATGTTTACAATTTATTTAATTATTTATATTTTTTTTAATTATTTATATTTTATATAATAATTTATAATTTATTTCATTTTTTATAATTTATTTATTTTATTTATATTTACAATTTATTTAATTATTTATAATTTTTTTATTTTATTTATACATTTTTTAAATATTAATTTTTTTATTACTAAATTAATTATTTATAAATTTATTTAATTATTTATAATTTATTTATTTTATTTAAATTTTTTTAATATAAAATTTTTATTATTAAATTAATTATTTATCATTTATTTAATTATTTATAGTCTATTTATTTTATTTATATTTATAATTTTTTTGATTATTTATATCTTATTTAATTATTTATATTTTTTTTAATTATTTTTAATTTATATAATTTATATTTTTTTAAAATATTATAAAATTTATTTTTTTTTATTATAAAATTAATTATTTATAAATTTATTTAATTATTTATAATTTATTAACTTTATTTATGTTTACAGTTTGTTTAATTATTTATATTTTATTTAATTATTTATATTTTATTTAATTATTTATAATATATTTATTTTATTTATATTTTATTCAAATTAATTTTGTATTATTAAATTAATTATTTATAATTTATTTATTTTATTTAAATTTTTTAAAATATTAATTTTTTATTTTTAAATTAATTATTTATCATTTATTTATTTTATTTATATTTATAATTTATTTCATTATTTTTTGTAATTTATTTATTTTATTTAAATTTTTTTAATATTAAATTTTTATTATTAAATTAATTGTTTATCATTTATTTAATTATTTATAGTGTATTTATTTTATTTATATTTATAATTTATTTAATTATTTATATGTTATTTAATTATTTATAATTTATTTATTTTATTTCTATTTTTTTAAAATATTCATTTTTTATTAAATTAAGTACTTATAATTTATAGAATTATTTATATTTTATTTATATTTATAATTTATTTAATTATTTATAATTTATTTATATATTTTTAAATGTTAATTTTTTCTTATTAAATTAGTTATTTATAAATTTATTTAATTTTTTATAACTTATTTATTTTATTTATGTTTACAATTTATTTAATTATTACATTTTTTAAATATTAATTTTTTTATTACTAAATTAATTATTTATAAATTTATTTAATTATTTATAATTTATTTATTTTATTTATATTTTTTTTAATATTTACTTTTTATTATTAAATTAAGTATTTATCATTTATTTAATTATTTTTATAATTTATTTATTTTTATATATTATTTATAAATTTTTTTAATTATTTATAAATATTTTATTTTATTATATTTTTAGTTTATTTGATTGTTTATAATTTTTTAATTTCATTAATAATTTTTTAAATATTATTTTTTTATTAATTATTTATTTATAAATTTTATTTATTATTTTAAAAATGTTTATAAAAATAAACAATTTTTTATATTTTTTTTAATTATATATATTTTATTTAATTATTTATATTTTATTTAATTATTTATAATTTTTTTTTTTATATGTATTTTTTTTAATATTAATTTTTTATTATTAATTTAATTATTTATAATTTTTTTAATTATTTATTATTTATTTAGTTATATTTATAATTTATTTAATTATTTACAATTTATTTATTTTATTTATATTTTTTTAAATATTAGTTATTTATTATTATATTTTTCTGAACAGAAATTAAAAAATAATAATTTTTCATCGGTTAAATGATAAAATTGTGAAAAAATTCATGCTAAATATAAAACAATTATAAATTTAAAAATGTAGCAACGGAAAAATGATAGCTTGCGACTTGGTAAAGCTGCCAAGATTTTGCTCGCGAGCTCCCATAGAAACGCGTCTTATTAGCAGCCATGCAAACACACACTCGCAGGCACGCACACACACACACTCACACACATGCCTGCATGCATGATTCTCGAGAGCCGCCGCTGCTGCTGACCGATCGTGGGCGTAAAGTGGCAGACAGACAGACACAACACAACACCACACCACACCACAGCACAGCGCAACACTACGCGCTGCTGTTAAACTAATTCGTTTAAGTAACCGCAACGTGCCAAATACACGCCAAAACAAATCGAAAAAAATATAAAATGAAATAAAAAACAAATATTTTAAATACCATAAAAAAAAATACCAAATATGAAAAAAGTAATTGCAATTATAAGCAAAGAGAGGCATAAATCATAGCAAGTCAACGCGAGGGCTGTTGTTTCTGCTGCTGCTGCCGGCTGTAGTTGACTAGGTTGTTGCTGTTGGTACTGTAGTGGTTGTTCTTACTGTAGTGGTTGTTGTTGTCTACGCATTGATGTGCTTAGTGTCAATTTTAATCTGGATTTTCAGCTTTTTCGATGCCCCACCAAAATTGTTTCACATGCGAAGAGGTGTAAAATTACACACTTAAACAACAACAACAGTAATAACAATAACAACAACGACAACAACAACAACAACGACAGCAACAACAACAACAACAACAACAACAACGACAGAAGTAACAAAAACTACAAATATTTACATATAGCATTTCCATACGTACATATATGCACCGACCTGCCCAGTTGCGACTCTGTAGCTTGACTACTTAGTCAGTGAAGTGTTTGTTAGAATATAATAGAATAAAATAGAGGTGGGATAGGCCAGGAACCCCCGTAAAGGAGGTCTCCACGCACTCAGGCATTGTTGCCGATTGTATTGTGAGCCTGGAAAAATATTTGGCGAAAGACGGAGATAGAGGATTTTGGAAAGGAAGTTGCACCTTTTCAAACTTCTTGGACTCTTCAATGAATCTCAGAAGTCTGTCCGGGGAGAAGAAATTGACGTTGTCAATTCCTAAAATATCTGACTCTTATAAACGACAGGTCAAGCGCAAAGAAAATGCTCTGTGCCGTCCTGTTCTTTCTCCAGAGAGGATATGCAGTTTGGACTCTCAATGATGCCTCTGATTACCATGGATTATGCCCCGCGATTAGCCCAACCAATGATCGAAGATATGTCCTTCTTAGTGCTAGAAGGATATCTGCAAGTGTCTTGGTTGGGTTCTCTAGGAAGCACTTGGTTGTTTTGCAGGCAACTGAACTCGGTCCTTGTGAATATTATTCACTTGGCTCTTGATCCAATCAATACCCCCTGTTAAACTCATACCGATACATGGCTCTGGTCCCATTGAACTACTCACAGGTGTCCAATTTGCCAATTCATCAGCTGCTTCGCTCGCCCGTAAACCACATTTTCATTCAGATGCCAGCCAGCACCAGTCCCTTTTTCAGTTTTGGAGCCGTGAACCATGTGTTTATTACTAAGCATCCATATTTACGAAAATGAGAAGGCTGATAGATTGCTTAGCACCGAAAACTGCGGCCTCTCATCTCAAAAGCCCTGAACCTTTCTGTGGACTATCTAACACCATTCGAGATGGGTCTGCTGAAGAAGTGCACAGATCTTCCGGGATTAAGACAGTCTAAAACTCTAATCCTAAAAGAGCTAAATAATTAATTAATAAGCCTCGGAGTAAATTAAGAATCATCACAGGCGTTTTAAGCGGACACTGTGGACTCAACTATCATATGAATAAATTGGATGGGTCTGCCTTCAGATGCCATATCTGTAGATTCTGTGGAGAAAGAGACGAAACCTCACTGCATCTGATCACAGACTACGGACCATTGGCACACAAAAGACTCAGTAGTTTTGGAGAATATATCTTAGATACGAGCAAGATCCCTCAACTTGATACCTGTCGGAAATTAACGTGACAAAATATCTATAGAAGAGACCTTCCTCATCCTTAAAATAAATTTGGGCATCACAATAGATCTTTCAGGTCGCTGAATAAATCTAATCTAAGTACAAATTTCTATATTTTCACGGATTTCAGGGCGACCTCTTCACTAATGAATTATTCCCATATTCCACCACAATAGATCTCTCACTTAGGTCCCTAAGTGTGCTTACTAAGTTAGATTATGTTCTTAGCGATATCATATGAATGTTCATTTAGAACCCGCGGAAGTAGAGATCATTGAATAGGTAGGCGTTTTTAGCTAGCCTTGTAAATGGGGACATTCTCAATGTTAAAACCTCTTCTATCCCCCAACCAAGATGGAAACCTTTTATAGTGCCACAAACCCTTAAGTATTTTAGGCGTGCTCTAGCGATTGATGAGACAGAAACATAGGAAATGTACCTAGGTTTCCTTGGGCCCTGATTGCCTGCATTTACTACATCCATCAATGCTTGTGAGTCCAATGTGCGTGTATCTGGTAAGCCTGGCAGATATTTCTAACACCACCACCAGTCGGTTAGAAGTTAGCTGGAAGTCAGCGTACATACTTTCTTTACCTTATATAGAAGATATGCATATATACAATAGAGGAATATCAGTCTAAATAAATACGGCTGGGAAGCTGAATAAACGTTTCGCCCAACTTCCGCATAGGAACCCTTCGAGGCGTTCATTAAAAGGGCCCTAGATTCACTACTATTTATGCTATAAGTCTAGTATAAGGTAGTAATATAGTTAGATCCTTACGATGCCCTGGTCCCAAAAATATCAACTGACTTTTAATTAATATATTAATTAATTCTAATAACTTGAAACCTTTTTAAGAGTTTTACAGGGAACTCAATGGTATATTTTGATAGAAGCACTATAGTGGAAAACTTAATGTCTTCAACAGTCTGGGGGAATAAGTACTAGGGTCTGAGGCTTTTGGCTCCAAAACCCATTCTGGGTTTACTTAAACCGTGAACTTTAAGAAGGAGTATGAACTTCCTAAGGAGCAGTATCAACTTCCTACGGAGCAGTATGAACTTACCTAAGAAGCAGTATAAATTTCTCTAAGGAGGAGTATGGACTTCCATAAGAAGGAGTAGGAACTTCTATAAGCGGGAGTAATGAAGTATGAAGGCGTGCTCTATTTTTGCTGTTTTGCATTATTTTCCACTAGAATATTTTAATTCCAATCACTCTCTCTCGCAACAAAAGACGATGACAACGATATGTCGGTTATATTCATATGGATCAATGTCCATACCAATGTACGACTTCAATAACTTTGGGCAGAGAGAGAGAGATGCTTAAGAGGCTGTCAGGGCAATACCCGTTGTTTCTGGCACCGAAGGAGAAACTCATACCCAGAGTTTCTTTGGAAGAAAGTACATAGTCAGCTTCACGACAAGGAAACAATGGAGAGACCCAGAATTACTTCTAGGGGGTCTGGCGAAAGCTCACTTCACTGACGGTTCCAAAACTGAAAAGGGGACTGGGGCTGGCTGGCATCTGAATGAAAATGTGGTGTACGGGGGAGCGAAGCAGTTGATGAATTGGCAAATTGTGGATCTGCGGGTACTTCAATGGGGCCAGAACCATTTATCGGTATGAGTTTAGCAGGGGCTATTGATTGGATCAGGTAGGGTAGGTAGGTAAGGCGGCCACCCGAAAATGGCGCACTTAGGCCAACATTGACCCTTTATGATACCGCATGAACCAACAGGTCCATCCCTTTCAAAGGTCCAGCCATTTGAAGCAGTTGATGGAGCTAATCTTTTTCTTGAGATATCTCCCAAGGAGTCCAAAAAGTAGTCGCCTAGGAAAGTACACCTCCTTCTGGACAAAGCTGGACACGTGCACAACAGGTGACCAATGGACTCTTCCTCCTCCTCGTCTATGCAACTCCTGCAGAAGTCGTTAGAGGCGATCCCCAGCGTACACCCGTGTGTGCCTAGAGTCCAGTGTCCCGTTAGGACGCTAATCACGGGACCTATGCTTTGTCTACTTAGAGCCACTAGGTCCTTAGAGCGCTTGACATTTATCTTTGGCCAGGCTTGTCTAGCTATTTTACATCCTGACAGTTCAGACCAGCGCCTGCCCGCTGTTCCTAAGGATGTTGTATTTACTAAGAGCTTACATGTGGCAATAGGAATACCGAAGTGCGACCTAATGGTTCAATGGGTAACGTAGTACCCTCACGGGCAAGTTCATCCGCCTTGCAGTTCCCTGGAATATCTCTGTGGCCGGGAACCCAGCACAGATGCAGACGGGTCTGCTTAGCTATCTCGTCTTAAGATTTGCGGCAGCTCTTGACGGCTTTTGAGGTGATAATAACCGATTGATTGGATCAAGAGCCATGTGAATAATATTCACAAAGACCAAGTTCAGTTGCCTGCAAAACAACCGAGTGCTTCCTAGAGAGGTCAACCAAGAGTGTTGCAGATTTCCTTCTAACATTACGAAGGACAGATCTTTGATCATTGGTTGGGCTAATCGGGGGGGCATAATCCATATGGAGATCATAGGCATCATCGTGATTCCGAACTGCGTCTCCTCTAGGGAGAAAGAACAGAACGGCACAGAGCATTTCCTCTGCGCTGTTCCTGTCTTTGCCAGAATTAAGAGTCGTTTTTTAGAGTCAGATGTTTTGGGAATTGACAATGTACATTTCTTATCCCTGGACAGACTTCTGAGATTCATTAAAGAGTCAAAGTAGTTTGAAAAGATGTAACTTCCTTTCAAAAATCCTCGACCTACCCCTTCCCCTAATATTTGCAGGCCACAGTACAATGAGCGTTTGAGACCTCCTTCATCGGCTGCCCCACTTCTATCTATCTATATACTCTCTCTCTCTCTCTCGCTCTCATTGAGTCCATTTCTTTATATTTTATTTCCCCATTGTATCCCACGATCTACATGCACCTATTCCATTGCCTTATCGCAAATTCATGTTGAGTACTCATCTCAAAGATTTCCAACTGGGCATCCACTCACGTACTTCACTGACTCTCCGGCCCGCTCATTTGGCCGAAATGAGGTAAGCTCTCCCGTGCCGCTTCCAAATGAGCACCGCCACGCATGCGTGTTCGTGTACTTGAAGTAGTCATATGCAAAAGTTGATATTTATTGAAATATGCTAAATGAGAAGTTTTGTCCATTTTCGTTGCAGTTTAATTGCAAAACTTAATCGACTTGTCCACCCTCTCATAAAACGCGCTACTACTATAAACGAAACGAAAAAGTCGCGCTTAGAATTTTAACTGCATGCAATTGGCAGTGAGGCATGAGAGAGTTGAGCCGCCAAAACTAGACGCGTACGTCTCAGAATGCAGTCACCAAATTCTCAGCTACTACTACTGGAGACCTCCATCAGAGGCGTTCTTGAGTCTGTGAATGCGTAGTTTTTGAATTGAATAAGGCTCGAAATGCTGGAACGAAATGAAAGTTCATGTTTGCAGTGGTCCCATCTACTGGGTGTCTTTTTTATGGGGTTCCGATATCTGAGGGAGCCTAAGAAAGTGTTAATGGACTGGCGTGTATTCCAAATAAGGTTTCCTTAGCATACTTGCTTCTGAACAGGCCTACATAGAAAAATGTTCCCGGCGTTCGTGAATCTGACATCGAGGATGACACCCAGCGCTGCTTCATGGGATTATTTGGAAGTGCTCATAGCGTGCACGACGTTTCTCTGTTTCGTAGGGAGTGGAATATGTGACTGAGGGTCTCCAAAAACCACTGAGAGCGCAATGTTTCCACTGAGAAACTGCAGGTTTCTAGTAGGGCGACGGTTCAATTTGGTTGAGTTAAGCATATGCAAATTATAGGCATTGCAAACACTGCACTTTGTCCGGCTTGTGGAGATGAAGGTGACACTGTGGACCACTTTTTGTGCATATGCCCCGCTTACGCTAGCATCAGATTCGTGGTATTTGGCACTGACATCCTCAGCAGCGCAAACTTTGGCTACTGAAGGACACAGGATCTACTGAGGTCTGTTCACAGACAGTTAAATCGAAGTTGGTAATGAAATGTCGTACCTCACTATTGAACATTGGACCCCACAAGGTCTCACTTTGCTGGGTTCCCGGACATAGCAATATAGAAGGGAATGATTTGGCGAACGAGATGGCCAGAAGGGGCTCTGAAATGGACATTAACGAAGCAGATACCTCAATACAAATCCCGATATGTGAACTGTTTAGGAGCATAGATGAAGTCACTATTGCGGTGACAAACAACTTATGGACTAATCGTGACGACTGTGAAGTCTCACGGGGCTTATGGCCTAGGTTAACGAATGTTCTCTTAGGGCTCAACAAACCTGCAGTAAGAGTGCTTACGGGGGTCCTTACCGGGCTTTCTGCTATCGCACCAAGGCTTCAACGTTGGCGTATTATTTCGAGCGGGCTATGCAGGGGTTGCCATGATGAAGAAGAGATAGAATCGATTCATCACTTTTTATGTCAATGTCCAAGGCTACAGTTGAAACGACTTCAATGTTTGGGCTCGCGCTTCTTCACAAGCTTGACAGAGATAACGAAGGTGGACTTATCGGATCTCCTCACTTTCATCTGGAAAACCAAATGATTTAATAGGGATGGTACTTCCACTGTATACGGAAATGGAGGATACGGACGAGTATGCCTCCTCTTGGCATTTTTGAAGGCAGCCAAAATGGACATAGATGTCTCCGAGTGGAAGAGCGGATACTTCTTATCAACACAAGCCCTTGCAACCTAACCTTACAGATCAGGTTGATGTAAAGAATAATAAAAATGGAGCGTCAACTATAATACAGTGGATGTCTTGTGGTGTGAGTGCTTTCTGTGACTAGTTGTTCCGACACGAAAAAAAGACGTTTCTGTATCCTTGACAGGCGTTGATTAGCGACGATATTGAAGTAACCACTCCCATACAGTGCTCTTAAATCTATCGAAGTGAAAGTGACCAGTGACTTAGGACGCCATCAAATTGCTAACTATTATGAAGTAACCAATGTTCCAACAATGTTAAAGTTACCAGTGCCTTCCATCAATGTTAAAATTCCCAGTGACTTCGATCAAAGTTACCGCCATCAATGTTAAAGTTACCACTGGCTTCGATCAATATTACACCCATCCTTGTTAAAGGACCAGTGACGTCAACAAATGTTATAGCCATCAATGTTAAAGTTACCAGTGCCCTCGATCAATGTTAAAACTGTCGACGTTAAGTTACGAGAGGGCGCTGCTAAATGGCCAGCGATGTTAAAGGCACCAGTGACGTCGAATGCTCTTAAAACCATCGTCGTTTAAGTTACCAGTGACCAATGAGCGTCACATCTATATTCACTCCGATAGCCAGGCGGCGTTACTAGCACTTAACGCCTTCGAAGCTAAATCGAAATTAGTTTAGGACTGCTTAGTACTTCTCAAAAACTAGCATCACATAACAGAGTTCATCTTATATAAGTGCCAGGCAACAGTGGATACATAGGGAAGGAAGATGCAGATAAGCTCGCTAGAAAAGGAGTTTGCCAGTAGTTTTACTAGACCGGAACCATTCTGCGGGTGGTTTTGGAGTTCAACCAAACTTAAAATCAAGCAATGACTTGACGGAGAATCGCACCAATATTGGACGGAAAGGAAAGCAAAAACCTTCATTGGCACAACCATCTCGCAAAAGAACTATAGAGGTACTTAGTCTCAGCCGTGTAGGCATTCGCATAGTCACAGGATGTGTGACTGGTTATTGCAGAGTATTGAAAAACTTACATAAAATGCGAATCAGTCATACTGAATATTATAGATTGTGTAACGAGGACGAGGAAATAGCGGACCACTTGCTATGCCACTGAAACGGTCTAATACGGACCCGACTACGGTACTTATGTTTACACCACCTAGAACCGCCAGAAATTGCGGACAAATCTCCCAGGAAGATCTTTGAATTCTTAATGAATACTAGACTCTCAGTGGATTTGTAACGCATTGAGTATGCACAATAAGCCTAATTGAGGCCGCAGTGACCCGGGGACTAGATACTCGTCTTCCTTAAATCTCAATCTTAATCTACCAGAGACTATTCAATTACAATATTATCATTTATAGTCATCGATATTAAACTTACCGCTGACTTCAGAGTCTTTGTTACCAAGTCAACGGCCACCAAAAAGTTGCCATAAGTTCATCGCCCGGTGACTTCAAAGAAAACAGCTCTGATAAAAGCGGTGAAATGTTCGTGGGCAACAAGTGTCATCGCTCGGCTGGTCTAGACCGGGGGAAGTCTTTGTGTTATAGTCAGTTATCTTCATTTGAAGAACTTGGGGCTCAACTGCTAGTGCTGCACCTGACCCACCTGATCCAAATTTGAACCATATATGATTCAATATTGTTACCATTTGGTACCACCTCCGTTTTTTATATCAATTTATTACTTCTTTTCGATTTGCACAGTTTATTTAAGGCCGAAGACTTCTTGAACGGGTAATCTCGTTATATCTAACTTGGAGACCAAAGGAGCTCAATCTCTTTCAAAATCTTTTTGCTGTTGTCCTTAAACCACACCCCTGAACCGATGTGATCTATAAAGTTACAGAAATTACTTAAGGACGCAACCGATAATCATTTTCTTGTCTAATCCAAACGGGGGTTTGAACTTCGATCAAGATATTGTTACTTTAGATCAAGATATATATATTTGCAAGATATTTACTATTTACCATAACATCGTAGTCAGATGAAATAAGTACCTTTACCTTATAAGCAACCTTACCTGCACGGGTCATTGGGCAATTGGTACACACTCTTAAAAAATGGGCATCCCGTTCAATGCTCACTGCAGGAGCTGTAAAGACCCACAGGAGAGAGAAACAGTCGTACGCTTTCTTTGTGAGTGCCCTTGCTCGTTGGAGACTCATATATTTATGAAGTCCTTTTCTAGATACTCTAGGACATTGCTCAAGTTTAGAACTTTCAGACCTATCCAAACGACTCCGGCTGGTTGTAAGTTTACCAAAGTATATTACCATGTTTAGGCTCGCGAGGACAAGGCAACAAAACGGCACTATTACTTATTGGGGCGACAGTCATTTTACCTACCTACCTTATACGTGTTAAGAAGCATCTTATGTGTTGTGTGCCCGTAGCTCACCTGGATACAACAACAGCCTTCCAAGCTGCGGGCCGCAGGTTCGAATCCTACTGGGGACTCTCTTCTATCCATATTTTCTATGGCCATTTCTTTCGAACCTGCACGGAAGAGCAGTGTTGATGTCCTAGCGCAATATGCATATACATACGAGTATATCCTTATACATACATATTCATATACATTTACATATGCATATCTGACATCATGTTCACACTCGTACGAGATTGGGGCCTTGGGATTGTCGTCTAGAATGCTCAAGTGAACAAGGTCACATTCCAGCAGGTCTTTGACGAAAGACGAAATTCGCTGCAGTGTTAGAAATCAATCGCGGAATGACTCGAAACGGGTTCGGGGATTATGAATCCCTCTGCATCATGCAGTTGCGGTTTTTAGTGTGCACCCCTGCACCTCTCCGGCATAATCACATAATCACAGAGGTGCGCCTGAGCGCATGTACAGATGGTTCCCTTGAATTACTTTTTGCAACTCGCTCCTTCGAATACTACGGCCTCCTCTCACTCTCCCTAGGTGGAAAATTAGGTGAGAGTGGGTGAGAAGCGACTTTTCGCTTATCAATTATCGGTATCGTGAGAGAGTTGCCAAGTCTTTAAGAGTATCTGTGTTTCAGACGCCGTTTCACAGAAACCAAACGCAGCGTAGCGCATTGGCACGTTACGTAATGATCCTTTAAACGGGAAACTGCGATAAGTAGTCACACTAAACTCAGTGCAAAGATCACTTGAACCTGGTTTTCTCTACGCTGACGTTACGTGCCTTTCCGCTCCAGCCATGCATAAGCTCGATAAGCGATTTTCCCCTATTACGCACTTTACACCAGTGCAATTACGTCCGCTTTTGGGCATCACCACTGACGCGTCTGTACGCCAGCGACCCACACAAATGTGCATGCGCGCAAGTACGCTCAGATACGGAGTATTCCCCCCCCCATTTCACCGCGACCCACAACGAAATAGCAACCAAACAAACAAAATTAATAATACGAAGAACACCAACAAATAAAGTAATGCCAAAGAGATAAATAAGCCGAAGAAACGTTCACTCAACGCCGCATATGGTCAAAAATCCAAATTTGAGTCCTTTAAGTGCGCGCTTTTGGTGTGCGCGCCCGGTTCCCGCGGCGCCCTCGGCCGTCCTCGCCGTCGTGGGCGCATTTCAGACACCCACCTACGCGCCTGCCGCGCCAGTGCGAGTGCGCGGCTATGAAGAATTTCGTATTTGCACGCAGGCAACTTAAATTAAAAGCAAATTTTTATGAATTTTTGCTTTTAAGCGTATTTGGGTAGCTGCAAATAAATCGAAAGCGCCAAAAGCAGAACCAGCGAAAACGGCGCAGCGGCGAAAAAGGCAAAAAGGCGAAAAGAAAAAAGTTCAATATCCAAAAGTCGCATTGCAATATTTGTTTACATTTATAGGAGGAAGTTTGGTATTTATGGGCCGTCGCTATAAATGGCAAAAATTGGGACTGGGCTGGTTGCCGCCATAGTCACTCAGTGTGTCTCTCCCCCTCTCTCCCCCGTCTCTCGACAAACTCTCTCCACTGAGTTGAAAAGTTTCTTGGCATGGAGAGAGGGGCACCTTGGCATGCTCAGTACAAAATGTAGCAAAAAGCACACCGAAGGCGTAGTTATGACAATTTTGGCCATTTAAGTGATAATGAAGCGAATATTTTTTATAGTATTTATTTGTGGTTGAATTCATTTCATTTTACATGTGTATGAGGAGCAAAACGAAACAAAACAAAGGTGTTTATGCAAGTACACAATTAAGTGGGCAAGGAATGCCAAAAAGTAATTCAAGGGAACCATCCGCACATGCGCTCAGGCGCACCTCTGTGATTACGTGATTGTGTCAGAGAGGTGCAGGGGTGCACACTAAAAACCCCAACTGCATGATGCAGAGGGATTCATAATCCCCGAACCCGTTTCGAGTCATTCCGCGATTGATTTCTAACACTGCAGCGAATTTCGTCTTTCGTCAAAGACCTGCTGGAATGTGACCTTGTTCACTTGAGCATTCTAGACGACAATCCCAGGGCCCCAATCTCGTACGAGTGTGAACATGATGTCAGATATGAATATGTAAATGTATATGAATATGTATGTATAAGGATATACTCGTATGTATAAGGATATACTCGTATGTATATGCATATTGTGCTAGGACATCAACACTGCTCTTCCGTGCAGGTTCGAAAGAAATGGCCATAGAAAATATGGATAGAAGAGAGTCCCCAGTAGGATTCGAACCTGCGGCCCGCAGCTTGGAAGGCTGTTGTTGTATCCAGGTGAGCTACGGGCACACAACACATAAGATGCTTCTTAACACGTATAAGGTAGGTAGGTAAAATGACTGTCGCCCCAATAAGTAATAGTGCCGTTTTGTTGCCTTGTCCTCGCGAGCCTAAACATGGTAATATACTTTGGTAAACTTACAACCAGCCGGAGTCGTTTGGATAGGTCTGAAAGTTCTAAACTTGAGCAATGTCCTAGAGTATCTAGAAAAGGACTTCATAAATATATGAGTCTCCAACGAGCAAGGGCACTCACAAAGAAAGCGTACGACTGTTTCTCTCTCCTGTGGGTCTTTACAGCTCCTGCAGTGAGCATTGAACGGGATGCCCATTTTTTAAGAGTGTGTACCAATTGCCCAATGACCCGTGCAGGTAAGGTTGCTTATAAGGTAAAGGTACTTATTTCATCTGACTACGATGTTATGGTAAATAGTAAATATCTTGCAAATATATATATCTTGATCTAAAGTAACAATATCTTGATCGAAGTTCAAACCCCCGTTTGGATTAGACAAGAAAATGATTATCGGTTGCGTCCTTAAGTAATTTCTGTAACTTTATAGATCACATCGGTTCAGGGGTGTGGTTTAAGGACAACAGCAAAAAGATTTTGAAAGAGATTGAGCTCCTTTGGTCTCCAAGTTAGATATAACGAGATTACCCGTTCAAGAAGTCTTCGGCCTTAAATAAACTGTGCAAATCGAAAAGAAGTAATAAATTGATATAAAAAACGGAGGTGGTACCAAATGGTAACAATATTGAATCATATATGGTTCAAATTTGGATCAGGTGGGTC
The DNA here is from genome assembly GCA_920105625.2 of Clusia tigrina. NCBI lineage: Eukaryota > Metazoa > Arthropoda > Insecta > Diptera > Clusiidae > Clusia > Clusia tigrina. The sequence continues at coordinate 177,194,465 of OV050032.1, forward strand.
AGGTGCAGCACTAGCAGTTGAGCCCCAAGTTCTTCAAATGAAGATAACTGACTATAACACAAAGACTTCCCCCGGTCTAGACCAGCCGAGCGATGACACTTGTTGCCCACGAACATTTCACCGCTTTTATCAGAGCTGTTTTCTTTGAAGTCACCGGGCGATGAACTTATGGCAACTTTTTGGTGGCCGTTGACTTGGTAACAAAGACTCTGAAGTCAGCGGTAAGTTTAATATCGATGACTATAAATGATAATATTGTAATTGAATAGTCTCTGGTAGATTAAGATTGAGATTTAAGGAAGACGAGTATCTAGTCCCCGGGTCACTGCGGCCTCAATTAGGCTTATTGTGCATACTCAATGCGTTACAAATCCACTGAGAGTCTAGTATTCATTAAGAATTCAAAGATCTTCCTGGGAGATTTGTCCGCAATTTCTGGCGGTTCTAGGTGGTGTAAACATAAGTACCGTAGTCGGGTCCGTATTAGACCGTTTCAGTGGCATAGCAAGTGGTCCGCTATTTCCTCGTCCTCGTTACACAATCTATAATATTCAGTATGACTGATTCGCATTTTATGTAAGTTTTTCAATACTCTGCAATAACCAGTCACACATCCTGTGACTATGCGAATGCCTACACGGCTGAGACTAAGTACCTCTATAGTTCTTTTGCGAGATGGTTGTGCCAATGAAGGTTTTTGCTTTCCTTTCCGTCCAATATTGGTGCGATTCTCCGTCAAGTCATTGCTTGATTTTAAGTTTGGTTGAACTCCAAAATCACCCACAGAATGGTTCCGGTCTAGTAAAACTACTGGCAAACTCCTTTTCTAGCGAGCTTATCTGCATCTTCCTTCCCTATGTATCCACTGTTGCCTGGCACTCATATAAGATGAACTCTGTTATGTGATACAAGTTTTTGAGAAGTACTAAGCAGTCCTAAACTAATTTCGATTTAGCTTCGAAGGCGTTAAGTGCTAGTAACGCCGCCTGTCTATCGGGGTGAATATAGATGTGACGCTTATTAGTCACTGGTAACTTAAACAAGGATGTTTTTAAGAGTATTCGACGCCACTGGTTTCTTTAACATCGCTGGCAATTTAGCAGCGACCTCTCGAAACTTAACGTCGATGGCTTTAACATTTTTTGACGTCACTGGTAACTTTACCAAGGATGACTGTAACATTGATCGAAGCCACTGGTAACTTTAACATTGATGGCTTTAACATTTGTTGACGTCACTGGTAACTTTAGCCTTGATGGCTGTAACATTGCTCGAAGTCACTGGTAATTTTAAAATTGATGAGTGTAACATTGACTGAATTTACTGCTGACTTTAACATCGATGGTAATTTTAACATCGATGGTAATTTTAACAGTGACCTGTAATAACATAAGTGTCCAATAGTCAGCATTAACATAAGTGTTCTACTTATATCACCATGACAGCCCGTTGGCGGATTACGGTCCCGCCAATCAATCTTTTTTTCAAATCTTCTGCCGAAGTCGTCAACTTAAACAAGGATGTTTTTAAGAGTATTCGACGCCACTGGTTTCTTTAACATCGCTGGCAATTTAGCAGCGACCTCTCGAAACTTAACGTCGATGGCTTTAACATTTTTTGACGTCACTGGTAACTTTACCAAGGATGACTGTAACATTGATCGAAGCCACTGGTAACTTTAACATTGATGGCTTTAACATTTGTTGACGTCACTGGTAACTTTAGCCTTGATGGCTGTAACATTGCTCGAAGTCACTGGTAATTGTAACATTGCTCGAAGTCACTGGTAATTTTAAAATTGATGAGTGTAACATTGACTGAATTTACTGGTGACTTTAACATCGATGGTAATTTTAACATCGATGGTAATTTTAACAGTGACCTGTAATAACATAAGTGTCCAATAGTCAGCATTAACATAAGTGTTCTACTTATATCACCATGATTATATCGTCAATGAAAAAGAGTCCATTATCTGTGTCTTTGTTTTGGTATTTCATAGTAAATTAACATGAGTCTGTACTTGTTTATAATAGTCACTGGGTTGTTGTAGAAGTGATTACGAACGTGCTGCTACAAGGCCACCAGTTTCGGTATACAACGCTTATCTCTAACATCATTCCAATAACTAAACATATGTAGGTACGATTATATCTGCCTAACCAAAGGACCAAACGATATTCAATATATGCGACTCTGTTAGTCTGCTTTTATGTACATACATATATGTATATCTGTGTTTTTAAGTATGCATATGTATGTATTTTTTTCATGAATATGAATTTAAATATATATTTTATTTTATATATATGCACATGCATTTTGTATATATATGCACATATGTGTGTATATATTCACGCAATATGGCTAAAAATAAAACAAATAAAAAATATCGGAAAAAGAACGTTTGTAAAAAATTTGACCCACTTCCCTACACCGCCCAACTTTCACTCACCACACACAGATGCCATTTGCATTTAGAATATGGGTGGAAGCCTCCCAATGACAGGTAATAATTTCCGAGGTGACAGCTGTGGCTGACAAACACTTCGAGGGCTATTTTTAAACGATCGACCCAAATAAGCGAACGAACTCCCCTTCCTGCAAAAGATATCGGAAGAAGTGCACACGCACAGATACGCACAAAGATGCAGATGCACTAATTTATTGCAAACATAGCTCGTTCTGCGCCTCACTCAGTATTCCTCTTTCCCCACTCTCTTCCCTCACTACCTTCCATCACTACCTTCCATCACTACCTCAGTCCCTCAGTCCCTCAGCCCCTCGCTCACTCACTCAGTTTTTGTCTCCCCCACTCTTCCCTCAATACTTGCCCTGACTCCTTCACTCTCTCTGTCGGTATCTTTCTCACTCTATCTATTACAGCACTAACACCCCCCCCCCCCCTCGCTATATCTATCAGTCTGTCTATATAGCCCTCCTTCATTCTCTCTCTCAATCTGTTTATTAGCCCCCCCCCCCCGCTCCCTTCCACTCCACGAGGTTTCATTCACATCCTCGCTCCATCGGCACTTGCATTCATACTCCATGCCAATCACTCGTGCAATACACGCACTCGTACCTGCCTGACAAACCGTCAGTTTTCATAAGGAGCCAACACACACACACACACGCACACACGCACACCAGCTCGCCTACGTACACTCTCAAACGCACTCGTATGTCCGTATCTATGGCTGCGTGTGTTGCTTAGTCGGCCAAGCAAAAATCTATTTCCATTTAGACCACAAAAAAAGAACCTCCGCGCACATTTTCCCAGCTTTTTTTGTGGCGTTTCTGCCGTGTTTCTACCAAATTTAGGCAATTCGATCAAATTTCTCCGCAACTCGCCGGCCGTGTGCCAAATTAAGAATATTTTTCTCTATTTCCCGCCTCGCTCGTATAACTCAATTTAGCATGTATTGCGCGCTCGCGTCTGCCTCCATGTGGGCTCTGCTTCTTCTTTGGATTTTATTTTTATGCCTTTTTGGATACTCATATAAAAACAACAACAACAATAACAAAGAAGAAACTACACTCTCTTGCTTGGTCTTTTTGGCACGCCGTGGCTCTCTTCCACCCAATCACCCTCATACATGTGTTGCCTTGGTCAGCAGGGAGCATGTTCTTCTGCCTTCAGAATCTTGAGTAAGGTTTCGCCTTTCCCTTGATTTCTGTGTGGGCTACATTTTTTTTTTGTGGTGAAATGCTTTCTTGGAGGACTCGTGCTATAAAATTAGTAATATATACATTAGATTATCTGCGTTCTCTCTCCCTCTCATTTACTCTCTCTGAAATGTTCGTAAAGTCTTCTCTTTTGCATATCAGTGTTGTCAGTTTACTAGAATTATGGTAAAGGGAAAGTAGAGTGGTGTGGTTGGTCTGCTTCAAAGATGGGCGGGGAACAGAAATGTCTGTAAAGCAACTCAACCTAAAAGAACTATATACTTCCAGGACCCTCGTACAGGTATAAATGGGTCGTCTTCTTCCCCGCTGGGTAGAAACTTACGATATTCTCTGTGGACTTCTTTAAGGATTTTCGTCACCGTTGGTTCTAAGTTATATAGATAAGTAGATCACGGATCTCAAATGTATTAAGCAATTCATCAGAAGCACGTCGGGTTGGTAGGAACAGGGTTAAGGGGTATCCTCATTACATGGTATCTGCCTGGGCCTCTTTTCGGGGGGTACTGAGAGGCTCCTCTGGGATGTATGGATTGAATAACTGGATTAAGGATTGACTAACAGGGTTAAGGATTGAGTAACAGGGTTAAGGATAGAGTAACAGGGTTAAGGATTGAGTAACAGGATTAAGGGGTCATCCCCACTACATACTATCAATCATCATGTATCCCTTTTCGGTTCAAGGGTGTTCTGAAATATATCTTGCAGTTCATCAGATGCTCGTTGGGTGTGCGAATAACAGGGTTAAGAATTGAGTAACCGGTTTAAGGGATATCCTCACTGTGTGGTGTCAGCATGGGCCTCTTTTCGGAGCGTTCGGGACTATATTTTGCAATTATTTCAAAGACTCCTCTGGGGTGTAAGGATTGAGTAACAGGTTTAAGAGGTATCCTCACTAAATGGTATCAGCATGAGCCTCTTTTCGGGGTACAATTAATTAGAAGCTCGTCGGGGGTAAGGATTGAGTAACAGGGTTATGGATCATCCTCACTACATGGTATCAGCATGTATCCCTTTTCGGTCCAAGGGTGTTCTGAAATATATCAGAAGCTCGTCGGTGTTAAATATCGAGTAACTTGATTAATGCTTATCCTCACTACGTGGTATCAGGCTTTGCGCCTTTTTAGATCAATGTGTCGGCTTAGACTGGCAGCCCCACTTCGAAACTAACTTAGTCCCTTGGTACAGGATTTCTTGACTGTTTATGTAATAAAAATTACGGGTCTCATGGTTCAACTCCTGATGGACACCAAAAAATGTCCGATTGTATTATGCAATAACAAAATACAGCACCTCGTAGTATGTGTGGATTTGGCAGACTACTATGGGTGGATATATGGGAACCTGGTGAACTTTTATCCATCACTATTTTATGTCACCTCATCATATCATCATGAACATTTCAGTTAGCTCAAAACGAAAGCTCCACACAAATAACTATGCACACTGGATCCTGTAAGAGTGTATTTTTAAATGGCAGACACTGATGAAACAATATCCAGAATCTCACCACAAGCGAGGTGAAAAGTAACCAGCACTACATTGGTTACTGGAAAATGTAACGGTTCTGAGTACAGATGAGTCTGGTTCAAATGTTTTAGACAATTTTGTTCGAAAGATTTCAAAACTTGACTGCTACGCTCAGCCTTAACGCACTCTCTTTCACCCCCGATCACAATTTCCAGTTGTTCGGTTGGCAACACTGGTTTTTTTTTGCGTTTAGAGAACCAGCGTCAGGCTGCGAGAGAACGTATCTAGTATCGAAATATTCTAACAAGTGGGCAAACATAAATTCTAAATTCTTGAATGTTTATTTTTGGCATCCTTTGATTATGTCTCACATCACCCTACAATAGGGCTATGTGGACATAATTAAAATTCAAATACAAAAGCAAGCATACTCGTATTTTGCAAATTCTATGCTAAAGTATGTACAAATTCAGGGGTAGTGGAGTGCATACTCGTACTACCAATTTGCCCGGCTTCAGCTGACTGTGGTGAGTTTCACTATTAACTCAAATATACAGTACATTGTAGGGTAAATTTGTACTGCTTCAGCTGAATGTGGTGAGTTTCACTATTAACTCCAATATACAGTACATTGTAGGGTAAATTTGTACTGCTTCAGCTGACTGTGGTGAGTTTCACTATTAACTGAAATATACAGTACATTGTAGGGTAAATTTGTACTGCTTCAGCTGACTGTGGTGAGTTTCACTATTAACTCCAATATACAGTACGTTGTAGGGTAAATTTGTACTGCTTCAGCTGACTGTGGTGAGTTTCACTATTAACTCCAATATACAGTACATTGTAGGGTAAATTTGTACTGCTTCAGCTGACTGTGGTGAGTTTCACTATTAACTCAAATATACAGTACATTGTAGGGTAAATTTGTACTGCTTCAGCTGAATGTGGTGAGTTTCACTATTAACTCCAATATACAGTACATTGTAGGGTAACTTTGTAATGCTTCAGCTGACTGTGGTGAGTTTCACTATTAACTCCAATATACAGTACATTGTAGGGTAAATTTGTACTGATTCAGCTGACTGTGGTGAGTTTCACTATTAACTGAAATATACAGTACATTGTAGGGTAAATTTGTACTGCTTCAGCTGACTGTGGTGAGTTTCACTATTAACTCCAATATACAGTACATTGTAGGGTAAATTTGTACTGCTTCAGCTGACTGTGGTGAGTTTCACTATTAACTGAAATATGTAGTACATTGTAGGGTAAATTTGTACTGCTTCAGCCGACTGTGGTGAGTTTAACTATTAACTCAAATATACAGTACACTGTATGGTGATTATAAACGCATGCTTCTTCACCTCGCTGCGGCGAGATTATCAATGGTGTTGAACTATTGTTATATCACCACTATACGACTTCTAGAATTTCGCGATTTTTCACCTCACATATGGTGAGATCTTTTAAATTTTGAAACTCAACTTGGTTATCATTTTTTTCTTAGTATAATAATCAAAATATAAAAAGAATATTTTTTAGTAATTCAGTTCTGAACACTGCTTTAGAGTAGTTATCCTGTAAAGAGTAGTTCTTCCCAATTATAATGCACGATTTGTTGGCCTGCTTATATCCATTATTTTCTCAAGCTAGTATTGCAACCAATTCTTTATCCTAGTTCTTCTTTTATCTCCAATTTACTATCTTGTCTCTACTTATCGTATCTCTTGTTATCTTTTCTATTGTTTTCTTATATTTTCTTGTTTTATTTTTATTATTATCATGATAACTTGAAAAACAATAACTTAATTATTATTTTACATTGTAAGGGGAGCACTAGAACCAGGGCCTTCAGCTCTGTTTTATTTTTATTTTATCGACTTATCTTTTATTATCTTATGTTTGTCCTCATATATTTTCTTATCGGATTATTCTTTTTCTTATTTTTTTGCTAATATTGCCTCATATTGTCTTTCTTTCTGTTTTTTTCTTCCTTTACTACCTCATATTATCATTTCTTGTCTTATCTTATCTGTAGTCATCTTAACTTTTCATCATTATCTTTTCTTATCTTAAATTTTTTTTATCTTTGCTTATCTTATCTTTTCATTTATTATATTTTCTTATCTTATGATGTCTTATCACTTCCCCTATTATCTCTTCTTATCTTATATTTTATCCTCTTATGTCTTCTTTCCTAATATTCTTGTCTTATCTTTTATTTTTTCATCTTATCATTTCGTGTCTTATCCCTCCTTTTCTTCGCTTATCTTTTTTTTATCTTTTCTTATCTTATCTTTTATTATTACTTAATATATTATTTCAATGCTATTTTATCTATTACGATATTATCTGTTTTTGTCTTACCTTTTCTCGTCTTATCTTTTCTTTTCTTATCCCTTCTTTTGCCCTCTTTTCTTTTTTATATTATTATATTTTCTTACTTATCTTTCTTTGTAATATTATTTTATCCTTTCTTGTCTTATCTACCTTTTGTTGTCTTGGCTTTTCCTATATTATCATTTCTTATCTTACCTTTTTTCATGTTATTTGTTCTTATATTGAGTTCTTATCTTCCCTCTTATTTTCTCAGCCTTATATTTCCTTTTCCTATCTTGTCTTTTGTTCTCTTTTCTTACTTATTATTGTATCCTTTCTAATTTAGTTTTTCTTATATTTTCTTTATTGTTTTCTCAATTTATCTTTTTTCGCTATTCTTTTCGTATTCTATCTTTTCTTGTCTTATCTTTTGTTGTCTTGGCTTTTCTCATTCTTGTTCCTTTTATATCTTTTGTTATATTTTTTTTCTTTTTTCATTTAATTGTTTCTTGTCTTATCTGCTCTTATCTTATCATTTATCTCATCATCATTAATTATTGTACCTTTTCTTTTCTTTTATGATCTTGATCTTTTGGTCATTTATCTTTTCTTATCTTATCTGTTCTTTCTTATCTTATAGATCTTCATTATTCGTTTATATCTTCATTATTCGTTTATATCTTCATTATTCGTTTATATCTTCATCATTCCCATCTCATTGTGTCTTTTCTTATCTTATCTCTGCTGATAATTGCCTTTCTTTTGATGTACTAAAATTGCTCGTCGCAGCCTTGGGGGGCCTATCGTAGCGCACAGCACTCAGCAATACAATAGAACGACGAACGCGACACCAACCCAGAAAATGAATCCACTATAAAAATACCCATGAAACCAGAACACCAAAAATGAAAACCACCTACATATGAGCAAGAATGCGTACCAAAAAAGAAAAATTACGAATATGATACATCGCATTCACACACATTCTACCCCCCCTCTTCTTCCCTCCCCTCTCTTTCTCTCTCACTGGCCTATCTTGTTTGGTTTTCTTTTTTTGTGTTTTCTGTTTTTTTTGCTGTTTTTGAAATATCTGCTTTAAGCGAAACGAAACACGATGTTTCAAAAATAAAACCAAACCATTTCGCCTCACATGAGTATCGAGAGAATCCATGATGTAAGTATTTATAAGGTGTATAATAAGATACGATAACGTGTCGCTACCACTCCCCACTCCACACTCCCCGCACCACACTCTCCACAGCACAACAAGAGGGCAACTAAGAAGTATCTAAAAGATCAGGAAATTCAAGAGAGAGCGTGTGCATGTCGACGCCAGTGGGGATCATTGGGGCTGGCATAAAAGTTCATAGCGATTTTCGCATTTCACGCATGAAAAGAGCAGAGTGTACGAGAACGATGACGGTGGAACAATTCTAGATAGTCGGTACAACTTTTGTTGCTGTTCGCTATCCTCAATTCTTCCCCGGTAGCCCTTCTTGTTTGTTCCCCTTTCTCTTCTATATTGTTTGTACAGATTGCAAAGACTTTCCTCAATCATTACCAATAGGCATGACACCTGGCAATCAATTCCTTAAAGGTCCTAGTTAGGGGCACATTCTTAGCATAACTGATCCGTTATGACTCCATGTAAATCAAAAAATAATAAGTTTCTTAATGGCACAGCATCGATTCAAACAGGTGCCAGCCAAGTTGACAACCATAAATCGAAGTCATGATGACAAACACGGTAATAATTCTTTCTGTTGTTCTATCATTATTCTATCTGATACGGTCATTATTCCATCTGGTATTCTATCATTATTCTATCTCTTAAGTCATTATTCCATCTTGTATTCTATCATTATTCTATCTGATACTGTCATTATTCCATCTGATAATCTATCATTATTCTATCTGATACGGTCATTATTCTATCTGGAATTCTATCATTATTCTATCTGGGGTTCTATCATTATTCTATCTAATATGGTCATTATTCCATCTGGTATTCTATCATTATTCTATCTCTTAAGTCATTATTCTATCTGGTATTCTATCATTATTCTATCTCTTAAGTCATTATTCCATCTGATAATCTATCATTATTCTATCTGATACGGTCATTATTCTATCTGGTATTCTATCATTATTCAATCTGATGGATCATTATTTTATTTGGAAGTGTCTTTATGAGAGGACATAGAGTCACCCCGGACTAAGTAGGAGCAGCCAAAGCGATTGCATCCTTTTTGAATATTTCCAGACGCTTTACAAAGCACTTTCTCCTAGAGCTGTTATGTAATGTTATTATAAAACTTGTACAAAGTCTCTATAGAGCTTATATGATATAGAAATTTCTTTTTGCTCCTATTTTCTCCGCCCCTCCTCTTTGCTCTAGTTTCATCCTCCTCATACCCACACTTCTTGTTCAAATGTTGAATTTTTCAATTGCGTTTTTTCACTTCCAATTTATTCCATTTCTTTGCTTTGTTGTTGTTGTTGTTGTTGCATTAGAATGACCTGGAAAGCGTAGGCCAATTATAGAAATTGGCTTGCATTCGCAATGAGGCAGTTCAGTTCTGAGTTGGCTATTATAGAAATCCAATTATAAAGTGCCGTGAGTATGAAGTGGGTTATTACAGAAAACCGTTGCGAGCAGTTTCCATGGAAAATTAGAATTAATAATTGACGAGTCCTTCATACTTTTCCTGTTTCCTTGGCTCGCTTCGTTATTGACGTTTGAGTGGCACACAAATGTCCCTTAGACTTGTAACTGAAGATAATTACCATGCTATTAAAGGGTGAGTGGGGGGGAGAGAAGAAAGACCCTCAGAGTGCAGTAGACGAAGTTACTAGAAATTTAAGTATTTATGCTTATTGGCGAAGGGCCTCTTATTGACATTTCTCATCATGGTTGTGTGTTTGACAGCTGTGGGGAGCGTTTCTTTAATAGCACTGAAGGGAGTGTTTTATTGACCATGCCTCTCAGTGGGATTTCTCAGCATCATTGACTTTTTGATAGCGCTGAAGGGAGTGTTTGATTGACCATGTCTCTCAGTGACTTTTCTCAGCATAGTTGAGTTTTTGACAGCTTTGGGTAGTGTTTCACAAACCATCCCTTTTCTGACATTTGTTTTCTTCCTTTCATTTGCCTTCTGTGTGAAGTGGAACCACTTTGCATGATAATGCAACGCCAGAGCTGAACTTGATCGGTCTCTGTTCTCTCAGTGTAACACCAACACACATTCAAGCGCGGCAGTTTTTCTTCTGTCTTTGTTTGACAGTGAATTACAGCTGAGTTTGACAGGAGGAGTGTGACACACTATTTTACGAAGCTACGTAGTGAAAGTGTTCACCCCATGTAAGCAATTCATCTGTGCACTTGCGTACGGTCAACATGCCACTCCCCCTTCGAGTGTGCCTCAGTTCTGTTTGATGCTCTTTTTGACATTCGAAGTGTATATGTAATTCTTCTCTAAGAGCTTTACTACTATCGGAAAATAATAGGGCTTTGTTGTAGGACTCAAACGGAACCTGGTTTATGTATTGCTTTTACGACTTTTGTTGTGGCAACTTTTGCTGGTTGCAACTTTGCTGTTTGCATTTGTTCCTATTGCAACTTTTTCTTTAAGACTCACCCCCTCCACAGCCATATTATAATAAGCCACGCACTTTTGTGATGACCCAATTTGTTGTTGATTTTTCTTCATGTGCTCTTCTTGTGACCGTTTTTTGCACAAAAATAAGCCAACTGTGCCCTATTGTAGTGAACATGAGTGGAACTGTGTTGTGTGTGAGGAGAGTGTGTGTAAGAGGATCTCTCAGCTGCAGTGCGAGTACTCTTGCATGCGGGATCCAGGGGTGTATACAAAGTGTAGGAGAATAGGTCGGTGATAGGAGAATAGGTCGTTGTGACGTGTAAAAGGCAGATTTTTGTTGTCTACAGGCTGTGAGGAAAGTGATTGTTTTACATGACGTTCTGAGATGTGAGGTGTGAGGTGTACGGTGGGGAGATGGGGGGGTGTGTGGTGTGAAGTATGAGGTGTATGGTGGGGAGATGTGAGGTGCGTGGTGTGTGGAGGGGAGATGTGAGGTGTGTGTTGTATGGTGGACCGATGTGAGGTATGAGGTGTGTGGTGGAAAGATGTGAGCTGTGTGGTGGGAAGATGTGAGCTATGTGGTGTATGGTCTGAAGATGTGAGTTGGGTGGTGTATGGTGGGAGGATGTGAGGTGTGTGTTATATGGTGGGGGATGATGTGAGGTGGGAAATGTGAGGTATGAGGTGTGTGGTGGAAATATGTGAGCTGTGTGGTGGGAAGATGTGAGCTATGTGGTGTATGGTCTGAAGATGTGAGTTGGGTGGTGTATGGTGGGAGGATGTGAGGTGTGTGTTATATGGTGGGGGATGATGTGAGGTGGGAAATGTGAGGTATGAGGTGTGTGGTGGAAATATGTGAGCTGTATGGTGGGGAAATGTGAGTTATATAGTGTATGGTCTGCAGATGTGAGGTGTGTGATGGGAGATGTGAGGTATGTAGTGTATGGTGGGAGATGCGAGAGGTGTGGTTGGAAGATATGAAGTGTTTAGTGTATGGTGGGAGATGTGAGCTGTGTGCTATCTGGTGGGGAGATGGGAGGTGTGTATTGTATGGTTGGCCGATGTGAGTTGGGAGGTATGAGGTGTGTGGTGGAAAGATGTGGGCGGTATGGTGGGACGATGCGACCTGTGAGGTGGGAAGATGTGAGCTGTGAGGTGGGAATATGTGAGCTGTGTGGTGGGAAGATGCGAACTGTGTGCTGGGAACATGTGAGCGGTGAGGTGGGAACATGTGAGCTGTGTGGTGTGGGGATGTGAGGTGTGTGGTGTAAGGTTGGGAGATATTAGGCGGTCCTCCTGCTTGTTGTTGATATTGCTGTTGTTGTTGGTATTGCTGTTGCTGTTATTGAAATTGTTGTTGTTGTTGTTCTTCTGCTTCCTCTTCTTGGCTGCATAGCCCGTATGGTGGGTATGCTGCAGTCTTAGCGCCACGGACGCAGTCGTTGTCAACGTCCAAATGTCCGTCACAGACGTTTTGTGTGTGAGAATATTTTTTTTGGGCAAGATCAATTCACCGTCGTCTGACTATGAAGCATTCCCGTGTGTTCGCTTGAATGTGTGTTTGTCGGTTTGTCGGTTTGTGTACGTGCGAATGTTCTACGTACCCGTATAGTCAAGTCAACAAGTTGGATATTCTAAAAATGAAAACGAAACATGTTCGTTTTTAGCGATAATAAACGACGATGGGGCAAATTTATAGCCGGGGTGTAGTGAATGTGTGAGGCGTGCTTTCTCGTATGCGGCGGAAAAATCGTTCGACCGACGTCCATCTAAGGTGGATATTTTAGTAAGAAGTCTTTTTTGTGATTTTTAGTTGCGTTTTGGATGTCACCACGTACGCGCGCGCTAGCGATACTTTTTTTTTAAGTGTAATCGAAACGGAAATCGATACGGATACCGATACCGATATCGCCGACGCCGCAACGGAAACGGAAACGGTTGACAGCGAAGAAGTTCTTCTCAGTCGGTTGGACAGTCAGTCAGTCAGACAACGTTCATTCATTCATTCAAAGAGAGAACGAACAATAGGGAGAAAGAGATTTTGAAGTGGAACCGGAAACTGAAAAAGACTGAACACACTCACGCACTCTCACGCACACACACACACACACATGCACGCACTCATATATAAATGCAAATTCCCACTTCTCTGCTGCCCTATTGCAAGCTCATCGAACGTGCCTACGTACCTACCTACCACAGCCAAGGACTTGTTCCTCTTTGTTTGATTGACGACAGTGTCGCGAGTTTCTCACAAAATTTGCACCAGCAACGCTTGCGGGATGTCACCTCAGTGCATACGCCCGACTCCTTACACCATATATGGTAATATTCGTTTATAAACTGGGCATCAAATTTCATGCAAAGGCAACAGCAATAACAACAACAGCAACAACAGCAGCAACAACAGCGACAACAGCAACAACAACAACCACAACAAAATTCAATTCGACATTTCCACACTCACAGAGCGTGTTCAAGAGCCAAAACACACACAAACAAAAACACACATTAAAACAAAAGCACAAAGGCACAAAAGCAAAAAAGCAACAAAAAAGGCAAATCACATTGAATACAAAATAAAATTTAATTAAATTTAAACAAATTCAAATGAATATAAAGCAAAGAGCCGCCAGCAAAGATTAATACAAGAAAATACAAATGAGAGTGGTGTTCGCAAAGTATTCTCAATTAGTGTACAACAAAAACAAAAACACCGGCGTAACAACAGTGTTAACCCGTCGTTCCAGTAGTGTCCGTCCCAGGTCGAGTCCACCCAGTCCGGATCTCTATGCATGACAACGCATTTTTGTTCCGTGGCAATTTCTTATAATTACATTTGATGAATAATGTTGCCAGAGTTTCTATTTACAGGTAATTTGTGCTGCGCTCATTTCAGTCTACCAATCATGACCGAATAAGTTGGCTGGTGGCATAAGAAACATCACTTTTTTATAGGGTAATAGATAAATCATCTCCCGTGTCCTTGGTGTTGAAATCAAACGTCCGAAAGTTGTGTGAGGAGCAAAAGAATTGATAGAAATGGAAATTTGCTAATCTGATGATAGAAACTAATTACACGACTGACAGAACATCTGTCATCTATGACACTAATTACTGTGTCACTTGTGTTCTCTAAGATCACTTGGTTGTTCACCTAAATCACTTAAATCTTCACTTAGATCACTTGGTTCCTCACATAGATCATTTGGTTGTTCACTTAGATCACTTTGTTCCTCACATAGATCACTTGGTTGTTCACTAGTGTCATAACCAAGTCATATAAGCTCCGAAGAGCTCCCTGTGTCATTTGTGTTCACTTAGATCACTTGGTTGTTTACTTAGATCACTTGGTTGTTCACTTAGGTCACTTGATTGTACACTTAGATCACTTGGTTCCTCACATAGATCATTTGGTTGTTCACTTAGATCACTTTGTTCCTCACATAGATCACTTGGTTGTTCACTAGTGTCATAACCAAGTCATATAAGCTCCGAAGAGCTCCCTGTGTCATTTGTGTTCACTTAGATCACTTGGTTGTTTACTTAGATCACTTGGTTGTTTACTTAGGTCACTTGATTGTACACTTAGATCACTTGGTTCCTCACATAGATCATTTGGTTGTTCACTTAGATCACTTTGTTCCTCACATAGATCACTTAGTTGTTCACTAGTGTCATAACCAAGTCATATAAGCTCCGAAGAGCTCCCTGTGTCATTTGTGTTCACTTAGATCACTTGGTTGTTTACTTAGATCACTTGGTTGTTCACTTAGGTCACTTGATTGTACACTTAGATCACTTGGTTCCTCACATAGATCATTTGGTTGTTCACTTAGATCACTTTGTTCCTCACATAGATCACTTAGTTGTTCACTAGTGTCATAACCAAGTCATATAAGCTCCGAAGAGCTCCCTGTGTCATTTGTGTTCACTTAGATCACTTGGTTGTTTACTTAGATCACTTGGTTGTTTA
Organism: Clusia tigrina; assembly: GCA_920105625.2. NCBI lineage: Eukaryota > Metazoa > Arthropoda > Insecta > Diptera > Clusiidae > Clusia > Clusia tigrina. The sequence continues at coordinate 177,209,513 of OV050032.1, forward strand.
CTTAGGTCACTTGATTGTACACTTAGATCACTTGGTTCCTCACATAGATCATTTGGTTGTTCACTTAGATCACTTGGTTCCTCACATAGATCATTTGGTTGTTCACTAGTGTCATAACCAAGTCATATAAGCTCCGAAGAGCTCCCTGTGTCATTTGTGTTCACTTAGATCACTTGGTTGTTTACTTAGATCACTTGGTTGTTTACTTAGATCACTTGATTGTACACTTAGATCACTTGGTTCCTCACATAGATCATTTGGTTGTTCACTAGTGTCATAACCAAGTCATATAAGCTCCGAAGAGCTCCCTGTGTCATTTGTGTTCACTTAGATCACTTGGTTGTTTACTTAGATCACTTGGTTGTTCACTTAGGTCACTTGATTGTACACTTAGATCACTTTGTTCCTCACATAGATCATTTTGTTCTTCACTAGTGTCATAACCAAGTCATATAAGCTCCGAAGAGCTCCCTGTGCCATTTTTGTTCACTTAGATCACTTGGTTGTTTACTTAGATCACTTGGTTGTTCACTTAGGTCACTTGATTGTACACTTAGATCACTTGGTTCCTCACATAGATCATTTGGTTGTTCACTAGTGTCATAACCAAGTCATATAAGCTCCGAAGAGCTCCCTGTGTCATTTGTGTTCACTTAGATCACTTGGTTGTTTACTTAGATCACTTGGTTGTTTACTTAGATCACTTGATTGTACACTTAGATCACTTGGTTCCTCACATAGATCATTTGGTTGTTCACTTAGATCACTTTGTTCCTCACATAGATCACTTAGTTGTTCACTAGTGTCATAACCAAGTCATATAAGCTCCGAAGAGCTCCCTGTGTCATTTGTGTTCACTTAGATCACTTGGTTGTTTACTTAGATCACTTGGTTGTTTACTTAGATCACTTGATTGTACACTTAGATCACTTGGTTCCTCACATAGATCATTTGGTTGTTCACTAGTGTCATAACCAAGTCATATAAGCTCCGAAGAGCTCCCTGTGTCATTTGTGTTCACTTAGATCACTTGGTTGTTTACTTAGATCACTTGGTTGTTTACTTAGATCACTTGATTGTACACTTAGATCACTTGGTTCCTCACATAGATCATTTGGTTGTTCACTAGTGTCATAACCAAGTCATATAAGCTCCGAAGAGCTCCCTGTGTCATTTGTGTTCACTTAGATCACTTGGTTGTTTACTTAGATCACTTGGTTGTTCACTTAGGTCACTTGATTGTACACTTAGATCACTTTGTTCCTCACATAGATCATTTTGTTCTTCACTAGTGTCATAACCAAGTCATATAAGCTCCGAAGAGCTCCCTGTGCCATTTTTGTTCACTTAGATCACTTGGTTGTTTACTTAGATCACTTGGTTGTTCACTTAGGTCACTTGATTGTACACTTAGATCACTTGGTTCCTCACATAGATCATTTGGTTGTTCACTTAGGTCACCTGGCTGTTCATTTAGATCACTTGGTTGTTCATTTAGAGACACGACATTTGTATACCATTCACTTTGACAACAACGACGGAGGACGAAATCACTGCATCGACAGTAAATACTGAGACTCTGGTTGCTCCAAGAAGGTAGCATAGCATTCTCTCTGTCTTGACGAAAACTGTCCAGCAACAAACCAAACAAGAACTCCTTCATTTACTCTTAATTTTTGCTTCATGCTAGCAGTCTCACAAATCGTCTTTCTGTAGTCTCTACTGTGTTACTTTTCGTGACGGCTTTTTTCTTCCATCTGTGTTGGAAGGTGGTGAAGAAGGTTTGCTTGACATTTGCAATGTGGGTTACAAACTCACATGATGGCCCACTAGGATCCAAGTGACGATTGCGACTCTCTTCCTTGATTATTGACTAGAACACCCCTTTGGAAATTGTTTATCATTCAGAGAAAACAAAGCCGTCTCACACACGCTTTCCTACAGGGATGCTGCACGATTTTGTGCTGCCTGACAAATCTTCTCCATGATACTACTGAACACTCATTCTGAATGAAAAGTGTTGAGGAATTGTTCCGCTCTCCATTTACTTGGGCAGGGGATGGAGAGAAAATCCAACCTCCCCCCTTCCAGGTTCACCTGGTTAGTGCATCCTGCCTACAGGCACACTCGCAAGCACTTGGTTGGCTTTTCTCTATCTCTCTCTCTCGAACGCACTCTCTTTGCATGTAAACTCAAAAATAAATTTGCATCTTTTTTTCTTTATTATCAAGTTTTTTTTTTCTATCGAGCACACGCGCGTCCACCCACTTTCGCGCCGCCTTAGCCTAAAATAAATATATCTTTTTATTTGATACAAATGCCGCCGAAACAGGCACACACACTCACACTCATACACTCTCACTCACGCGCACACTCACGCACAATCGCTGTGTTTACTTTGCCTCAATTTATACTATACACCCTCACATATCTGGCAGATTCATAGCCATGTGTCTTATCTTAGAGTTCGCTCTCTCGATCGCTTCGCATATTAACCTATTTCTCCCTTTTGTTGTTCCACAGTTGGCAATAGCATGCAAGAAATCTCACGTGATGACTTCAGTCTCCTAAGTGGAGCCACCACCAGCTGTGAGAAGGACATCTGTCCCACTGTGCAGAGCGTCAATAACTCCACTGGCCTTTCGGGCACCATCGGCAAACCCGCCACTGCAGATATCGTGCAGAACTTCGATGGTCAGACATTGCAGGACATCAAGTTAGAGGACACCAGTTCGGCGGATCTGTTTCCCACCCATCCAACCACATGGCAGCAGCATCCCATGAATAGTCATGAGCTGGCGCACCACCGCTTGCAGCACCATCATCAGCAGGAGCATCAACAGCACCACCAACAGCACCACCACCAGCATCACCAGCAACACCATCCTCATCAGCAACACCTTCCTCATCCACACCACACTCATCACAATCGCTTGAGTATTGGTACCAGCAAACTGTTATTGCAAGGATCGGACGATCCGCTCATATGCCATGGCGCCAATAGTGTCATCAACGATGACGACCATCCGGTCGAGTTCACGACGCTCATTGCGGCTGTAGCCAATGGCAAACAGCAACTGCAGCATCACACGGCTCTGCCCATCCAACTTAAACCGGCTACAGTGCCAGCGACAGCGACTCAGAAGCGTCCGCAGAATGGCTGCAGTCTGCTGACCAAGCAGCAGCTCAAGGTTAAAGCCGGCCTCATGAGCGCCCAAAATCAGATTCAGAGTCAGGCCGTTGTGGTCGCACCACCGCCCAAGACACGCACCCCGAAACCGAAGAGGAAAGGGGTGCTGAAGCTGCGCTTTCATCATCAGGCCCTGCCGCCGGAGTATCTCAGTCATTACGAAGCCACTCAGGGCCAACTGGCCGCCAAAGCCTCGGCAAAGGACGGTGCGCCCGCTAGAGAGGCACACGCCTTTAAGATCTCACACACTGCGAAGCTGCCACCGCCGAAGAGTGCTCATGAGAATGTACGCAGCTGGTTGCAGAAGATCGCTGAGATTCAGCGATCAGCGCAGAAACAACAGGCGCAACAGCAACAGGGATTGCAGCAGCAGCATCAGCAGCAACAACAGCAACAACAACAGCTACAGCTGATGGTGCCGGATCAACCCAATCGTTCCGTCCAAACTCGCACACCACATGACGCTACCAGCAACCAGCAGACTCACAACGCAGAGGCGCCTTCACCAGCGTCCGTCACGTACGACCGCATGGCAATCAGATCTCCAAAGCCGCCGCCACCACTACTGAGTTCACCACGTCTGGAGCACAGCGCAAAGGAACCTTCGGCGAAGACACTACATTTGCCCAGTCCAGCGAAGCGTGTCATCAATTACGCCGACCTGCCGTACATGGGTGAAATAACATTGGACAATTCCAAACCCCGAAGAGGTCGCAAACCCAAGAAAGCGGACATTTGTCACCTCATCTACAAGAACTACGGTACCATCTTTCCCGGCACCCCGAAGAACGTGTTCGATGGTCATGACTCCATCAATGCAGCCATTAAACTGAAGAGCGATCTGCACGGTTTACTGGAGGAACCGCTTAACCTGTGTTTACGCGATCAATCTGTCGACTTGTACTCGGTTTCCAGCGATGACGACGATGACGCCCAAGCATCTGACAGCATTTCGAATGGCCCCACACCGGTGGCCACACCATCGGACTCTGCGACGGACACCCTGCTGGCGGCTAACATGAAAGTATCAATGCCCACTTTAGATAAGAAGGAACATCTGAGAGAACGGCAAAGCCAATCGAAGGCCACATCGGATATCGATCAAGCCCCCACATCCACCAGTCCGCTGCTGAATATGGGCTCAAATAATGCCACCACCAATCTGCTTTTACATCCCGTGAGTATGTACTATCAAAAACTGCTCGAATCAGGCACCCTAATTCAACAGAACGGCCACGCCTTCGGCATGCCCATCGGCACCATAGAAAAAGACAATCAACTCGCTCTGAAAATACCCATACCAAGTGGACTCTTTCTGACGCCTAAAATGGAGAAGACATCAACAACCGTGGCACACAATAACCCCGCCTTGGACTATCCAGAACCGATGTCGACACCGTCCTCTATCAAGTCCGAGAATTCGAATGCCACCACGGCGACCACCGCCAGCTCCTTAGCCGGTCAACAGCTGCCGCCGCAGAAGCGGAAACGCTCGGCCATCTTCATCCCCCCCATGCCGGCCGAGAACACCACAAATCCCGCCACAGAGGTCAGCATCTGCAAATTCAAGTTTACGGGCGGCGCGAAGCCGACCCTGCAGGAGAAGAAAATGCTCTCCGTCGACTCGGATGGGAACTACCGCTACTACAGTGGCACCGGCGACAAGTCCATGCGTGGCTACGAATTCTTCCCACGCGAAAGCCTCCAACAGTCCGGCCTTATACCAGGAATGCACTGTGCGGGTGCTTTCCTCAATGCCACCGGCGAAAAGATCTCCATCGATATACCACCACCGTCGGCTGGTTTAAGCAACGAATTGTTGCAAATACCCGACTCTCCCACTGCTGCCTTGCTGCTGCCACCAGTGGCCGGCCAAACAGTGTCCTCAACACAGGATCCTCTCTCACCGTACTCGCTCTCGCCCAACATGCAGTCGACGAAGATCGCAGGTAATGCAGCTCGACCGTACAGCACGGATGCGCATGTGCTGCCAGCCGATGGTTGCTTACAGCGCAGCGCAGAGCGCAAGAAGAAGTCACGCCGGTCCTCGCAGCGCGAAAAGCTCGAAAAGACCTTCAAGGAGAAGGGCTTTCTCATACAAACACAACAACTCGAATCCGCTGAGGGAGCGACCTACTGCAAGTTCCGCCAATTGAAGAAGTTCACACGGTACCTATTTCGCAACTGGAAGGAATATTTGCCCGACGATTTGCAGCAAGCGAATGCCGTGGCTGCAGCAGCTGCCGCCGCAGCCGCCCTCAGCAAACAGCAGAACGATGGCTCCCACGACATGAGCCCAGCCGGGCAACAGGCGACCATTGAGAGCATACTCGCCACCCACGGATTTGGCAGTGACCCGTGTTTGATGAGAGATTCGCAGGTGAATGCGGCGACTGCCACGGCTGCAACCAATGCGATAGATCACACAACTTAGAGAGAGAGTGAGAAAGAGAGAGAGAGATAGATAGATAGATAGATAGATAGATAAATGCACAACCAGATGCAGATGCAGAGACAGAGAAAGAGGGATGCAGAGAAAGTTAGCTGGAGATACAGAAAAATAGAGATGAAGAGTGAGATATACAGATGCATGGGAAGAGAGGTGGAGAGTGAGGGAGAGAACAACAGTAACAGCTGATGCAATTTTCCGAATCTGTCGCTTTCTGAGAGACTCTATTTTCAAATTGTTCGGCGGAAAAGAGACTTCGAATCTTTGTAGGCAGAGACAGGCCTCTGTGTGTGTGTGTGTGACGAGTTGGATGGAGGCAATGAGGAGACAATGATGAGGCAATGATGAGGCTGACATGACATACGTTTTTATTCTCATTATTATTAATTATTAATTTTTACTATTTGTTATATTTTTTTATTCATTTTGAGCAGGTTTAAAGTTAGTTTTAAAGGACTGAATTATGTTTGTTAAAAAGATTTATGTTTAAAACTGCCAAAGAATATAATTAAGGCTACTCACCTACTTTACTATACGCATATCAACCTTAAAGTATACAGGGTGTTTCACCATATACACGATAAAACAGATACACGATAAAACAGATACAACATTGAATTGAACACTCTTATAAGCCAAATTGCTACAAGGGTCCTTTCGTTGTCCGTTTTTGAAAGGAACCATTCATTCTACTTAATTCATTCTAAATGTGTGAGTATCACAAACAATCACTACAAAATTTCGAATGTTCACAAGCGCTGCTTTTCCAACATTAAGAACGTTTCCAGTAATTTACTCCAATTGCGTAAGCCTCACGCCAGCTTTTCGTATGATCAAGTATGGCCACATAGTTTCCAGTGGACAAATGACACTCCTTTTTTGTTGGTGAATCAATGCATTCACTGGAGTCTGGTGAAATTGCCAAATTTTTGCAATGAGTTTCAGTGTACTTGCAACCACACCAAGCAAAATACTCACCACGTTTGCAATTTGCTCATTATCCCGTTTTCCATAGTCGAATACTATATTGGACAACTTCGAAATTAGAGATGGCAACTCTGAAGTAGAGGCCAAGACATGACGAAAACAGGTGAAAGAGGTAGTTTTAAGAGATACTTTTTCTCCATGTGAAGTGTATTTGTTCGCTTCATCTTTTTCTCATCCTCCACATCCTTCAGTTTTCGCCAGTATAAAATTTGATCGTTACTTGTGAAACATCCTGTATCTTTTAAAATAAAATAATAGAAAAAATTAGAAACATTTCTTGTCTTAATATGATATTAGTAATTAAATTTAAAATTGTTATGCTATAATCAGCACTACTCGAGAACTCTTTTGTATGATTTATTTTTATAACAGATTTTGTACATAACTGAATGCTAAACGAATTTCTCCTCTTTAATTAAATTAATTTTGAATTTAAAGTGAACAAATTATACATTTAAAAAAAAATAATATATATATATATATATATATATATATATATATATATATATATATATATATATATATATATATATATATATATATATATATATATATATATATATAATATAAATATATAAAAAAATGTTATAGAAAAAAAATATATAAAAATATAAATATATATAAATAATACATATAAATAAATAAATAAATATATATATATATATATATATATATATATATATATATATATATATATATATATATATATATATATATATATATATATAATATTTTTTTTATATTTTATATATAGTTATTTTTTATATTTATTTCTATTTATATATTATTTATGTTTTATATATATTTATATACATTTTTTTCATATATATAAATCGCTTAACATTTTCTCCCTCTAGTCTTTTGCTGTTTACAAATTGTTTACGATTTTACTTTAACTTAATTTATTTTATTTTAATTTAATATAGTTTTTGAATATAAATATAAAAATTAAGCACCGTTCACATATCTAACGAAAATATACTGGGTGATTTAAGTTGTGTGGAAGGCAAGTAAAGTGAGTTAAGTGAAGTGGTCAAAGAACGAACGATTCGTTACTCCAGCACAATTCAAGTAACGAGAACTGTGTTTGTGAAGGTAGAACCAAAACAGACGAAACGTAACGATAGCGATTGGACTTACGTATGCACTCGTTAAGTTGATTTTGACATTTAACCAAAAATGTGACGTTATCAAACGCCTCGATGGATGGCTTTTTACATAAATTCCGAGCTCATCCCTCACAGCCGCGATTAAATTGTGGCAAAATTCCGTCATTTTAATTTTAATTTCTTTAAAAAATAACAATCGTGTCAACAAAGTGACTGTTGTGACGAGTAGCAGACGTTTGCAGTTCGGTTCTTACGGAACCGAACGTCACGTCTAAATGTTTCGTTCAGTTTCGATCAAATACGTGCGGCCATTTTGGCAATTAACATTGATTCACATATGCTTGAACTTACTCGTTACGTCTCGTCTCGCCCTTTACTCGCTGAAATCATATATTTTTGTCAGTGCAAAATCCTCCTCAACCCAACACGAACTTTTACCTTCAATAGTCTCATCATGCTTTTTTAAATAGTTTTTTAAATGATCACTTTAGATCGAGGTATGCTGATATCCTCCGAGAATTATCCTCCTGCGTTATTGCATCCCGAACGGGAATTCTATATTCTCTCACGTAAGCTTGTGCATAATATTGCTAAGTATTTATAGCCGGCCACCGTGGTCTAGTGGTAAGCATGCTAGACTCACACTCGGGGTCCTGTTCCCGGCATGGTCTCAAAATTGTTTCTTTCTAAAGTCTTGTTCTGTTCGAGTCGGAAAGCCTTAGTTGCAAGTACTCATTCCCCCAACCTCTCGCAGGCATAGTTAATTATTGTGAAATATATAATAAAATAATAATAAAATTCAAGTTTTTATTTGTTGTCTCTTCAGGACCTTTGGTTACAGTCAATTCAACAAGCAATTGGGACCGATGAAATTATCGAATGCAAAGCTATCTTGCTCAACGGCTCATTCAATTGGCTCAAACCTAATGTCAAAATCAGCTGTTAATGAAAAAGAAAATATATTACGTAGTAGAATTATCTTTTTAGAAGATCGTTTTACTTTCTGAGCTGATTTCAGCCCTCGTAATATAGCAATGTGATCCTTGGAGATTCTATGGTAAAAATTGGATCACAGTAAGGATATGGAATTTTTAGAAAATTTATATAGCCGATGAAAATACAGCCCAACACTATAGCGGAAGTGATTCAAATCGGGTCTTAACTCAGATGTCATTTTCGAAAACAATATAACTGCAATTTTAGCAACACTCTTGCACCGAAAATAATTTCATAGACATAACTTCAGCACCCTGCAATTCATATAAAAGTCTGCTATGCACTCTGTATTGCAGGCAGAACTCTTGTGTGGACCCTGTATTGCATGTAGAACTCTTCTATGCACCCTGTATTGCAAGTAGAACGCCTGTAGGCATCCTGAAATTCACAGAACTCCTCTATGCACCCTGTATTGCAAGTAGAACTCTTGTATGCACCCTGTATTGCAGGTAGAACTCTTGTATGTACTCTCTTGCATGCGCCCTGTGGTTCATATAGAACCGTTTAGCAGTTGCTTTAATTTGGAAATATGAACACACAACCTGCAGCACCCTGTATATGTAATTTATTAATATATATGTATATATATATATATATATATATATATATATATATATATATATATATATATATATATATATATATATTTATTTATATATATATATATATATATATATATATATATATATATATATATACATATATATATATATATATATATATATATATATATATATTTATATATATTCATGATTTATAATCCAAGCATTCAAATTAATTTATTAATAAAATTAAAAACAAATAAAAAATTAATTAAAGACTTAATATAATAATGTAAGGACATTTATTTAGTACGATGACACACAAACACATTCCCATTCGCTCCAAGGTGAATTTACTTACATGGTGGCTGCAAGAACAAATTTTTTTGGACCAATTTTCCCTCAATAGCTGTCAAAATTGAATTATAGAAAAATGCGATCAAAACAAATATGCAAACAATTGCAAATAGAGTTTTGATTTGAGTGAGTAAGAGTTTTTTAATTGTTATTTTTGTGAAGTTTGAACATTATGAAGAAATTATGAGTCTATTTAACTATTAAATATATTTTATATAAATTGTGTAGCACTTTAAGCAGCTCTTATGCATTACTCTATTCCTCTCAATTTCGTTTATTTGGAACAGAATTTAATCGCTTATGTTTGAAAATTCCGGAGGTACGAAATTCACCTTGCAGCCACCATGTAAGTAATTCACCTTGCATTCGCTCCCATTTGTTATCATGGCAATCGAATCGGATAAGAAGAGCGATTTGATGCCTCTTGAAGTGCACTCTCGTTGGTAAATCGTAACTTTTAACATCGTTGGCAACGTTCTCCTGGAGGTTGTACTCAGAGTGTGCATCCTCAGTGTCTCAGAGTAGGATGAGTAGTGTACATAAGAGTTCTGTTAGGGTGCAGAATGTCATAAAACAGAAACGGGAACAGAAACAGAGTCCAGTACGTCTGAGACAGAGACAAGAGCAACAAACGAATTTGTAATAGATTATCAACAGAATTTAACGACAGAAAATGAGTATTTGGCGGCAGAGCAGAAACAACTAATAGTGAGTAGTTTCTGGAGCAGAAATCGTCAAAAATATTAAATTAATTGTGGAGGAGAGAAATGGTATGATTTTGTGTTTAACCCCGACGCTACACGCGCCAGCGCAAGTTCGAAAAACTCAATACCTTCGAAGATTTTCACCAATACTCTCACACATTTGCTACTGGCGGCGCTACTGGCAACGAAATTTCAGAGACAGTAAATTTTTGACACATGCGGCCAGTAAATGTCAAATTCATACTCTGAATCACTGATGCACAAGAGAGAAATAAAAAAGTACTATTGAATTTAAAAAATGCTACAAAAACACCAACTACAAAAATTATTTCCACAAAAATTTTTATTGTAATGTAAGAGTTGGATATTTTGGTAGTACAAATAAGAAAAAAGTGTATAATAGTTTGAAAACAATAAAAAAGTACTAATATCAAAGTAACTGTGCTTCCATACAAAAAGGCACCCTAAATGGTACGAAAGAAGAAACTAATAAACTAAAAGTAAATAATGTTTAAAAAAAACTCCTATATAATTGCATATATATAGTCATAGACACACCAGCATAAAGCCCTGATATGAACCCCATTGAAAATGTATGGGCGCACCTTAAAAAAACAGTTGCAAAACGGGTTCTAACTTATAAAAACGCTACTGTAGGGAGAACCTTTCCCTACGATGATATTTTATAAATGAACTTGCACTGGCACGTGTGGCCACCGTGGCCACTGGCAGCAAAATTTCGAAATTTCGAAAATAATATGTATTCTCAACTGGCAGCCAGTAACTGGCACGTGTGGCCGCAGTGTAAGCCACTGAAACCACCGTTACACTCGAATTCGAATTCCTCACATTACCGCCAGTTGTTATTTTGACCCCTAACTAAGAACCGGTCATACGATCAAATGACTGCTCTGTTAAGTGACAAGTACAGGCAACATTTGTATATGGTAACTGACAAATGAGAGTATATAAAGATGGTAGCAAATCAAGACAGCATGAAAAGATCCGCAAATGATTATTGGATCTTTGCCTTTTTGGAAAATAGCAATTAGTTTACAAATCTTTTATAATTAATATTTATAATTATTTCATTAGTACATTATTTTATTATTTTTATAATATAATAGAATAGAATAAAACCGTTTTTATTACTTCCTTTCTACTTCCTGGGCAAATACCCCCGAGTAGATGGCACGGCCAGCAACTACACTTGCTCTTGATTTTATGTGGTTCAGACAGGCACTTTCGCAAACTTTTGCCGCTTCATTTAACTTTTTTGTTATAGTTTTTACATAACAGAAGATGGCGGTTATACTTTTTAAGGTTATATTTCACAACTTCTACTTTTGTTTACTCTCATATATGTATAAAGTAATCTATAAATATGATTAGAAACACTTAAAATTTAGTTGCTTCATAAATAAATTTCATAAAAATTCCATGTTTCATTCACAAAAAATAGTTTAAAAGACTCTCTTCTAAGAAGGAACCATTTTATATTTTCTGCACCAAGCTGAGCTAGTTCTCAAAATCATCAATCAAGCAATTTGTATAATCATAATTGTAAGCAAGGAAGTTGTATAATCATAAAAGTATGTATAAAATGCCGCCACTCGTAGAAAAATTGCGTTTCATTGGCATCTGCTAGGGAATTCTCGAGGGTACTTGCCCTGTCCATTGAGCCTTAGCATATGCTCAAAAGTATAGCATGTAATAAAGAGGAACAACGGAAAATAATCTCATATATTTTCTCTTTCTCTTGATTTCATTACTGCAAATTATTTGTAATCAAAATTTATAGTAATTACAGGCTTCAGCTTTTCTAATGTGTTTGGCGCCCTGCACAATCTAGAAGAAAGGTTACAGGTTATTTGAATGTGTGGATGGTCCCTTATATGGCTTCTTATTATGGATTGGCTTCTTTACAAAATATTAAAGATAAACAATTTCAAAGAGATGTTGAATTTAACAATTAAGTATGTTTACATGTTTTGAAAAAAATTTTGTATTTTTATAGTGAATTTTAAAAATATTTAATTAAAATAACGTGAAAATTCCTACAGCATTTCCCTTGAATCTATTACAATTATTTGACAGACGTATATATCGTTAAGCAAAATTTGAATTGATAGGATTAATTAATTTGCAGTATATTAAGTATAAGCAAATCTAAAAGGATATTTGAAGATTCTGTTTTCTTCATATAAATAAATAATTGTTTTATTATAGTATTTTGTAAAAATATTTTTATATAATAGGCTGAAAAAATTTTGCAGCATTGCAACACTGCGTCGTGAGTTTTCCCTTGAATCTATTACAATTATTTGACAGTTCTTCCGTTAGCTGAGGTTCATTTCGTCAAGCACATGTGTATGTTTATTTCTTCGTTTGAAACAATTATTTATCCTAACTTTTTCTACCAAAAATCCAAATAAATGAGTGACAACGAGGAGCAGTACAATGCCAAGGCACACAAGGGTTTGCTGCAAGCCATCAGCAGCTTGGGTAAAGTGCAACATGTACGCAAATCCACACGGGACGAGCCGAAGAAGCACCAAGATGAATTTCAGCTGGTGAAGGGAGGCATTACAGATGCGGCCGCTGATCGACCCGCCGCATTCCCAGTCGGTGTGAATGATTTGGTGCAAATATTGACGACGACGAAGAAGCACATTGATGCTGGCAAAAAATTGAAGAAGGTGCAAAAGGCGAAGAAAGTGCTGGAAAAGCCGCTAGAGAAACCGGCCGCAGATCGTATCAAACGGACTATTGGCTATGAGAATATCAAAAGGAAGTTGGGCCGCTGGGATGCGGTCGTGGCAACCAATCGCTCCGCAGAGACACAGGTATGAATGATAATTCATATTGTAAGTTTTCATACAAAGTTTTTGTGATTTTCTTCCTTGCGCGCAGGTGTTCCCGCTAAAAAGCGAAACCATTTACATCAACACTTCAGCACACGCCAAACCATTGCAGCTGTCGATTAAATCGGATCTGGCACTCGAAATGGAGGCCACTGAGGCCAAACTAAAGGCGTTGAAGAGAGAGCGTCTGGGTGACACGGTGGATGAGAAGGAATTGGAGCGACGCGAAAATGAGCTGCTGAAAATGCAACTCACGCGCGAAGAGCTTGAGGCAGCTCGGAAGGATATACGTTTTCTCAAATTGCGCGAGTCGCAGAAGGCGGCCAAGGCGCGTAGGCAAAATAAAATCAAGTCGAAAAAGTATCATAAGTTGATGAAGCGTCAGAAGGTGAAGGAGCAAATCAAAGAGTTCGAGTTGCTGCAAAAAAGTAATCCTGAGGCAGCGCTGGAGAAGCTGAATGCCCTGGAGAGAAGTCGCGTGTTGGAGAGAGCTAATTTGCGGCACAAGAATACGGGCGTGTGGGCAAAGAATCTGCAGGTGCGCGCCAAATATGACACCGATGTAAGAAAAGATTTGGCCGAACAGCTGCAAATTAGTCGGCAATTGACCCAGAAGCCTGACAACGACGACGACAGTGCTGAAAGTGAGACAAACGAAGGCGCCAATGATGTTGAAATGGAAGATAATGATCCTTTTAATCCATGGATGCGTGCGGGCCGTGCGGAGAAAGGAAATAAAAGTGGTGAAAGCGAAGCGGGAGAGTGGCGTAAATATTGGCTTGAACGGAATAAGAATGAGAAATTGTTGGAGGAGTACAATAAAGATGAAACTATGGCAGAGAATGAAGTGAGTGACGAGGAAGACACAGTTGTGGAAGCGTCTGCTGATCCTGTTGATGAAGATAATGTAAATAAACCACAAGACGCGCTGCCGAAACATAAATTGAACATAAAAGTGAAAAAGGATAAGAGCAAAAAGCCGAAAAAGCCCACGATCGAAAACGGTTGGACAGTGGAGGATATTGTACCCGCTCCACTTAAGAATGGCAAAAATATTGACGACATTTTTGACGAGCAGGAAGACAAGATCAATCATCGGCTTGGCTTAAAATTGGAATCCTTGATCCAGAAAGGCAAGCAAATGAATCAGGTTACGAAGAAGCCGAAGAATCTGACCAAAAAAGAGAAGGACGCACTGAAGCAGTTGAATGATTTGGCATTTAAAAACCAAGCCAAACGCCCCATTATTGATGAGGAGCTAAATTATGATGAAAGTGAACTGGCGAAGGGCAATAGTATCGACGCATTGCTGACGAAAGCTAAAAGCATCGATACCGCAACTGCCGCAGCTCAAGTCACCACCGACACCATAGACCCGAACAATTTCGTCTCGGTCAATATAAAGCAGCACATTAGTTCGTTCACCGCTGGTGTAAGTGAGGCCATGGACGGCGATATTATGGAAGAGGATGACGTGGAGAACGCCCACCGCATGACCATTACCGAAGCTTTCGAAGATGATGATATTATTGCTGATTTCTCGAAGGACAAAGAAAAGGACAGTGAGTTGAAGAATACCGAAATGCAATTGTCTATGCCCGGTTGGGGTTCCTGGGCAGGTCCCGGCATTAACACCGATGAAGCCAATAAGAACAAAAATAAGCTTTTGGTACTGAAGCTGGCCGAGAAGGAGAAGAGGCGCGACGACAATAGGAATGGCGTCTATATCAATGAGGCGGCCAGCAAACAATTGCGTGCCCACTTGGTTTCCGATCTGCCCTTTCCATTCACTTCCCTGCAGGACTACGAGGCCAGTGTACGCGCGCCCCTGGGACGTAATTATGTGCCTGAGACGGCGTTTCGCATGCTAACGCGTCCTGCGATCATTACACACAAGGGTCAAGTTATCGATCCCATGGACGAGACCGAGTTGATGAAGGCCCCGAGAAAGTTGAGGCACGTGGTCGATAAAAGAATCGCTCGCATGTCTAACGACAAACATGCGACGGCGGCGCCCGCGGCCACCGCCAAATAATTTGTAATGTTTTTCTGTATGTATAAATTGCCTTATTGAAGTTATGTGGATGAGTTTTTTCATTTCGACATGCAGCCTAAACAAAAAACAAAATAGTCTGGTTTTAAGTATTTTTCTGAAGCCAATTCCACATTATTTTGTTTGCTGGTGAGGCTGGAACAGTCTGGAAAATAAACTGTATGAAAATTGCAATTCCCGCGGTTTCTCTTGAATTCTGTGGAACTTATTGGGTATATTGGGGTGGAGCGCTTCTTTTGCAGATGAGTTGGTGGACTAAGAGTTCGAAAATTGCGAATTGAAGTAATGAATTCATTATGAAATGAAGCCATGAATTCATCATGAAATAAAGCAATGAATGCATTATGAAATGAAGCTATGAATGCATTATGATATGTGGCTATGAATTCGGCACTGATTTAAGCTATGAATATTTTACGATATCAGACGATGGATTCGTTACGTTATGAAACAATGAATTCGTGACGATATGAAGCAATGAATTCGTTACGATATGAAGCAATGAAATCGTTACGATATGAAGCAATGAATTCATTATGAAATGAAGGAATGAATTCGTTACGATATGAAGCAATGAATTCGTTACGATATGAAGCAATGAATTCATTACGATATGAAGCAATGAATTCGTTACGATATGAAGCAATGAATTCGTTACGATATGAAGCAATGAATTCATTATGAAATGAAGCAATGAATTCGCTACGATATGAAGCAATGAATTCGTTACGATATGAATCAATGAATTCATTATGAAATGAAGCAATGAATTCGTTACGATATGAAGCAATGAATTCATTACGATATGAAGCAATGAATTCATTACGATATGAAGCAATGAATTCATTACGATATGAAGCAATGAATTCGTGACGTTTTGAAGCAATGAATTCGTTGCGATATGAAGCAATGAATTGGTTACGATATGAAGCAATGAATTCGTTGCGATATGAAGCAATGAATTGGTTACGATATGAAGCAATGAATTCGTTACGATATGAAGCAATGAATTCGTTACGATATGAAGCAATGAATTCATTATGAAATGAAGCAATGAATTCGCTACGATATGAAGCAATGAATTCGTTACGATATGAATCAATGAATTCATTATGAAATGAAGCAATGAATTCGTTACGATATGAAGCAATGAATTCGTTACGATATGAAGCAATGAATTCATTGCGATATGAAGCAATGAATTGGTTACGATATGAAGCAATGCATTCATTAGGAAATGAAGCAATGAATTCGTTACGATATGAAGCAATGAATTCATTGTGAAATGAAGCATGAATTCGTTACGATATGAAGCAATGAATTCATTATGAAATGAAGCAATGAATTCGTTACGATATGAAACCATGAATTCATCATGAAATCAAGCTATGAATTCATTACGATATGAAGCAATGAATTCATTATGAAAAGAAGCAATGAATTCGTTACGATATGAAACCATGAATTCATCATGAAATCAAGCTATGAATTCATTATGAAATGAAGCAATGAATTCGTTACGATATGAAGCAATGAATTCGTTACGTTATGAAGCAATGAATTCATTACGATATGAAGCAATGAATTCGTGACGTTTTGAAGCAATGAATTCGTTACGATATGAAGCAATGAATTGGTTACGATATGAAGCAATGAGTTCGTTGCGATATGAAGCAATGAATTGGTTACGATATGAAGCAATGAATTCGTTACGATATGAAGCAATGAATTCATTATGAAATGAAGCAATGAATTCGTTACGATATGAAGCAATGAATTCGTTACGTTATGAAGCAATGAATTCATTACGATATGAAGCAATGAATTCGTGACGTTTTGAAGCAATGAATTCGTTACGATATGAAGCAATGAAATCGTTACGATATGAAGCAATGAATTCATTATGAAATGAAGGAATGAATTCGTTACGATATGAAGCAATGAATTCGTTACGATATGAAGCAATGAATTCATTACGATATGAAGCAATGAATTCGTGACGTTTTGAAGCAATGAATTCGTTGCGATATGAAGCAATGAATTGGTTACGATATGAAGCAATGAATTCGTTGCGATATGAAGCAATGAATTGGTTACGATATGAAGCAATGAATTCGTTACGATATGAAGCAATGAATTCGTTACGATATGAAGCAATGAATTCATTATGAAATGAAGCAATGAATTCATTATGAAATGAAGCAATGAATTCGTTACGATATGAAGCAATGAATTCATTACGATATGAAGCAATGAATTCGTGACGTTTTGAAGCAATGAATTCGTTACGATATGAAGCAATGAAATCGTTACGATATGAAGCAATGAATTCATTATGAAATGAAGGAATGAATTCGTTACGATATGAAGCAATGAATTCGTTACGATATGAAGCAATGAATTCATTACGATATGAAGCAATGAATTCGTGACGTTTTGAAGCAATGAATTCGTTGCGATATGAAGCAATGAATTCGTTACGATATAAAGCAATGAATTCATTGCGATATGAAGCAATGAATTCGTGACGTTTTGAAGCAATGAATTCGTTACGATATGAAGCAATGAAATCGTTACGATATGAAGCAATGAATTCATTATGAAATGAAGGAATGAATTCGTTACGATATGAAGCAATGAATTCGTTACGATATGAAGCAATGAATTCGCGACGTTTTGAAGCAATGAATTCGTTGCGATATGAAGCAATGAATTGGTTACGATATGAAGCAATGAATTCGCTACGATATGAAGCAATGAATTCGTTACGATATGAAGCAATGAATTCATTATGAAATGAAGCAATGAATTCGTTACGATATGAAGCAATGAATTCGTTACGATATGAAGCAATGAATTCATTATGAAATGAAGCAATGAATTCGTTACGATATGAAGCAATGAATTCGTTACGATATGAAGCAATGAATTCATTGCGATATGAAGCAATGAATTCGTGACGTTTTGAAGCAATGAATTCGTTACGATATGAAGCAATGAAATCGTTACGATATGAAGCAATGAATTCATTATGAAATGAAGCAATGAATTCGTTACGATATGAAGCAATGAATTCGGTACGATATGAAGCAATGGATTCATTATGAAATGAAGCAATGAATTCGTTACGATATGAAGCAATGAATTCGTTACGATATGAAGCAATGAATTCATTATGAAATGAAGCAATGAATTCGTTACGATATGAAGCAATGAATTCGTTACGATATGAAGCAATGAAATCGTTACGATATGAAGCAATGAATTCATTATGAAATGAAGCAATGAATTCGTTACGATATGAAGCAATGAATTCGTTACGATATGAAGCAATGAATTCATTATGAAATGAAGCAATGAATTCGTGACGTTTTGAAGCAATGAATTCGTTACGATATGAAGCAATGAAATCGTTACGATATGAAGCAATGGATTCATTATGAAATGAAGCAATGAATTCGTTAGGATATGAAGCAATGAATTCGTTACGATATGAAGCAATGAATTCATTACGATATGGAGCAATGAATTCGGGACGTTTTGAAGCAATGAATTCGTTACGATATGAAGCAATGAATTGGTTACGATATGAAGCAATGAATTCGTTACGATATGAAGCAATGAATTGGTTACGATATGAAGCAATGAATTCGTTACGATATGAAGCAATGAATTCGTTACGATATGAAGCAATGAATTAATTATGAAATGAAGCAATGAATTCGTTACGATATGAAGCAATGAATTCGTTACGATATGAAGCAATGAATTCATTATGAAATGAAGCAATGAATTCGTTACGATAGGAAGCAATGAATTCGTTACGATATGAAGCAATGAAATCGTTACGATATGAATCAATGAATTCATTATGAAATGAAGCAATGAATTCGTTACGATATGAAGCAATGATATCGTTACGATATGAATGAATTCGTTACGATATGAATGAATTCGTTACGATATGAATGAATTCGTTACGATATGAATGAATTCGTTACGATATGAATGAATTCGTCGCGATATGAATGAATTCGTTATGAAATGAAGTATAAATTTCTTTCGTAACAGAATTCTTTACGAAATGGACTTACAATATCGTAACGATTTTTTATGAGACCATTTTAAATAAATTAATTTTAAATATACAAATGAAATAATTTTAAAAACAAAATTATATTACTATTTGAATACATAAACATATATTTGTACATATAGAAAATCAAAAATATTAATGTACTGCAATTCTGTTGGAGAAACAATTTGGAAGTTGTTAGAGACGTGGTTTCACCGTTTGTGAATTAGGCATCGTTAATTACTTAGTTCCTGGATTTTTTTTCATTATCTAAGCAAGATTTCATATTCCGAATCGACTGAGGTCAAGAAGAAACTAAAAAATAACCGGAGAAAGATCCACTTGTGATTAGCAGTCCTAATATAGGTATTCGAACCACGGTCTTCAGTGATCAAAAATATAAATTTCGCATAATTTGTTTAAGAAAAACTATAAAGAAACATTTTTTTGGTAAAAAAATGTTGCTGCATACTTTTTTGACAGGAAAAAATCGTCGTTCTTTATATCACTATATTTAACTTTTTGCACATTTAACAAATTTACTGGGTAGGTTAATAAGGGATTCGATTTTAGATAAAAAGAAAATATAATTTCTCTGTATATTTTATCGTTTTTAAACTTATATGAATTGCATTATACGACAAACTTAGATTATATTATATTTATTGAAGGGGAGTTGTACACCGCGACCAACTACTATTGTAATGCCCCTCTTTATTTAAAATATAAGGATAGTCTCATCTATAGATCCAAGTCAGGTTAATTTCCGACAGGTATTCATGTATTTTGGAGGAATCGAGATGAGCTCATATCTTAGATATATGTATTCTCCAAAATAATGCAATTTCCTCCATTATTATAAATGGAGTTTTCGGTGTGACACTTTTATGCTCTTTATATATTTAAATATATATATATATATATATATATATATATATATATATATATATATATATATATATATATATATATATATATATATATATATATATATATATATATATATATATATATATATTAATTTATATGTATATTAATTTAGTTAGATTTGTTTGTATAATTATTTATATAAAATAACAAATAAAATATTAATTCAATCAAGAGACATTGTGTTTATTCACGATATCGTATTCACAAAAATTGCTTTGCACTCTGGACATCGTGGGTTTGAATCTTGCTCCAGGCATGGTCTTAAAAATGCTTCTTTCTAAATGTTTTTTTCCTCTCGTCGAAGTCTTTAGTTGCTAGTACTCATTTCTCTAATCACTGGCAGACATAATTAATTATAGTGCAAGATAAAAATATAATAATAGAAGAGGAGCGACCAAGGAGGTAAATTGTAATAAACTGTAGTTACGATATAAGATATATGATCAGGTTCGTTAAGTCGTAATTACGTTAAGTTGCGTTTATTACAATTTTGCTTCTACTCAACACTGACAGAACGAAGCCTCCACGACGACAATACAGAAACGAAGCTGAAAAAAGGTTCATAAAGATAGGTTAGTTACTGCAAGTTACAATTTATGATTGCAAATTAAAATAACGGCAAAAAAAAAAAACGATTTAGGCAACTTTAAATAAATGATGTACGAGTTGAAAACATTGTTGCCACAATTTAACATACAAGTGCCTGACTGCATGTACACTTTGAAGAAGCAATGAATTCGTTACGATATGAAGCAATGAATTCGTTACGATATGAAGCAATGAAATCGTTACGATATGAAGCAATGAATTCATTATGAAATGAAGCAATGAATTCGTTACGATATGAAGCAATGAATTCGTTACGATATGAAGCAATGAATTCATTATGAAATGAAGCAATGAATTCGTGACGTTTTGAAGCAATGAATTCGTTACGATATGAAGCAATGAAATCGTTACGATATGAAGCAATGGATTCATTATGAAATGAAGCAATGAATTCGTTAGGATATGAAGCAATGAATTCGTTACGATATGAAGCAATGAATTCATTACGATATGGAGCAATGAATTCGGGACGTTTTGAAGCAATGAATTCGTTACGATATGAAGCAATGAATTGGTTACGATATGAAGCAATGAATTCGTTACGATATGAAGCAATGAATTGGTTACGATATGAAGCAATGAATTCGTTACGATATGAAGCAATGAATTCGTTACGATATGAAGCAATGAATTAATTATGAAATGAAGCAATGAATTCGTTACGATATGAAGCAATGAATTCGTTACGATATGAAGCAATGAATTCATTATGAAATGAAGCAATGAATTCGTTACGATAGGAAGCAATGAATTCGTTACGATATGAAGCAATGAAATCGTTACGATATGAATCAATGAATTCATTATGAAATGAAGCAATGAATTCGTTACGATATGAAGCAATGATATCGTTACGATATGAATGAATTCGTTACGATATGAATGAATTCGTTACGATATGAATGAATTCGTTACGATATGAATGAATTCGTTACGATATGAATGAATTCGTCGCGATATGAATGAATTCGTTATGAAATGAAGTATAAATTTCTTTCGTAACAGAATTCTTTACGAAATGGACTTACAATATCGTAACGATTTTTTATGAGACCATTTTAAATAAATTAATTTTAAATATACAAATGAAATAATTTTAAAAACAAAATTATATTACTATTTGAATACATAAACATATATTTGTACATATAGAAAATCAAAAATATTAATGTACTGCAATTCTGTTGGAGAAACAATTTGGAAGTTGTTAGAGACGTGGTTTCACCGTTTGTGAATTAGGCATCGTTAATTACTTAGTTCCTGGATTTTTTTTCATTATCTAAGCAAGATTTCATATTCCGAATCGACTGAGGTCAAGAAGAAACTAAAAAATAACCGGAGAAAGATCCACTTGTGATTAGCAGTCCTAATATAGGTATTCGAACCACGGTCTTCAGTGATCAAAAATATAAATTTCGCATAATTTGTTTAAGAAAAACTATAAAGAAACATTTTTTTGGTAAAAAAATGTTGCTGCATACTTTTTTGACAGGAAAAAATCGTCGTTCTTTATATCACTATATTTAACTTTTTGCACATTTAACAAATTTACTGGGTAGGTTAATAAGGGATTCGATTTTAGATAAAAAGAAAATATAATTTTTCTCTGTATATTTTATCGTTTTTAAACTTATATGAATTGCATTATACGACAAACTTAGATTATATTATATTTATTGAAGGGGAGTTGTACACCGCGACCAACTACTATTGTAATGCCCCTCTTTATTTAAAATATAAGGATAGTCTCATCTATAGATCCAAGTCAGGTTAATTTCCGACAGGTATTCATGTATTTTGGAGGAATCGAGATGAGCTCATATCTTAGATATATGTATTCTCCAAAATAATGCAATTTCCTCCATTATTATAAATGGAGTTTTCGGTGTGACACTTTTATGCTCTTTATATATTTAAATATATATATATATATATATATATATATATATATATATATATATATATATATATATATATATATATATATATATATATATATATATATATATTAATTTATATGTATATTAATTTAGTTAGATTTGTTTGTATAATTATTTATATAAAATAACAAATAAAATATTAATTCAATCAAGAGACATTGTGTTTATTCACGATATCGTATTCACAAAAATTGCTTTGCACTCTGGACATCGTGGGTTTGAATCTTGCTCCAGGCATGGTCTTAAAAATGCTTCTTTCTAAATGTTTTTTTCCTCTCGTCGAAGTCTTTAGTTGCTAGTACTCATTTCTCTAATCACTGGCAGACATAATTAATTATAGTGCAAGATAAAAATATAATAATAGAAGAGGAGCGACCAAGGAGGTAAATTGTAATAAACTGTAGTTACGATATAAGATATATGATCAGGTTCGTTAAGTCGTAATTACGTTAAGTTGCGTTTATTACAATTTTGCTTCTACTCAACACTGACAGAACGAAGCCTCCACGACGACAATACAGAAACGAAGCTGAAAAAAGGTTCATAAAGATAGGTTAGTTACTGCAAGTTACAATTTATGATTGCAAATTAAAATAACGGCAAAAAAAAAAAACGATTTAGGCAACTTTAAATAAATGATGTACGAGTTGAAAACATTGTTGCCACAATTTAACATACAAGTGCCTGACTGCATGTACACTTTGAAGAACATTAGCCTCGCATCGGATGCGTGCAACCCAACTGGCAGCGCCGGCGGCAGCAGCACCAACGAAACTCAGGGAAACGCCAAAAATGTAAGTTTGGGCATTATGAAATATTTCATCATGCCTTGATTGCAATCAATTGAATTATATCTTATAATAATTGCATACATTCCAAATGGTCATCAAAGGATAACAGCACTAATAGTGTCTCGTTCATGTCAACCACTGCCACGCCCGCCGTCCCAACTACAGCGTTAGCGAAATGTGCGTGTGTGCTCGATTTGGATGTTTTGGGTGCACAAATCCAGCAGATACTCAAGGTTAAATGAATTTGGTTTTATTTAAACTGTTTTTCTGTTTTTCTCTCACACAATTTTCTGTTTTCGAAGAGCCGCAAAAATATTCCATCTAAAAATTTAACCGAATTACGTCATTTGTGCTTTTGTGTGTGTGCGCCTACGATATTTAAATATTAAATACTGATACATATGTCTGCAGACTATACTACTAACACATTTGTATGATATTGAAACTGTTTGTTTTCGTACGAGAAGGCGTGGCAATGTGGTTTGCAGTGTTGATGCTCATACTTTTACATCCATGTGTATATAATTGTCTTTCTCACCAACAGAGTGGACTAGAGCATCGTTTTTCTCCTCCATTTCCAAATCTAATTTACTTACTTTCGCTTTTCAACTAAATCTAACAAGCTTGCTGCATTTTAATTGTAAACACAATCATACTTAATTTGTAGAATTCTTCTTTATATAACTCTGCCTCTGTTCTCTACTCTGTACTTGCTTCATTTGCTGCAAAAGACTTAATGAGGGTGATTGGTTTCCTCTGAAACAAAAAAACTATAAACAAACTGGTGGGAATTTATTCTTCACCGCGTGCATAAATATAAGCTGGATTCCAAAGTAAGCAGGTCTTTTTAAAAATAATAAGGTTTTTTTTTTTGGACAAAACTGGCATTTCGTTATCCTATTCCATCTGAAATAGCAGTGGTGACAGAACCAGGTCCAAAAAATCAAAACACAAATTTTTTGGATTTCATGCTTCCTGTTACTTAATTTTTCGAATACCAATCAAAAGTATCCTGGAGCACAAAGAAATTGCATTTACTTATATAATTAATCTTTAAATTCAAAATGTCTCAACGCTGTAATTGTGATGAAAGATTCATACTCTTTATACTAAAGTGTAGGGTGCTTTTTGTGTCAGTATGGCTTCATGGTTTGACAGCCTGTCGACTTTTTTACACCTACTTATGGTTTCATTAATGTTATGCTTTAATTTGTATTGTGTGACTTTGGAGTCCCTCTTGTATTAGTGTCTCCCATAAGCATGATTCTCCATTGACATACATATATCAGAGAATACAGAGAAATGACTTGTTTTGCGCACACTCACACATGTGAAAAACTGTAGTAGTGTGGCTGATTTTCTTCAGAATTCTGGTTAACCAATGATAAACAAACCTATCCACATAGGCAACTAATAAACAAAGACAGTTTTTTTAAACGTCAGAAAATTTGACGTTGAAGTGTCCCGTCTCTATGGTCTCTGCATATATCTTTCAACCATTTACAACACTCCACCAGACACTTTCTCGTAACGAATTGCAAAAACGTCTCTCATTTGCATTTTTTGAAACCATCCAAGAATACAGTTCGCTCTGTGAAATACTGTTGAGCATTTACTGCCACAACTAGAATTCGCTCTTTGGCAATTTGCCCGCTGTGCACCGGACCTTATTCGCTAGATCTGTCATACTGGCACAGCTGACAAGGTGACAGGTAACTCCACGAACTGATTCTCAATTTTCTACCTATACACTTTTATTTATTTTGTGTGGTGGCTTTTGTGACAGTCGCTATTTTCTCCCCACATCCAATAAAATCTATTTTGGGCACTCTTAAAATTAACGACCGACAGCGGTCGCAGCAGCGTGCGACAGCAGCGTGTGGCAGCAGCGGTCTGTCAAAGTGTTGTCAGTCGCTTTTTTCGCTCTTCCGTGCATATAACTTAAAAATGGAGGAGGCCGAGGTAGAAATTGAACCAAATCACTCGTTCTTATAACCAAACAAAATCCATCCACATGTTGCGCTAATATCAAATCAACATTCAAATTAATTTGCGCGCACATAATTCGAATTTTCATTTGGTTTCAGTTCGTTTGGCATTTTACTGATAATCGATTTTTGTCTTGATTTGCAGACCTCGAGCAATGTGGATGCCGTGTCTTTGCGGCAAGATAAGGTGCTGCAGCAATTGAATGACCTGAAGCTGCAATTGGCGAGAATACGGGCCACGTTGGGCGTGTGCCAAAAGGGCACAGAGCCTCCTCAAAAAAAACAACGACAACAACGAGTGAAGACCGCGGTGCAGCAAAATGGCGGACTTAGAGAGGTGAGTGTGGAGTTATTGTATTTATTAATTTATTACTTACATATCAGTGGGGCTGTTGGTTTTCCTACCTCCCCTATCCTTCCGTTCGCAGTGCAAGATGATTTAATGTAGAAAGCCACTTGGGATTGGCACTTCATTCCGTCCTAGTGGGATTGTATCCACACCAATTCTTTTGGAGGATGTGTGAATAGAAGTGAGATAGAAATGTGAATATTCCTTCTGGAATCGTTAAATGGTATTTAAGTCACATTTGAATGCTATATGAATGTTATTCGAATGCAATTAGAATTCTATGCAAGTGGTTTATATTTGAATCGTATGTGAATGCAATTTTAATTATATTGGAATAATATGTGAAATCTACATTAATCATATACGCTTGCTCTTAGAACCCTATTTGAATGCATTGTGAATGCAAGTTTAATCTTATTCGAATACAAATTGAATCATTCTAATACAAATTGAATCTGATTCGAATGCAACTAGAACCGTATTCGAATGCAATTGGAATTTTATTCGAATGCAATCTGAATCATATTTGAGTCCAGATTCGAATGCAATATGAAAATTATTTGAGATTATATTCGAATGCAATTAGAATCGTATTTTATAACTATTTGAATGCAATTACAAAAATATTTGACATATAATAATGCAATATGAATCATAGACCATATTCGAATGAAGTTTGAATCCTTTTCTGATTCATATTCGATAAAAATTTGAATAACTTTGTTACTCATATACGAATGCAATATGAATCAATTTTGATTCATATTCAGATGCAATTTGAATCATATGTGGGACCATATACGGATGCAATATGAACAATATGGTCTCATTCGAATGCAATATGAATCATATTTGGCATATATTCGAATGCAATAGAAAATTATTTTAGACTGTATTCGAATGGATATTGAATAATTTTTAGATTCATATAAATTTGAATACTATTCTATTTATATTGGAATGCTAATTGAATCCTTTTCAAGTAGTGGGGAAAAATGTGAAGGAATATGCACAAATTAGGTTGATGCTCTTATTTGAGATACTACGCGAATGAATTATATACGAATCTATCCATCCAATATTTTGTTACCCAATCAAGTCAATGAACAATAGGAAACCTACTACCTTGCACGATGGAGGGACTCATCTACAATATATTTATACAGATAATAATTATGAAAATTTTTTAGGAGCCCTTGCACGACATTGTCATCAATGGACATCCCAACTTCATACCGTATGGTCTGTTGGCACTGAAAAATGCTTGGAAAGATTTATTCGCCTTAAACGTTAAAACTTTTACACACTCGACTATGCCAGACATCGGACCAGAGGCCCGCAAATTCGAGCAGCAATTGAATGCGTTGCCCGTGAATGCCTCCAAACCGGCGGTTAATGTGACACTCATTTGGAAAAATTGTAAGTAAAATGTGGTGGGGTCTAATTAATTATTCAGCCGTAACATGAATAGAAATGCCAGGGACGAAGATAGAGAAGCAAACACACAGAGTGTCTTCCAAACTGAGCAAAACCATGCATACTGTTACGAAAATTAGTTTACTGCCAATAGTATCAACACTGGATTTAGTGTCAAAAGTGGTAGCAAAAGGTTTTGGTCTTACTTAACACGTCAATCTCCTAATATTACTCTCATCCTACTGGGATAATGTTGTAAATTCACCAAACAACTCAAATGATTGGGAGTTTTTGTAGGACTTCTCAAGATATCAGTAATCAAATTGAGCCATCTGAGCCGGCATAGGGCGCTCTCTCTTCTCACACAAACACAGGACACGATGGATTCAAATCGTAATGACTCCAATTCCTGTTTTTTAGTTGAAATGAAAATTTATCTGGCGTTTAAAAATCAGGTACAATCCAACGTCTTGGTTCGTATGCAAGATACTCAAAAAATTATTATTTATTCATGAATGTCTCGAAATACAATGATCCTCTTTTGGCCTCAGGGCATTTCCACTTGTGAATCATTGTTTACGCTCTCTACTCTATTAAGACACCAGACTGTGTGCAACGATTGAAGAAAATCTCTTTAACTTAACTTAAAACATTCCTGAATACACGATTTTTTAGATTTATTATCAAAACCAAAATTATTCATATTTCATCATTATATTATACGCAAATTCTTCAATCTTCTCACATTGCTTGCGTTATTTTGCTTCCAGGTGAACATACCGAAATGATCAGTTCGCCGACCATGTACGTGCCGATCTACGGTGAGGTGAACATCATCCGCTACTTGGGGCGTGTGGGCCCAGAGGAATACCGCTACGAGAACTCACCGCTGTGCAATGAAATTGATTCGGTGCTGGACATTTGCTACCAATTGCTGCGCTGCAACACCCCCAAGGGCAGAGCGACTATGATACACGCTCTCACCAATCGTCTCCAGAAGCAGAAGTACTTCGGTGGTGAGAAATTGTCCATAGCGGACATTGGTGTACACAGCTCTCTCCGCCGAATGCCGGCCATCAAGGATAAGGATCTGACGCCAGCTCTGAACGAATGGCGCCGGCGAGCTCAAACACTGACAATGATCTAAAGAATACACTTTTGCACTTACTCTCTTTCTCTTGCGCGCACTGCACTCTCTTCGCTTTGTTATACTTGCGCTCTGCTCTTTATTCGACAAAGAAAACAAAATTAAACGTAATTATTAAAATGTATACGCAAACACTATGTTTTTATTGGAAAAATCAAGTTGGTTAAAAATAAGAATTCGAGAGTGTTACAGAAAGTTGGTGGGTATGCGTGTGTGGTTGTCTCCAAGCAAGTTCACAAAATTTCTGTGGCACTCTCGTTCACGTTTCCTTTACACAGTAATAATTAAACTTAACTTTAGTATTAAATTGCAAAGAATCACACAGAATCACCAATTAGCAATATGTAAAAAATAAGCAATATTTTTGTTAATGCTAACACTGAAAAATGCGCTTTTATTTTTAAGATTGGTGCCCTGGCCTAATTCTTCGCCTTGACAATTTTGGATTAGAATAAATACATATGTTCACATTTCACAAGCTTAACAAATATTACAATTTGTGTCTGTTTATTTATGTTAAATACAATTACAATTATAATTGATGTGTTACATGGAAATTAAGTAATAGTCTTATAAAGCTTAAAGGACACTTGAGTAATTATGTTCGTTCTTAAGGACCGAGCCGCATTTAGCGGATTGGTTTACATTGGTTTAAAACGAATTCAGTATCGGAAAACATTGTTAAACTAAAAAAGGTTTCTTATCTCAATTTTCAATTAAAATTAAAAGTTAATTTGTATCTTGAAATACAAATAGTATATGTATGACTTGTCTATATAGTATATGTATGACATGACTATATAGTATATGTATCACGTGTCTATATATTATGCATGACAAGTATATATAGTATGATTTGTCTATATAGTATAAGTATGTATATAGATAGTATTTGATATGGTAGCAAACATTGCATACTTTACATTAATTTTCAGCTTAAATTGTCACACAAAAAGCAGTCTTTTTACTAAAACAGAATTTTTGTGTTTGTTTCTTTAGCTAAAATGTGCAAATATATAAAGTAAATCGTCTGGACATATGTGGGGGATGGATGGGCGTGGCAGATCATTAGAAACATACAATTCACATATTTATTTTTACGTATATTAATATAATTGGCGGAGGAGAATCAGAGTGACCACTAATCCATATCATCACCTGTAAACATATACGACAAATCGCACCATGCTTCTCGATTGAACCAAATACAACACAACCTTCCAACTGAATTAAACTTCATTGTCATATGCAACAAATATCTCAAACTTTCTCATCACACTAAGCATGAACAACGCAATATTTCAAACTTACTCATCACACTAAGCACTCATCACAGTCTTCATATGCTTCAGACATATTCACCACATGCGACAAAAGCTTCATACAACACTGGGGCAAACACAGCAGATCCAAGTCATAACCAAACTTCTGGCTGATAACCAGGACAATAGTCTCAAGTAACCTATCTCGGTGCACAGCCAAACATAAATAATATACATAGGGACGAAAGTGAATGCACAAATTTGAAAGGAGTGGCGTTTGGCCTGTGTGAGTTCTGCTGTACGCAAATTGTTGGAAGCGCAATTAAGGTTTTATTCCACGTCCAGAGCGAAATGTGGTCGCAGAATTGTCGGAATAGTGTTAATAATTCACTTCCAGGGGGAATTTTTAAAGACAATTTAAGGAATTTCTTTATGACTGTTGACTCACATTGGTACTCGATTAGTCGAACAACACACATAGTATAATTATAAATATTAAGACACCTTTATGTGTTTCAAAATGTTTACTCTTGCAATTTATACATCACCAGACATATTAATAAATATATAAAATATTAATATTCGAAAAAATTTCTTTCATTTCCTTTGTAAAATTCTGTAATTTAAATGCTTCCGCAATTTGACGATTGCCACATTTCTGCGCAGTTGCCTTATTTCGTTTCGAGCCTGCATATCCCACATAACAGCGCCTAGTTCCCCAAACTCAACAGATTTATTTCATTTTTATATGTAGTGACAATACCGATCGCTCACCATTTTGCGGAGAGTCGAAGATATGGCAGACTTCCAATGGATTCATCCCCTGAACTAGTGAGGAACCATAAGAGACGAATTCTTGTGCGGAGTGCGTGTCATTCCTTCATTTATGTGCGTCGTATCAATCGAAGAAGATGCCGCAGGAAATCGAACAATCGACCAAATATCTGGAACATATTTTCTCACTCAGCTTAAAGAGGCTACATGAGTTTTCCCAGTTCCAGGATTAAGTTTCTCTTCTCCGGTGGAAGAGTATTTAAAACATACTTTCAAAGGTGGTCCAGAAAACTGGATTTCCATCCCGATTTCAAAATCAACTTTCTGTTTTTCTCATGTATTTTATATAGAACCACGTTGATGATGTTTCTGTGCCGGCGGAGTGGACCGATATCCGCTCTGGTAGAGCCTCCCATGACGGACAAAGGTGGTCAAAGGTGTCAGACCAACCCAGGTAGGTACAAACAACTCTAAGCTAGGGGTTTAAGAGCAAGGAATTTATCTTCTTCCCCACTTTGTAATAGTAAATCCGCCCCCGGACCAGCATGTATTTATCCGTGGTCCATATAATTAAGAAAGGTATGTAAGAGTAATTAAATCAGTGTAAATCGATGCAATTAAAAGGGAGTTGGAAAATGTGCCAATTCATCAACAATGAAATATATAAATATACGTTCATTGCATAAGAACAACGCATTTTGCCGTGACTGTACCCAACGGCAAATAACCTGTAAACTAAAACAACCAATGCGTGACAGGCAAGTGGAGGAACGCAGTGAGATCCAAGCATGAACGATCAGGCCCCAGGCACAATGCCAGTACACCCGAGGAAGGACATGAATGGTCGTAATTTAAATTGGAGTGAGAAAGGTGTTCAAAAATACGAAAATAATTGCCACAAACATGCAACTGATGGGGCAATAATCACCAATGTAAACTGTGTGGGGAGGACGAACTCCAGACCTCCAGTCAGTCCGTATTATGCTCACAAACGAGTTATCCCAATAAACCCCTGTCGGAAATGAAATAGTCATTTGAAGTGCCACTTTGGCGGCAGATTGCGGAATCGAACCTTGTGTAAAGTTTGAATCACAAAACCCACAATTTTTCTATTTCCGACTGAAGACAAAACTACTCCGAACTGCTTCATCGAGACTTGCCGAAACCAGGGCAAGATTGACCAATGGAGGTAATTGGTTCGATAAAAGAAATATCTCGTATGACATGAATGGGGCTTCCTGCATAGAGGAGAACTTTCGTTCAATTACTTATTCCGTTTCATTCCACGCCCCCGAGCAGTGACAATATTTCACTTCCAGAGGGCTTTTCCACTGCATCCATCTAAGACCAAAACTCATATTTGATCCTACGAGTATGCACCTCGAAGGGAATTTGAGACTCACAGCTACTATTTTGTAATGGTGAACTATTAACTGCGTGCTTCAAAATGTTTACTCTTGCAATTTATGCATCATCCCATTCCGGACAAATGCGGTCAAAGGTGTCAAACCAAGCCAGGTAAGCTGGCAAAACGCCCAGTAAGGAACCCAAGATCTTCAAATTTTGAGAGCAAGGAAATCCTGGTTAGCTAACAATAAATATTTGCCACGGATCCTGGGAAGCTAAGTAATCCCAGCGCTCGTAGGTTAACCGTGCCAAGCGCCTACCTGAGTGGAGGATGCTTGAGCTCTGTAATGACTAAATTTGCACAATCTGGGTAAGCTCGTGAGTCTAATTGGTGACTGAGCACAATATGACGAATTAACTCACTTATTCACACCGACGGGTGCAGAGATACGTGAGTTCAAGCGGATACAACTTCTGGAATGAGGACAAGCTTCCTCTTCGCAGAAAGTCTATTTGTAAATATGCAAACGACCTGAAAACTTCCGCCAGGCTCTTTACGGATCCACGGAGCGTTCCGGCAATCAAATATGATTCTTCCAATGAGAAGTTGACATCATTGATGCCGGAGATGAACTCCTCCATTAAATCACAAGTTATCTGATTCTTCGAATATGTTTATATCCAATTAAGTAATCTAATGAATGAGTAATTTACAACATTTATCGGCAGAAATGAGATGATAAAACTCGCGGCATGTTTCCACGACGCTTTATAATGAAGTTGTTTTGTTACTCTCCTTACCATCTTCAAGAGGAGCGCTACTAAAAAGTACAAAAGACCCTTCCCCACAAGAAGAAATCGATCACACTTCTTCTTCGGGGAATAATGTTTCGGAAAGCGTACTTTGACACTACCTTTTTAAATCCTGAGTACCAGGGTCTCGGTATCGACAACTTCAAATAGTGAAAATATCGATTGTAGTTATCGATGCTATTGAACTGCCGAACAATTAATTGAGCGAGAATATACTGTGTTTGGAACCACAGTTTCAAGAAATCTGCAGTTTGTAACGATAGTCAATAAAGTCAGAATTGCCCAACCTCAATCGGGCCACACAGACACGCCCAATATCTTTGAATAAGTATCTGCGGCAGAAGCTGCGGAAATTTGTTCGCTTTCCAAGAGAAGCGGATTTTTCCATTGGGTTATTTCCAATGAGCTTTCTGGCGGTACGAATAAACCGCTGGGAATGGAGGTCCCCGAATATACAAATAAATATGGAGTTGAAAGAGTAGAAATTCGGGCTGGGATATCAGTCCAAACTGAGGTGGGAGGAGAGCCTGCTACCACGGGCGGGCACAAGCTGTGTCGCCAGCGGTCACACCTCTACTGCAAAGGGAGCAGGTTACAGTTGTTGTAATGCTAATGCCAAAACTAAGAAGGCAGCTCGCAGCGTCCGGGTGCCAAGGTCCTTGAAGCGTAACGGACCCAGAAAGCGTAACGAGCGTAAATACCGCCGACGAAGACGCATTTCTTCGCTCTCGGCTAAGCTTCAAGGTACCAGTTCTGGTTGCAAGAAAGGGCCACAGCTAAGCCCAAAAAGGAAGGGTTATAAGGGAATTCGCGGTAGAACTCCGCGGTCAGAATATGCGACCGACTTGGTACCGAGTTCAACCTGACAGAAGAAGAGGTGAAACGGTTGGCTGGGCTAAGGAAGAAGTGGAAAAAGGCAGAGCCCATTCTCCAACTCACTACTGGTGTGCAACGTCGGACCCACCACAAAAATAGAGGGAAGAACGGCGCCGTGAAATGAGATTGCCAACAAACACTTGGTTGTGGCGCTGATTGATCGCAGACCCGAATGCACCCATGCCATCTTTGATGGAGCAGGATGGTTCAGTGGCGTCAAGCTCATTAAATGCAAGGATGATCTTCCGCTGAAAACGGGAACGTGGTTTCTTTGAATCCGACTGAAGCTGAAATGAACTCAGAATTGTTTCGTTGCAAATCAGACCGATGCGAGATCAGAAGAAACCAGGACAAGATTGACCAACGGAGACGATTGGTTCACCAACCTTCCCACTAACAAAGCAATACGTGTGAGGTGTCCTGAGTTTGGGACAGTTTCCTGCATAGAGGGGACCTTTCTTTCAATTACTTATTGCGATTCATCTCACGGGCTTTTCCACCGCATCCATCCAAGAAAAGACCAAGTCTCATATTTGATCCTACGAGTATGCACCTCGAAGGGAATTTGGGACTCACAGCTACTATTTTGTAATGGTGAACTATTAACTGCGTGTTTCAAAATGTTTACTCTTGCAATTTATGCATCAAGAACGATTTATTATACAAATATATTTCAGTCAGAATGTTTTATTTTGTACCCACATACGAGTTATACCAATAAACCCCCAGTCGGAAATGAAACAGACATTTGAAGAGTCGGTATGACGTCAGATTGCGGAATCGAACCTTGTGTAAAGTTGAATTCCAAAATCCACAATTTTTCTATGGATTCTATTGTGTGGAAATTGAATTGTCGGATTAAATGCATACGACTAATTTCCTATTTAAACAAATTTAACTATTATTGTGAGTAGTTAAAGAAAAAGAGATTTTATTGGCCCTCATGGAGGAGGAAAATTGCTGCAATTGCTGGAGGAATGGGGATGCGGGGAAGTGCTCCATTTGTTTAAAGGTAAGTTCATTTGTGCTGTGGAAACAAAAAAGTTGCCTTTTGTCGACTTATCGCACAGACACATATGAGCGCCAGAGAGAAAGAGAAGCGTGAGAGTGTGCAGAATACACACCAATATGGTAAAACAAGAGAGCAATAACCAGAGACTATAGAGACGTGACCAACGTTGCCACTTTTGGTCTTTTCCGACCAAATTTGGTAGGTTTTTTTTGCTTTGGTCGGCTGGTCGGCACGATCTTATTTTGGTAGGATCTAAATTTTCAGATAAATTTAATTTTTATTTCCAATGTGTTTATTTTTCTAATTTTATCTTTGTGTTCAAATTTTGACCAATTCTGTCTTTAAATTTTGCTATTGTGCAATAATTTTGCACATGGTTGCATTTGCCCTATCATGATACAATTACTAGGTAGTAGCAGTAGGCAGTAAAGGCTGTCAAAATTCGCATACACAAACACATACAATTTCAGAGTAATTTGACAATAAACCGGGAGATGAGGTTTCAGCTGTTCTGCTGCTACTACCTAGTAATTGTATCATGCCCTATATGTGAATAAAGAAGAAATGAAAACTGAAAAGCAAATGTCAAAACTACAAGCTTTGATAAAACGCGCGCATTTGCTATAAGCTGTGGATAATAGATAATTATTTTGGGAAATATTGGATTGTTTGGACGTTTGCAATCGATGGACAAGTAAGTACACTTATAAATAAACAAATAAAGTTGGAAATTTAATGCTTTATTCTTAGATTTATCACCAAAAAGCCAAAACCATCCAATGATGGTGCTTGCAGCAAAAGAACGCGGGTGTCTGAAAGTTCCTGTGGGGAAGACAACAACAATGATGACATTTGCAGGTATGTAAGTTAACATTCCAAATATTTAAATTTATTTTTCTACAGCTACTGAATATTTCTCAGAATTCAGGAAATGTTATTTTAACATTTCGAAATATCTTCGCAAAGCTTACATTGCATTTCCCACAGTAGCTATGCCCCAACTCAGTGCACATGCAAGTGTGTTATTTCATTTACTTTTGGTGTATTTCCACGAAACCAGGAAATGCCCACACAAGCCAAGCTTTACCATTTAGAACATTTATTCTCATACCCCAAAGGTGCTGACGCTATGTCTATGCCATTTACCTTTAATTTTAACTTTTCCTTTTTGCACTTGTTTCCAAATAATTTTAGTATTAAGCAAATTTATGTAATGACAAAAATACTATAAAAAAGCGTAATAACCAATAAAGAATTCATTAATAATTCACACTTCAAAACGTGCATTTCATTAACTGGCGCCCAACATGTAAATGGTCTGGCCCTTAAGTAGTGCCACAGTACCATCGATCGAATCTACAAAAGTGCCCTAAAGTAGTGCAAAATAAAAAGTGCCCTAAAGTAGTGCAAAATAAAAGTGCCCTAAAGTAGTGCAAGAACATTAAATTAAACGCCCTAAAAAAGCATTAAATAAAATAAATGCCCTAAAGTGGAGCATAGAACAAGTACTGAAATCCTGTAGGAACAAGGTACACGCGTAATTGGAACGTAGTGCGGAACCTTAGTAAATAGACTCTATTAAAAAGGACAAATTCCGGGACGTCGGCGCGGGTTATACAATATTTAAGGACATAATTATAAATTTAAAATTTTTTTTTTAATACAAATTTAAATATTTAAAGAAAAAAATAAAATAAAAATTTTTTTTTAAAACTGAGAAAAACTATTTTTTTACAAATTTAAACATTTAAATAATAACAACATCATTGTGCGAACCTTACCTTTTTGTGATTGCCACGCACAAGAGGAAATATATTGTGAAGACAGCAGAACCAACAACAACTCAACACGCTTTCCATCAGTAAAACTTTTCATCAACAGCAAGCAGATTTTTTTCCGCAAGATGCAGAAAACTTTAATAGTTATGACCCTGATTGCGTCAATCAGACCAGAAACTCAAATCCTGGACTATTCAAATTCACAAGTAATAGCTACTGAGACAGGACAATCAAAATTAGTCATCGGAACTTTCAAAATTTTACACGTTATCGACTTGGAACAATACAACAAAATACTGACCACTATTGAAGAAACAATTAAAAAGGACATCACGAGAAAAGACGCTAGCTATACCTTCCTACTACATGAACTAAACTCATCACTAAAAATCCTTGACGAATTGAGACCTAAACGCTCTGCAAGATCCATAGACGCACTAGGCACTGCCTGGAAATGGATTGCTGGAACACCCGACCACGAAGATTTCCAAATTATTTCAGACCAAACTAAAAATCTGCTAAAAAATAACCAAAATCAAATAGTAATCAATAAAGCCATTGAAGAAAGGCTGCAAATCATTACGAACATGACGAACACTGTACTTAATTCCATTAAAACTTCGGACTCACTAAGGACTTTAATAGTTAAAGACGTCGAACGTAAATTAAAAATCTTAACCGAGGAACTTATAAACATTAATTACGCGATACAATGGGCCAAAAGCGGCATCGTAAATTCATTTATATTATCGAACTCAGAACTGACAACCATAAGGGATTTTTTTACAAATCAAAGTTTGCCTTATATCGAAGCCCTCGAGTTTGCAGAGGTTAAAATAAGTTCTAGCAAAAACACATTCATTTTTATTGTAAACTTGCCTAAGACCGAGAATATTATTTGTAAAAACCTATTTATAAGACCTGTAAAAAAAGGCAATTTTGTAATTAATATAAAAAAGGTAAATTTTATTCTATGCAAAGATTCAATATTAGAAATAAAAACTAATTGTAAATTAATTAACGAAATATCCTTGTGCAAAAGAGAAAACGTTGACAACATTACAGATACCGAATGCTTACCTAATCTTCTGTCCGGAACGCCGTCCGTCTGTCCGACAACAAACCATCATCATTTACCAACAATTGAAGAGGTTATGCCTGGTCTAATGCTATTAAACGGATATAGGGGCATAATTTCACTAGATAAAAAGGAAGTTTCCCTTAACGGAACATTCTTGGTAAAGTTTCATAATACTACCTTAACTATAGGTGATAAAACTTACTTCAGCAAAGAAAAAACAATGGCTCGCCCAATGCCTGCCATAGTACAATCTATGAACAACGTATCTTCATACGAAGAAGTACTTTCCTTAAAAGCTTTAAAAGACTTACACGTCAAAAATCTAGAAGAGATACGTGATTTGACCCATAAGAATAAGGCAGCCCTCGTTACTAGCCTTACCTTTCCTACTGTCATTATACTGGGATTAATTTTCCTTTTGGCAAAGAAAATTTTGGCCAGAAAGCAAACCTTCAAAATAGAAACAGTACATGTCCATTCCATTGATTACCAAAATCATGACTCATCCAACGTGGACGTTGGAATTTAAAGGGGGAGGAGTTAACATTCCAAATATTTAAATTTATTTTTCTACAGCTACTGAATATTTCTCAGAATTCAGGAAATGTTATTTTAACATTTCGAAATATCTTCGCAAAGCTTACATTGCATTTCCCACAGTAGCTATGCCCCAACTCAGTGCACATGCAAGTGTGTTATTTCATTTACTTTTGGTGTATTTCCACGAAACCAGGAAATGCCCACACAAGCCAAGCTTTACCATTTAGAACATTTATTCTCATACCCCAAAGGTGCTGACGCTATGTCTATGCCATTTACCTTTAATTTTAACTTTTCCTTTTTGCACTTGTTTCCAAATAATTTTAGTATTAAGCAAATTTATGTAATGACAAAAATACTATAAAAAAGCGTAATAACCAATAAAGAATTCATTAATAATTCACACTTCAAAACGTGCATTTCATTAACTTGTATAAGACACAATTTTCTTTTTAAATATCAATCTTACTAAAATATATTTTTTAAAGTGATGCAAATGGCAAAAAGCAAAATGCAAAGAGGAAGTTCCGAGCCGAATGGTTGAAAACCTTTGACTGGTTACGGGAAAAAGATGGAGCTGCATTTTGTTCCGCCTGCTCGAAGCAGCTAATTAGCCACTTTGGTCATCTGAAGGCACATGAAAAGTGCGTCTCCCATGTCCAAAGTTATGAGTCGCAAAAGAAGCAATATACCATGGAGAAATTTTACAAAGCTGAGCAGTTGAAAAGTCAGCAGAAAGTTAAGAATGCCGAGTTTGCACTCGTTATGTTTTGCATAACACATAACCTCCCATTGCTATTAATGGATTACCTACCAGCTTTATTAGTGGAATGCTGCCCGGATTCATCTATAGAAAAACTCCTAAAATGTGGCAGAACAAAGTCAATGCAGATAATTGATTACATAGCTAAGCAAGCAAGCCAAAAAGTGATACCAGCTTTAAGAAATAAAAAATTCTCTTTAATTATTGACGAAACGACGGATGTGTCCATGGTTAAAAGCATGGTATTAGTTGCTCGATATGTCGATAGTGCTCGTGTTGTACAAGATCGTTTTATTGCCTTGTTGGAGCTCACCAAAGCGGACGCAAGCTCTATTTTTAATGTAATAAAGGAGTTTTTTGCTACGCATGAGATTCCGTTAAAAAACTTAATTGGTTTGGCCACCGATGGAGCCAATGTTATGGCCGGAGATTTAGGCGGGCTAAAAGCCTTACTAAGTGCTGAAACTGATTTTTTTTTACATAAAATGCACATGACATTCTCTTCACCTTTGCTCAAGCTACGCTTGTAAAAATTTACCGAAAACCATTGTACACTGTGTCGCAACATTTATAGTTTTTTTTCATACAGTCCTAAAAGAATACACGAACTAAAAGAATTCCAAGACTACTGTTCAGTAAAACCTCATAAAATCTTGGGAATATGCCAAACCCGATGGCTTTCATTAGAAGACGTTGTTTTAAGAATTGTGGAACAATGGGATTGTTTGAAACTTTATTTTATTTCCTGTTTCTACGAAGTAAATGGCGTGCGAGCTGCGGAGCTAGCAGGAAGAATGAGCTGTAAAATTAAATGTTATTTTTTATTTCTTTCCTACATATTGCCTATAATAAACGGTCTTAATAAAGAGTTCCAATCTGAAAGTTCACGTTTACCATACTTATATTCAAGTATAAAAGCAAACTATCTCTTAATTTTGAGCAACGTTCTTAAAAAGGATGCGATTAAACCTCTAGTGCATGGCCCCGCCTGTAGACGGGATCTACTAAAACCCCAATTTGATATATATTTTTTTAAATGTAACGTCTCCGGCATTTCTAACATTGTAGTAGAAGCTTTAAGCTAGGTTACTGTTTTTGAAGGCTGACAACACTCCTTCTACTTTTCGAGTAAAGTCAACTTAAAGTGACAGGTGGCTACATTCACGTGGTTTTTATTATTTTTGTAAACACCACAATTTTAGCAAATAAAAAAAGTATAATTTTTTGTGTACATTTCTATTTAAAAAAATATTATCGACTACGAAATTTTACGTTCTTACGATCGGTGTTTATATTTTGGTGAAAAA
The DNA here is from genome assembly GCA_920105625.2 of Clusia tigrina. Lineage (NCBI taxonomy): Eukaryota > Metazoa > Arthropoda > Insecta > Diptera > Clusiidae > Clusia > Clusia tigrina. The sequence continues at coordinate 177,249,562 of OV050032.1, forward strand.
TTTTTTAACAAGTGAGTAAATTGAAATAAATTAGACTCCGCCTTGAGGCGGACTCATGCATTGCAAAGTTCACTTGTTCAGCCTCCTCTTTCAAATAGATTCAAATTTATTGTGTTATTATTGAAATCATCTACTTCTTTTATAACTGCAATAGCATCAGGCATGTTCCGTAAAAATAAAAGACATATGACGGAGGATGAAATTCGGGAATTCTTCGAACAAGGGCAATTTGATGGTGATACTTCTGGCGAAGAATGCAGTTTCGATAGTGACGACGACGATAGGGATCCTAATTATTATTTGGCCTCTTCGGATTAGAAAGAGCCTCACCAGTCGAAAATTTTTCGTATAAACGCTTAATGGTGTTCTTAGAAGGCGCACTTCTCACATTTTTTAAGTTTTTAAAAGCACGTTGAGTTTTCACAATTGACTTCTTCTGTTGAATGTAAATTTCAACTATTTCAGAGCGCTCGCGTGGCGTGTATTGTTCCATGGTAAAAATCTGCTTGGACTGACGCTTCAAACGCGGTATGTCATTAAGCGATCTGACATCTCTGTCAAAAGTTATGGCGTTCCCGTCGAATTTGGGACTTTGTATTGCCTGAAGATGATTCCATCATTGATCTTATGCTTAACTCTTCAGAAATGATGCAGAATGCTCTTGAATGCAGTTTAACTTTGACTGATTTGGAGCAACCTTCTGTATCTAGTGCACCTGACCCAATTCCTTCATCTGCTGTTGATGCTGGTAGCTCTAGTCCATCTGCACTATCGATAGTCACACGTTCCAACCAAAGAACCTTGGAACTACTAGAAGAAACTGGAGGGTTTCCAACTGCAAGTGAAATAAAAAATGATATGCCTGCTTTGAGAGCAATAATTTGGAAGAAGAAACATCTGCAGCTGCAAGCACATGAGTTGGAGTTTCAAGGTCCCGAAGATATGCCGGATTATTTAAAATGTTTGAAAACACCCTACGATTGTTTTAAATATTTTGTGACAGAAGATTTCCTAAAGGTATTTACCAATATAACTATAATAGTCACTGTTTATATTTTTTTTATTTTTAGGCTATAGCTGCACAAATGAACTTATACGCCCGCCAAAAAGATATCTCGACAACATTTCAAATCGATGAGACGAAACTGCGTAAATTCTTAGGAATATTATTTTTTACGTCTGTTTATTGCTTTCCAAATAGTCGTTCGCATTGGGGAAAATATGGCTTATATCCTGTACGTGAAGCTATGACATGCAATCGTTTTGAAAACATTCGAAGTAACCTGCATTTCAATGACGATTCATTGCGTATAGAGAAAGGTAAACCTGGCTACGACCCCTGGTATAAAGTGAGACCTCTTATACAACATTTCAACAAACGGTTTTCTTCAGTCCCAAAGCTCCAGCGTCTTTGCGTTGATGCACAAATGTGCGCTACAAAGATGAAAGGAAATCCTATTAGGCAATATATGCCTGCCAAACCTCACAAGTGGGGAGCGAAGCTGTTTGTACTCTGCGATTCATTCTTCAGGTTATTCCTACGCTTTCGAAATATATTGTGGTGTTGGCGATAACAAAATTTTGCCAAATAGTCCTGATCTTGGTGCTGCATCTAATGTCGTTGTAAGATTGTCACAAGACATCCTAAACAATATCAACCATATACTTTACTTCGACAATTTTTATACGTCATTGGGATTGTTATTATACCTGAGAAATCGTGGGATTCATAGCTTAGGTACAGTACGACCAAATCGGGTACCAAACATAAAACTTTCATCCGATGCTGAATTGCAATGCAAAAAGGTCGCACGTGGGTACGATGAAGAATACGTTGGAACAGTTTTCGGAGTAGATATAAGCAGCGTTTTGTGGTATGACACAAGAGCAGTTCGACTACTGTCTACTTACGTTGGAACAAAACAATTTGTTGGCAACCAACACCCTTACTCGTCAGTAGCAAATCGATGGGATCGAAAAGCAAAGCAAAATATAGAGGTGAATTATCCCCCAATTATAAAAGAATATAACAGGCATATGGGTGGTGTGGATTTGGTTGACGGACTGATCGGTCGACACCACATCAAAATGAAGAGCAGAAAGTGGACAAATCGAATATTTTATCACATTTTGGACGCAGCAATGGTAAATTCATATTGTCTATATAATAGACTGAATAAGGGCGTCATAAATTGTGCACTTCCCGATTTCCGAATGGTGAATTATCCCCCAATTATAAAAGAATATAACAGGCATATGGGTGGTGTGGATTTGGTTGACGGACTGATCGGTCGATACCACATCAAAATGAAGAGCAGAAATTGGACAAATCGAATATTTTATCACATTTTGGACGCAGCAATGGTAAATTCATATTGTCTATATAATAGACTGAATAAGGGCGTCATAAATTGTGCACTTCCCGATTTCAGAACCGAAGTGGCAGAAACCCTTTGTCTGATTCGCTCGACGCAACCTGCCAAACGCGGTCGCCCATCTTCTTCAATGCCCCCACCAAACGCTAAAAAGGCATATCTCCCAACGCAAAATATTAGATATGACCAAATAGGCCATTGGTGTGATTTTTTGGACCGCGCTGGCAAAAAAATGTGCAAGTTTCCCGGATGCAAATCGGAAACTCAAGCATTTTGCGTAAAATGCAAGATCAATTTATGCAACTCAACAACAAACAAATGTTTTTACAGCTTCCATAATAAAGAATGAATAAAAATGTATATATTATATGAATAAAATAATTTTGTTTTAAATTTAAATCGAAATTTACCCGTCTACTAATTTGAGTCGTTAACGCATAGGAGTTGAAATTTTTACCTGTAAAAGGTAAACGAAGCGTCAAATAAAAAAACCAACTACAGATTCGTAATCAGCGGCGTAGAATTAGTCTAAAAAAAAATTAGGGGTCAAAACAAAAATGCATGCATTAGAGGGTTAATAACAATATTGGTGTTGATTATAAAAACGAAAATAATCAAATTGAAATACCAAATATTTTTATTGGGACGAAAGCTGATATTTTTATGAAAAAACGTAAATGCATCTGAAATTCTTGAAATTAAAGCCGATATATTAAAATTTTATATTGAGTTTTTGGACCAAATAAATTCAAGGTTTGATTTCAAGCGTGAGGAAATAAAACTTTTGCAAAATATAACACCCGGCTAAGGTCCTTTCCAAAGAAGATTTGCCAATTTTACCTCTTATGTTAAAATATCCTAATCTTGTAGAATGTGACCCCGACCTTATAACAACGCAGTGGAATTTACTAAGGCTAAGTGAGGTCAATCTTTCCAGCGATCTGGATATTAACATATTTTGGGAAAAAGTATTCTCAATTAAAAATGGAATGAATCAAAATAGTTTTAGCGATCTCGCTAATTTTGCTTTTAATTTAATTTCGCTGCCGCATAGCTCTGCAGCAGCTGAACGCAAATTTTCGAACCTGTCACTTATAAAAACTAATTTAAGAAATAAACTTAAAATAGAAAACATAAATAGCATAATGCAATGCAAGGAAATGGTAAAGAAAAATGACCCTCACTACGTTTGGTCCGCAAGTAAAGATTTTAGTCAGATTAATTTAAAAGAACTGAACTAAATAATAGTACATAATATGTACGTTTCTTGTACAAATATTTAATTTTTTGATATCTTGTTTTCTTTATGCTTTAAAAACGTGCAACGTATATGTAAATATTGTATACATACATATATCAAACATAAAAAAGAACTGAACTAAATATTACATAATATGTAATAGTACTTGAATTGATCGAAATGTAAGACTGTTTTTTTTTACAAAGATTGTTGCCTGCTTGTCCGCAAAGAGGCTAAATGCTCTATTGGCTGATGAGTCGGGCCATCTTCTCCCACTCCAATTGAGTCGTGAGTCATGACATACATAACCTGCTGCTTCATCAGAGCTGAAAGACGTATAGCAGGACGACAATAGTCGGAAAATACCAAAAAAGTGCCGCCATAAGGAAGAATCGCGCCGTGAAGTGCCATACCATTCATACATGCTGCCATAGCGTGCTCTCTCACTCCATAGTGGACATAAGAGCCACTATAATTATTGCTATTTATTACCTGCATGTGCTCATATTTAGTGCAATTTGACCCGGTAAGATCAGCAGAACCGCCGATTAATTCCGGCATAGACTCAGTTAAAAGTTCCATTACTCTGCCGAAAGAAGATCGAGTAGCTTCGTTTGGCATTAGCGCACATATTTGCTTCTTCAGGTCAGCTAAAACACCAGCGATATTATCTGGTAGATGTTTATCTAACCGTCTTTGAAGTTCTGCATGATACCCTGTCATCCCAGCATTCTCTTCTGTCATCCCAGTACTCTCTCTTGTCATCCCAGTGCTTGACACTGGGATCCATTCTTTTTCTTCTTTCCTGGATTCCAGCGTCACGCGCTGGAATGACATCGTGTAGTTTTGTTTTGCTCTCTCAACAGTTTTCTTCCAGGCATTTTTCACATCTTCTGGTACATGGAATGGTTCATAATTCCAGTTTAATTTCTCTCTCATCTGTTTTATGTCTTCCTCCGAAAAAGCACCACTGTGAGCAGAGGATGTGCCAGCACGGCTTGAAAATTTTCCGATAATAGTTTTGCAGCAGATCATTGTAGGTTTATCAGACTTTTTTGCTTGCTCTATTGCAAGGGATATGGCATCAAAATCATGGCCATCAATTTTGTCAACATTCCATCCATACGCTAAGAAGCGTTTCTCTACATCGTCAGAACAGGAAAGGCAAGTAGCGCCATCTATAGAAATATCATTATCATCAAAAAGAGCTATAAGCTTATTCAATTTAAGATGCCCAGCAAGTGATGCTGCTTCATGGCTTATTCCTTCCATAAGACAGCCATCCCCTAGCATCACATAAGTGTAGTGATTGATTCTAAACTGCTTTTCAAGTATCGATTCAGCAAGTGCCATGCCAACAGCAGCGGCAAACCCCTGACCGAGCGGGCCTGTTGTTGCCTCTACCCCGGAAGTCAAGCCGAACTCTGGATGACCTGGGGTCTTGGATCCCATTTGTCTGAAGTTTTTTAGCTCATCTACGCTAATATAACCTGTCAAATATAATATTGAGTATAGTAACATTGACCCATGACCGTTTGATAAAACAAAGCGATCTCTATTGAACCATTTAGAATCATCAGGATTATGATTCAGATATTTAGCAAACAAAACAGTTGCAACATCTGCCATGCCAAGTGGCATACCTGGGTGTCCAGAGTTTGCTTTTTGTACTGCATCAATTGATAAAAAACGGATGGCGTTTGCCATAGATTTTAAATGTGAATGATTCATGTGTTAATAGAAAAACTTAAAAATGAAGTATAAAAGATTATATCAGCAAAAACAAGTTGACACTGAGTGCTAAAATCCTTAATAATCTAAAGTTAAATCGTGAGAGTTTTTATATGACAACTGTTATCACTAGAAAGTATAGGATTAGCCGTAGACTTGGTGTAAATTTATGGGGTAGAGCTAAAGACCCAGTAAACAAAAGGAAATACCCTCCAGGTCAACATGGTATTCTTGGATTCAAGAAGTTATCCGACTTTGGTAAGCAGTTTGCTGCGCATAAGAAATTTAAGTTTTACTATGCGATTTCAAGTAAGCAGCTCAGACGTACATTTTTAGATGCTTATAACAGAAAGGGTTATACGGCTGATAATTTTATCGGTATCTTAGAATCGAGATTAAGTTCTGTTTTATACCACTCTGGTCTTGTTCCAACAATTTACTCATTTGCGTCAATTGAATTTTGTACGGGAACAAATGCAAATCAACGCGAATAATCCGTTTTAAAGTGGACCGAGCCATGCCCAACTGCTGAGAACGGCGTTTTTGGGATGTTCTTGGGGACCTCTCAACACTGGCTCGTACGGCAGCGATATTCTCGGCCGATCGCCTTGGTCGACTTTTATTTGGCCTCTTCGGATTAGAAAGAGCCTCACCAGTCGAAAATTTTTCGTATAAACGCTTAATGGTGTTCTTAGAAGGCGCACTTCTCACATTTTTTAAGTTTTTAAAAGCACGTTGAGTTTTCACAATTGACTTCTTCTGTTGAATGTAAATTTCAACTATTTCAGAGCGCTCGCGTGGCGTGTATTGTTCCATGGTAAAAATCTGCTTGGACTGACGCTTCAAACGCGGTATGTCATTAAGCGATCTGACATCTCTGTCAAAAGTTATGGCGTTGCCAGATGGGTCCGTCGAATTTGGGCAACCATGTACACCTATCCCCCGATTTACACGGTACTTGTTTTACGCGTTTTCGCTTTTACACGGTTTTCCAAATAAGTTTTTTTTTTGTTTTTATCGCACTCTACTAAATGCTACTGTGTTTGAACACGTGCGCTGTGTACTTATCTCACGGGGAATCCCGAGCTTATGTGCTGACTTGCTGCACATGCACACTGTGTCTGTATTTCTTCGCATAAAATTAAAGTTTTATCTACGGAAAATTGTATTTGAGTGAAAGTTTCACAGTTTCAGAAAGATTGAATTTTCCATATTCGTAAATTACAAGTGAGTGCATAATTTAGATTATTATAAATTAACATAAATTTTAAAAAATTATAGGCTTATAATGTCGAAAGAAGTTCAAAGAAAAGTTATTTCTTTAGAAACTAAAATCGGAATTTTGGATCGCTTACGAAAGGGAGATAGAGTAGTAGATGCTGCAAAATCATATAGCATGAACGAAGCTACAATAAGAACTATTAGAACAAATGAAAACACAATTAGAAAGAGTGTTGCAGCTGGCAATACCACGAGTATGGGCACAACATCATACACCAGAAATATCGCAATGGAAAAAATGGAGAAAGCGTTAATGCGTTGGATAGAAGATCAAACACAAAAAAGAGTACGAGAATTTACGAAAAAATTGTAGAGCAATTACCATCTTCTTCTTCAACTGAGAAGAAAGTCATGGCTGGTTTGAAAGATTTAAAATAAGACATTCTTTACACAGCTTAAAATTAAAAGGTGAACTGGCTTCTGGCGACGTAAATGCAGCCCAAGAATATCCAGCAAATTTTGCAGAAATTATTAACGACAATTCATACACCCCTGATCAGGTTTTCAATGCTAATGAGTCAGGGTTATTCTGGAAAAAAATGCCTGAAAGGACTTATGTCTCAAAATTTTATAAATCGGCTAGTGGTCATAAAGCAGCAAAAGATCGCATAACAATTCTTTTCTGTAGCAATGCTTCAGGAGATTATATTATGAAACCATTAGTGATTAACAAATCAAAAATGCCCCGTGCCTTTAAAGGAGTAAACATCAATAATCTTCCCGTTTATTGGAGGGCTAATAAGAAAGCGTGGGTTACTGTTGCAATGTTTACTGAATGGTTTCATGAATGTTTTATCCCAGATGCCAAAAAATATTTAAGTTCAAAGGGATTGCCTTTTAAAGTGCTTTTGTTAATTGACAATGCGCCGGGTCACCCACAAGATCTAGAATATGATAACGTTGAAATAAAATTTTTACCAAAAAATACAACTTCATTATTACAACCATTGGACCAAGGCATAATTTCTACTTTTAAAGCTTTGTACATAAAACGAGCCTTTACATATATTTTGGAACAAATGGAGAACAATGAATCTTTAACAGTTATTAGTGCTTGGAAAAATTTTACAATTTTAGACTGTGTTGCGATCGGTGTTTTGGCGTCTACCGTCTGTATGTTTGTTTGGTTTCTCTCCTTCTTTTGTTCCTTCCACTTGTCCGCTTTGCTGGTGAATGCGGCCAGGCTGAAACCTACCAGATTCTGAGGTACAGATGGCGCTGCCTCAGAATGGTAGAAATTTAAAAAAAAAAAGGTGACTGACCGCCTCGACCGCTGGAGCGGTCACGGATAGAATAGCGGAAGAGGCCGAGAGAATTAAGATTAGTTTTTTTAGTTCGTGTCAGTTTTTCGCATAGAGAGTCTCTCGTCTCGTCCGTGGTCCGGTGATTGATTCGGAGTTAGTTTAGTTTAAAGATTTGGCGTTTAAACTGGGTGTTTTTTTTTTGTGAAGATTTAGTGTGTAGTAGTGCCAATAACTACAGAAAATTTATGCGAAAAATTTACATTGGGTGTGTTGAATCCATAACCACTTGTTCCGGCCCATCCCCTTCTTGCAGCAGAGGAAAAAGGAGGCTGCCGCCCGCCCCTTAGAGCTAAGTACCTAGTTGTTAAGCATATATTTATCCAGTATACGCGTATATATGTTATTTATTTAAGTAGAATGTTTAGCATGTTTAATTATTTGTTAAAATGTTAGGCTAAGGCGGTCAATATGGGGCGGGCTCGCTTGTCGACGTAGAGGAGGATGTTGGAAAACATGGTGAGTTGGAGTTTTTTTTTGTAGTGTTGCCCCACCCGATGCAGTGTGGCGGGTTAAGGACCACGACCATTGCGGTGAGCTAGCCGTGGCCACCACACTGCATCATTCTAGTGGTGCGGTCACAACTGTGTGAAGCATATCGCCTTATCATACACTGCGATTAAGCAAACAACGCTCAATAGCTGTTGGAAAAAATTGTGGCCAAATGTAGTCAAAAATGAACATTCCATTTCAACGTTAAATGATGAATATTCGCAGATAGTACAGATGGCGCATTCATTGGGCGGAGAAGGTTTTGATGATTTTACTGATGATGATATCGCAGAGTTAATGGCTGATAAAGAACTAAGTGAGGATGATTTAGTTAACTTAGTTTGCGAAAGTGAGTCTGACAAATCTGATGAAGAGGAATTAGTACCAGTAACATTCACTGCTAAAGTCATCCGCGAAGGACTCGCATTGGGAAGAAAGCTGGGTAATCATTTTATACAAAATGACACAAACGTTGAAAGGGCTTTACGATTCCAACGTGACATAAATCGCTGCTTGGCTCAATATGAAGAAGCTTACAAAGATCTTACAAAAAATTCGAAGCAATTGTTAATAACCGATTTTATTACCACCTCTCAGAATGTAAATATTTCTGCTTCAAACATCGAATCGGCACAAATAACTTCGAGTGATGAAAGTGAATTCCAACCTTCGATTCCGAAAAAAAGAATGAGAGTACATAATTTCTGATAGTGATGAAGGATAATAAAACACCTTTGGTTTTATTTTTTGTTCTTCTGTTTAATGTATTGTAATTAAATAAAAAAACAATGTTACAGTATATAATATATTACATATTTTAACCTGTCAATGCATTTTATTTTTATTTCTGTGTACACCTAAAAATATTGAAAAAAATCACAACTGTTAAATAGCAAAATTATGCATTTTCTGCAAGCTTTTCGATTTACACGGTTTTGACTTGAAAATTTTTAATTTTCGATTTACACGTTTTTCTCAGGAACCGTGTAAATCGGGGGATAGGTGTATTTAATTTTTTGTTATCTTGTTTTAAAAATGTAAAAGGTACACATATGTAAATATTGTATACATACATATATCAAACAAAAAAAAGAACTGAACTAAATATTACATAGTATGAACTGCTACTTGAATTGATCGAAATGTAAGACTGTTTTTTAAAAATATATTTAATTTTTTGTTATCTTCTATAGCATAAGGAATGCTTTATAATCTATAGCATAAAGAAATGCTTTAAAAATGTACAGCATATGTATGTATATCAGAGATGTGCATGAGTGGATTCACTTTTGCTTTGTATTCATAGACTCACTGTTTTTGCCTTGTTTTCAATCAACAACATCTGTATTAGTATTGCATGCAAAGTATGCTCTCTTTTCAATGACTGCCTCTCTCATACTCTTTGCTTTAATGCCGTTAGCAATAATAACTCAAAAACCTGTTTTTGTGGTTTGAGTTGTTTGCAGATGATTCAAACCAATCATAAAAGTTCAATGTTATGTAGTGCAAAGTGAATGCATAAAGTGACACGCTTGAAGATAAATAATTGTATTCTTTTACAATGAATTCGGAACTGCTTAAAAATATTGAAACGGGTGTTTTTCGTGTTACAAAAAAATTGAATTACAAACTTACATAGAAAATCAGATTTTTATTCAAAAAGCACTGCATGTATTCAAAACAATCATTTCCATTCGATGCTTCGGCGAATAGTATGAATTAATAGACAAAGCAAGCAGATACACACACATAACAACAACAGCAGTCGCTTCGGTGAATCATGCATTGGCATTATTCGTTATGTTGATGTTTAGTGCTGTCTCAGTATTCACTTTTGGAAAACAATCAAATTGTCATTTGAGTGCGATTCACGCATATCTCTGATGTATATACAAATATTGTACACATATTTCAAATATTTAATGTACAGGGTTGCCCAAATTCGACGGACGTCGTATAAACGCTTAATGGTGTTCTTAGAAGGCGCACTTCTCACATTTTTTAAGTTTTTAAAAGCACGTTGAGTTTTCACAATTGACTTCTTCTGTTGAATGTAAATTTCAACTATTTCAGAGCGCTCGCGTGGCGTGTATTGTTCCATGGTAAAAATCTGCTTGGACTGACGCTTCAAACGCGGTATGTCATTAAGCGATCTGACATCTCTGTCAAAAGTTATGGCGTTGCCAGATGGGTCCGTCGAATTTGGGCAACCCTGTAAATACATGAATATAAAAAAAAACTTTTCTTATGATATGCAAATGTTTTTGGTAGGTTGGAAATGGATTTGGTCGGATTTGGGGAAAAATTTGGTAGGAAAAAAATTTTGGCAGTGGCAACGCTGGACGTGACACTTGAACGTCTCTCGTTTTGCGCACACTAACCCATGTGCAAAACTGTAGTAGTGTGGCTGATATTCTTCAGTATTCTGGTTAACCAATGTAAACAAACCTATCCCCATAGGCAACTAATAAACAAAGACAGTTTTTCTTTAAACGTCACAAAATTTGACGTTTAAGTGTCCCGTCTCGGGTCATGAATGAATAAGAACAGATTACGCATTGCGCAGGTCCGTTAGTTTTGTTACTCTCACTCAGCTGATTGTGTGACTTAGACAGAGACCATTGTGGTTTGTTATTTTACATTCGTGGTTTATTGTGAAAGGAAAAAAGTCGTTATTTAAAAACAAATCGTGTAAATTAAAAACTAAAATGTGGTGTGCAGTGAAAAATTGTTGCAACAATAATAGAAAAAAAACCGTGTACAATCAGTTTATTTAACTTTCCGGCAGATCCAAAGTTATTAAAGCAATGGATAAGTTTTTGTTGCCGGAAAAATAAAATGAATCCAAAAACTTCGCGCGTATGTATGGAACATTTTAAACCAGAGGACTTCGAAAACAATTTGCAATATGAAATGGGTAAGTAATAAGTAAAAATAAATAACGAAAAATGTTCATCGTATTCGTGGGTTGACCATTTGTCTGAGGGCGGACTATCAAAACCGACTCCAAAAACTATGGAACACATACAAGCCCTTGAATATATTTTTGAAGAAAACAATAGACAAGGCTTGCTAATTAAAGACGGCTTCATAAAATCTCACGTATAACAGGCTGATCATATTGAATGTGACAAAAAAGTAAAAACGCTTTCTTTTAGATCTCGAATGTATTTCAAAATAAGAAAATTAAACCAGGAGCTTATAGACATATCCAGTTCGAGAAAAAGAAAATATACAAAAATAATAAATTAAATTATATTTAAAAAAAATTCTATGATTTTTCGTTTTATTTTATTAAAAATAAAAAATAACCATAATATTTTTTAATTGCCACCACAAATCTCATACAGTTTTCGTAACATACAAGCAGTTGTGCGCTCTGATGACGTACAGCCAGCCATGGACACTAAATTAGCACAAAAATGCTGCCAAGTTTTGATGAACATTATTTTACATTTTTTCACTAGGAGGCCAATTATTTTGGTATGTACTGTGACAGCTGATCTCCGATCTTCTTATACACAAAAATGTTTTACCGTTATTTTTCATTATTCTTTATCTGTTCACTCAAATGTGCAATTGTCAGTTTTTTTTCTGGACAGTAAATTAGCACAAAGTGTGTAAAACGGACGTAATTAATTTTTTAGTGCGTGTTTTGATTTCTAAGTAACTTTTATTTTAATTTTTGAGTAATTTAACGTTATTTTTTAATAAAATGGGGCAGGGAAAAGATTGTACGCCCGAGGAAAAGCGCATTATATATAATATGATTACTGATGGCAAAAAGCCATCTAAAATTGCGGAAACTCTACGCCGATCACGAAAATTAGTATATAATGTACTTAATTCAATTGAAACAAACAAAAATGTTATAACGGACAGCAAAAAAAGGAACCACGTGTGAAAAAAACAACAGACGCTGTGGATAGAGCTATAGTCCGAAAGTCAAAGAAAGACCCGTTCGCATCATCACGCGATATTGCCAACGAAATTAACGCTGAATTTAATTTGAATTTGTCAGACGACGTCTAAATGATGCACAGCTTTTTGGACGCGCCAGCCGAAAGAAGCCACTCCTCTCAAAAAAAAATATTGCGAAGCGTTTAGTATTTGCTCAAACCCATAGATCAAAAGACCTCCCATTCTGGAAAAAAATACTTTGGAGTGATGAAACTAAGCTAAACAGAATGGGACCAGATGGTAGAGTAATAGTGCATCGCCCTAAACGACAGGCACTAAACCCACGCTACACGCAAAAGACGGTTAAGCACGGCGGAGGTAGCATTATGGTGTGGGGATCATTTTCATGGTATGGTGTGGGTCCGATTGTGAAAATAAATGGAAAAATGGACCGATATCAGTATTTGAATATTCTCCAGAACGAAATGGAACCTTATGCATTTGAACACATGCCAATATCGTTTACATTCATGCAGGACAATGATCCCAAACATACCTCTAAAATTGTAAAGGACTGGTTTGCTGCAGAAAGAATTCCTATTTTAGACTGGCCGGCTCAAAGTCCGGATTTAAACCCTATAGAAAATCTTTGGAATGAATTGAAACGTAAAATAGCTCTAAAGAAACACAAAAATTTGGATGATCTTTGGACCGAAATACAACTTGAATGGTATTCGATTCCTGCGAGCGCTGTTAAATTCGGCCGTAACCCGATAGCGGGTTGTTTCGCAGATTCTGCGGTTAGGCCACGAAGGTAAGTAAGTAGAAAACCATGCTAAATATCTTGGAATGCAAATAGATAACAAAGTGACATGGAAACAACCAATTCTCAAAGAACGTGAGCATATGAAAATTAAATTCGGACAACTATACTGGCTCCTAGGAAAAGAGTCGAAACTAACAGCCCCCAATATACTGCTAATACTCGTATATAAAAAAAATTTTAAAATCAATCTGGACCTACGAGCTACAAATATGGAAATTATCCAAAGGTTTCAAAAGAAAATACTACGGATAATTTTAAAGGCTTCTTGGTATGTACCAAACGACGTGATACATCGTGATCTAAAAATTCCACTGGTAAACGAGGCGATAAGACTCATTAGTTACAGATAGAAAAAGAAACTTCTCTCGCACCCTAATATTGAACGAAGTCATTTAGTTGAGAAAGAAAACACCACCAGACTCCGGCCATCAGACTCATGGGCTAGATTTTAAACTAATTATACTATATACTATTGCAAAGAGCATAAATCTTAATGATTTATCCTCCTACATGTCACATCGGCACCACTCACAGAATGAGGAGATCACCAGTTGCCGGACACTGGTGAGTCACTTTATTCATCAGGCCACTGCCTCCCAACTAGAAAACCCACGCGGTGGAGAACACGTGGAGAAAACCCACGCGGAAGAGGACCACGAGGCAGCTACCAGGAAGAAGAAGAAGAACACGAAGTGAAAACACGTGGAGGAGAACCACGCGGTGCTGAAACATATAGCAGATATCGGGAAGAAGAAGCCCAAACCATATGACGCCATTCTGATAGCCAATCACAGCACGCCACGCATTGTGTGCGAGCAGCCACTGTGCTATATAAGGAGCAGCATCGGGGTACTCAGATCTCTTCTTCATCCGACAATGGCGCAAGCAAGATCTCTTCTTCATCCGACAATGGCGCTAGCAAGATCTCTTCTTCACCCGACAATGGCGCAAGCAAGATCTCTTCTTTATCCGACAATGGCGCAAGCAAGATCTCTTCTTTATCCGACAATGGCGCAAGCAAGATCTCTTCTTCATCCGACAATGGCGCAAGCAAGATCTCTTCTTCATCCGACAATGGCGCAAGCAAGATCTCTTCTTCATCCGACAATGGCGCAAGCAAGATCTCTTCTTCATCCGACAATGGCGCTAGCAAGATCTCTTCTTCACCCGACAATGGCGCAAGCAAGATCTCTTCTTTATCCGACAATGGCGCAAGCAAGATCTCTTCTTCATCCGACAATGGCGCAAGCAAGATCTCTTCTTCATCCGACAATGGCGCAAGCAAGATCTCTTCTTCATCCGACAATGGCGCAAGCAAGATCTCTTCTTCATCCGACAATGGCGCAAGCAAGATTTCTTCTTCATTAGACAATGGCACAAGCAAGATCTCTTCTTCATCCGACAATGGCGCAAGCAAGATCTCTTCTTCATCCGACAATGGCGCAAGCAAGATCTCTTCTTCATCCGACAATGGCGCAAGCAAGATCTCTTCTTCATCCGACAATGGCGCAAGCACGATCTCTTCTTCATCCGACAATGGTGCAAGCAAGATGTCTTCTTCATCCGACAATGGCGCAAGCAAGATCTCTTCTTTATCCGACAATGGCGCAAGCAAGATCTCTTCTTCATCCGACAATGGCGCAAGCAAGATCTCTTCTTTATCCGACAATGGCGCAAGCAAGATCTCTTCTTCATCCGACAATGGCGCAAGCAAGATCTCTTCTTCATCCGACAATGGCGCAAGCAAGATCTCTTCTTTATCCGACAATGGCGCAAGCAAGATCTCTTCTTCATCCGACAATGGCGCAAGCAAGATCTCTTCTTCATCCGACAATGGCGCAAGCAAGATCTCTTCTTTATCCGACAATGGCGCAAGCAAGATCTCTTCTTCATCCGACAATGGCGCAAGCAAGATCTCTTCTTCATCCGACAATGGCGCAAGCAAGAACAACTCTATTATTGATTGAACAACAGCGGAGGCGTGAACGCATAACGGAGTGCAAGCAGTGACCTGACGCTTCTGACGACCTGAGGGAGTTATTCACTCGGACATCTACGCCACTGGGACTCGCGACACAAACCGAGTGTATCTTCAGACGCCATCCGTCGATTCTGTGGAGAAAGTGACGAAACCTCACTGCACCTGATCACAGACTGCGGACCATTGGCACACAATAGACTCAGGTGTTTTGGAGAATATATCTTAGATATGAGCAAGATCCCTCATCTTGAGACCTCCAAAATGTATGAATTGCTGTCGGAAATTAACCTGACAGAGCATCTGTAGATGAGACTATCCTCATCTTTCAAATAAATAGGGGCATCACAATAGATCTTTCAGGTCGCAGTGTATAACACCCTTAAATATATCTATCTATCTATGATCGTGACTAATTAATGCCTTTCTATTTTCTTCAGGCCATCCCATGCTGCCGTGCTGACTGGCGGGGAAAAAGGTACATCGGCCCCCAAGAAGGATGCTCCGCCGGATACGGGCGATCGGTGTTCCCGGCCCCCGTGATGATTCAGGGGTCGACGCCATTTCGCGCCCTCACCACAGCCTCGCCACCTGCAGCAAGTCCGCCACCATTAAAGCTGAGGAACTCCCAGCCCTGTAACCAGGGTCGACACCATTTTACGCCCCAGTGGCAGCTGCGCGATCACGCGCCCGCAAGCCGAGGAACTTTAACATGCCGACAGTCCACGAGGAAATCAAAACATATAGCACTAAATAGTGGGCACGGCTCAGTACGCACTCTAACGTACTAGCTCTAAATCTGCTGGAATCAACGGCATCACCGAGCAGACTTAAGCGAGCAGCTCCATGGATTGCGTTTACAAAATATTCCGTGTTTTCTTTTGTTTTGTAAATAAATTTTCGCAAAGAAGAAAAAGCAGAGGAAAAGAAGCGGCATAAATTTAAAGGTTTGTGTTACATTTGCAATATATACACTAATTAATTCTACCAATCAAAGGTGGATCTGTGCCACTACCTGTCAAATCGCCAGACAAACATGGCCGAGGCTAAATCTGCGTCTATCTAGGAATAGCATTACTCAATAGACTACAAATTATGACTTTAATAGGAGCCCTCACGGGACATTGTCTCATAGGAAATCATGCAAGAAGAATGGGAGTATATACACATGATTTCGGCCGCAGCTGCAGGAACGAGGAGGAGCTGGAAACGGTCCAGCATCTCTTCTGTACATGTCCAGCTTTTGCCAGAAATAGGGAGCGTTTGCTAGGATCCCACTTCTTAACAAGTATTGATGATCTATGTCAGTCAGGTGTTAACAACCTTCTGCGCTTTGTAAAAGGCTCAGGGTGGTTCAATCTGGAGGGGGAAGCGTAGCCAAGCCTTGCAACCGCGGCTCACAACGGACCCAACTGGTGGTCTAGGTGGCATCACTGGTTATTGGTGATGCGGCTGCCCTACCTACCTACCTACATTTGCAATAAGCGCGGGCACTACGCATCAAATTGTCGTGAAAAGAAACGCAACAACAAACAAAGCTTCATCGTGTTTTGCTCTTCTCAATGCAACGTCTATGCAGGCGGCTGTGAACAACAATTCTTGGTTGTTTGATAGTCATCTTCGTTGTAGCGAAAGCATGTTCGTGACAACGTGAAAATATAAAGAGCAAATAGAATTGGGATCAGGTGAGTGAGTATATGCAAGCAACCGGTTACAACAGAACGCAGTGAAATCACATTAAAAGAGCGAAGCCCTTGGAGTGTTTAAAAAATTCAAAGCAATGGTCGAGCGACAGACGTCAAAGAAGATAAATGTGCTCCGAAGCGACAACGGCCGCGAATACTTGAGCACCGCATTCACCAACTATTTGGAAGATTGCGAAATAAGACGCGAGTTAACCACACCATACACCCCCCCACAGCAGAATGGTGTGGCTGAGAGGGCGCACCGAACCATCGTTGAAATGGCCAGATGCATGCTATTGGGCTCAGAGCAGCCTGAATCACTATGGTCAGAAGCAGCCAACACAGCAGTATATTTACGGAATCGCTCACCAACGAACATTTTAAAGAACAAGCCGGCAGTGATACATTTGCGCAAAGCTATAATGCTGAACAAACGCCCTGGCAGTTCAAGATTCCAACCCAAAGGAATCGAGTGCCAAATGATTGGCTACTCAACTGCGTCGAAAGGCTACACGTTATATCAAAAGAAGTCTGGGAAGTTTTCACACAAGCCGCGATGTAAAATTTATTGAAAATCATGGTCAATCAAACATAAACAATGAATACACACAGGAACACAACAAGAGTCAGCTGCTAACAACGATGACGTCACTATTAAGAGTGAAATAGATGAGAACGACGACATTGTCGATGATGCAATCCGTACAAAACGAAATTGCAATTCACAAAACCAGAGCGATGCAAGTGTAGAAGCTACCGGTGGAGAAGAAGATTATCGGTGGAGCAGGGGATAGCGGCGAAGCAGAGGACGAAACAGAAAACAACATTGCGAAGTGGTATGAAATGTTTATTAAGAGCAAATAAGCCTGGGAAATCTGCTGACAAAGATAATTTAAATTGCTTGGCAGTTGCCAACCCTGATATTTTTGATAGTCCCGCCGAACCTGTTGACCAAGCACTAAATCGCAGCGATGCCACAGAATGACTGAGGGCAATGCAATTAGAGTACATCGCATTAACTCTTTCCGGCGCGGTGGTATAAAAACTATACCACTTATCTTATTAATTTTCATACATTCTGTGTTCAGTGGTATAATCTAAATACCACTTTCCTATGTAGATTTTAGCTTATATTTAACAAAAAAAATACAGCAAATGTTTGAAGGAGATAGATATATATTTTTTTGTACTAAACTTGAGTACCATCACTTAAACGATGAGAGAGGGTACCGTTATTTAGCACATTTGTTCAAAATGCCTGCATTAGGCTTTCTACTTTTATCATTTTTGATAAATCATAAAGTGAGAAACGTGCTTGAGAGCAGTAACACTTAAAATAAATTACAGCGTTCAAGCAGTAGAAGTTTCAAGTTGGTAGTATAAAAATAATACCACTGCGCATAACAGCTATGGCGAAAAATAAACTAAACGACAGCGATATTTCCTATATATTGGAATCAATCGAGGATGAAGTTGTATTGGAAGAGATTCCATCAGATGCAGAATCAACTGTCGATGACGTGGAGGACCTCGATGATCAAAACCAAATTCAAGACCTGTTTGATTATACCGTTGCAGTCGACACCGAAAACCAAAACATTGATGAAGATGAAAATCCGGAATGTAGCAGAGTTGATGCCTCGCATGAACAATTTGATAGTGACGACGATATTCCTTTATCCAATTTAAGTACCCACGAGGGTCCTAGAAACACCAATTGCTTTTACTGGCACAACACAGGGACCTACAGAGGTTATCGAACACATGGCAACCCATAACAATTTTGATATTTTTAATAAAATAATAACAAAAGAAATTATTGAGCATATTGTCTTTCAAACGAATCTGTATGCTCAACAATCTGGTAAACGCTATACCCCAACAAATGCCGCAGAAATAAAAGCTTTTATTGGAATGAATTTTCTAATGGGAATAAAACCCCAAGCCAGTTACAGAGACTACTGGTCATCTCGTCCAGAATTGATTGATGGCTATGTATCGAAAATAATGCCTACGAGTATAAGAAGATTTGATTGGATTTTAGCTAATATCCATTTGAATGATTCTATCCAAATGCCTAAAAAAGGATCACCTAACTTCAACAAGTTATATAAAGTTCAACCGTTTCTGGATATGGGCATATCCCAGAAACAGTCTACCAGCCAAAAATTTTTGAACTTAATCCAACTTAATTTTTTTTTTAATGGAGCATTAGAATAGATATCTGTGAAAAGTATGGCAACACAATTACTAGAAGAATATATTGGCAACCCTTTTTTCTTTGTAACACTGTCTTGAATTTTATTTTACGTTCTATCCTTTTGTATGTTTTTGTACATTCTAGTCAGTCTCTCTCTGACCGCGTATTTGAATACTTCGAAATAAAATATCATGGTAAATACTCTGTTGTGTTGTGTGTTTTTTCTTTAATTCCAACAATATCTAATTTTATAAATTTATAAAAAAAATTTTATTTCGATGATGATTAATACAAAAATTATTACAAAATCCTACCCTACCTCAGGCCTTTTAATGTTATACAAAAAAAGTGCAATTGTTTACGTGTTGATATCATTGCTTTAGTATTAACATAGATGGTCCAATCGAAAGTCATATTGTTATTCACTCAATTCTCTTTAATTTTTGTAAAAAAAATTTTTGTTAACTTTTTTGGGAACAGTAAAATTTGGTATGAAATGCCAGGTAAATGCGTTGTAGCGTGCGTAACGGAAAATAAGGTTTTTTTTTATATTGTGAGTACAAACAAATTTTTTTTTTACAAATCATCTATAATTTTAATTTAAATTAATATCCTGCTTTTAAGAAAAAAAAATAAAATTCTACAATTAAAAACCAAACAAATTACAGCATATTCATTTCTGTAGCGTGCGTAACGATTTGAGTTCTCCCAAAAATTACAATAAAAACCTTTGCAATTTTTATTCTGTTTTCTTATCACTTCGCTTCTTAAATCTATTCTTAGCCTACTATAATGAGCAGAGCAACAACAATTTCGTTTACTTTGTTGGTACCATAGGCGTAGCAAGGGGGATGTTGGGGGGCTGACAAACTTTTTAGCCCCTCCGCCACCAAACCTATAGATTTTTTGTAATACATTGATGAATAACAATAACTTTGTGCGGGGGGGGGGGGGGCTATTGCCCCCCTCACTACCCGAGGATATCTATTGCCCCGCTGCTAATGGTTCGTACCGATTGGCGATTCCTTTTCTTAAACGGTAAATTTCACGTTGTCTCGCCTTTGGTTTCGTTTGAATCATCTGCAATTATCTTTCAGTGTCAGTTTAGATTATCGGCATATTGGTACCACACAAAATTGTTTGCTTACAGTATAATTTTTATTAACAACAGTTGAAAAAATGAAGACGGGTGCAGAGCGTATTCGAAAATATCGCAAAAAAATACAATCAAGTGAAAACTTAACACAAATAGAACGTTTAAAAAATGCGAAAAGAATGAAAATGTACCGAAAAAATCTTAAAGAAAAACTTAAAAATGATGATTCGTTATCAAAGAAACTAAAGGCTGACCACCGAAACCGTATGGAAAGCTATAGAAAGAAAATAAAGCAACAAAATCGACAAGAGCAACGAATAATATCGTTGGATGGTGCATATAAGTGCAAAAATACCCTTTACAAGGCCTTAAAAAAAGTAGAATTAGCGTTACCAAAAGTCATTTGCAAAAACAAGGAAATTCTTAGAATGCTTACAGAAAAATACTTGAAAGAGGAAGCAGAAGCTCAAACAAAAAATACGGTTGACGAAAATGTTAAAATGATTTATGAGTTTTACACTAATGATGACATCTCTACGGAAACTGCCGGAAGAAAGTCCACACTTATATCAAAATCAAATAACCTTCTGTCATCGTAAATTTAGCACTGAGTATTTGTCTTTATTCACACTTTACCATTCTTGATTGTAATTTATAATCTGGCAATGCCACTGAATTCCTTTTAACTCATTTTCTTTTGACATTTTGCTTTGAGCTCATTTGACGACGCTGGTGGTCAGGTCAGTCACTTTTGATAATATATTCGTAGTGTGAAGTTGTTGAATAACGATAGAAGGGAAAACATGTGCAACTGCACCACCGCGAATGAATAGTAATAAAATAAAACTTAAAATATAACTGGATTTGTCTATTAATACTCTGGACATACTGACACTTCCAATATCTAAAAGATTCATGGTTATGACAATTGGAGAAGCATATGAATTGTTTAAAACAACGTTTCCAGAAACAAATATTTCACGTACTAAATTTCATAACAACCGACCAAAACACGTGGAATTATCTAGTAAGCTTCCACATAACATGTGTGTTTGCCAATACCACGCCAATTTTTCATTTTTATTGGAAGCTATGTTTGCCATTTTTCGTATGTTCCCATCTAACTTTGGGAATTTAAAAAAAAAAAAAGTGTGTTGTGACGAAACCAATGAAGTTTGTATGAGGAATGAATGCAACAAGTGCATTAAAGACATTATGCTTTCGTCCCTTTAATTTATATTAATCAACTCGAAGAGCCTACTGAATGGAAGCATTGGAGAATCGTTGATAAATGCATGGTCCTCAGTCATACGAAAGGACCAATAACTGATTTGATAAATGAATTGGAATCTCAGTTACCTTCCTTTAAACTACACACTTATGTTAAAAGGACGCAACAAACATATTTTCAAGACCCGAAAATATCAATTAAACAAGATGAAGCTGTTCTGCAAGTCGATTTTGCGGAAAACTATAGGCTCCTCACTCAAAATGAAATTCAATCAGCTCATTTCAGTTACTCTCAAGTAACCATATTTACTTGTGTTGCCTGGTTGCACAATTGCACAAGATCATTTGCTATTACGAGCGATGAACTGTCACACAATAAATATGATGTTTATTGCTTTCTTCAGGTAATTGTAAAGAAACTTAAAAAACAATATGCTATTTCAAAGTTATTTTTATTTTCTGATGGCTGTGCAAGTCAATTTAAAAACAAATTCATTTTGTGTAGTATATCGTTTTTTAAAGAAAAATTCGATTTGACCCACTTTGAGTGGAATTTTTTTGGTACTGCTCACGGAAAGGGTGCAGTAGACGGAATTGGAGCTGTCGTAAAGAGAAAAATTTGGCAAATGGTGAAAGTTCAGAATATTGTTCTTTATAACGCCCATGATTTTTTTAAATTGGCAAAAAACAATATAAATTGTATTTTTATTTTATATGTAAGCAGTACATACATAAAAAATACAACTGGATTTCTTTCGGAACGATGGGCTATCGTTAAGTGTATTCCCGGCATTAAAAGCAACCATTATTTTTCATCACTTAACGAAAATGTGCTCGAAATAGCACTAACGGCAGATTCATCAAAACATACAATTTATTTATAAATATATATACATTAATAAATTAATTTATAAACATAACACATGAATTAAATAATGTTATTAAAAAAGAATATGAATTGTTTTGTTAAAATAAATACAATTGTTTTTATTTATATACTACTGGAAGAAATGTAGCGTGCGTAACGTAGCGTGCGTAACGCTGGGTTCACGGCTTTTGTAAAAAAACTACAACATTTTTTGGCTGCAAGTAAGTTATTTTAGAATTCTCTCACATTCATCTTTCTTTTAAGTATTTAATTTATCTGCTTTATCATGCAAAATTTGCTAAAAATTACAAAAATATACCTCAACCTTCAAAGCTACTTCCATTTTTTGTAGCGTGCGTAACAATAATTTGAGATCAAATTTTTCGCAACTTATACCTGTTAAAAAAAATATTTTGATGACATTCGAAAGTACACTCAAATCCCACTAAACACTGTGCATAACTTGAAAGTATATTTGTTGAAAGACCAAAAAATTGTTATATTTCAATCCGAAAACGCGTACGAATGTAGCGTTCGTAACGCAGGATTTGCCCATATGTTGCAAGAAAGATTCAGTTTGTGCTTTTATCCCGGTGAATATCTAGCGGTGGATGAATCAATGATTAGATTCAAAGGTAATTTTCAAGGTTTATATTATTTAGAGTTAACTGTTTTATAGGCCGTTCAACACTAGTTCAGTACATGCCAAAAAAGCCAATGAAAAGAGGATTCAAAATTTGGATGTTGTGCGATAGCAGCGGTTACATTCAACGTTTTGAAATTTATAATGGAAAGAAAGGCGAACTAGTTGAAAAAAGGCTTGGAGAACGTGTTGTTCTCGATCTTCTATTACAGTTTGGTGGAAAAAATCATAAAGTGTTTTTGTTTTGATAATATTTTCACTTCCTACAACCTCATTTTGGAATTAAAAAAACGGTTGATAAATAGTTGCGGGACAGTACGAAGTAACCGAAAACATCTCCCAACCGATATTAAGCCGGATAAACAATTAAAAAGAGGAGAATATGACTGGCAAATAAGCGATACGGGTGTGCTCTTTATGAAATGGATTGACAAAAGAGCGGTCACAGCTCTGTCTAATTTCCATAATCCAAATGAACTAATCAAGGTAATGCAACGCCAGCGTGACGGTAGAGTCAAGGAAATTGATAAACCACCAAGCATTATACATGATTACAATTGTTCGCGCCGGAGCCCTCCTGACGATAGCTGCCGCCTGCTCACAGTCACCATGAGACTCTGAGCGGGACTCAGCGCGGAGAGAATTCCCCTCATTGGGTCCCGCCAAAGTCGTACGGCAGGCCGCAGCCATCTTTTTTGCTGTGGTGTGAGTGCCGACTCAGGCAGAACAGGAGAGCCGGTTGCGTGGAGAAATCAGTGGCAATTGAACCCTTGGTCGTGCGGCTGTGTATAATTGATTATAAATCGTTCTCATCAGAAGTGTATTAAACTTTGTTATTAACTAATAAACTGATTTACTAACTTTAAATAAATAAATTAGAGGAAAAAAAAACTTATTGTGTTCAAATTACAAATCAGAGGCAAAATGATGGACTCACTAACCTACCTTGCTCCCCTGACAAACATGGTCCTTCGAGCCGGATATACAATATACATATGAATAACGTGGATAAATTAGACCAACTAAAGAAATATTATGAATTGAACAGAAAGAGCCGCAAATGGTGGCACCGAATTTTTTTCAATTTTCTCGATGTGGCAGTCGTCAATGCTTATATAATTTCTAAAAGTGTTGGTTATAAGTTACCACTAAAAGATTTTAAGCTGGATTTAATTGCAGGTTTGTGTCACTGAGATTCATCAGTGACTTCTGCAAAGGCCAACAAAAACTGCTCGGCTGCTGTCGGATACAAGAACAAATTACGCGAGGCGCGGGATCGACAGCTTAAAGCCTTTGCTTGCTTGAGCCGTAGGCAAATTATGCATTTTGACTTGCAGTCTTGTAATGGCATCGCAATAGATCACTCAGTGTAAAATATATCAAAATTACAATAAGTATTTGTTTATATTAAGTATTTATAAATTCAAGAAATATTAAATAAATAAGAACCAGAACAGAAAACTTATACACACACACGCCACAAATAATAAAGACGAAGAACCGCATCGAAGAAACGCCCACCGTATAAATCGTAAAACAACAAAGAAGCTGCAGCGGAAGCTTAACGAAAAATAATTACGATTTAAACCATCAACAGCGCAGTGGCGGGAGCGCAGGCTAACCAGCAACGGATTAGACCAGTTGCAATAGTTAACACAGAACCACTGATTACAACAAAAACAACCACTCGCACAGCCAACGATCTTACCAACCAGCGCCAAGCATGCCAAAAGAGAAAAGACACGACGAAGAATACAAGCACGGCAAAGAAGGTGAGTGCACGAACTCAAGCGGTGGAATTGCCGAGTACGCTCGCTCGGTAAATTTAACACTGACAACTCGCAGAGACGAGAGAGGGACAACGACAGAACGACCACCACGCCGACTGCTACTAAGTGCATAGCAGAAGGAGGAAGCGCGAAGAAAATATTCCAGCACAAATTTAAATTGAAACATTTGAATGTGACAACAACAACAACACTACGGCAACCAAATATGATTTTGGACAGCGCTGCTTGCAGCCAGCAACACTGCAAGCCGACTGGAAACCGCTGCAGTGAGGTGACTGACCATCTCAAGTTGAAGGTAGCCCCAAGGCCAGTGACCACAACAATAACAGGCATGATCACAACAGCAACAAGCACGACCACAACAACATCAAGCATGTCCGCAACAACAAGAAGCGTGGCACAGTAGTATACAAGGCCGGCCAACAGAAGTGGAACCAGACAACGGTGGCCCGGCAACAACAAAATGCACCAGCAATCATGGTCGCTGGGAGTATATAAGCCATGCAGTCCAAGCAGTAGGTCTCTTCTTCGATCACCGACATCCTGACCAGCAACAGCTCTACGCTACACAAGGTACATTACGAGCATAGGCACTCAGTGAGAACATCTGGTTTTTAATAGTCTTCTCACTGAGCCGCATAACCACACAACGCAGAGAAGTAGAACAGGAACTGACTGCGCGTATTATAACCTTACGAAATATAAACCTAAATTTAAGAGTGATTTTGTAAGGACTCATCAAAACCCTTAATCTATGAACAGTAAATAAAATTGGTGAACTGGAAAATACTTGTGGAACTAATATATTCTTTTCTGTACACGACCCCTGGAGTCGCTGAGTTCTACCCCAGCTATAAAGAAAGAGTCGTTACACTACAAATTTCGGATTCGGCAGTTTAGTTGATGGGAGTTCAGGGAACGTAGGGGAAGTAAGTGATTGAGTAAATATTTTATTTTTTGCCTTGGGGTTACCTGTTGCGAATATATCAAACCGGTTATCCCCTAATTTGGGGGGTCCGGGGACCATTTTCAGTGAACACGCGTGTCAAACTAGAAAATAAGAAAATATTTATGAAGAAGAAGACGGATTACGGAGTGCACTATGAACTGATCGTAGTGAGTGATAATCGGAGAATGATGCTGTTTAAAGTAAATCGGATAAATTCGTGTTCAGAGCAATAATTTCATTTTATTTAATTTATTTATTGAAAAAAACGGGATTTTGGTCTGCACAGCAGTTTCGCGAAGATCGTCAAGTTTCAAAATGTCATTTAGTGGAAGGTCCGTCTTTTCAGCCCATTTAATGCAAGTGTTAAAACACCTTATAACAGTTTAATAACTGTTTCCAATTTAATTTTCGGTGAAGCCAGAACAATATCGACGGCGCTTTCGTCTGCGCTTTCGATTCGTCCACATCGCCTGCAGCTGGAGACACAAGACGTTTATGCTGCTAAGTCTCGAACATCACTGTTTTTATTGTTTAATTCAAACATGACTAAATGTAAAAAGTAATCTAATACATTATAGACAGGGAGAGTATAGTATATAAATAATACAGGGTGATGTGTATTATACAACAATAATATAATTATATTATACTAAACTAGCCTTTGATCGAAATCCTTTTCATCGAAACGAAGTCATCTCTACACGTTCTGTCTTTGACGTGTGCATCATAATATGAAACAATCTTTTCCAGGAAATCCTTTCCTGGGTACAACGTAGCAAAATCATATTGTAACTACATATTCAAAAGATCATTTATTTCATTTTAGGTACCCCAGTGAGAAAACGATTGAAAACCTGATGTTCTCACTAAGTCGCGATAGCTGTGTTTCGTGTGTGTCTCAATAGCGTATGTGTCTCGTGAAGAGCTGCTGTCAGTGCGGATGTCGTTCCTTGAAGAAGAGACCTACTGCTTGGACTGCATGGCTTATATACTACCAGCGACCACGGTGGCTGGTGCATATTGTTGTTGGAGGGCCACCGTTGTGTTGGTTCCACTTCTGTTGGCCGGCCTTGTATACTGCTGTGCTACGCTTCTTGTTGTTGCGGACATGCTTGATGTTGTTGTGGTCGTGCTTGTTGCTGTTGTGGTCATGCCTGTTATTGTTGTGTTCGCTGGCCTTGGGGCTACCTTCAACTTGAGATGGTCAGTCTCCTCACTGCAGTGGTTTCCAGTTGACCTGCAGTGTTGCTGGCTGCAAGCAGCGCTGTCCGAAATCGTATTTGGTTGCCGTAGTGTTGTTGTTGTTGTCACATTCAAATGTTTCAATTTAAATTTGTGCTGGAATATTTTCTTCGCGCTTCCTCCTTCTGCTATGCACTTAGTAGCAGTCGGCGTAGTGGTCGTTCTGTCGTTGTCCCTCTCTCGTCTCTGCGAGTTGTCAGTGTTAAATTTACCGAGCGAGCCTGCTCGGCAATTCCTCCGCTTGAGTTCGTGCACTCACCTTCTTTGCCGTGCTTTTTTTGTTGTATTCTTCGTCGTTGTGTTTTCTCTTTTGGCATGCTTGACGTTGGTTGGTAAGATCGTTGGCTGTGCGAGTGGTTGTTTTTGTTGTAATCAGTGGTTCTGTGTTAACTATTGCAACTGGTCTAATCCGTTGCTGGTTAGCCTGTGCTCCCGCCACTGCGGTGTTGACTGGTTAGATCATTAGTCTTTTTCGTCAGGTTTCCTATGCAGCTTCTTTGTTGTTTGCGTTGCATTGATTGTGCGGGCGTTGCTTTTGTCGCCAGTTGGTAGTTGTGAATTTTTCCACATTTTCAATTATTTTCCGTGTTTGTGTGTGTATAGTTACGTTGGGTAAGTTCGTAGGCCATGTTGTGGGTCGTAGTAGTTCCCTCTTATACAAACGAAAAAACCTCTCTCCGACTTTGCTTGCTTCTCGGTCCAACGGTCATTGCAGCTAATAAGCTAAGACATAACGTCAGTTACCGTTTTAAGCGCTGACAATTTGCTGCTATTAATAAAAAACAAAACGGCAGCTGATAAATTTGTCAATGCTAAAGAATGGCATGGCTTGTGCCCCATAACCTCAAAGTTCCACGAAAATTTAAACTTCTCCAAGGGCACTGTTTATGCCCCTCGGGGTTAAGTAAAATTCCGGAAGAAGAAATAGTAAAAGAGTTGAGCCCGCCAGGAGTAGTCGCAGCATACAAATTCACTCAAACTATTGACGGCGAACCTCAACCAAGTGAAGTAGTTCTATTGTCATTCGACGTATACTCTCTCCCCACCGAGATTGAAATATCCTGGTATACAGCCCGTGTCAGAGAATACATCCCAAACCCTATGCGAAGCAAGAACTGCCAGCTTCTCGGTCGCTCAACTAAACGCTGTAAAAACACGCCTGCATGTGTCAACTGCAACCTTCCTCCTCACAATCCAATTGCATTCGCACTA
Source organism: Clusia tigrina (assembly GCA_920105625.2). Taxonomy (NCBI): domain Eukaryota; kingdom Metazoa; phylum Arthropoda; class Insecta; order Diptera; family Clusiidae; genus Clusia; species Clusia tigrina. The sequence continues at coordinate 177,277,601 of OV050032.1, forward strand.
CATGTGTCAACTGCTCTGAGAAACCCCCTGCTTCCTCTAAAGAAGGCACTCAAACTCAAAGAAGCGCAACAAATACATAGATCACAAACACCCAATCTCTCGTTAAAGCCGAGCTTCTCTTCTATTCTTGCTCCACACAAAAACTAAAGATCAAAGACTTAGAAAAAAAGTCCCCTGGATATAACCTAATCACAAATAAACTGGTCATGGAACTACCACACACAGCGTTAATACACCTCACACCTCACCAAGTGTGTCAGTGTAGACAGGTCTTAATGCAAAAAAGTCCCCTGGATATAACCTAATCACAAATAAACTGGTCATGGAACTACCACACACAGCGTTAATACACCTCGCACCTCACCAAGTGTGTCAGTGTAGACAGGTCTTAAAGCAAAAAAGTCCCCTGGAGATGACCTAATCACAAATAAACTGGTCATGGAACTACCACACACAATAATACACCTCACCAAATTGTTCAATGCTATCCTTCGCTTGGGCCATTTCCCGCACCTATGGAAGATATATCGCAAATTACGATGATTCCTAAACCAGGAAAAGAACCAACGCAGGTGTCCTCATATCGGCCCATAGACCTTCTACCCACCCTCTCAAAAATATTTGAAAAATTGTTAATTGGGAAAATTATGCCCTGTCTAAATCAAAATGGCAACATTCCTACTCATCAATTCGGATTCAGAACAGAGCAAGGTACAATAGAGCAGGTGCACCGGATAACAAGCGAAATTAGAAAAGCTTTCGAACAGAAGAAATACTATTCAGCAATATTTCTAGACATTGCCCAAGCCTTCGATAAAGTCTGGCATGAGGGGCTACTAGTGCACAAGATTAAAAAGTTTCTGCCATACAACGCACACAGAGTGCTGGAGTCTTACTTAGCATATCGGAATGAAATAAAAGCACTTTGTAACCCCGAATTTCAAATATGGGCTGGAGTACCACAAGGGAGTGTGCTTGGTCTTATTCTCTACCTAATATATACGTCTGACCTACCAATGAATAACAGCCCAGTTACTTCCACATTTGCTGACGTCACAGCTATTTTAAGTACCCATCAAAATCCACATATCGCCTCTCGTGACCTAAACGAACACCTTGAAGATGTAGAAATTTGGCTGGCAAACTGGCGTATTAAAGTTAACGAAGCGAAATGCACACCCATAACGTTCTCCCTCAGCAGCAGCATCTGTCCAAGTGTGTCACTAAATGACTTGAAAATACCGCAAGCAACAGAAGTGAAGTATTTAGGAATCCATCTTGACCATAGATTCACTTGGAGGAAGCACATAGAAGCGAAAAGAACTCAATTGAAGCTAAAGAACTCAAATGAAACTAAAAGCTAACTCTCTGAATTGGTTAAAAGACTAAAGATGCGCTTGAAATACAAAGTCCTTCTATAAAAAGCTATAATAAAGCCCATATGGACATATGGGGTGCAACTTTGGGGTAGTGCGAGAACCTCAAACCGAGAACTTATCCAGAGGGCACAGTCGAAAATCCTAAGAACTATTACCGGCGCACCATGGTTTGTCAAAAATAAAAACATTCACAACGATATACATATATCCACTATGAAGAAGAAATCATAGAAGTAAGGCAGAAATACCTGAATCGCCTGTAAAATCATCCGAACATACTTGCAAGAAGTCCACTCCGGCATAAATCTGCTTCACGTCTAAAGAAACCCTGTTTCTAAAGAACTCAAATAGCTCCAAGCAATAGGCAAAGAGCATATTCAATACATTAGTTTTAAGATTTGATAGCTGTTTAAACCGAATCCTCATTCCGTGAGGTCTGCCGCCAGGTGTTTGGGACACCATGCTGTCGGTCGTTCGCCGCGTTCTGCACGGACAGTACGGGCAAAAAGTCCGCACTGTACGAAGGAGCGCGATTGAGCGGCCGGCTCATGCGTCCGGGGCATCGGCGCGGGAGATATCGCCATAAACGAAGGAGACTTCGGCTTCTTCGTCGTTTTGGCCTTTCAAGTAGATTCAGTCCCGATCAAACCGCCGAACGCGCAACATTCCCCTTTGTTATAAGAAATTAAATTAATTGTTATTCAACAAACAGAGGAATATCTTTTACGTACGAGTGCTATATAAATGAAGTATATATTTAGTGTGTAAAGTTCAAATAAAATGATGAAATTGTTAAAAAATGAATACAGTCCACCGCACAAATCAAGAATAACTTGTTAGCTTCCAAAGGAGTAAGATACAATAAGCAAATAAATGGTTTCATAAAAAAAACAAACAAAAAAAAAACAAAAACAAAAAAATGTGGAAGGAAATGGTTTACAACTGGACAATGGCATTCAGTTACCATACGACCAAGAATTACTATTCGTAGGCATGGAACTGAGAACAATGTTATTTCATATTTTAGAAGCAGCCACGCAGCTTGAAGTATGATTACACGTGATCCATGTACGGGCAATCAGCAGTCAGGAGAGTTACTCGGCTTAATCGACAACAAATGCAACAACAAAATCCCAGAAAAAAAAATGAACAGTGCAAGAATGGCCCACACAAAAATAACACGGACCAAGGAACTGCCACACTGGAGATAAGTTCAGGAGATGAAGACGAAGACCCACTAGAGGAAATACTCCTGGTGTACCCAACCGGCGTATGAGGATTGTGCGTCTTTAAAAACGACGTCGCACGCCTACATGAGGGCCAGTTGCTGAATGATATAACCATAGATTTTTACCTGAAGTGGATTCGACATAACCTCATTCCCCGCAGTCAACAGGAAAAATTGTAGGTCTTTAGCACGCACTTCTTTTCGCCACTTACGAAAGGCCTGACACACCCGAAAAACAACATCAACGTATCAGACGATGGACCAAAGCCAACAATATTTTCCAGAAGGACTTTATAATGATTCCTATCCACCAAAATCAGCACTGGTACCTCATGATCATATGTTTCCCTGGTTCAGCGGCAGCAGGATAACACGGCACTACCATTTTAATTTTTGACTCCATGGTAAAGAGATCCTACACACGTGAAGCAGAAGCAGTTCAACAATACCTGCAGGAGGAATCAGAGCGAAAATGGGAAGAATACCACCCGCCACATTCGACGCTAATGAGATACCGGGTTATGTCCCAAAGACCCCACAACAACAAGACGGACCTACAAAATGCAGAGAGCTTCTTTACCCAAGCCATAGGCAGCGAAGAGCGAGGAACAGTCGATCTGAGCAAATGGTACACAGATGAGACGATCCGGCAGAAGAGACGAGAGATAATCCATATCCTCAAGCAACTGTGTCAACATAAGCCTACCGACTCCCGGCTAACATCGGAACCCACTTCAGAAAGCCGAAACTCTTCAGCTACTGACGACACCTCTGATGGTAACTGGAAGAGGCAGAAGACGTCACCAGCCACACCGAAGACAACAGACGAATGCACGGCCGACACTCCAGAAACGCGATGGTCCGAGATGGTTTTTCAGAACAACGCCGCACTAGATGGACCAATAGCTACTCAACTACCACCAAGTCTGGTGCAGGCCCTAAAGGCACACATACCGAGGAAACATGGCAGAGTCCGCTTCCACATACCACCATATCGTATAGTACGCATACGGGAGAGGAAGTTTTCCGACACTGGTGAGACATTTTAAATCATCACGCCACTGCCTCCCAACAAGAACACGTGGTAAAGAAGACAAGGAGAAACCACACGCGGTGGAGAACAAGTGGAGAAGAACCATACGGAGAAGAACCATACGGAGAAAAACCATGCGGAGAAGAACCACGCGGTGCAGAACCACGCGGTGCAGAACCACGCGGTGCAGAACCACGCGGTGCAAATGGCAGCAATCGAAAAGAAGGAGAAGACCAAAGAGAGTTGTGACGTCATTCGGATAGCCAATCACAGCACGCTACGCATTGTGTGCGAGTAGCCACTGTGCTGCAAAAGGAGCAGCATCTGAGCAACTTCTCTTGCGACGAACAACAGCGTAAGCGTAAACAACTCTTAGTATTAATAATTTAACAAAGTGATGGAATTTAGCAAAGTGATGAAATTAATTATTAAATAAAGTGATTAATTAACTGTGAAATAAAGTGCAAATTGTAATAAAGTAAACTTTAAGCCTAAAATGAAGTGTGTTAAATTGCAATCATTAAATAAAGTTAGTTATTTTAATTTAACCAGCGATTGTTTGATTACTACACAATCCAGTGGTACGAATCCGAGTACAGAGAGTTCGAGTAAATTGTCAAGAGGGCAATTTTGTAACAGAATAAATTGCCAAGAGGGCAATTTCGTAACAGAATGTCAAGAGGGCAATTTCGTAATAATTTTTGCAAGGTTTCGCATTTCTAGCTAAGTTTCAAGCTTGGAAAGCGCGGCATATTGCGTCGTACGTACACCACCAGAAACGTTATTCCTCTTCATTGTTGCTTCAAAATATCAAATCTGAAGCAAGGAAAGAATAAGAATGTGCATCCTCCCCAGTAAAAAATGGCGGATTGCTCGCAGAAAGGAGGAGTAACTGAGCGCTTTAGTATTACTCCTTTTTGAACATAAATGGAACAAATTGACAGCTCTCATTCACTTTCCTCTGTCACCTCTTTTTATTGTTTTGTTATTTGCATATATCTCGATTCATCATTTCTATTGTTTACCGTTATAAAGTAGTTGCATGAAACTGTAGCCAAGCTAATGCGTAGTTTTTGATGCTTTGGTATTGAAGAAACACGCGATTAAACAAAAATACAAGAGTGCAAGTGAAAAAGTGAAAAGAAAAAATATTGTTACGTAATTGCCTTTCCGACAATTTATACCAAGCTCAATACTTGGATTCGTATCGGTGGATTGTGAAAAAATATTGTTACGCAAGTGCCATTCTGACAATTTATACCAAGTTCAATTCCTGGATTCGTATCGCTGGATTGTGTAATAAGCAAACAATTCCTTCTGCAGTTACAACAATTGGCTTTATTAGTTTGCTCGCTTCTCTCACTTCGTCTTAAATTCGCTAACTTTTGCTTCAGTAAGTCAGTTGTTGCACCACAATGTTTTACCATGCTACTGGTTAACTGCTTGTTGCTCATACAAGATGTTCACGCTGCTTGTTATCACCCTCAGGATTCGGCTATGATACTTTTTGCCACTGTCACTGGTTAACTGATCTGCTACAACGATGTTCAGTTTCGGCTACGCTTACTGTTTCACTGCTGCTGCTACTACGATGTTCACTTTCGGCTACGCTCACTGTTTCACTGCTGCTGCTTCTGCGATGTTCACTTGTTCTACTTTCACTTGTTTACTGATCCCGATGTCAATAGTGCAGTCGCTTTTATACCTCTTGCACACGAGAACCTCAATCAGTCTCCGACCGCAGCTTCGCATGCCTTCTCGCGTGTGCATTCTTAGGGGTTGAAATCGACGCTCGCCCTAAAACCCTCAACACATCAGATGGCGAGCTGATTTCGTAACAATATAATTAAATTAAACTAAAGAAAACCGCAAGTTTGCAATAAATGCACCAAAACAATGTTTAGTTTATATTCCAAACGCCATTTCAAGCGTTTAGTTAAAAATAAATAGAGAAACATTCAGTTAATAAAGAAGACGAACCGGCCGTTGAAGAAGCAGCCCCTCCTCCAACTCCAATAACTTGTCATCAAGAAGTGGAATATAACTTTGATCGCAGTAAACTCCTTACTAAAAAAATTGGGAGATGGGTTGTAAATAACCGCATTACAACTCGAGCTTGTAATGAGTTGCTGGAAATTTTGAGGCTTAGACGATCCTGCTTGCAAACCGATGCTTCTTAACGTAGGCATTAAAGACGTGTTAGATATGTCCAACTTGTTGCGTGGTGAATATTGTCATGTGGGACTGCAAAGAGGGTTAAAAACGATGCAAGAGGAAATTAAGAATGTTACTGACGAAGCTGCCCTTGATATACTTATAGATGGGATTCCTCTGCACAAAAGCTCCTCAAAAACATTGTGGCCTATTTTAGGGGCTGCTCTGGCTGAAGACACGCATTCAAAGGCTTTCTTAATAGGTACCTATATTGGACCTTCAAAGCCACCTGATGTAAGAACTTGCTTGCAAAACTTACGGAAGAGTATAATAGAATAAAAGAAACAGGAGTTTTCATAAACGGAATGTATTTGCAAGTGAAAATCAGGTTGTTTGTGTGCGATTCACCAGCGAGAGCTTTTGCAACCGGCACCGTCTCTCATACGTCTGCTGAAGGCGGCGCTAAGTGCAAACAACGGGCGCAATACAAGAATAGGAGACTAGCTTACAGTGACATTTTGGGCGATAAAAGGACTGATGATAGCTACAGATCACGTGACTGCAAAACGTATCATTTAAATTGTTTTCAAGATTCTCTCCACCCCACTATGGGGTATTTGGCCAAAAAATTTCAAAAAAATTCAATTTTCTAAATTGAATTTTTTTGAAATTTTTTTTATGTTTGGGTAGAGCACTTATGGACGATACTGTAAACATATGTTTCTTTTTCAAAAAATTCCGTTAGACGGCATTGTTGCTGTCAAAAGTTGAGCGAACTGACGAGAAGCACGTGCAATTTTTAATCAGCGAAATAAATGACAACATTTGAATATTGTTTTTTTTATATTTAAAAAGGTGATTAATTTTATAATTGAAATGGATATTGCTAAACAAGGTATGTAGTAACGTTTGGTATACATTTGAGTGCAATTGAATGAATAATTGTACTTATAACATAGTGATTTTCTGCACACAAAAGTGACGCGGTTTTTTTTCTGCATCGAATTCTGCATTCATTAGTCATTTTGTTTATGTTCTCCACCGTTCCCCGCAGTGATTTTTGCTTTTTTAGCACAAGTAACCATTCCTCTTACAAATTATTGAAAAATTGGGTGCCACCCACTGCCCCTTTGCGTTATATAATGCATCAAAATGCACTATATTTCTGTTAATAAATTCATATTTTCCGACATGTTGCTTGGACTTATGCTCTAAAATTTTTTTAGGATGTTCGAATACAATTCTAACTCGATTGGCTATTTACACGAAGCTGAAGGAGTATGATGAGACTAGTTTGTCAGCGTACCTTGATGTCTTCCAAAATGAAACAATGAGTAGTTCCAATTTTGCTAGTGAACGAAAACAGGAATTTCTGAGGAGTTTTTCTTATTTTAAGGCGAAGATGCAGTCGAAGTGGGATTCTTCTTCAAGAACAGAGGAAAAATTTTTAAAAAAGAACAACAGTTGGCTGCAAGGAACTTTAGAAATCCCATCAATAAGTAAAACTTCTGGACGACCGCAAAAACCTTTTGAAAATTTGACAGACCGCAATAAACGTCGAAAAACTGAACACTTGCGAGCAAATAATGAGGCTCAAGAGCTTATTTATGCAGGTCAAGTCATGCTATGACAACAAGGCAACTTAGGTGGTTCAAATGTTGTTAAAGATATTTTAACTTCTCCAGCACGTGGGGACAAGTACAGAAACGCATACAAATCCAGTTCTTCAGAAACAGCAGTCAAGAACCAAATATCTCCATCTGAAGCTCTTTCGATGTTTGTTGAAGCATCTTTAAGTAGAACACGATATGAAATAATTCGTCAAACTTCTAAGGGTCTTTTTCCGTGTTACAGCGTTTTACAAAAAGCGAAAAAAGATTGCTATCCTGTTGAAGAGTCTTATTGTGTATCTGAAACCTGTGTGGAGATAGAATTACAGGCGCTTTTGAACCATACAATAGATCGGCTTTTATTTTTTCTGACTGATGTTCTTGAAGTCCTAAAAGCTGATGAATTGGGCTCTCTTGACATGATATACAAGTGGGGCAGTGACGGATCACAACAAGCGCAGTATAAGCAAAAGTTTCAAAGTGACAGTGACACTGACGCTAGCATATTTCAGTCATGTTTAGTTCCCCTGCGTTTGATTTGTCAAGTAAATAGCAAAGTGGTTTGGCAAAATCCTACTCCTTCTTCGCCTCGATTTTGTCGCCCTATGAGGATAAGATTTATTCATGAGACTCCCCAGATAATTAAAGAAGAATTGGAGTACTTCAACAACAAAATTTTGTCCTTACAGCCAACCGCAATATCAATTAAAAATAAAACAATAATTGTAAAGCACACTATGGTTTTAGCTATGGTAGATGGCAAAGTATGTAACGCAGCAACCGATACTACTTCCACCATAAGATGCTTTGTTTGCAATGCTACATCAAAACAATTTAATGATTTATCGGAATGCAGTAAACGGCAATGCAATTTTGACAATTTAAGTTTCGGCTTATCAATTTTACACGCTCGTATAAGATTTTTCGAAACCTTGCTCCATCTCTCATATAAACTTCCTGTTAAGAAATGGCAAACTCGATCTGAAGAAGACAAAAAAGTCTGTTAAAGAAAGAAAGCAAATTATTCAACAAAAATTCAAAAGAGAGCTTGGACTCCTGGTTGATGTTCCAAAATCCCAATATGGCAACACTAACGATGGGAATACAAGCAGAAAGTTTTTTGCTGAGTTTGAAGTATCATCACTAATTACAGGAATCGATAAAAATCTTATAGAAAGGTTCGCTATTGTGTTGGGAGGTTATTTCGTGTGGACATGCAATAGACGTAAACAAATTCGCAACTTATTGCGCTGATACCGTGAAGTTATACATACAATTGTATCCATGGTACCCAATGACGCCAACAGTACATAAGATACTTATACATGGACCCGTCGTGATTATTGAACATGCATTACTTCCAATAGGTATGTTATCGGAAGAGGCTGCAGAAGCCGCAAAAAAATATTTTCGAAAATTTAGAGAAAATTTTTCAAGAAAATCTTCTCGCAAAGACTGCAACATCGATGTTATAAACAGGCTGCTTTTACATTCTGACCCGTATTTGGCCTCAATAAGAAAAAGGAAAAAACCATCAAAGCCTTTTAGCAAAACTGCGATAGAAATGTTGCTTCCATTTGAAATGAATGCGAGTGTTGAAAAACATACGGAAGAAAGTAATAAATTAGGCTATTCCTCCTCGGACTGAGAACTAAAAAGTGTTCAAACACAACTATTTAATTTTTATATATAATAAATGAATCAATTACTGCTTAAATGGTTTTATTATTCCAACGTAGGCGTGGTTACTATGATAATAAAAAATTTGTTTTGGATATGTATCTATAAACCAAAATTTATATTCATATTTTTCTTACAAAAATTCAGCAAGCTCAATGAAGTTTGCTTAGAAAGGGGGCGTATCCTTCAACCGATTTTAATAAAAATTTATCAATTTGATAGTTTCAGTAAAAGTATTGTTTCTGCAAAATTTCAGAGCGCTACGTGAAGTCCTTCATATTTTGTCCGACTTTTTAGGTCAAATACCCCATAGTGCACCCTTAGAATTGTGTAGCATTCAAATGGTGTCTCAATTTCCTTTGGATGTCTGATCGACTTGGGCGTAATGAAGAAAATTTGAACGCGGGTTAAAAATAAAAAATAAAAGAGGCCCAAAAACTTTATTTGATTCAAAGATTGCCTGCAATTGTGGACGAGTTTTTGACGAAATGGCGAGGTGGAAAGCGACGGAATTCCGGCAGTTGGCTCTTTATAGCGGCATAGTCGTTTTGAAGGATTTACTGGAGGAAGAGTTGTGTACAACCACATTCTTCTTCAATCGAGGTACATTTACATACATTTTTAACTGTCGTAATTGCAGATTCAGTCGATGCAGCCGACACGTTGGCGCGTATTGAAAGTCAAATAGACAAACTTGCTGCCGAAATTGAACGATTTAAAGAAATTGTAAGGACACAGTCGGTAATATTGCAACATCTGTCAAAGACTCTGCTCGAGACGCCTACGGACCTACACATTTCCCCGATAGCAACTGTAGAAGAAAGAATCAAAAGGCTGAGGAAAATATGTCGGCCTTACAAGAGCATGAAGCGGCAAGTAATCAGGGAAAAATGAAAGAAATACATTTCAGGCATTCACAATTCTTAGAGAAGTGGAAATACAGACGCGTATCAAGCTCCACTTGCCATCTCAAGTGACGAGGTCAAATTGGAAGTTAATTGGAACGGGTCGAAGGGAAAGATCGCCCTAAAAGATTTCACGCTCTTCAATTACTAAATAATTTTTAGGTGTATTAAGTACCAATTTTCCACTACTTTACAGAAGCCATGAAGGCATATACCACCTATCCAGGGTACGAAGAAGCGCTCCGGAAAATCAAAATGGCCTTCTACAGAAGATTAATATTAATTATATTTGTATATTTAAATATTAACTATTAAATGATGTTGTTGTGAGTTAGAATCAAGCTACCTACGAGTAGTTGGCTCACAGCATCGACTCCTAATAGATGCCACACTCTGTGGGATTAGCATGTCGATGCCTTAATGTAGAAAGGGCGTAAGTCGATTTTTTCCAAAATCTCGTTTTTTACATAATCTGGTTGACCGTTCTGAAATACACCTCTCTTACAAATTTCAGAGTTCTGTGATTGAAAATAACGGTTTTATAGTTGTTTTGCAAAAGGGCCTAAGTCAAATCAAAAAATGTATGAAAGAAAAAGCCCTAACTCGTTTGTACTTGAATTTATATTTTGGTCTATGTCAGCATTTGTGTTTAAAAACGTGTAATTTTTTTGGTATTGACAACACTGTCATGATTAACGGTACTTCCCGAATAAATACATTTTCTGTTACTGGCACCAAGTACGTATGTTTTTGTGTAAAAATATTATTGAACTGTGAAAAGTTTTTATATTCAAAGTTTAAATAATATGAATTGTGAAAGCGAAACTTCTGACTCTGGTGCAGGGATTGACGATATTCGTAAGAGGAGTAATATTGCAAACAAATCCGAATGGAAAAGAAACGCTAATAAGAAAAAAGAATGGAAGGAGGAGAATATTTGGGAATATCGAAAAACAAAATTTGTCAAAAGCCGTCTAGGGAACTACGAGAGTCATGTTCATCTAAATTTTGTAAAACAAGTGCGCTTAGAAATTGTTCATCGTTTACAGAGCAGACCCGAAACGAAATCTTTAATTTGTTTTGGAAGATGACTTGGGAGAGCAAAAACGGATGTATGTCACAGGTCTTACAAACATTTCTGGGAAAAAACTTAATTGCACTGAGAACTCGAGACGGCGTCCAACAATAAAATATTTTTTGAGGCATAATTCTAGCACATTACAAGTGTGCCGTCAAATGTTTTATTCAACAGTAGGAATAAAGGAAAAGATGGTTCGATATTGGATTACCGGTGGTGGTAAACATGGTACGCAAGACAGTCCCGATAACTCTTCAAATCTGCGCAAGTCTGCTAAACGATCGTCTGCCATAGGAAAGCACAATGAACAAAGACGTAAATTTCTAAAAAATTTCCTAGCGGAGTTGCCAAAAATGGAGTCCCACCATTATTGCCGAAAAGATACAAAAAAATTATACTTTGAATCGAATTTTTCCTCATATCAGCAAATTTACAAGCTTTATGTTGACGAATGTGGATCACGAAAAGAAAATGAAAGCATGAAAATGTCATATCCAATTTTTGCCCAAATATTAAAGGAGTCAAACTATTCTATTTTTAAGCCTAAAAAAGATCAATGCGATTTGTGTGTATCACATAAAGCTAATAATTTTCCAAATGAAGATTATGAAAAACATACGAGAAGAAATCAAGAAAATGAGGGAAGAAAAACAGAACGACATCATACATGCTGAATCCGGACTATGTGCAGTTTTATGCATGGATGTGGAAGCAGTAAAACTAGTACCTCAACTAAATACAAGTGCTGCATATTATAAAATGAAACTACAAGTACATAACTTCACAATCTACAATCTTGTAACGCACGAATCGGATAATTATGTTTGGGATGAAACAGATGGAAACCTTGTATTATTATTATTATTATTATTATATCTTACACCATAATTAATTATGATTGCAAGGTGTTGGGGGAATGAGTACTAGCTGCAGAGGCTTTCGACTCGAAGAGAAAATGATTTTATAGAAAGAAGCATTTTGGAGACCAAGCCCGTGGCAGGATTTGAACCTGCGACCCTCTGGGTGTGAGTCTAGCATGCTTACCACTAGACCACAGAGGGTGGCTAGGAAACCTTGTATCTTCCACTTTTGCGACATGCATTATTAAACACTTGAGGAAATTCCATGCTCGATCGCCAGAAATTCATCATATAATCATTTACTCAGATGGATGTTTCTATCAAAATCGCAATGTTACTTTGTCTAATGCCTTGCTGGCATTTTGTAAGGAAACCAATGCACAGTGGCCCAAATGCTCAACCTAGCCGGAAGAAAGTAATTTTTTTTATTATTTCGAAACTAAATATTTTGTTTGATAATAAGTTGACAAGTGCCCACAGTGCATAACGGCACATTTTTTATTTATTTAACTTTTGTTTCAGGTTTGCTTTCTTGTTTTAAACACAAGTAATTGCTAAAAACCATAACGCTGATATCTACCCTTCATACCATAAACTTTTGGCTGCGAAAAGGGAATGCTATCCAAATGATGGTATCAACATTTCTGAAATATCGGCGGAAGTATCTTTGCAAAGCTTAGTAGATCACACTACAAAAATACTTTTAAAACAGCAAAAAGAAGTTTTGCAACAGTGTAAATCTACAGAGCTTATTTTGTCCTTTAAATGGGGATGCGATGGTAGCAGTGGGCATTCGCGGTATAAGCAAGGTTTTAATTAGAACAACGCCGATGGAACGGATGAACATTTGGTTGCAGTTTGCTTGGTACCTCTGCAGCTTAAAGAAGGTAACAAACTGATTTGGCAGAATCCACGCCCATCTTCCACAAGATTTTGCAGGCCAATCAAAATTATATTTGAAAAAGAAAGCAATTCTCTAGCTACAAAAGAAATTGAAGCGATAAAAACTCAAATAGCTGCGATAGTCCCAACGCAAATCTGTGAAGATGGCAAAGAAATTAATATCACCCATAATTTTTATTTGACAATGATAGATGGAAGAATCTTCTCAATGCTCGCGGGTTCCCCTCCTCAACGCTGTGGTATTTGTGGAGCTTCGCCTACTATAATGAATAACTTAAAGGCAGTTGAAAAATTACAGCCTAATGAAAGCCTTTTTGAGTATGGCCTATCGACGTTGCATGCATGGATACGGTTCTTTGAATGCATCCTTCATATAGCTTACAAACTTGATATTAAAAAATGGCAAGCTCGAGGGGATTTTGATAAAGATGTGCAGAAGGAAACCAAGAAAAAAATTATTGATCGCCTAAGAAAAGAGATGGGTTTGTTAGTTGATATTCCCAAACCAGGATGTGGAACAACAAATGACGGGAATACGGCTAACACATTCTTCCAGCAACCAACTCTTGCTTCATCAATAACTAATGCTGATGAGGATTTAATAAAGAGATTTTGTGTAATTTTAAACACAATGGCATGTGGCTTCGCTATTAATGTGAATGCATTTCGTACGTATGCCATGTGTTTCTTAGTGTGGAGACTCTCTCCAGTTCCATTGTATGTTGTGTGATAAATTACCTTTTGTCACCTTTAAATTTTCTATATATTATTTATAATAATAGATCCACAAGGAAAAATGCGTTCTTTAATGTATTTTATACCACTTCCTTTACTTTAAAACTTGTAATATAATTTTTAAATGATTGCAACAAAGTTTCTGCCACACGGCGTCGGTTAATTATACTTTTATGATTGATGCACGTATGCGACACGTTTAACGATTGACGGCAGCTCTCCTCCGCTGCCTGCGTCAGCACTCTCCTCAAAATAAAGATGGCTGCGGCCTGCTGCACGACTTTGGCGGGACCCAATGAGGGGAATTCTCTCCGCACTGAGCCCCGCGCAGAGTCGCATGGTGACGGTGCGCAGGCAGCAGCCGTTGACAGGAGGGCTCCGGCGCGAACACCATGGATACAGCAAAACTATATATACAATTGTATTCATGGTATTACATGCCATCGAGTGTTGACAAAGTCCTCATTCATGGTGCAGATATTATCCAATGTGCAGCACTTCCTATAGGAATGTTGTCGGAAGAAGCATTGGAATCTCGAAACAAAGACTTCCGAAATATACGAGAAAGTCACACCCGAAAAATTTCCCGCGAAAAAACAATGCATGATCTTTTTCACTATCTCCTCTTGTCTTCAGATCCTCTTATTTCTTCTTTTTCAACAAAGGCTTCTATTCATTCTCGCAGTACAGAGCCTTTGGGCAAAGAAGTAATTGCGTTACTTTCAGATGCGTCTATACCAGAGTCGTTCCACGATTCAGAAAGTGAATCAGATTAAAGCAAAGATATTGTCTTTTTCGATTTGTTGTATTTGTTCGCCACAGGCCGTTGTTTTTTGAATAATTTTCAGTTGTCTTTGATTTGCCTTTACATTTCACTTGCCTTTAACATTTTGAATATTTGGATTAAATATATATTCATATTTCATTAAATTGAAAACATTATTTCTTTCTATAGCTCCTATTAATGTAAATTAAACTTTGTGATAAAAATGAAAATAAATAAATAAATAATATTTTACATAAACACAGGTATATTATTTGTGTTTATTTATTTAACAAAAAATCTGCCACGCCCACTTTACAGATTGCGCCCATTTTTTTGGTGAGTGTTTTTATTGATAAAATCTATGAACGTGCAAAGTTTTATGTCAATGCGGCTTTTCAAAAGCGAGTTATGACTTTCTTCCGGCTAGGTTGAGCAATTGGACCACTGTGCAATGTAACGATTGAACAAAAGTATTTAGTAAGTGGGCATACGCAAATGGAATGTGATGCAACTCATTCACTTATAGAAAGAAAAATTAAAAATAAGCCAATAAACTTGCCGTCTCAATTTGTGCAACCCATAAGGGAGGCTCGAAAAGTTCCAGTACCTCTAACAGCTCATCATTTGCAATATGACTATTTTTTCAATTTCGAAAATATTACTAAGCAATACTCTTCGATTCGTCCAGGTAAAAATATTGCCTACTAAAGATATTCTATATATTTATTTATATATCCAAACCTTTATCTCAAATTTAAGGTAGAAGAATTGGTGACCCCACAGTAAATTTGCTACGAGCCTTGTCATATGATTCGTCAGAAGTAATTTATTTCAAAACAGATATAGTGGACGAATATCAGTTACTCTCACAGAGATTGAACTCTTCTATTCAAAACATTCACCCTGATTCTCTTTATAAAGAGAAAATACCACTCTCGAAAAAGAAATGAGATCACTTACAGGACTTAAAAAAGTTCCTGCCCGCCGATTGTCATCATTTTTATGACAGCTTACCTTATAAAATCTAAACTTCATATCTAAACTCTCTATTTTTGTTTGAAATGATCTTTTTATTACTTAAAACATGAATTATTATATTACTTATCTTATTTTCAAATTAGTTTTAAAAAGCCCTAAGTCTTTTTTTTCAAAAATATCACATACAAAAGGGCCTATCTTAGATAACTTCATTAAAAGTAAAAAAAAAAAAAAATCCTTTTTAGAACTGAATTTGTGGGTCGTTTTTATTAAAAATGACATTAACCAATTTTTTATATTAATTTTTTTCAAGATTTTATTAAGTTTTTTTCTTCTCCTGTAAAATTACGAAAAATCGAGTTACGCCCTTTCTACATTAAGCCATCGATGTGCTAAAAATGATTTAAGAATAAAACATACTTTTAGGGTCTAAGTAATTTAAGTTAATATGATCTGTGTAATATTATTATGCAAACTTTTAGGGTGTTACAGTTCCGCAGTCGAGTCAACGAAGGGCATTGTAATGCACCGTCGACACTTTCATAGTAGGTCAGTTGGCTTGACCAACTGACACCAATTAGCAGGTGCGGAACTGGAACACCAGAAAGGTCAGTTCACAGACTGAGATGAGTGTTAAGAAATAGTATATAAGAATTAGTATTTGCAAGAATAAATCTCTTGTGATTTGATCCTTAAACGTAAAAAGTGGTCTGGTGTCTTTATTTTAAACCGATTGATTTAGGGTTTTCAGGAACACGCGCGCCCAGGACAAGTAGCGAAAGGACGTCCCACGACGAGCAGCGAGGACTCCAACACTTTTTCCAATTTAAGTTGTCTTATTTAAATGACTAGAATAAGCTGGAATTATGCCCTTAAGTTCTCTCATTTTGTATACAGGCATTTAATATACAGAACAGGCTAAAATCGTTTCTCATTTTACTCGCGTACTATGAATAAAAGATCGCTCCAATACTACTCGCTTAGGAAGTCAAAACGAGCGCTCCAATACTACTCGCTTAGGAAGTCAAAATGAGCGCTCCCATACTACTCACGTAGGAAGTGTAACCGAGCGCTCCACTACTACTCGCTTAGTCAACTTGAGCGCTCAATACTCCTCGCGTAGGAAGTCTAAACGAGCGCTCCAATGCTACTCGCTTAGGAAGTCAAAACGAGCGCTCCACTACTACTCGCTTAGCCAACTTGAGCGCTCAATACTCCTCGCGTAGGAAGTCTAAACGAGCGCTCCAATGCTACTCGCTTAGGAAGTCAAAACGAGCGCTCCAATGCTACTCGCTTAGGAAGTCAAAACGAGCGCTCCAATACTACTCGCTTAGGAAGTCAAAACGAGCGCTCCACAAATTAATGATGCTAGCTCACAATCACAAACAGCAGGTGCTGGCGTCTCTCAAGGACACTACTACTAGTGTACTAGGACCAATTTTATACCTGATATTCACATCTGATATCCCCAAGCCAAACGCGAACTCCGCTATGATTGCAACATTTGCGGACGATGCAGTCATTCTTAACTCGAATAATTGCATTGGAAAAGCGAAAATCTTAGACGAATTAATGGATTGGTTCAGCTGTTGGGGTATCCGAAAAAATGAAGACAAAACAGTACAAGGAACATACACAACAAAAGGAAGTTGCACACCGATACCACTCAAAACTAAGAAGAAATGGATATTGAAAACCATGCTGGCCTAGCTATTATTTGGGCAGAGTAAAGCTTCTGATTGCCTTAAACTTGGTGATGGTGGCCAGAGCGATCTCTGTTTCAAACATTACCAAGTTGACACACAGCCTCCACATGGCGCCACCTGGGTAGCTATCGCGGCATCCGCTGGATAGTGAGCTAAAGTGTGCAGCGAGTGTTCCCTAACGCTAACAGGATTGTGTGCAGGGTTTGGGACCCGCCCCCTAAAAAAAAACAAGTCCAGTGAAGAAAAGTAAAAAGGCCTCGGATGAGAGACCTCGTAACGTTGACGACCACCGCAAACGAAAAAAGGATAATGATATAAGGATATGCACTTGGAATGTCCGGACCCCCAATAGGGAAGGTGCCTCGATCCAAATGGCGGACGCTTTCGAAAAAATAAAGGCTGACGTAACTGCCATCCAGGAAATGAGATGGACAGGACATGGTTGCTTTAAGCGAGCGAGCTATGATATCTACTACGTAGAACGTAGTAAAGAGCCCGGTATGAGAATCATAACGGAGCGAGCGGAGGAAGATATACTGGTGTCGTCTGGGGTTAATAGAGGCTGTCCCCAAGGTGGCGTACTGTCTCCGTTGCTCTGGTGCATGGTAATCGATCCCCTGCTTAACGCCATTAATGACTCGGGTGTCTACGCTCAGGCATATGCGGATGATGTTGGCTGTCTTGTAACATGTCCATCCCCTATGATTGTCTGCAGAAGGGTGCAGAAAACTCTGGATATGATTGACACTTGGTGCAGTGCGAATGGGCTATCGGCTAATCCTGTCAAGACTGGTATTGTCCTCTTTACCAGAACGAGAACGCTTGACGGACTTATTCTGCCTACACTAAAAGGAGTCACTATCCAGCTATCCAAGGATATCAAATATCTTGGAGTCATCCTTGATAACAAACTTCTTTGGAAATCACATGTCGAACTGAAGACATCCAAAGCACTGTCAGTTTTCTGGCAATGTAAGGGTATTTTTCGTAAGACATGGGGTCTTTCCCCTAGTAAGGCTCTATGGATCTATACAGCTATGGTAAGACCAATTATCACCTATGCATCGGTGGTTTGGATGAGCAGACTCTCTCTTGTAGGGGTCAAAAAAGCTCTATCGGGACTACAGCGTACTGTGGCCATATGTTGTACCGGAGCATTTCCGACTACTCCAGGCCCGGCACTGGATGCTCTGGTGAATCTCCCGCCACTAGATGTCTTCATCCGCGGAGAGGCCGTTAAGGCCATCTGCAGAGTGAAACGTAGTGGCCACTGGTATGGGGTGTATTCGATATTGGACGACAGCAGGCGCAGGCACTGACATCGATTCTGCAATCCTGTCTATGCCCCAGAACTCCATGTCATCAACCGTCATACTAGAAAAGCGGTGCAATGTGTTGCTACCAGAGGCTCGTTCATGGTTAGACCCCGAGAACGAGCCCAGTAAACACTGCTGCCGTATATTCACTGATGGCTCCAGGTCTGAAGACGGTTCAGGCTCTGGTGTCTTCGTGGAATCTTGTGGGACCCGTCGTCGGTTCTTTGCACTTGGTCTGCATGCGTCTGTGTTTCAGGCGGAGGTGTATGCGATACTTGAGGCGATGGACTTTGTTGTGGAAAACAGGTGGAATGGCAAATCTATTTGTGTCTGCAGTGACAGCCAAGCTGCGCTCATGGCCTTGGATAGTCCCACCACCACTTCCACGCTAGTCAGGTCCTGCAAATCCAGGTTAAATTATGTTGGAAAGCATCATAGTCTGACGCTGACTTGGGTACCGGGACACGCTGGCATTGCGGGTAACGAGACATCTGACTCTTTGGCCAGGATGGGCTCTGAGGCTGTTTTTATTGGCCCTGAGCCTGTTCTGCCACTCCCTTCTGCTGTCATCAAAGCCACTGCAAACAAGTGGGTTGTTTCGAACCACAAGTGAGCATGGCGGGCTGAGAAAGGCTGCGGAAAATTATGCTACCTGTTATCTCTGACCGATGGTCACGGTTCCTTCTATCTTTAGGTAGGAGGGACTGCAGGCTGTTGGTTGGCGTGATGACGGGGCACTTTCTATGGGCTAGACACATGGAAAGGATTGGCATATCAGACAGTGCGCTGTGCCCAGCCTGTGGAGAGGAAGACGAGACGGCCGACCATTTCCTTTGCGTCTGCCCTGCCTTTGCAGGTCACAATGGGCCTCCGCATACCCTAAATGTGTGTTCTGACCGATCTTCTGTGCCCTTGACAGCCACTTAAATCTAAACCTAACATTCAACTTATAAGACAGAAATTTCGATGCCTTAATTTCCATTAATATCGCCGGTCAACAGGGCACGAAGATTGGGTTGAGCAGAGTGTGAAAATTGGGCACCAAGATTGGGGTAGAACAGGGCACCGTAATTGGTTTGAACAGGGCACCAAGATTGGGTTAAACAGAGTATGAAGATTGAGTCGAACAGAGCACCAAGATTGGGTAGAACAGGGCACCGAAATTGGTTTGAACAGGGCACCAAGATTGGGTTAAACAGAGTATGAAGATTGAGTCGAAAAGAGCACCAAGATTGGGTAGAACAGGGCACCGAAATTGGTTTGAACAGGGCACCAAGATTGGGTTAAACAGAGTATGAAGATTGAGTCGAAAAGAGCACCAAGATTGGGTTGAACAAAGAACAAAATGATTGAGCACAAAAATTGGATTAAAAAGGGCACCAAAACTGAGTTGATGAAGTCAATAAGATTGGGTAAAATATGGGACTGATATTGATCATCAATATTGGATTGAACAGAATGCCCAAGATACAGTTGAACAGTGCCCCACAAATGGATTGAACAGGGCACCAAAATTGGTTTGAACAGGGCACCAAGATTGGGTTAAACAGAAGCCCAAGATTGGGTAAACAAGGACACCAAGATTGAGCAGAACAGGGCACCAAGATTGGGTTGGACGCCTTAACTTCTACAGGTGTGGTTATGTTAAATCGTTTGACTAGCGAATAAGGTGTAATTGAAGAGTTCACAGATAATCTCATACGGGGACTGATGAAACTCAGATTAACTTATGAGAAAAAGTACAAAATTGTACATACGTATACGAAGAAAGATCAAACAGAGCCGTGTAGGTCATTCCTCCGAACTGGTGTTGTTCCATACACAATGCCATGTATTTCAATAATGAATAAAATAAGAAGAAACAAATTTCATTATATCTAATTAATAAGATCTGTTACGCTTAATGGAAAGCACTATATAAACCCCAACAATAAACGATTGTCGTACCATCTGAAATTTGTGTGTTGTCTGAGAGGAATTCTGTACAGAAGTGTTGAAAGCAATTCAGGGGTTGTATTCACGCTATACAATGAATATGATTCTTCCTTCTTCTCTACTAAATTATTGTTATTGCATTTTGGATCGCAGTTTCTCTCCCTTCTCCTCTACTAAATTGTTATTGTGACACGGCAGACCGCAGCTTTTCCGCTAATTTAAACGTTGCTTTGATAGAGATTTAAATTATAGTATTTAATTGGAATTTAGACTACATGAGCACACACAGAAACAGAGAGAGAGAGAGAGAGAGAGAGAGAGAGAGAGAGGGACTGAGAGAGAGGAAGAGAGAGATACTGAGAGAGAAGGAGAGAGAAATACTGAGAGAAAAAGGGGAATAATAGGATTTCTAGTTGCACCCTCTTCGTTGTTATGGATTTAATAACGGGCGTATCAGTCACCTGCTAAGAATATAAAACTTTCTTTTTAACGCACTTGCAGTGACACCCAGTCAGGGTCCAATAAGCTCATAGCATCCTTTAGTTTTAGTCTCCTTCGCGTTACATTTGTGCTGAAATGTAAGACACAAGGTCATACTCAAATGAGTGCCCCACTCTTTTCCCACAGACCCAATTCAAATTATTATTCAAAAAGGAAGCAATGCGCGCTTTCGCCACTTCGAACTCGCTCGATTAAACTATTTAGACTCTTTGTGCGCTGCTCGAAATGTTGCCAACCCTGTTGCAACAGCTGAGTGGAACACAGCGGCAATGGAACACTCAAGCATTAGGCTGCTTACGCACTTGCATACGTTTTTAGTTAGTAACCAGTAAAGAAAGTTGAAGCTGGGTTACACCGACTTCAATATACTCTTTTCCCTTACAAGTGTGTTTGCGTTAAACCATGGCGATGCACTTTACCACCAAATGTGATTGATATATCATCATTAGAAGCATATCTAGCTTAATTTTCGGTGGGGTACTTAGATTTTATTATAAGGGAGGGGGTCGTGGCCTTTATCTGAACGACCCCATTTCTTGCAGATGACTTTCCACAAGCTTCTTCATATAAAATTTCGTCAAAGAACCTATATTATATCTTAAGTTAGAAATATGTGTTAATAGTGGGCGTGATAATAAACATTTGCCGCCCGCATTTTGCATAATGGGATCCTTATCAACATAACTTCTTAATTGCGTCACTATTCCAAAAATTTGAACGAAGTTATAATTAATTTAAAAAAGGTGCCTACAGTTGCATATTTGGGAGGTAGGCGTGCTATTTGTCCAAATCGGAGCATATATATATATATATGGTTCTGCCTTAAGTTCCAGACTATACTCTTTCAAAGTTTCATTAAGATATTTCTAGTGGAGTGGAAAAAAGTGGCCACAGACGGACGGAGCAAATCAAAATTACCCAGAAGTGATTGTGGCCACTTCTGTATATATCATATGCTCATGCCTGCCACCCCTCCTTCTGGTAGTTGAAGAACTGCTAGTAGTGTAGCTTGACAAAACTCAGCTTAATGAAGAAACTGCCTTTGCTCGAATCAGGTTTTTAGATATTTGGCACTGATGTGCTGAGGAGTGACCAACTTGGCTCCTTGGCACCACAGGATCTACTTCTATTTCTTCTGAGGTCGGGTAGATTTAAAGCGATTAAAAGGGAACCTGAAGTGCACTACAATGGATATATACTCTGCGCTTACTAGATTGTTCCGACAAAAAAAAAAAAAAATTATAAATAAATAAATAGCTGGCATGCGGAGAGACGCGGATTGGGATGTGGATTTGTGGTACGCGGCAGGCTTCAAGGTTCAAGGCCGTGAGCGAAAGGCTTGCCACGATCCGCATCAAGGCAAAATTTTTAGCCTGATTTGCGGGCACGCCCCGACGGAGGAAAAGGACGATGCATTCTACGAGAGACTCGAGTACATATATTACCGCTGCCCGACCCCCGACTTGAAGATTATCCTCAGAGACTTCAACGCAAAGGTCGGACGAGAAAACATGTTTGGACCCACCGTCGGTCAGTTCAGCCTTCACGAGACCACATCGAACAATGGTCGAAGGCTGATCGACTTCGCCGCGGCACGAAATATGGTAGTTAGAGTAGCACCAGATTCCGGCACCTCGATATCCACAAAGCCACATGGTTGTCCCCTGATCAACACACCCGCAATCAAATTGATCATGTTGTAACGACGGAAGGCATCGTTCCAGCGAGCCAGATGTTCGTACGTTGCGGGGAGTCAATATGGACTCTGACCATTATCTTGTTGCATCCAAGATACGCATACGATATTGCAATGCGAATAACGTACGATCTGGCACGCAAGGAAAGCTGGAGGTCGCTAAGCTGCAATTACAATGGACAGCCGAGGTCTATTCCGCTCAACTCTCGGAACTGTTCCACCAACCTGACTCTTTACCCGACGACGCCGGGGGACTTGGGAAGCATATATGCCGCTCCATACGTACCGCCGCAGAGAAAACCATTGGCTTCAGACGCCCGCCGCCATAAAACCAATGCAATGGTATGATCACGAGTGTCGCGAAGCCGCCTACAAACGAACACGAACACTGCAGTCTGCTGCAACGCGAGCCGTGCGTGAAAATTACAGGGTGAGGAGAACGGAAGAGAAGCGCCTTTTCAGACATAAAAATCGCGAGCAGGAAATCAACAGGTCAGGCGTCTGACCCAAGGTTTCCTGCCCAGAGCATCTACCTCTAGAGATGAAAATGGGAATCTAGAGATTGTGGAGGGAACATTTCTCTAAATTGCTGGCAAGAGACGATGCCACCAATACCGCTTCAACCCGATACCACGAATTTACGATGACGGAGTGGTTCTTCCACCACGATGAGGTCCGACTTGCTATTCAGCGACTAAAGAACAACAAAGCAACTGGTGCCGATGGACTGCCTGCTGAATTGTTCGAGCCCGGCGGTGATGAGCTAATAGGGTACATGCATCAGCCTATCAGTAAAATATGCGAGCATGCATCAGCTTATCAGTAAAATATGGCTAGAAGAAAGCATGCCCGACAATTGGAATCTCGGTGTCTTCTGTCCTGTATTAAAGAAAGGTGACCCGATGATATGCGCCAACTACCGGAGAATCAGTCTTATTGCCATATCTTATAAGGTTCTGTCTAGCGTATTGTGTGATAGACTAAAACCATATGCCAACACACTGATTGGACCTTATCAGTGCGGTTTTAGACCTGGAAAGTCCCCCATTGACCCGATCTTCACGCTGCGCCAAATCCTGGAAAAAAGCCACGAGAAACAGATCGACATCCATCATCTCTTTGTCGACTTTCGATAGCCCGATAAGGGATTGCCTATATACCACCATGTCTGAGTTCGGTACTCCTTCAAAGCTACCACGGCTCTGTAGAATGGCATTGAGCAATACGTCCAGCTCTGTCAACGTAGGAAGAGACCTCTCCGAACCATTTAATACCGTGCGAGGATTCAGACAGGATTCAGGATCCACTGTCGTGCGACCTCTTCAATTTCACCATGGAAGGTGTACTGCGGAGGGCCGGTGTGCATCGGAATGGCACTATTCTCCACAAAAGTGTCCAGCTCCTCACATCATGTCCAGCTGATGACATCGACATCATTGGACGTTGCAAGCGAGACGTCACTGCTTCACTTTCCTCCATTGAAAAAGAATCAGCGAAAGTGGAGGACAACTGTAACTTTGAAGTTGTCAAGGAATTTATATACCTTGGCTCCGCCATTAACACAGAAAACGATCTTAGCCTGGAGATTAAACGAAGAGTCACGCTTGCTAAAAGGTGTTACTATGGGCTCAGTAAGCAAATGTGTAGTAGAGCCCTCTCTCGCCCGACAAAACTGACACTCTACAAGAGGCTCAGCCTCTATATGGCGCAGAAGCATTGGTTGTGTCGCAGACTGATGCAGCCGCGCTTGGGGTGTTCGAGAGGAAAATTCTTCCCAAAATCTTCGGTCCTATTCGTGTCGGCGACGACCACCGTATTCGGATGAACCATGAACTGTGCGACCTCTACGCTGAAATTGACATAGTCCGACGCATCACTATACATCGTCTGCGCGAGCGTGGATATGTCGTCATGCGTATGGACGAAGAAGCTCCACCGAAAAAGGTGTTCGTAGCGGAAGCCGCTGGACGACGACGTAGGGGACGACCATGCCTCCGATGGAAGGACCAAGTCGAGGAAACCCTAACCACGCTTGGTATAACAGATTGGAGAAGACGTGCGCAAACCAGAGGCGCCCTGCGAGCGCTGTTAAATTCGGCCGTAACCCGATAGCGGGTTGTTTCGCAGATTCTGCGGTTAGGCCACGAAGGTAAGTAAGTAGAAAACCATGCTAAATATCTTGGAATGCAAATAGATAACAAAGTGACATGGAAACAACCAATTCTCAAAGAACGTGAGCATATGAAAATTAAATTCGGACAACTATACTGGCTCTTAGGAAAAGAGTCGAAACTAACAGCCCCCAATATACTGCTAATACTCGTATATAAAAAAAATTTTAAAATCAATCTGGACCTACGAGCTACAAATATGGAAATTATCCAAAGGTTTCAAAAGAAAATACTACGGATAATTTTAAAGGCTCCTTGGTATGTACCAAACGACGTGATACATCGTGATCTAAAAATTCCACTGGTAAACGAGGCGATAAGACTCATTAGTTACAGATAGAAAAATAAACTTCTCTCGCACCCTAATATTGAACGAAGTCATTTAGTTGAGAAAGAAAACACCACCAGACTCCGGCCATCAGACTCATGGGCTAGATTTTAAACTAATTATACTATATACTATTGCAAAGAGCATAAATCTTAATGATTTATCCTCCTACATGTCACATCGGCACCATTCACAGAATGAGATCACCAGTTGCCGGACACTGGTGAGTCACTTTATTCATCAGGCCACTGCCTCCCAACTAGAAAACCCACGCGGTGGAGAACACGTGGAGAAAACCCACGCGGAAGAGGACCACGAGGCAGCTACCAGGAAGAAGAAGAAGAACACGAAGTGAAAACACGTGGAGGAGAACCACGCGGTGCTGAAACATATAGCAGATATCGGGAAGAAGAAGCCCAAACCATATGACGCTATTCTGATAGCCAATCACAGCACGCCACGCATTGTGTGCGAGCAGCCACTGTGCTATATAAGGAGCAGCATCGGGGTACTCAGATCTCTTCTTCATCCGACAATGGCGCAAGCAAGATCTCTTCTTTATCCGACAATGGCGCTAGCAAGATCTCTTCTTCATCCGACAATGGCGCAAGCAAGATCTCTTCTTCATCCGACAATGGCGCAAGCAAGATCTCTTCTTCATCCGACAATGGCGCTAGCAAGATCTCTTCTTCACCCGACAATGGCGCAAGCAAGATCTCTTCTTTATCCGACAATGGCGCTAGCAAGATCTCTTCTTCATCCGACAATGGCGCAAGCAAGATCTCTTCTTCATCCGACAATGGCGCAAGCAAGATCTCTTCTTCATCCGACAATGGCGCAAGCAAGATCTCTTCTTCATCCGACAATGGCGCAAGCAAGATCTCTTCTTCATCCGACAATGGCGCAAGCAAGATCTCTTCTTCATCCGACAATGGCGCAAGCAAGAACAACTCTATTATTGATTGAACAACAGCGGAGGCGTGAACGCATAATCTACACGGAGTGCAAGCAGTGACCTGACGCTTCTGACGACCTGAGGGAGTTATTCACTCGCGCCGGACATCTACGCCACTGGGACTCGCGACACAAACCGAGTGTATCTTCAGACGCCATCTGTCGATTCTGTGGAGAAAGTGACGAAACCTCACTGCACTTGATCACAGACTGCGGACCATTGGCACACAATAGACTCAGGTGTTTTGGAGAATATATCTTAGATATGAGCAAGATCCCTCATCTTGAGACCTCCAAAATATATGAATTGCTGTCGGAAATTAACCTGACAGAGCATCTGCAGATGAGACTATCCTCATCTCTCAAATAAATAGGGGCATCACAATAGATCTTTCAGGTCGCAGTGTATAACACCCTTAAATATATCTATCTATCTATGATCGTGACTAATTAATGCCTTTCTATTTTCTTCAGGCCATCCCATGCTGCCGTGCTGACTGGCGGGGAAAAAGGTACATCGGCCCCCAAGAAGGATGCTCCGCCGGATACGGGCGATCGGTGTTCCCGGCCCCCGTGATGATTCAGGGGTCGACGCCATTTCGCGCCCTCACCACAGCCGCGCCACCTACAGCAAGTCCGCCACCATTAAAGCTGAGGAACTCCCACCCCCGTAACCAGGGTCGACACCATCTCGCGCCCCAGTGGCAGCTGCGCCATCACGCGCCCGCAAGCCGAGGAACTTTAACATGCCGACAGTCCACGAGGAAATCAAAACATATAGCACTAAATACTGGGCTCGGCTCAGTACGCACTCTAACGTACTAGCTCTAAATCTGCTGGAGTCAACGGCATCACCGAGCAGACTTAAGCGAGCAGCTCCATGGATTGCGTTTACAAAATATTCCGTGTTTTCTTTTGTTTTGTAAATAAATTTTCGCAAAGAAGAAAAAACAGAGGAAAAGAAGCGGCATAAATTTAAAGGTTTGTGTTACATTTGCAATATATACACTAATTAATTCTACCAATCAAAGGTGGATCTGTGCCACTACCTGTGAAATCGCCAGACAAACATGGCCAAGGCTAAATCTGCGTCTATCTAGGAATAGCATTAGACTCAATAGACTACAAATTATGACTTTAATAGGAGCCCTCACGGGACATTGTCTCATAGGAAATCATGCAAGAAGAATGGGAGTATATACACATGATTTCGGCCGCAGCTGCAGGAACGAGGAGGAGCTGGAAACGGTCCAGCATCTCTTCTGTACATGTCCAGCTTTTGCCAGAAATAGGGAGCGTTTGCTAGGATCCCGCTTCTTAACAAGTATAGATGGTCTATGTCAGTCAGGTGTTAACAACCTTCTGCGCTTTGTAAAAGGCTCAGGTTGGTTCAATCTGGAGGGGGAAGCGTAGCCAAGCCTCGCAACCGCGGCTCACATCGGACCCAACTGGTGGTCTAGGTGGCATCACTGGTTATTGGTGATGCGGCTGTCCTACCTACCTACCTACATTTGCAATAAGCGCGGGCACTACGCATCAAATTGTCGTGAAAAGAAACGCAACAACAAACAAAGCTTCATCATGTTTTGCTCTTCTCAATGCAACGTCTATGCAGGCGGCTGTGAACAACAATTCTTGGTTGTTTGATAGTCATCTTCGTTGTAGCGAAAGCATGTTCGTGACAATGTGAAAATATAAAGAGCAAATCGAATTGGGATCAGGTGAGTATATGCAAGCAACCGGTTACAACAGAACGCAGTGAAATCACATTAAAAGAGCGAAGCCCTTGGAGTGTTTAAAAAATTCAAAGCAATGGTCGAGCGACAGACGTCAAAGAAGATAAATGTGCTCCGAAGCAACAACGGTCGCGAATACTTGAGCACCGCATTCACCAACTATTTGGAAGACTGCGAAATAAGACGCGAGTTAACCACACCATACACCCCCCACAGCAGAATGGTGTGGCTGAGAGGGCGCACCGAACCATCGTTGAAATGGCCAGATGCATGCTATTGGGCTCAGAGCAGCCTGAATCACTATGGTCAGAAGCAGCCAACACAGCAGTATATTTACGGAATTGCTCACCAACGAACATTTTAAAGAACAAGCCGGCAGTGATACATTTGCGCAAAGCTATAATGCTGAACAAACCCCTTGGCAGTTCAAGATTCCAACCCAAAGGAATCGAGTGCCAACTGATTGGCTACTCAACTGCGTCGAAAGGCTACACGTTATATCAAAAGAAGTCTGGGAAGTTTTCACACAAGGCGTGATGTAAAATTTATTGAAAATCATGGTCAATCAAACATAAACAATGAATACACACAGGTACACAACAAGAGTCAGCTGATAACAACGATGACGTCACTATTAAGAGTGAAATAGATGAGAACGACGACATTGTCGCTGTCGACGTCGATGATGCAATCCGTACAAAACGAAATTGCAATTCACAAAACCAGAGCGATGCAAGTGTAGAAGCTACCAGTGGAGAAGAAGATTATCGGTGGAGCAGGGGATAGCGGCGAAGCAGAGGACGAAACAGAAAACAACATTGCGAAGTGGTATGAAATGTTTATTAAGAGCAAATAAGCCTGGGAAATCTGCTGACAAAGATAATTTAAATTGCTTGGCAGTTGCCAACCATGATATTTTTGATAGTCCCGCCGAACCTGTTGACCAAGCACTAAATCGCAGCGATGTCAAAGAATGACAGAGGGCAATGCAATTAGAGTACAACGCATTAATTCAAAATGAAACCTGGAAACTGGTAGATTTACCTCCAAATCTTCGCGCCATTAAATGCAAATGGGTGTTTAATATAAAACGTAACAAAGATCCGAAAATAGCGCGATACTAGGCACGACTTGTCGCCAAGGGCTGGTCCTAGATTACACCGAAACTCCGGTATCTCCGGTAGCCCGATACTCAACTATTCGTTTAGTGATTGCCATAGCTGCTGAGTATGAGCTTTTGGTACACCAGCTTGACGTCACATCTGCAGATCTCAACGGGAGTATAGAAGAAGACGTGTATATGATATGTGTCAGTCCCAAAATTTCGTCGACAGCGCAAAGCTACAAAAAGCGCTCTACGGACTAAAGCAATCGGGCCGACAATGAAATGCAAAAGTATTACCAAATACAGCAGCAATATTCTCAGTTGTTCTTGAGCGACGTGCACGGGTTTTATTCTTCACATCACTACTAACTTGTCCCAACAGTTCCAATTTTTCCACCAATATTGCGGTCCGACAAGGTGCTTCACGACGACCCAAAAATGCTTTAGTTTTGCGAACTGTGACTGCAAGATTTCCACCATTTTTGTAGTGAAATTTAATGATTTCAATGCATTGTTGAAGCGTGTATCGTTCCATTTTTAGTAATGGCGTAATTTCCACATGTCAAATGTCAAAGAATAAAAGGTTCAAAAGTGACAGCTACCGAAATACCGGGTGATTCAAAATAACACCTCTTATTGGAAAACCCTTTACTACAAAGATTGTTATTATTATTATTATTATTATTATTATTATACCTTACACTATAATTAATTATGAGTGCAAGGTGTTGGGGGAGGAATGACCACTAGCTACAGAGGCTTTCGACTCGAAGAGAAAAGGATTATTATAGAAAGAAGCATTTTGGAGACGAAGCCCGTGGCAGGATTGGAACCTGCGGCCCTCAGGGTGTGAGTCTAGCATGCGTACCACTAGACCGCAGAGGGCGGCTACTACAAAGATATTACATCGCTCTGCTCACTCAGCGAAATGCGTGCGTGACTGACTATGGCAAAATTATTAACTCAACACCCGAAGTGTGCTCGGCAATGCAAGGGCAAAACCCGTGGATACACATTCTGGTTTTGTCGTTCTATGTGTGCGTGTGTGTTTACTGCTATGTGCGAATGTTCCTATGCTTGCTTGCAGGTTTACACAGGGCATGCATACGTGTTTATGGATATGAGTGTGGGGGTATAATATTTTGTATTTCTTTATTTCTGAATTTGAAACTAGTTTCAATCGTAGCAATCGAAGACGAGGCATTAGCTTTATGTCAACAGCGGGCGATTGTAGTGTGTACTGGTGTGTACATGCATTTTGAGTGGCTGTAGGAACCCTGCAGGTTTGTACGTAGCCAATTGACACCTTTGCAGTAGTCTATTTCTCAATCCACTAAGCAATAGAAAAATCGCATATTGAAGTTGCGCTTCTGTTAGCAAGTGTGAACAAACAAGAAAAATAGAAAATTAGTAAAGAACACTAGTCTATTTAATAACCCATAGGTAATGCACAGATTCGCCAGTTCGACGAAGAATGTCATGCTTCTGTTTATTACTTTGAGAGAGGAGTAGCAGTAATAGAGAGTATTAATCTCTTGAGTATTAATTATTTTCATTCGGCTAACGGTATATATTGCGCTTTTTGTTTTTGTATTTTACAATTAAATTTCTTGTAATTTTTATGACGCAATTTCAGTTTTGATTTTAGAAAGTGTAACACGTTTATCATTGTAAGTTTGCGAATTAACAAATCTATATATATAAAAGAAAGGTTCAATGTTTTCGAGTTCTATGCACACAAAAACTACTGTACCGATTAGCCTGAAATTTTCACAGAATGTTCTTCAATATTGGAGGAATGTTTCTGTGTCTGTTTTAAATCAATTCGTTAATATTTTATTAATTAATTTTAAGTTTGTTTAAACTATTGAACATTGCCTTAGTGTGTGTTTATAGAGACATGTACATGTGAATTTTAACATTTTCTTAGTGTATGCTTATAATAGAGCCATGTACATGTGAATGTGAGATCAAGCAACTATGAGATTGAGAGCATTTGGCATGGTGATTTTTTTGATGCTCTCTCTCACACACACTTCATTATATTCTGCATAAAGAGTGTTGTGTTAAGGGAAGGGGCTTTAAAGCTAATTGTTTGCAAGCGGGTTGGGGCGTTCGGGTGTTTTACTGTTGTTGTTATTGTTGATACATTGACGTCTAGAGTGATGTATGTATGTAAAGTAGTTCTTATGAAAATTGTTTCTTTTTAAAAGATAGCAGAGCACAGACCTTATGTTGAATAAGACACTTAACATGTGAGACAAACATTAACATTTTAATGTTAAATTTGAAAATAATAAAGTTAGACATTTCTGAAAGAACATGCAATGAACATATAGCATAGACACCAACCAATTAAGCTACTACTACTGAAAGTTTAAATTGGTGTCAGGGGTGTTCAAAAACGGTTTCACTTAAGCTAAAGATTTGCAGACATGATTTAAGATTGGAATACATCCATGTATTGTGCAGCTGTTTCACATCGTTCACTTAAGATTTACGAATTAACAAATAAATTTTTACATTTTAAAAATAAAGTGAATTTAATCTTCCAAAATTGTGTACGTATAACTTTTGAAATAGTTTTGATTATTCTCGATTTAATATGTGAGAAATATTATATTAGGTTGTATAATAATTGCTGTGTGAAAATAACCGTATAAAAATGCCACCAAAACGACAAAACATTGGCCGCTACACAAATAGTGCCAGACGCAATAGAGTTAGTGTCCAAAGGAGAAATGAAGGGGAAGAAGCATCAAGGCAAAGAATTGTACCAAATGCCGAAAGTTCATCACAACAACACCAATCACAAAGTAATGCAACTCGGGTAAGAATTAGAAAACTACGAAAATATTTTTTAAATGCTGATCGTAATGAACTCTAGGAACATCATGAATTACCCATGCAAATTATTCAACGGGGAACACTTAACCGCATTGCATTTCAATATGACCCAAACATTAATTACAGCTTGCATTCAGTCGTCGCTGTTGGTCATATGAATAAAGTTTGCACAAACTGTAAAGCATTGAAGTTTAAAAATGAAGCGCCAGGAATTTGTTGTTTGAATGGCAAAGTCAAATTGCCATTTTTGACTACACCACCTGAGCCATTGCTTTCATTAGTTGCAGGTACTACAGCATTATCGAAGCATTTTTTGGCCCATATACGAAATTATAATACATGTTTTCAAATGACGTCGTTTGGTGCGACAAATATAATAAATGACACCTACATGCCAACATTTAAGATTCAAGGTCAAGTCTACCATAAAGCAGGTTCTTTGTTACCGTTACCGGATGCTGAGCACAAGTTTTTGCAAATTTATTTTATTGGAAATTCAAATGACCAACTACATCAACGTTGTGCGATTTACAAAGCCGCTAAAAAGGAAATACTAGAATCATTGCAAAATTTTTTCCATCAGCACAACGAATTAATTACATTGTTCAAAACAGCTACTGACCGCATGCCATCCGATAGTCATCAAATCGTGATTCGAGCGGATAAAACTCCTATTGGGCAACACGCTCGAAGATTTAATGCTCCAACTATCGATGAAGTGGCTATCATAATTGTTGGCGAACAATTTGAATCACGCGACATCGTACTACAACTTCGAAACGATCGTCTAATACGTGTTGCAGAAACTCATAGATCATACGATGCTTTGCAATATCCAATAATATTTTGGAAGGGTGAAGATGGGTATCATTTTAACTTAAAAATGATAAATCCACAAAATGGTGAAGAAACAAACAAAAAAGTCAGTGCTATGAATTACTATTCATATCGTTTGATGATTCGTGAAGACGAAGAAAATCACATTTTAAAATGTCGCCAATTATTTCATCAGTACATCGTTGACATGTATGCCAAGATTGAATCGGAACGATTGTTGTATATTCGCATGAATCAAAAGAAACTACGATCTGAAGAGTATATACATTTGCGTGATGCAGTAAACAATGACTACAATGCAAGTGACTATGGCAGAGTTACAATATTACCAGCAACATATGCAGGCAGCCCACGCCACATGCAGGAATACGCACAAGATGCGATAGCGTACGTTCGGCAATACGGACGTCCTGATTTGTTTATTACATTTACGTGTAATCCCACATGGATTGAGATCAAGGAACACCTATTTCCCGGACAATCGACAGTTGATCGACATGATATTACTGCACGGGTTTTTAAACTGAAATTAAAATCGTTAATGGATTTTATAACTAAACATCAAGTATTCGGAGAGACACGTTGTTGGATGTATTCCGTTGAATGGCAGAAAAGAGGATTACCTCATGCCCATATTTTGATTTGGCTGGTCACCAAAATAACTCCCGATGAGATTGATCATGTCATTTCAGCGGAAATTCCCGATACAACTGCCGATCCAGAATTATTTCAAGTAATAATCAAAAACATGATACATGGTCCATGTGGAGCCCACAACATGAATTCGCCGTGTATGGCAGATGGAAAATGTACAAAACGTTATCCCAGAGCATTGCTTCCCGAAACTATTACTGGCACTGATGGTTATCCACAATATCGACGTCGTTCAACCGATCAAGGTGGTAAATCGATAATTTTAAAAGTTCGAAATGAAAACATTGAAGTTGACAATCGTTGGGTAGTGCCATATTCGCCACTACTAAGCAAAACATTTAAAGCTCACATAAACGTTGAATATTGCAATTCAGTCAAATCAATTAAATATATATGTAAATATATCCACAAAGGAAGTGATATGGCTGTATTTGAAGTATCAGATCTGAGGTCTATGGACGAAATCCATCAGTATCAAATGGGGCGATATATCAGTAGCAACGAAGCCGTGTGGCGTATTTTTTCATTTGCAATACACGAACGTTATCCAACAGTAGTGCATTTAGCAGTGCATCTTCATAACGGGCAACGTGTTTATTTTACTGAACAAAATATTCGTGAAAGAGCATTAATTCCCCCAGCAACAACATTAACTGCATTTTTTTCTCTATGCCAAACTGACACATTTGCCAAAACATTGTTATATTCCGAAATACCCAAATACTTTACTTGGAATGCATCGAGCAAAAAATTTATGCGGAGAAAACTAGGAAAAGCAGTTGAAGGTCACCAGAATTTATTTGCAACAGATGCGTTGGGAAGATTATATACAGTACACCCAAATCATGCAGAATGTTTTTATTTGCGTTTATTGTTAGTTAACATTCGCGGACCAACATCGTTTCAAAGCTTAAAAACAGTTAACGGCCATTTATGCGAAACATTTCAAGAAGCATGCCAAAAATTAAATTTACTGGAAAATGATTCACACTGGGATAGTTCACTGGCTGACGCATCGATTTCGGCTCCTCCAAGTCAAATACGTAATTTATTTGCAATTATATTATGTACATGTTTACCATCGAATCCAATGGAGTTATGGGAAAAATACAAGGATTATATGGCCGATGATATTCTGCACCGACTACGTAGAAATTGTTTAAACGAAGAATTGCAATTCTCGCGTGAAATATATAACGAAGCATTGATTTTGATCGAAGACAAATGTTTGGCAATCGTTAATAAACCATTATCACAACTCGGAATAACGTCACCTGATCGATCCATAAATACCATAATTGATAGCGAATTACAGCGTGAACAACGATTTGACATCAATGATCTGAACCAATATGTAGAAACAAATGTTTCAAAATTATTGGAGCAACAAAAGAAATTTTATGACACGATAATGCGAGCAGTTAATGATCAAAGTGGAGGAATGTTTTTCTTGGATGCACCGGGAGGCACAGGAAAAACATTTTTAATATCATTAATATTAGCCACCATACGATCACAAAATGGTATTGCATTGGCAATTGCATCGTCAGGAATCGCGGCAACACTATTGGATGGCGGCCGGACGGCACATTCAGCACTTAAATTGCCATTAAATATTCATTACATTGAAACACCAACATGTAATATTTCAAAAACCTCAGGAATGGGCAAAGTGCTACAGCAGTGCAAGATAATTGTATGGGACGAATGCACAATGGCAAATAAAAAATCGTTGGAAGCATTAGATCGCACGTTGCAAGATCTACGAGGTAACGAAACCCCTTTCGGTGGAGCTCTATTAGTATTGGCAGGCGATTTTCGACAAACGTTGCCAGTAATACCCCGTTCGACACCTGCTGATGAATTGAATGCCTGTTTAAAGGCTTCCAATTTATGGAGACACGTCATTAAATTTAATTTAAGTACAAACATGCGTGTTCAGTTACAAACCAATGCTTCTGCAGAACGTTTTGCGCAACAACTACTAGATGTCGGAAATGGAAAGATTGCAGTTGATGAATCGACGGGATGCATTAAATTACCCTCTGATTTTTACAGAACCGCACAGTCAAAAGAAAAATTAATTCAATGCGTATTTCCAGATTTAGCAAAAAATTACAAATGTCACCAATGGTTAAGCGAACGTGCAATACTGGCTGCAAAAAACGCGGATGTAAATGATATTAATAACTGCATTCAAGACGCGTTACCAGGTGAAACAAAAACTTATAAATCGATAGATACTGTTATGAATCAAGACGAGGCAATACATTATCCAACTGAATTCTTGAATTCGCTTGATTTACCTGGATTGCCACCACACATTTTAAATTTGAAGATTGGCGTTCCTATCATTCTTCTTAGAAATATTGATCCTCCACGTCTTTGCAATGGTACCAGATTGGCAGTCAAAAAATTGTTAAATAATGTCATTGAATCCACAATATTGACTGGAAAATTCAAAGGAGAAGATGTGCTATTGCCACGTATACCGATGATTCCCACAGATGTGCCTTTTGAATTCAAAAGGCTTCAATTTCCCATTAAACTGGCCTTTGCGATAACCATTAATAAATCCCAAGGTCAATCACTTCAAATATGTGGTTTAAATTTGGAGAATCCCTGTTTTTCTCATGGCCAATTATATGTTGCATGCTCCCGTGTAGGAAAACCTGACGCTTTATTTATATATGCGCCAAATAGCACTACCAAGAACATTGTATACCCAAGAGCATTGCAATAATATTAAAGGTTGGTAATAAAGATATTGATATATATTAAAGTACTATACACTTTTGAATTGGTATTTCATTTTTATTGTTTTCATACGATGCTAAATATTTTAAACCACATCATAGCTAAATTTCACAAGCCGAACATGTTAACATTTTAGGAACAAAATACAAGTAAGATAAAACAACATATTAATATTAGTTACTAAATTTAGTTTTACTAACTTTTATTACTTTTTGCCCACAGCCATGCAATAGCGAAGCATTGCCGGGTATGCTAGTAAGAAAATAAGTCTTCAACTTAGAGCACTAATTTGTGACGCTCCAGCAAGAGCATTCATATGCGGGAGTCCGGGTCATACATCTCGATATGGATGCAGTAAATGTACCCAAATTGGAAAGAAAGTAGATGGTGTACTTACTTACAGCACGCAAGCTGGGACGTTAATTACAGATGAGGATTTTAAAACACGAAAATATTTCACTCATCATAACAGTAATTATACTGAAAAAGAAACACCACTGGAGAAGCTCGGACTAAAAATGGTTTCTCAAACAACTTTAGATCCTATGCACCTAATTGATTTGGGTGTAATGAGGAAGTTTCTTCTTCGAATATTAAATAACAAAGTATCTTTTAAAATATCACGTGAAAGTAAAGAAAACTTATCTAAAAATCTGGAATCATTACGCAAATCCATTCCAAAGGAATTTGTTCGAAAACCTAGGTCCCTAAAAGAAATATTGAATTGGAAAGCCACAGAATTTCGACAATTTCTTTTGTATACCGGTATTGTGGTTTGGTTTTAACAGGCAATATTCACGAAGACCTTTATTATGAGTTTCTTTTATTACATTGCGCATACAGACTATTATGTTGCCCCCAAACAGTTTCATTTCAACATAGAAATAGCCCAAAGCATGTTAAACCTTTTTGTTGAAAATTTTCCGATATTATTTGGACGCAATAGTGTATCATACAACATTCATAATTTATTACATTTAAAAGAAACTTCTAGATACGTAAGTATTCCCACAAAGAGTTCAGCATATGAATTTGAGAACTACCTGCAATGTTTAACGAAATTTATCATTTAAAGGTTAAAGGACCGAACATGGAAGTCCAAAAGTTTGCACCTTTTGAAAACGATTCTTGAACATCTTTCTTTGGCGAAGATGCAAAGGAGGCATCTTTGTATGCGTTTTCCCGTTAATTTAAATGGTAATACGTAGATGATGTTCTAAACGAAAGCGGTATGGCGACGATTACGTTCAGCTGGAAGAGCTTCGGCAACAAGACACGAAGGTATCCTTTCTTTGTCAGGTCGACCTATCTGAAAACCATCACTAGAAGTTAAACCAAAATCCACCCATCGCCTACCAGTGCCTCCGCTAAGTTCTAATTAAACTTATATCAATTGTTACAATATTCAACTATTCTGCTCAGCATTCACCTCAGTTGGTTCTCCGACTGCAGAACCGCCGTTTCACGTAAGAGTCTAAACTTAACAGTACCTTTCATTAATTCTCATCTCCATCATTATATAACTAATCGTAATATATTCCTTTCATCTTCACCACCTAAAGTGTACAATATACAGAATCGAGTGATGAAGATGAGGTTGAGGTTATGGTAGGAATTGATGAAAAAGCTGAGGACGTGGGTGAAGCGATTGAGGAGAGCACTGCCGATGCCGAAACTGGTGACATCGTTGAACCGCACAAAAGTGTACAGAAGAGAGGGCGTAGAAATTTTCTAACGCCACGACTTGCTTCTGCGCTTGACCACGCCAAGCTAACCGATCCAATGGTAGCTCATTTGTTGATAGCCTGCGTCGATGCATTGAATTATTCCGTAGACGAGCTGGCTATTAACCGAACAACGATTAATCGATATCGGCGAGCAAACCGCCGGAAGGAAGCAGAAGTTATCCAGACCGAATTCGTAGAAAACGTAATTTAGTATTCTTTCTTAATTTAAGCCATACTCTTAATTTATAGTTAGCGATATAAGTAGTTATAAGTCATTCGTCTCTTCCCCGAAACAGCTAAATATTAATAAGCCGCTTGCCGTACATTGGGACGGCAAAATGTTGGCTGACCTTGTAGGCAGCACAAAAGTTGAGATAGTTGCGATTATGGTCAGCTATGATGGGACTTCGAAGTTCCTTGGAGCACCTCAAATAAAATCTTCAAGCGGAAAAGATACAGCTGACGCTGTTTACAATCTGTTGGTTCGTTGGAATATTGCCGATCGAGTTGAAGCAATGTCATTCGACACGACCTCCAGTAACACTGGAGCTCTCAATGGCGCTTGCATTATCTTGCAGAAACCACAGTATTGCCGTCGAGAACTGCTGCACTTGGCCTGTCGCCATCATATTTACGAAATCGTTCTGCGCCAGGTTTTTGAAGTGAAATTGTCGACAAGCAGCGGTCCTGAAATTCAATTGTTCGAGAGATTCGTGAAAGTCTGGAAGAGTCTTGACCAGACTGCATTCCAGAATGGTGTCGAGGACGAAATCGTTGGTTCAAAAATTCCCCCCGATGAACAAGCCACCATCAGAAATTACTGCAATCAGCAGTTGAAAGAACGTCACCCTCGTAATGATTATAGAGAGTTTCTCCAACTGGTTGCTGTTTTCTTGGGTGAAACACATTGTGGTACCTTCCGTTCTCCGAGCGCTACCAGCAACGCGCGATGGATGGCAAATGGCATTTATTCACTCAAAATTTTCCTTTTCCGCAACCATTTCACATTGACGGCCAGAGAACTGAGTGGATTGCGCGACGTGTGCATTTTCTTGGCGCGAATCTACATTCGTGCATGGATTGGTTGTATAAATCCAATCAATGCTGCAAACCAGGATTTCAATTTCATACGAAATTCCATTGAATACGCTCAAATTGATGCTCCAGTTTCTGCTGCCATATTGAAGAAGATGAGTAACCACATGTGGTATTTATCAGCAGAACCAATGGCTTTGGCTTTCTTTGACTCGAATGTTTCTCTTGAACAGAGCCTATTATTAAAGTGGATCAAAATCGGGCCGTTTCAAAACCGCAAACATTCGCGAACCATAGCTTGAGCGACTTCATTTCAAACAAGACTAACAATTTCTTTGTGCGGTTCGGTTTGTCGCCGGAGTTTTTGGAATTTGACCCATCAACATGGGGTTTTCTGCAAAAATTTAGCTGTCGTTAATGGCACCGCTGAAAGAGGAGTGAAGTTCATGAAGGACTATAATCGGATATTGACCAACAAAGAAGACGAAAAGCAATTCTTATTGCAAGTTGTTGAAGCTTATCGCAAAAAATATCGATCGTTCAAAAAAACATCTTTAGTTAATGTTTAAGATATTGCAACTTTCTTATTTTTTATCAGATTTTTCTGAGTAATAGTTTAGTGAAAAGGTAATTTAGTGAAGAATAACATAAGAATAAGAAAATTGTAAAATATTGACAAAACTGTTACCAAAATTGAGCTTTTTCCAAAAATGCCGAATAAAGTTCCTAATTTCTTATAATAAAACCTTGTCTTATTATTCAACTCAATTGTCCACTTTAGTCGTCGGATCGAGCCCAAATTTTACATGGAGCATTGTGGCATAAAATGGAAACTTTTTGGACCCTACTCTCCTATGCGCCGCCATTTTGAAAAATCTTCATAGAAATAAGGGCAGGTCTAGTGTACATGCATTTTGAGTGGCTGTAGGAAAAGACACAATCGGCCACAAGTCGACTTTGTTAACGCGCCTGCACATCTTATTCAGGTATTTAATGTAAAGCAAA
Source organism: Clusia tigrina (assembly GCA_920105625.2). Lineage (NCBI taxonomy): Eukaryota > Metazoa > Arthropoda > Insecta > Diptera > Clusiidae > Clusia > Clusia tigrina. The sequence goes on from OV050032.1 coordinate 177,317,220, forward strand.
TGCTCTTATGCGGCAGTGTGTGTGTAATAGTAAATGTATTCGTGAACCGAAGAAGTGCAAATAATGTAAATGTATTGATTTTATTTAAATTTATAAATGTACTCGTATATTAGTAAATATTAATAAATGAAAAACATTCGTTAAAATGTGGAACAGTAAAAGTATTAAACAAAATCCATTGCATTTGTATGACATTCAAACTGCGAATGGCGTAGCAAGTTGGGGTGTTCTGAATGAATTTTTTGATTCAGACACAAAAGGCACAACTGTAAGACTGGCACCAGAGTTGACCCGTGCACATATAAATCCCGGATTATTTGAAAGCATGCGAGTGAGTCTCTTTGGCTGTGCCAGCTTTCAGCCACACAGTGTCTAGTGGCATTAAATAGTGCGCTGAAACAAATCTGTTCAAAAGTGAACATAATAAACGGAATGCAGAAGCCACTTGGCGCTTCATTAAGGAGTGTAATGCTGGCTTCGCCATATGCGATGCAACTGCATTTACGTCGAGTAACCCCAATAAATGGCCAGTCTCCAGAACTAATCGGCAACTGGATAAACTTAAAAATTGTATTGAGTTTATCCAGAGTTTGAAAGTGCTGTCACATGTTCCAATTCACTGCATTGACGGGTCACACTATACCCTATGCACCACGCTCTTGGAGGATGGTGAGGGTTGCTTTCATTCCTAAGAGTTGGAAGAGACGACTACACGAATCCCAAGAGCTTCACACCTATTAGTGTGACCTCGTTCATGCTAAAGAGTTTAGAACGGCTGGTGGAGCTTCGCAAGCGTAGGGAGTCTCTGAAGACGCATCCACTCTCTCCATTTCAGCACGCCTATCAAATCCGGAAAATTCTGCGAGACGGCTCTGCAAAACCTTGTTGGAAGGATAGAGCGGGCCATCGACAGGAAAGAATACGCAATAGGCATCTTTGTGGACATAGAGGGTGCGTTTGACAATGCTACTTTCGATAGTATGTGCGGCTCTGCTAGGCGGCATGGCGTAGACCGGGCGCTAGTAAATTGGATACGTTCAATGCTGGCCCAGAGAATCATAACGGAGCGAGCGGAGGAAGATATACTGGTGTCGTCTGGTGTTAATAGAGGCTGTCCCCAAGGTGGCGTACTGTCTCCGTTGCTCTGGTGCATGCTAATCGATCCCCTGCTTAACGCCATTAATGACTCGGGTGTCTACGCTCAGGCATATGCGGATGATGTTGGCTGTCTATTATGTCCATGTGTAACATGCCCATCCTCTATGATTGTCTGCAGAAGGGTGCAGAAAACTCTGGATATAATTGACACTTGGTGCAGTGCGAATGGGCTATCGGCTAATCCTGTCAAGACTGGTATTGTCCTCTTTACCAGAACGAGAAAGCTTGATTGACTTATTCTGCCCACACTAAAAGGAGTCACTATCCAGCTATCCAAGGAAATCAAATATCTTGGATTCATCCTTGATAACAAACTTCCTTGGAAATCACATGTCGAACTGAAGACATCCAAAGCACTGTCAGTTTTCTGGCAGTGTAAGGGTATTTTTGGTAAGACATGGGGTCTTTCCCCTAGTAAGGTCCTATGGATCTATAAATCTATGGTAAGACCTATTATCACCTATGCATCGGTGGTTTGGATGAGCAGACTCTCTCTTGTAGGGGTCAAAAAAGCTCTATCGGGACTACAGCGTACTGTGGCCATATGTTGTACCGGAGCATTTCCGACTACTCCAGGCCCGGCACTGGATGCTCTGGTGAATCTCCCGCCACTAGATGTCTTCATCCGCGGAGAGGCCGTAAAGGCCATCTGCAGAGTGAAACGTAGTGGCCACTGGTATGGGGTGTATTCGATATTGGACGACAGCAGGCGCAGGCACTGACATCGATTCTGCAATCCTGTCTATGCCCCAGAACTCCATGTCATCAACCGTCATACTAGAAAAGCGGTACAATGTGTTGCTGCCAGAGAGAGGTTCGTTCATGGTTAGACCCCGAGAACGAGCCCGACAAACAGTGCTGCCGTATATTCACTGATGGCTCCAGGACTGAAGACGGTTCAGACTCTGGTGTCTTCGTGGAATCTTGTGGGACACGCCGTCGGTTCTTTGCACTTGGTCTGCATGCGTCTGTGTTTCAGGCGGAGGTGTATGCGATACTTGAGGCGATGGACTTTGTTGTGGAAAACAGGTGGAATGGCAAATCTATTTGTGTCTGCAGTGACAGCCAAGCTGCGCTCATGGCCTTGGATAGTCCTACCACCACTTCCACGCTAGTCAGGTCCTGCAAATCCAGGTTAAATTATGTTGGAAAGCATAATAGTCTGACGCTGACTTGGGTACCGGGACACGCTGGCATTGCAGGTAACGAGACATCTGACTCTTTGGCCAGGATGGGCTCTGAGCCTGTTCTGCCACTCCCTTCTGCTGTCATCAAAGCCACTGCAAACAAGTGGGTTGTTTCGAACCACAAGCGCGCATGGCGGGCTGAGAGAGGCTGCGGATGGACGAAAATTGTGCTACCTGTTATCTCTGACCGATGGTCACGGTTCCTTCTATCTTTAGGTAGGAGGGACTGCAGGCTGTTGGTTGGCGTGATGACGGGGCACTTTCTATGGGCTAGACACATGGAAAGGATTGTCATATCAGACAGTGCGCTGTGCCCAGCCTGTGGAGAGGAAGACGAGACGGCGGACCATTTCCTTTGCGTCTGCCCCGCCTTTGCTCGAATCAGGTTTGGGATTTTTGGCACTGATGTGCTGAGGAGTGACCAACTTGGCACCTTGGCACCACAGGATCTACTTCTATTTCTTCGGAGGTCGGGTAGATTTAAAGCAGAGTAAAAGGGAACCTGAAGTGCACTACAATGGATATACACTCTGTCTGAGTGCTGCGCTTACTAGATTGTTCCGACAAAAAAAAATAAAAAGTAAAAAATACCCTATGCAGTATACTGGCACTTTGCAATGATTTGTTTAGCGACGAGTCAGTTAAGTATGTTATATATGGGAAGATGAATCAGGACTGTCTGGAAAATTTGTTTTCCGTATTGAGATCCAAACTTGGAAACAATGTTAATCCCTCAGTATGAGAAATGAAATAGATTATTATCTATGAACATCGTCACACAGTCATTCTTATTGAATACTAACTGCAACGATGATCATGATACTAATCTGGACTGGAATTTCTCCCTGACATCGGATGCTAATACTGTATCCTATGACCAAATTATTGATGAGTTATGCATACTTCCGGACAATTTAGACAATTCTGGAATTCACGACGAAATGGCATTTATTGACAATAGTACTGAAAATGGCGGTGGGGAAGAACCAAATGCAGAAGCTGCTGCTTCGCGTTACTTTGCGGGCCACAGTTTGCAGGTTAAACTTAACGAGCTTAACTGCGCAAACTGCAACCTGACTTTGGCGAAGGGGGCTCTTTGCACTTGGATACGAAAAGATTCATTAAGGAAAAAAACTACACACCAAATCTTCTCCTTAGAAATCCTTCGAATTAATTTTTCCACTTCTGCCAAATACATTTTAAAGTATTTGGAGACATATTTCCTTCCATCTGTCACACAAGACACTTAAAACACCAACTAGTTGTCTCTTGTACAACAGAAACTAACAAAAAATACACATATTGGTGTTCGCATGGAATATACGACACACATAGACTGGAGGTCCTGAAATTTCTGATAGTGGTGTTACTTAGAAAACACTGCCGAGGGCTGCTTCAAGACCATTTGACCAAGATCAGGCATCAAAAACTCTGCAATAGAACTTCGGACAACAACAACATGGGGCAAAACTAAATATTAAATTTGACAAATTTGGGATCTAGGCATATTGTAGTACATGTCATAAGTCTGAAGCCATCTGCCAGCCACTGTAACGACTCTTTTTATAGCTGGGGTAAACTGAGCGGCTCCAGGGGTCGTATACAGAATATATAATACTCCGGCGAGTTAGATTTTTATGGAGTTTATTTAAATTCGAAAAAATCAAACAAAACTTATTAATCCTATTCCTATACAATAGACTTAACCTTTGTGTACCCATTGTCAGTCTTTCTGTCTCGGCAAGTGTATGGTCCAGTGCCACAGGAACCCCAGTAAGAAACCGATTGGAAACCTGGTGTTCTTACTGAGTTGCTATGTTCTGGTTGTGTACGTGACTTAGTAAGAAACCGATTGGAAACCTGATGTTCCTACTAAGTCGCGACGGCTCTGTATCGTGTTTGTCTTAGTAAAGTATGTGTCTCAGTAACATAGGTACCCCAGTAAGAAACCGATTGGAAACCTGGTGTTCTTACTGAGTTGCTATGTTCTGGTTGTGTACGTGACTTAGTAAGAAACCGATTGGAAACCTGATGTTCCTACTAAGTCGCGACGGCTCTGTATCGTGTTTGTCTTAGTAAAGTATGTGTCTCAGTAACATAGGTACCCCAGTAAGAAACCGATTGGAAACCTGGTGTTCTTACTGAGTTGCTATGTTCTGGTTGTGATGTTCCTACTAAGTCGCGACGGCGTATGGTTCTGAAGGCTGTTGTCGCCTCGGAGGTTATTCCCTGATAAATTTGATAAATTGTTGGTCTAGTCATATTGTAGTACATGTCATAAGTCTGAAGCCATCTGCCAGTTATGTTCTCTGAGAACATTTTAATATTAACGGAGACCGAAAAATAGGTCTAATCAATGTCGAACTGTTTAGCAGAGGTGGTCAAGGGAATGGGTTACCCAACCAGTTATTAAATATTATTATTTTTATATTAATTTTGAAAATTATTGTTAATTTTCCCCATCATTTTTACATTTTGTACGTAGACCTTTTCTGCCAAGTGTATAAAATATTCAAAAGTAAAATATTTCCCATGCATGCATATTTATTTTATGTTGTCCAGTGTTCCAATATACACGCATTATGCTTTCTCATGACCTGGCAAATATTTTTTATACCGAAAACCACAAATGCTTTGTTTAAAGCCCCACTTTCCGTAGAAAAAACCTTTGCCGTAAGAAACTTCACTCTTGTGTATTTAAAATGAAATTTACATCACTATGCAGTAACGTATGTTATGTATGGCGAAAATGTGGTTATAATAAATATTTTTTTAAAGTTGTTCTTCTTTAGAAAAGAATGGATGATAGGGATATTGAAGCATATTTGAATCATTTAGAAGATGGATACATGTCAGAAGATGGCTTGGATGTCGACAATTCTGACTGGGGAGAGTGCCGATGATGATATAGCTATTGAAAGTGCTCAGTCTAATACTCCTCCCGTAGAAGAGGAAGATCAGAATCCCTCTCATTCAAATACAACGAACTTTTTGACGTGTTTCCCAATTGATAAAAGAAAGTTGATATGGAAGAAAGGGAATATGGTGTATAATGAGGACAACATTACTTTATCGGCAACTTCTGCCGCTTCACATGAGGTAACACAACTGGAAACTCCCTATCAGTGTTTCAATCATTTTTTTACAAAAGATTTTATCAGCCGAATTGTAGAAGAAACTAATCTGTATATATTACAAAGCAATCCCAATTCATGTGCAAATATTACAGAATCTGATCTGAATAAGTTCCTTGGTATTCTGATATTCATGTCAGTACAAAAATTTCCCAGTACAAGATCATACTGGACACCAATGTATGGGTATGACCCGATTTCTTCGACAATGCCTGTGAATAAATTTGAACAAATTAAATTATCATTACATTTCAATAATAATGAACTTCACAAGCCTGTAGGCCACGCAGAACATGATAGGCTTCATAAAATCCGTCCTGTAATAGAACACCTCAATAAAAGATTTTCCACAGTGCCAATGGATCAAAGACTTTCTGTGGATGAGCAGATGTGTGCTACGAAGATTGGACACTTCCTAAAACAGTATCTCCCTAATAAGCCACACAAATGGGGTTTTAAGTTATATGTTGTTTGCAATTTGATGGGGTATGCCCATAAATTCGAAGTCTATTCTGGGCAAGAGAATTTAAAAAGACTTGCTGATGAACCAGATCTTGGCGCGACAGGAAATGTTGTTGTTCGCTTGCTTCGGGAAGTCCCAAGAATGCAGAACCATATAATATAATTTGATAATTTTTATTCTTCAATACCGCTAGTACATTTTTTAGCTAAACAAGGGATTCACACTGTGGGAACTGTGCAACACAATAGAATTCCAAATAATAAGTTGCCGGAAAAAAAAGAATTTATGAAGAAATCTGTGCCAAGGGGCAGTTATGAAGAAAGCGTTTCTACGCTTGAAGGTATAGATATAACTTGTGTAGCCTGGAAGGACAATAAGGTAGTAAGTAACCCCGTTATCTACGTATGCTGGAGCAACGCCTGTCACTGAAGTTATTAGATATGACAAGACCAAAAAAGAGAAAATTGGTATTACCTGTCCATTTATTGTCCAAGAATACAATAAACATATGGGGGAAGAAATTTTTGGGAAGAAATCACATAACATTGAGGTCTAAGAAGTTGTACTTGCGCATTTTTTTCATTTACTTGATTTATCAGTAACAAATTCTTGGATTGTGTATAAAAAAAATGCCGAGGAAAGGAAGGAACCCAAAAACAGTCTGCTGACATTGAGCCAATTCAGGAACAAATTGGCTTTCACGCTATGCAATGTCGGAACCACTACAGCTGCTAAAAGAGGGCGCCCAAACAGCAGTGCCCTTGAACAAGAGCTACAATCAAAAAGAAGAAAAGGTCCTACAGCTCCTCCACCCCCTAAAGACATAAGGAAAGATGGTTCCGAACACTGGCCCGTAGTAGGTGGTTCACTTAGGTGTAAATATCCGAAGTGCAAGGGGTGTTCTACTATTTCATGCAGTAAATGTGGAGTTAATTTGTGCCTTAACAAGAATAATAACTGTTTTTTTAATTATCATCAGGAATAAATGTGATACAAATCTACTTTATTTTTATTTATATAGTACTGAGAAAAACATGTGAGTTGGCATGGTGATGGAAATTTCCATCATACTATTATTTACTTGCTTTGTATTGTTTATTTACACCAGGATTTTTTTAAATATTTTTTTTTCGTAATCTAGAGCATGAAATATATCACAGTCATTTTTTTCACTAGAAAAGAAAAAATCATGCAAAGAAGGGTTAGCCACTCAAAAAGTTATAACAGAACATTCAGGAGTTCTTTTCCAATCAATACAGCCGCAGATTTGTGTGCCCTGAATGATGTAATAAACGACGACAATCGTCTAACATACGTAAGTTTCTTTTCTAATTTACTATTGTGCTCTTTCCTCCTTAGCAAAAATTGTTAGTAAATAAATTTGTAATTTTATTCCTTCTTTTCTACAGGTAAATACAATGAAAACATTGTTGAAAGGAAAACTACAAAAATCACTAGGTGAAGTCTTTTCAACAGAACTTATAATTGACTTTAACATCGATGGCACACATGGAAAGAAGCGGCTAAAGGACTTCGGAAACGTTGTCGAATCCATAATGGACGCCTTGAGATCGGTGTCAACAACAGATCCTGATAAGGAACTACGAAATGCCTTACATATAATTAAAAAAAGGCACTTCCACAATGTGTGTCTTAAAAAGAAATCACTGAAATAGCATTAAAATCTTTAATGTTTATATTTTTACTTTTAATATTTAATTTGTTTGTTCCCTATGAAATTCTATTGGAATTGATTATTTTCTTTTTAAACTGAATTGAATAAAAAATGATTTGAATACAATTTTTAAACTACATTTCATCTGCTATAAAATGGTATTTTTCTCAATTAGTTAAAAGTTACTTTAAAACATACCCCTTTATAATCAGCTGAAAAATTCTAATTACAAACTAACTTCATCCCGTCTGATAAATAATGGCATGTTTTTAATCTCAATATAAACCAATCAAAAATAATTAGTTTTTAATTAGTTGAAAAGTCATGCAGGGATGGATAATTGACTGCCGCCTAGCGCATGCCCATGTTAAAATAGTCAGTTGGCCTTATGGAAAATAATCGTTAAATGACTAGTTGTGTTTATAAAAAAAACTGATTTTAAGTTTCTTTTAAATCGATTTATTTCCCTGCAGGGTATATACACTACTACTACTACTACTACTACTACGTTGCGAACGGACGTGTTTTTGGTCGCTCCAGTGTAAAGCATAAATTTTGTAATAACGTCGGGTTTGACGGTTCAACAACTAAACAGTGCTTCACAACATTGAAAAATCTATCAATAAGATATGAAGTTCGCCAGTTTTATAAGGAATTAAAACCTAATAAGTGTAAATTTGTTGCAAGAAGTGCCAAAATATTCAGATCAAAATAACCGAAATAAAACAACAAAAAATAACTCTTCAAGATGCAACGATCTCCTCCGCAGCCAGGAGCGTCTCTTTAAGCCGGCTGCGCTACTAAGCCGTTGCCACCCACCGGTGACTTCGTGAAGTGCCATACTTGCTCTTCGCAGTACCACTATGCACCATGCACCACCGTCTCTGAGCAGACCTACGCGAGTATGAACAGCGACCGACGCACATTGGAGTATTTCATGGCAATTTGTGTGATAAATAAAAAAAATCAAATCGAAGATACCCAACCATGATTGGAATCGTTCGAAAGAGAATAGAATTCTACATCACTATGTGAAAAAATAATTGAAAAAAAGTTAACGGTATCCATGCACTGCGATTGCCAATTTGACGTTTTCTTTACTTTGGTGCGCGCACAGAAACAGAAGAGTTTTGATATTTCCAAGTGATTTTTCTTCAAAAATTAAAAAAGTATAGTTTTTTGAGCAATGGAACCTTCTACCTCAGGTATTTTTTGAACTTAAAATGAAATATATTAGTACAAAAAGTGTCTGTTTGTATTTATAATGTTTTTCTCCGTGCAGGCTTATGTCATGGATAACGGTCATTGAACTAACAGACATATGAATCTAATGACCTCAATTAAAAATTGCAAAGTGTGCAACATTCCAAAGTGGTGCCGATATGAGACACCAACATTCAAGGCGACGGTCAACGACCGTGAAATGTGAACCAGCACACATACGTCTCAAATAACTGACCCTTATCCATCGATACCTCTTGAGTCATCGAACAGTGATGTCATCGACGACTCAACTATTTTAAGTATAAATATAAGTCCAACATTGTAATTGTAACACAGTAGATAGTCGAGAGTCAATAGTTAATAGTCGACTGTTAATGATTAATGTTCGATCAAAAACACCGTCTAATCATTACAATACGACTGTGTGCTAATGCACCTTGGTATGTCAACAACGACGTAATTCATCGCGATCTAAACATCCCAAAAGTAAATGATGAAATCGTGAAATGCAGCCACTCCTATCGCAAACGTCTTAGAGTCCATCCTAACAACCTGGCGGTAGAATTGATAACCAGCGATACCAACGCGCGAAGGCTAAATAGGTATGTCGAAGTTACCGTCGAAGTTACCCCCTAAGATTCAATTAGAATTAAAAATAAGATTAAATAAAAGAAAAAAGAAAAACAAATATCATTAAATGAATGAAAGAAATGTATATGAAATCGAACTTTGTTAAATTAATGTACTTGAGGTATTGAATGCTAGTGAAAATTCATACACATGTTTATAACCCAATATACTATAAGGAGTACTGAATGTCCAGCTGGAGAGATTGTAGTTAAATAAATGGAGACACAAATAAAAAACATTCTGTCAACATAAACGCCTTACCTTGCCCCTCCTCTCCATACAGTATTCCCCGTCCATTGTTGCTACAAAATTAGAAGACCCCTTTACCCACATCGAATTACAGCTTGCTCTCATCAAATTAAAAGGAAAAACTTCCAAATCCTTGCTAAAACACACCTACATCATGCAGTTTCCCATCGCCTTCCAAATTTATATAATAATATATGCAACAACTTCATACCTCAGAACTATAAAACCAGTCAAATCATCCCACTCATAAAACCCTCCGCAGACAAATCCTGCATAACATCTGTCGAATAATTGTTTATTTATAATTACATGGCAACCCTCTTTTGTCTTCTTTGGACCTTCTGTCATAATTGCACTCTCTCAGTAGTTTCATTCTTGTTCTGAAGATCAAACGACATACAACACATACAACGATATACTAAATACATGTAACGTGGGTAGCAGTGGTAGCAGTGGCAACACCGGTATACTTCTTGTCAAGTCAGTTGTCAAGTGTGGATGCCGAAACAGTTGTTGTCAGCACGACGAAGGAAAATCAGTCGTCGAAAGCCGAGAAGCCGTGAAGCCGCCGCAAAGTTGTTACTAGTGATTAGATTATTAATCCAACACATCCAACTTTATCATAATATTTGTATGAGTAAACTGAACCTAATTATAAGACATCTTTGCATACATTGTGTACAATTTGGTCTGCACAGCCCACTGTGTTAATAACGCCCACTGTACTGTCACTAGCCCACTGTACTGTCAGTCACTAGCCCACTGTAGCTGCCACTAGCCCACTGTACTGTCAGTCACTAGCCCACTGTAGCTGCCACTAGCCCACTGTAGCTGTCACTAGCCCACTGTAGCTGCCACTAGCCCACTGTAGCTGTCACTAGCCCACTGTAGCTGTCACTAGCCCACTGTACTGTCAGTCACTAGCCCACTGTAGCTGTCACTAGCCCACTGTAGCTACCACTAGCCCACTGTAGCTGTCACTAGCCCACTGTAGCTGTCACTAGCCACGAGTGGTGCCAGAGTAAAGGTGTGAGTGGTAGCGAGAAGACGTGGATTAAGATAAAATATTCGTGTAAAGTTGAAGCATCATAAAAAAGTATTAAGCTAAAATATTAGCGTAAAATTAAAATGTGATAAAATATAATAAAGAATCATTGAATTTAAAAAATTGTCCCCCAAAAAGGGTTAAATAATAAATGTCCCCCAAACAGGGTTGCAAAAGTTGGTACAATTGTACTTTTTTTGGTACAATTACAAACTCAAAAGTACAATGGTACACCAATCACGCATTTGGTACAATTTACGAATTTTCTCAATTTTTTTTTTTTTTTGTATGAAACTTCCCTAGTTTATTTTTTTTTTATTGATTTACGGTGGCAACTCTTCTTTCCTATCATTTCTTTGATTTTTGCATTCAGCTGTTTATTTGCAAGCAACTACAGCTAACTTCACTTTGTTTTTATAGTTTTTTTTTTATTACAACAATCCTAACAAAAGATAAAAGCACGTTCATTGAAAAATTGGTGGTTCAAAAATTTTCATAATTTAATTTAAAAAAACAAAAACCGCGATTTAAAAAATGGAATCTGACGTAGCAGGGTATGTTTATTTAAGTGTTTTAAATGAACTAAAAAAATTTTGTATTTTATTGAGCTCAAGCAAGCAGGGAAAAAACCATATGTTGTGCCTTTTAGAGATGAGTGGACTAAGTTATTTCCGTGGCTGGTTAAGGATGGTTATCATAAAAGATGCAATATATGTAACATGAGCATAGTTGGAGGTATTGTGCATATAAAAAGGCATGCGTCATGTGATGGCCATATCAGAAAAACTAATGCAGCAAAAAGTACTCCAATGATAAATAATTTTTTGCAAATTACAGCGTATCCAATAGCAGAATCAGCAAGAAAACTGGAAATTATGCTAAGTATGTTTGTTGCAGAACACAATCTTTCGTTTTCAGCTCTTGATCATCTCAATAACGTAATTAAAGACGGGGTGGGTGGGTTACCGACTCTCAAATCGCCAAAAAAATTTTTATAAAAAATTATAACTAATTTGACTGGCCCCCTTAATATTAATAATATAACAGAGTTTTGTAAGAAGAACTACTACTCTATTGTGCTTGATGAGAGCACTGACTGTAGTGTCTCCAAAAACTTGGCTATAATCATAAGGGTTTTTGATGGCAAATGTCGCGACCGTTTTTTGGGGCTGGTGGAAATAAACGATTGTACCGCAAATGGCATATTTGATGCAACAATTAAAATGCTTAATGACAATAACATTCCGATAGATAACATGGTTGGTATAACCACGGATAATTGTGCTGTAATGACTGGATCTGCAAATGTTGTACAGTCAAAATTTAAGGCTTTAGTGCCACATTTATTTGGAAATGGTTGTATATGCCATATTTTGAATTTAGTTTCCGCAGCAGCATCAAAACATTCGATTCCAGACGATATTGATAAATTTATTAGAGAAATAAATTTCCACTTTTGCAATAGTTCCAGTCGAAAAAAAAGACTTTGTACAGTTTCAAGAATATTTTAATACTGATATCCATGTCATTTTAAAATATTGCACTACAAGGTGGTTATCACGACAGGAAGTTCTAAACAGGATCTTGGAGCAGTGGGAACCTCTAAATTATTATTTTACTTTAAATAATTTTGAGGCTGAATTTAAAAATTCGAAATTACGATTTATCATATCAGGGTTTTCTAATCCCTTTTACAAAATGTTATTTCTCTTTCTTCAATATGTATTAAAAATCGTAAATGCTATAAATTTGGAAATGCAAGCAGAAGACGCACGTATGCATATTTTCTTGGAACGTCTTAAATTTTTATTTCGTCGTTTATTAAAAAAAGAAATCCTAGATAAATACGAAATATCAAATATAAACCTTAACGAAAATCATCTTCCTCTTGAAGAAATATACTGTGGAACAGCAGTAGATATTTATATTTCCACAAATGATGTTGAACGTGATGTGGTGAAGAATTTCAAGGAAATTGCCAAAAAATTTTATTTAAAACTTTGCGAGGTGCTGAGAGTAAAAGTAAACTTTGACAACGAAATTTTACACTGGTTTAGTAAATTTATTCCAGAAAATGTTGTTTCGGGACAAACGAATAGTATTGTGCCACTTTTAATAAAAATTTTTCCAAACGAATATAACAATTTTGACTCAATTAATACTCAGTTTAGATCAATGGCGGATATAGAAGTATTAAAAGATTTTAAAAATGAAAGTATATGCAACTTCTGGGCTAGAGTTTCTGAAATTATCTTACCTACCTATAGTGTATGGTAGTAAAACTAATTGTTATTTGAAATCCGTGCAAATAGCACAGAACAAAGCCCTCAAAATTGTTTTTGATCTTCCCTTGAGACATAGCACGACGAGTTTATATAAAGATTTTGCTAAAAATGTACTCCCAGTGAAAGGTCTATATAAGATACAACTATTGGTACAGGTTTTTAAAACCTTACGTGGTATAGGAACCCATACCCTACAATTTCAGCAAAACATGGTGCACACAAATCGAGTTACTAGGCAAGCGCGGCATCTACAGGTAGTCAGATGTCGGTTAGAATTAACAAAGCAACGTATCTGTTTTGCTGGACCAAACGAGTTTAACAAGCTACCTAACACCTTGAAGAGCCTTGAATCTCTGTCTGCTTTCAAATTAAATTTAAAAAAGTATTTATTGCAAAACACCGATTTACTTCTTGCGTTTTGAGACATCCAACAAGCATTAATTAGCAATATGCATAAATATACATCCAATGAATTTATTAATTTTTTTTTTTTTTTATATTATTATTAGTTTCTTAATTATTATAACTTAATTAAAATTGTATAAATTGAGTGAATTATCTAAAAGTTTAAAATTAAATGAATTAACTAAAATTTAAATTTTCTTGTTAGTCAATAGGTTGCCTTCTAGCCTCTATCAAGCTTTTTAGCGCTGAGGCATAAGTAGAAAAATTGTAATACATTTATATTGAAATTAATAAAAAAAAAAAAAAAAAAAAAATGAAAAATGAATTGAATGAATTAATGTTTCTGGAACTTTCAAGAATTGTAGGTGGGATATTATCAATTGGAACGGATTTTTTCCTACCAAAATATTATTAAAACGAAAGAACGAAATAGGCTTCATGTACCTACAGTTTCCGGTCTCATACAGACAAAAGATTTGTTAAGGTCATCCAATTCTTGTTGTTTTAGTTTTAAAATACCAAATAATTTGTTAACAAAAACAATTTGATCTCATAAATATAACGATATACCTTATTTGATGTACCTTATTATTCGTTTAAATATGTACATATACCTTAATGTAGTTTTTTTTTAAAGAAATACTTTTAAAGTAGATATACATTTTTAAGTACAAATGTTAATTCTATTATTGAATTTTTATGTACAATTTTATGTTATTTTATTTTATGTTGTTATGTTTATGTTTTTTTTTTTGCTTTTATATCAATAAAAAAAAAAAAAAATAACAACTATTAAAAAAATTAATTTTTTTTGGTACAATGGGTTTCGAAACAGTACAATTTTATAAGCCTGTTGGTACAATTTTTATGTTCTCATTTTGCAACCCTGCCCCCAAAGCAATAGTCACTGCGAAAATGGACCGCCAGCATCACTCGCGAGCGAAGAATTGAGAGTGCCGTAACCAATCAGCTTGCGCCGCCCCATCAACGCTTAATATTATTTATTAGAATACCTTCGCAGCAATGGAAATCACGGCGAAGGCGGGAGCGCATGAAATGCACGAAATATTAAACGTTGGTCAACAAATCACATGCAAATTGTAACAACAACTACGCAAGCGGAATGTCAACCACAGTATTGGCAAAGCCAAGCCATCCGCTTGCGTAAGACAAGGAAAATGAATTGCATGTGGATTATACCGACAAGAATGCGCCGACAGACTTGGCGCTTGCACTGATTGACAACAACAATAAGACTACAAGCAGACTTCAATTAATCGTGCGTTAATTACAACAACACGACTCGGTCGAAATTACCGAGTGCGTTAGCTCGGGAAATAGTACAACAACACGAGGAAGGAATTATAAGGAAAGAGACGACGACATAACAATCGCTGTGTAGAAGTTAATGTCACATGCTAATACTCCCACACATTAACAGTCAACAATAGTGATAGCGACAGACAACAATAGCCAACAGTAACATGAGCGCTGTACGTGACAATTTAACCACCTGCTGCTCGCGAAATAATTCAGACCATGCAACAGTGAGAAATGCAGAACGATGCATTTTCTCAGGATCTAGAGCTCACCAACTTATTCCCAGAAGTCTATGTTCTTAATATTAATCTTCTTCTTATTCTTCTTCCTCTTCTTATGATAAAATTAGTTCTGTTATTGCTAGTAAAAGTTCATTGTTTCAGTTCCGAATTTCATGTTGTTATAAACAGTTGAGCATAGCTCAAATAAATTACATACTAATAAAGAACTCCAGATCTTCGTTTATACTGGGGAAAACCCGATCTGTTAACTTAGACAAGTTGCGCGGACATCACAGAAAGGAGAAACACACAAATAGTGTTCAAACGCTGGTGGATAATTTAAATAATATTAAGCACCAGCAGAAAGAAATCATGCTGCAACAACAACTACAGGTTCAACAGTTGGCTATAAAAGCGCTTGTACGGTCTCTTTTCCTGCTAACACATCGCGCAAGCAAGTACCTTCGAAACGTTGCCGCACAGACGCCACGAGATTAGAAATCAGTACCAACGGACACTCACACACACAAGCGCTGCATTTACTACGAATGCTGGATTTTAAACCACTCCCATAGTAAACCAGAACTTGTTCGTCAACGTTAGAACGGTGGAAGTGGTTTGTCAATCCACTACCGTTGAGACTGGAGACAGGACGGCACAGCACCAACTTCAGGAGCGGCCTTCCTAAAATCTGGAAACTATAACGTGTAAACCTGGAAATAAGAATAAGGATTTAATAAAGAAAACTTAAACATTACAACGCCCGAGTAATTTTCTGTATACGACCCCTGGAGCCGCTGAGTTTTACCCCAGCTATAAATTTGAGTCGTTACAACATAGAAAGCCACAGAACCCCCGAGTCGGATTTAGGCTCAACATTGATATTAATCACCGCTCGACGGCATACGCCAATGTTGAATCATTGGTGAGATAACAGAATGCCCGGTAATGACCCCCGTAAGCAGTCTTACTGCAGGTTTGTTGAGCCCTAAGAGAACCTTCGTTCTCTCGGCTTAACCTGATAACAAAATACTTAAAAGGACTTCTTCAAGACCAAAAAGAGCGCGAACTGCAGAATTTTGTACAGTATTTGGAACCAACTCACGTTTCTTCTTATTCACTTTGGAAAGCAAAAAAGAGTTGGCAACACAATATTGCATCAGCCTCCAATTCGAAAGCCGGACAACTCCTGGTCAAAAGCATATATTGAAAAGGCTGAACTATTTGCAAACCATTTGAAGGATGTATTCAATCCACATAATCACCCCTATTCTGCATTTCGATCACGATCGAATTTTCTCCGTTTTGGCAACTTTGGTATTCTGCGTTCCGTTCCGTTCCGCATGCGGAAATTTTTCGATTGTATGTATTCTGCATTACGATCGTAGCTACGTTTTTCTAAGTTGTTTATTCTGTGGCGGAGAATTTTTCGATTGTGTTTTTAATTTGAAAAATTGTGTAATTTAAAAATAATGTAAGTATAAAATGCAATTAAGGGTTTGATTTATGATGTTTATAACAATTTTTTTTCAATTGCAGGTCGAAAACAACAACAACACCACAGCAGTATGAGGAATTGTACAATTTATGGGCAACAAAGACAGACGACATTGCTAGTGGTTACCACAAAAGGACGAAAGAGGAAGTGCAGGCATTCTGGGACGAATGGTTTTTTTTCTTTTATACGTACCTGCTGTGTTTTGTATTAAAGTTCACCTGCTGTGTTTTATATTAAAGTATATTAAAGTTCACAATGTTTAAATTGTTTTCACTATTAAATCACTGTTTAATTTTCTTCACTTTTTATTTTGGTTTTGTACAAATTTAACTTTTTGTTACAATGTTTACAAAATTGCTTGTTTTCTGTTTTCGATCTCGCACGTTCCAGAGGCTAACAGCTTATTGTGAAAACACACTTGTCTTCTTCTTATTCTTTCGATTAGGTTTTTTGGTGGAATACCAATTTTCGATCGATGCGTAACGTAATGCGGGAGCGTAATCGAAATGCAGAATAGGGTCGAATATTGCAGGTGACTCAGACATGGACAACGCAGTTAATAATGCTTTGGAGCAATCCCACCAAATGGAATTACCAATCAATAAATTTACCAAATGTGAAATAGTTAACGTAACGACGATCGTAAAGCACCTGGTTCTGGTCTTCTAACTGCAGAAGTTCTTAAAGACCTCCCAGATCCAGCAATTATCTTTGTAAGCCACATTTTTAATGCGTCACGGACAAAATGTATTTTTCCTGCTCAATGGAAAGTCGCCGAAGTCAGGATGATACTCAAACCGGGGAGGAAACCTGCTGAAGATGTGGAGCCATATCGCCCTATCAGACTACTTCCCACTCTCTCAAAAGTCTTCGAGACATTATCTTTGAAGCGACTTATGCCGAAAATCGAATCGAAAAGAACAATACCAAATCATCTGATCAGTTTGGGTTCAGGGAACAGCATTTTACTATTGAGCAGATGCATAGAATTGTAGAGGAAATACATGGAAATACATGGAAGTCTTTCCAGACATATCACAAGCATTTGATCGGTTCTGGCATGAAGGTTTATTTTGCAAATCAAAAAATGTCCTACTACAGCATTCTCATAGAACTCACATCTGCCTCAACGACACTTTTATGTAAACAACCAAAACGAAATGCCAACCCTCCATTCCATCATAGCTGGAGACTCACAGGGGAGTGTATTGGGTCCAGTTCTTTATCTTCTTTTTACTCACGATTTGCCACCATTTGGCTGGAGTAGTAACTGGAACATTTGCAGACGACTGACTCAGCTGTTCTTGCAGTCTCACAAGACCCTGAAGAAGCTTCATTAATACTACAGGGTATTCTTAATGAGATATCCAGTTGGTTAAAACGTTGGCGCTTGAAGGCAAATGGAAGTAAATCGATCCACGTTACATTTACTACACGAAAAGACACTTGCCCAGAAGTCAAATTGAGGAATATCATAGTCCTACAAACAGATACCGTAAAATATTTGGGAATGCACCTGGACCAACGTGGAACACACACATCTTTAATAAGAGGAAATATGTGGGAATCCAATTTCGTAACATGTTGTGGCTGTCAAGCGCTGTCCTTGCGCATACTATCACCATCCCAAGTAAGGGAACTTTTTAGCCAGTGCTTGAACGGCGCCATAAAGTGGTAGCACAATGGACCATTATGTGTGCTCAAGTGTGCTTTTGGCAAACTAGGCGGCCACTCCTACCTACCAACCTTTGGCTGTCAAATCGGCGATCCTTCTTGTCTTTGGAGAACAAAATCCTACTTTATAAGAGCGTGCTCAAGCCAGTAGGGAGCTAGTGTATTCCGCTGTGGGGTTTCCAACATTGAAATTCTTCAAAGATTCCAGTCGAAGACTTTACGAATAAAGGTTAACGCCCCCTGGTACGTCACCAATACTGAATTACAGCGAGACCTCGATATTCCTCTGGTAAAAGACGAAATCAAAACCATAGCTTCAAAATACCGTCAACGAGTTTGGTCTCATCCAAACGACCTTGCCGCCCCTCATGCTTGATGTCAGCATGTAATATATTCAGAAGACTAAAAAGAAAAGCACCGCTTCAACTTTGAATAAAGGATCAAAACTCAATAAAATGATTTATGAAATAAGGATGTTCCACACTGATAAATATTGTCAAATCAACTATTCTATCTAAAAAAGATGATGGGCTCCCAATTTACGGGAATACATCAAAAAGTAACCCAAATAAACTGTCATCAATATACCACTTCGCCGCCAGATTGGCACTTGGAGCCTTCCGCACAACCCCCATCACTAACATCCTTACAGAAACAGGACTGCCAACTATTCAGGACAGACAACTACAACTCACCGGACGTGAGATCTTTGAGTTGGTAAGTCAAATGGGTCAACATTAAATAAAGCACTGACTAACCTGCTTAAGAGGAAAAAATGCAGCCGTAAGGAGTCAGCGGTACAAAGGGCAGTTGCCATGGCGAAACAATTGGACATTCATCTTAATTTTGAGACCACACCCCCCTTAAAGGCGCCGCCGTGGACACTTCAAACAGATGCAATCATACTTGAAGAAGTCGCACGATATTTTTGCAGAAGAGTTCTCAATGATTCGCAGCCAATACCAAAACTGGAACAAATTATTCTCCAATGGATCAAACACTGAAGACGCCGTTGGATTCAGTGTGGTAGAGGAAAAAAAGATAATAATTGTGTCCATACTTCCAGCACATGCATCCGCTTTCTCGGCCGAAGCTGAAGCAGTACTTCAAGTAAGTCTCATCTCAGCCAAAACCAGCAAAATGAATACTTAAATTTGCACAGACTCGCTCTCGACGATGTTAGGAATAAAAAACGACAACGCAATATCTCAGGGATATAATCATTGCAAG
This sequence comes from Clusia tigrina, assembly GCA_920105625.2. NCBI lineage: Eukaryota > Metazoa > Arthropoda > Insecta > Diptera > Clusiidae > Clusia > Clusia tigrina. Next base: position 177,336,618 of record OV050032.1, read on the forward strand.
ACAAAAGAACATCAAACTCGTATGGACACCCAGCCACGTTGGAATTCATGGTAATACTTCAGCTGATACAGCGGCAAAACAAGCAACAAAGTCCCCTCCTAAGCTAACAAACTCAGTCAATATAAAGGACATAAAAAAGCTGTTGACAAACTCTACCTTCAGACCAATAGACATAACTGGACTGTGTGAATACGCACATTCCTACAAATCCACAAACCCCAACCAAATCATTCCCCGCTTCCCGACTACGATCCCTAGAAGACACATCATCATTTACAGTAGATGCCGACTTGCACACACGGGGCTAACACACCAACATCTTCTCAACAGTACCAGTCTCCCTGCGTGTATATTTTCCCACTGCGACAATCTCACAATTCCGCGCATCCTTCATAACTGCCCAGCAATCAGTCAGATCCGTCAAGAATTGGGAAACCCTACTTTGAAATATGATACTGTAGTTGTACACCATTGTTACCTATTAAGCTTCGTGGGAGGAGGATGGTTTACGCAGATCGTGGATCACCATTCCGAAAAATACCATTCAGTGAAAGGTATGCCTCATCTGAAATATGGCTGTGCCTCATCTGAAATATGGCTGTGCCTCATCTGAAATATGGCTGTGCCTCATCTGAAATATGGCTGTGCCTCATCTGAAATACTGGACAAATGCTAAACTAATTTAAATGCTTCCGGCCCAGCCACCCATAAGGCGTGGTCGGAGCCGAATCATTGTGAAACCAACCAAGATTACCACTCGCGCAACGAGATCGACAATGGATTGATTAGTTTCGAAGGGCATTAAGCAGAGAAAGGGTTTGTTTGCCTGAAATGCTGCAATTTCACATGCTTCCGCAATTTGAATATTGCCACATTTCTGCACAGTTGCCTTGTTTCGTTGTAAGACTGGGGGTTTTTCTATAAGGACTGGAGGGCGAACTCTCAAATACCCATTCCGTGACGTCCAGTGCAGTGGATCGAGTTAAGCGGTCGGCTCCATAACCATAAAATCAATGTAAATAATGTTGGAATTGAAAATATTCGATTTAAATCAAGGCACGGCTTCAACTGAGAACATTTACGAGAAAGGTGAGGCTTCTCCACCACTGCCCTCTCCTTATAAAAAATTTCCGGGTGATGATGAAGTTTCATCATGGAGCAAAGAGCACAACAGTCGTAGAATTCATCGCAAATCTTGGTAAAAGTGCGACAGACAGTCGCAATCGACAACGTCGATTGAGTACTTACCCACAAATATGTGGGGAGACTTATATTTATGCCACTGGATTCACCCATTGAGCCTCTTGAGGAGCCAACAGAAACGAATTCTAGAACGGACTGACTGCGTGCCATTCCTTCATCCTTCATTTATGAGCGTCATATCAATCCAAGAAGCTGCCGCAGGAAATCGAACAATCGACCAAATATCTGGAACATATTTTCTCACTCAGCTCAAAGAGAAAGTTTCTCTTCTCCGGTGGAAGAGTATTTAAAACATACTTTCAAAGGTGGTCCAGAAAACTGGATTTCCATCCCGATTTCAAAATCAACTTTCTGTTTTTCTCATGTATTTTATATAGAACCACGTCGATGATGTTTCTGTGCCGGCGGAGTGGACCGATATCCGCTCTGGTAGAGCCTCCCATGACGGACAAAGGTGGTCAAAGGTGTCAGACCAACCCAGGTAGGTACAAACAACTCTAAGCTAGGGGTTTAAGAGCAAGGAACTTATCTTCTTCCCCACTTTGTAATAGTAAATCCGCCCCCGGACCAGGATGTATTTATCCGTGGTCCATATAATTAAGAAAGGTATGTAAGAGTAATTAAATCAGTGTAAATCGATGCAATTAAAAGGGAGTTGGAAAATGTGCCAATTCATCAACAATGAAATATATAAATATACGTTCATTGCATAAGAACAACGCATTTTGCCGTGACTGTACCCAACGGTAAATAACCTGTAAACTAAAACAAACAATGCGTGACAGGCAAGTGGAGGAACGCAGTGAGATCCAAGCATGAACGATCAGGCCCCAGGCACAATGCCAGTACACCCGAGGAAGGACATGAATGGTCGTAATTTAAATTGGAGTGAGAAAGGTGTTCAAAAATACGAAAATAATTGCCACAAACATGCAACTGATGGGACAATAATCACCAATGTAAACTGTGTGGGGAGGACGAACTCCTGACCTCCAGTCAGTACGTATTATGCTCACAAACGAGTTATCCCAATAAACCCCAGTCGGAAATGAAACGGACATTTGAAGTGCCACTTTGGCGGCAGATTGCGGAATCGAACCTTGTGTAAAGTTTGAATCACAAAACCCACAATTTTTCTATTTCCGACTGAAGACAAAACTACTCCGAACTGCTTCATCGAGACTTGACGAAACCAGGGCAAGATTGACCAATGGAGGTAATTGGTTCGATAAAAGAAATATGTCGTATGACATGAATGGGGCTTCCTGCATAGAGGAGAACTTTCGTTCAATTACTTATTCCGTTTCATTCCACGCCCCCGAGCGGTGACAATATTTCACTTCCAGAGGGCTTTTCCACTGCATCCATCTAAGACCAAGTCTCATATTTGATCCTACGAGTATGCACCTCGAAGGGAATTTGAGACTCACAGCTACTATTTTGTAATGGTGAACTATTAACTGCGTGCTTCAAAATGTTTACTCTTGCAATTTATGCATCAACAACGATTTATTATACAAATATATTTCAGTCAGAATGTTTTATTTTGTACCCACATACGAGTTATACCAATAAACCCCCAGTGGGAAATGAAACAGACATTTGAAGAATCGATATGACGTCAGATTGCGGAATCGAACCTTGTGTAAAGTTGAATTCCAAAATCCACAATTTTTCTATTTCCGACTGAAGTTAAAAACCTCAGAATTGCTTCGTTGCAATTCTGATCGACGCGAAACTTGCCGAAACCAGGACAAAGTCGAACGACGCAGGCAATTGGACGCCGGAACTACTGTGAAGGAGTCGGTCTCTCAACTAGTCTCGCGGAATCAATTAAGTTGTTGGTTAAGATTTCTGTTTCTTTAGCCGCAGACACAGGCACCCTGTATTAGCAATCATTTAGACTAACACTCACTGCCTACGGTCACGATCTCTTCTCTCGTGTGGTGTTTGTTTTCGCTTTTGCATTTCCTGTCGTTTAGCTAACCTCAATTTCTCTCGTATAAATTGTACGTGTGATCTGGAGAGCTTGGTGGAGTCTGGTGGGCTTGGTGGAATCTGGTGGGCTTGGTGGAGTCTGGTGGGCTTGGTGGGATCTGGTGGGCTTGGTGGAATCTGGTGGGCTTGGTGGAATCTGGTGGGCTTGGTGGGATCTGGTGGGCTTGGTGGGATCTGGTGGGCTTGGTGGAATCTGGTGGTCTTGTTGAAGGTGTTAAACAATGCCCTCTGGAGCTAACTCGCTAGGGGGAAAATAGGTTTGCCCTACTTTCCCCTGGGGTTCACAGTAAACGCAAGGAACCAAACAAACCCCATGAATCATACCCAGAACTACCTCCTGCTACCATCGCAAAAACCGACGACCCGAAACTCATTGTCATAAAATCTTGCGAAAAAGATAGAAATCGATATCGATTTATTCTTGCTTTGCGGTTCTCAAAGCTATTTTAGCCATCAACAAAGACAAATTCAATTTCCGAACTACACGACGCAGCCTTTTGGCACTTGCAAAGAACAAAGAAACCGCTGAGAAGTTCTTGAGCTCAAAGCCCTTCCTGGTATCTGCTCAGTTGAAGTAACATTCCAAACCAATTCAAGCTGTGTCAAGGGCACGATCTTTGAGCCTTTTCTAAACAATCCTCGCGAACCGGAAATTGTTGATGGCTTAAAACCTCAAGGTGTATTCTCTGCATACAAGTTCCAAAAGTGGTTCAAAGAAGCTCTGCTTCCAACTGGTGCTATGTTACTACTACTTCCAACCACAAAAAATGGCATTGCTTGGAGGAAGTCTCTGTTCGTCCCGACTACCCTAACCCCATGCGCTGTAAGACTCGCCAATTAATGGGTCATTCTATGAAATTTTGTAATTTGCCTCCACATAAGAGTCCGACTGCAACAGAACCATGTGCGCCAACTGCTCCGGTGACCATCCGTCATTTGCCAGCAACTGTCCGAAATGTGTCCAAGCGAAGGAAATTGTATACTGCCCCCAAGGTTCAACATAACAAAAGAACAATTCGCACACTTTTTCACTACCCTTGCAAACGGGTTCATTGCGGCAGGTGACTACAATGCCAAACATAGACATTGGGGCTCCAGACTTGTAACGCCAAGGGGCAGAAACTTGCCTATCTACAATATTCAATGCAAACCTTGACGTTATATCATCCGGTCAACCAGCTTATTGACCTACAGATACTAACAAAATTCCAGACTTGATTGATTTTTGGAGTAACTAAAAGCATAAAAGGAGCTCAAATAAAATGCGTAGGTTCATTTGACTTATCTTCAGATCACTCGCCTTCAATTGTATTGCTTAATATGACAGCAGATATGGTAGCACCTCACAGCAGAACACCTCCCAAATAAAAGTACTAATTGGCGGAGGTACAATAATATATCAGCAGCTCACACACTGAGCCAAGTACTCCTCTCAGAACTGAGAAAGAAATCGACATAGCAATTGAAAATCTCGTGAGCGTGATAGTTGAAGCTCGTGCCTTTCCTGGCGCTGACTGTCACCATCCCAAGTAAGGGAACTTTTTAGCCAGTGATTGAACGGCGCCATAAAGTGGTAGCACAATGGACCATTATGTGTGCTCAAGTGTGCTTTTGGCAAACTAGGCGGCCACTCCTACCTACCAACCTTTAACTGTTAAATCGGCGATCCTTCTTGTCTTTGGAGAACAAAATCCGCTCTCAAGCCAGTAGGGACCTAGTGTATTCAGCTGTGGGGTTTCCAAAATTGAAATTCTTCACAGATTCCAGTCCAAGACTTTGCGAATAATGGTTAACGCCCCCTGGTACGTCACCTCGAAACTCCCCTCCTCGATCTTGTACCTTTGAGAATATTGACGAAGCATTTCTGAAATGGGTATTCGCTGCACGTGGTAGGAATTAGAGATGGCCATCGATGTTCGATAGAATCGAAACATCGATGGTTTGCTGTCGATTTCCGATAGTATTGAAAAATCGATGGTTTGCTGTCGATGTTCGATGTTTGACCATCGATGGTAAACTGTCGGATAGTATCCAGCATCGATGTTGCGCCGTCGATATTTATTTTCGTTGCTTAACCATCGATGTTATAACTTTGAAGTTTTTTTTACCATCGATGATGACTGCTCGATGGTACCATCGATGGAAACATCGATGTTTTTGTGTCGATGCCCCATACCTAGTAGGAATCTCCCTCTGTCTGGACCAATACTGAGAGAAAAAGCAACACAATTCGCTGAAGCATCGGGACACACAGAATTTGACGCAAGTGTAGGAGGGCTTGAAAAATTCAAACGACGTCACGGTATTGTTCAAAAAACATTGTGTGGCGAAAGTGCTTACAAACTCGCGATGAAGGGGTGACGAATATCCACAATTGATAGAAAAATATGACGAAAACGGCATCTTTAACGACGATGAGACGGGTTTGTTACGCATAATTGCAACCGCATGTTGTAAAAAATCGGTCACTCCAGTGTCAATCACTATCGAATACGGCAGGACAAGAATAATTAATTAGCGAAATGAGAGCTTTGAAGTAAGTAAGCATCAGCGTGCAACCCACAGTCAGACGCATTCACGTAGAAGAGCCCATAGTGGAGATCTCAAGCGACGAGGAGGAGCTAACCGGCCAATTGAGAGCCCCGTCGAATTTGGTACGATATCCAACTGGGAGAGGTGGCGTTCGTAGTCCCCCACAACTGGCTGACTACGAACGATTGGCAGGAGGGCAATACGCCAATGATGCGCTGGTGGAGTTTTATATGGAGTGGCTGAAACGACATGTGATGGACGGATGCGGAGCGCATGTTTTCAGCCCACTTTTTAACGCGTGGCTACAAACGCAGGCAGATCAGTAAGACAGCTTGCAACAGGAGTGCAGTTGGACCCGGAATGTAGATGTCTTCCGATACAAATACGTCCTGGTACCAGTCTGCGAGAAGAACCATTGGTACCTTGTCGCCATATGCCATCTACCAACATTTACCCCTGGCATGGCGAGGCCGATGATAACAACCCAGGCACCAATGGCACTTATAATAGACTCCTTAAACACGCCATACTACAAAACTATGGGAAAAATTAGGCGCTTCCTCCAAGGTGAGTACGCAAAGAAGTACCCCACGGACCTAGCATGCAGGTTCGATGAGGTCACAATGCCGAACTACGTAGTCGCGGGACCACAGCAAAACAACCTTGTGGACTGTGGCTATTATTTGATGTGCCATGCAGAGCGATTTGTGCAATTTCCAATCGGCGATCACGCCAGAATGACCCAGTGGGACGGATCCAAGATGGCTACCAGTAAGAGGTCGGAAATGGCTGCCATCATTCAACAACTGGCAATTGTAACCTGGAGCACTCGGTGCAAGTTACCCATTATAACACCAGAGTCGTACAGCAACAAGCGATGGGACAGGCACGGGTACACATTCGTGATCCTCACCATAGCCAGTGATGCCTCTGATCCGCAATGTGAAATCGAGGATATTTTGCTGATGGACCTAGAACAGGACGATCAGGACCTAAGCGACAGCAGCATCAGCTCTTCGCATCGGGTCACGGCATACCCCACCACTGGCCATCAGAAGTAGACGGCGCCATAGGAATGGCGCCGTCTACTTCTCATTCGTGAAAGAGATCCAAGGTCAGTCGTATAGAATACGACTCAGACGTTCAGGTAGAGCTCACGTCTTCCTGCAATCCCGAAGAGGGGATGAGGTGTGAGGAAGATAAATTTGTGATATTTATCCTTCCCACATAGACCCATGAAAAGGGGACCACGGGTTCCCCCTCAAAAGAAAATGTCCCGCCACTGGACATTTGAAAAAAAAAAAAACATCACGCCACCAACGAAGAAGAAGAACACAAACCACATGGCACACACGGGGCAGCCAACTGCAGCAGAACATGTGGCTGAAGAAGAAGAAGAATCTAGAAAGCTGATCACGCCATCCGATCAGCCAATCAGAGCACGCCACGTACTCTGCGCGAGTAGCTCCTCGACTATCAAAGGCGGTGTGTGCGAGCAAACGGGGCTCTTTCACATTTTGGTAAGAATAATTGCGGCAAGGTGTTTCTGTAATGGAGTACCTCTGGAGTGACCGTAAGCATCGAACGACCTGAGCGAGTCAGTCACTCGCGCCGGACAAACTGACTCATACCTGAGCGAGTCAATCACTCGCGCCGGACGCTTACCTGAGCGAGTCAGTCAGGGGTCAGGGTAGATAATCTTAAGGTAAAGACTCTGATAGCCACACACCAGAGAGAGGCCAGGGCGATCCTTACAGATAACTCTTCCAAGAAAACTCACTGCCTCCTCGTGGCGGCCCCGGGCAATGGTATACCAGCAACCGCTGGTTGCTAGCCGAAGTGAGCAACGACTCTTTCAGCGATGACCCCGGAGGGGCGGCTGAAGGGGCACCGATGGACAACGATGGACCATTGAGGGACGGACGCGGAGCATCGTTTCACCACCGAGAGACTTCGTGGGATCATCGTTGGACCATAAAAATCTAAGAGTGAATTCAGATAACCGACACCTTGGTCAGCTGCCACATGCCTGGGGCAGCTGTGCGACAAGCGCTTAGCGCTACTAAGGTCGAGACCGGTAAGGCCTTAAGTTTGTGATACCGGACATTTTTTTGGGAATTATGGATATGGGCTGACGATTGTGGTGTGCTGTCACTTTAGTACATAAGAGTGAAATCTTATCGAAATGGCTGGCAGCTTAATGCCACAATTGCTTCCGTCCCGTTAAAACCTTGGCAGGTCTCGGAGAACGCTCGATGTCCGACCCCATTAAGTGGGCGGTACAGGCTCGGATGTAACATTCCCGACTAACGCTGATCTGGCTCTGTATGCAAGCTCCCATGAGGACTTGTGTCAACCCTGCATGACTTCCCTGCTCCGGCATAGACAACCATGGGATCATGAAGGCGACTGTACTACGGGCAGCGGCGATAACGACTCTGAACGGGGACCCAAAACGCATGAACAAGATAAATAACAAAGAAAACAACAACAACAAACCACAACGGGTGATCCGGGGGAGATGCAAATGCAGGTGGCATGTAAGTCAGACATGCTAGGGAAGATGGCAATCTCCCCGCCGCCGGAAGTGAATGCTACGGGGAAAATGGCTGTGCTAGAGTGGCATGTCGAGGCACTCATCAGCTACATTGCGGAGCGACATAATGTCCATTCGGACATTAAACGAAAGGCGGCGAAGATCCGCGACATGTGCTTAGAAGTGGCACAAGAACGGGATGCCGATGGCATAGTCACCATTCAACCAACAGCGAGTCAGTCACTCGCGCCAGACGAATACGCCAGTGGGACTCGCGACATTCAGAGTACTCGCCTACCCAAACCAAACGCCCAATTAATACTTATATGTATATAGAAAGCTTCGAGTAAATAAAAGTAGTAATAACTAAGAATAAAACTACTCGACATTTTCTTGAAGTGTCCTTTTCAACTAAAAGGACAATAGAAACAACAGAAAAAAATTATTTCATACCAGAATTGCATACTAAAGTTAAAAAACTCATTGGCAGCTGTCTAGAATGCATGCAAAGTCAGAAGAAAAAAGAAGGTCTGCTAAACACAATCGACAAGTCCGACAAACCACTTGAGACTTTACGCATGGATCATCTCGGACCATTAGAGACAACCAAAAAACAACACAATTTCATCCTCACAATAGTAGATGCCTTTTCAACATTCATTTGGATCTATCCAACAAAAGGTCCAACAGCAGAAGAAGTCCTAGAAGGATTAGACAGACAAGCTGTTATTTGTGGCAACCCAGCCAGAATAATCTCCGGCAGGGGCACAGCTTTCACATCGAGAAACATTGAAGAGTACTGTAGAGAAAGGGATATTGAGCAACAACTCATAACTACAGAGCTTCCCAGAGCGAACGGAGAAGTCGAGAGAAAATTCATTTGGATCTATCCAACAAAAGGTCCAACAGCAGAAGAAGTCCTAGAAGGATTAGACAGACAAGCTGTTATTTGTGGCAACCCAGCCAGAATAATCTCTGGCAGGGGCACAGCTTTCACATCGAGAAACATTGAAGAGTACTGTAGAGAAAGGGATATTGAGCAACAACTCATAACTACAGAGCTTCCCAGAGCGAACGGAGAAGTCGAGAGAAAATTCATTTGGATCTACCCAACAAAAGGTCCAACAGCAGAAGAAGTCCTAGAAGGATTAAACAGACAAGCTGCTATTTTTGGCAACCCAGCCAGAATAATCTCTGGCAGGGGCACAGCTTTCACATCGAGAAACATTGAAGAGTACTGTAGAGAAAGGGATATTGAGCAACAACTCATAACTACAGAGCTTCCCAGAGCGAACGGAGAAGTCGAGAGAAAATTCATTTGGATCTATCCAACAAAAGGTCCAACAGCAGAAGAAGTCCTAGAAGGATTAGACAGACAAGCTGTTATTTGTGGCAACCCAGCCAGAATAATCTCTGGCAGGGGCACAGCTTTCACATCGAGAAACATTGAAGAGTACTGTAGAGAAAGGGATATTGAGCAACAACTCATAACTACAGAGCTTCCCAGAGCGAACGGAGAAGTCGAGAGAAAATTCATTTGGATCTACCCAACAAAAGGTCCAACAGCAGAAGAAGTCCTAGAAGGATTAAACAGACAAGCTGCTATTTTTGGCAACCCAGCCAGAATAATCTCTGGCAGGGGCACAGCTTTCACATCGAGAAACATTGAAGAGTACTGTAGAGAAAGGGATATTGAGCAACAACTCATAACTACATGAACGATTTCATCGGCTGCAGGATGTTCAACGAAAAATATCAAAGCAGTTTTGACATTTCATACCGTCCATTGTCCGTGTGACTCACAGACTCTTATTCTCTCTTATTCTCTCTCAATTTCACTAATACACACTTATTGCAGTTTGCAGTGCTTGATGTGTCTGTAAGCACCGTCCGTAAGACACGGCCTTTGTTCCCGTATTCATTTTGTGTATCAATAATGTGTACGTCCCCTGCAACCCTGCACACTGTGCCCCTGCAACCCTGCACACTGTGCCCCCTGCAACCCCGCACACTGTGTCCCCTGCAACCCCGCACACTATCGCAAATAAAGAGAGTTTTTCCATGAGCGCCGTGTTGCAGCAGCTAGAAAGTGGTATGGAGAGGCAGAAGGAGAGCATCGTTGCTGAGCTACGTTCAGCATTGAAAACGTCTGAGGATCGGATGATGCAGAAATTAAGGGAAACTCTCAAACATAAGGGGTTGAGTGTGTGAGTGAGTACTCACAGAGTGGAGATACGCGATTATAGATCTACTCCAGATCCTTAGCCTCTAGCCCATTACAATCGTTTTGCGTGTTGAAGAATCACACTCTGCAAGAGGTGACCCTGCAATTGAACAGAACACGACGAATCTAGACTGTGAAGTCCGCAAATACCTCCCCTACTCCAGGGTGTTATGCGACCATTGGATGGTGGGCAGCCAGGGGTAACCGGCTGTCTTAATACGGAGTCTCGCTGATACCTGGGGTCGACTCAGTGAGTATTGTGACCTTGCCGTGTTAGGGGGGGCCATGACACGGCTGACCTACTGACCCCCACACTCGTGGGAACTCAATGCATAACTTAAACAAACAAACACTAAACAAAATAGCGAAAAATTATACCGCATCACAACTGGTGAATCGGGTGGAGGAATGCCTCCAAGATACCGTCCGCCAGGCCAAGCAAGGTAACAAGGTCACGTACCGACGGGGCCAACAGGGTAACAGACCTGGAAGAATAGGGGAAATGAGACAACGGACAACGGCTACTACAGTCAGTGAAGCCCAATTTTTCTTTTCGTATGATGCACAGTGTTGCACAAAATGTACTTGAATAAATGGAGCGATTTTAGATTTTAATTAAATTATCGAAAAATTGTTGGATCTTTCTACAAATGTTTTCAAATTGATGAAAATTGTTGTTACTTGTAAGATTGGTAGCAAATTGTTAAAATTGTTGTTATAGGTTAGGTTAGGTGAGACTGGCCGGCCGTTAAGACCACACCTCCACACCTTAGAGGTAAAATTCCGCCTCTTGCAATGGCATCCGCACTCTCATTTCCTTCTATGTTGTTATGCCCTGGCACCCAGTAGATATGTACCTTCCGGTTGGTGGCTAGTCCATCCAGTGCTGCCTTGCATTGCTTGATAGACTTACATTTCTGGAAGATGCATAGCATGAAGTTGTAGCTTTTTTGTTTTCGAATGTTAGATAAACTGTTGCGTAGAATTGAAAATTGTATAAACTCACTTAACTTTATATTATAACACATTTTCCACATTTCCAAAGTATGAGAAGGGTGTGTAGGCAGATCTTTTCTAATGAGACATACATACATATTTAAATACATATATAAATATGTATGTATGTCTGTGTGAGGAACCAAAATGCTGAACACCCTCGTATTTTGGTCTCACAACGTGGGCCCGTGTTAAGTCCAAAAACAAATAACGATGTCCACCATATTTTATTTGTTTTAACCACAAACAATATTCAAGCATGCAACCATCCCCGACATCATGCAGCTTAAAAAGGTAACCACCTCCCACGCTAAATGCAACAACAAAGACAGCGGATAAGTATAACAAAACATTTACGCACAGACGATCGGACCAATAAACGTACAGGTGGTGAGGAGCGCAGAAACCGAAAGAGTTAGACTGATGACGACGACGGCTTAATAGTACAAAGAACATCAAGAGGGACTAGTACGGCTATAAAGGAGAAAAGAAACAGCAAGCAAACATTTCTACAACAGTGCAAAGGCGGAACACAGAGAAACCCGAAAGAGCATCATCACACACACGCTAACCGATCGCACACACAAAGCAGTAAGCAGGCAGAGTGCAAACCAATCTCTGCAACAACAACAACACTACAGCGACCGAAGGCGGAGCACGGATGACGGGTCTATGAAATAACTCCCACGAAATAAGTCCCACTTTTAAAAACGAAATAAGTCCCACCAAAAATTGCTGTTGTGAAAGTGGGAGTTATTTCGTTTTTAAAAGTAGGACTTATTTCGTCAATTGGTGGGACTTATTTCGTCAATTGGTGGGACTTATTTCGTTACGCGTTTTTATTTTAAGTGGGACTTATTTCGTTTTGAGTGGGAATAAATTCGTTTTGTAAAGTGGGAGTTATTTCATATCCCCAAATTTATATTTTGGTGGGATTTATTTCGTTTTAAGTGGGACTTATTTCATTTTCATAATTGCATTTTAAGTGAATGCTTAATAATTTTTGCCGTTATTTGTTGCTCTTCACGTTGTTTCTCATTGAATTTCATAATGTTCTTTTTGTTGCTTTTTAAAAAAAATTTATTGTATTGTAGAATATGCTTTCGAAAAGTTCCGTTATTTCTTGCTCTTTACGAAATGAATGGTATTGTTTCAAATTTGTTGTTAAGTGTGCTAGTTTACAAGACCTTATCATTATATTGATTAGTTAAGTTTGTGAATTTCAATAGTGAACATGAGTGTGACATACGAAATAATTGCAGGGAAGAGGAATAACAGCAAGCTTCTTTATATTTTTTTTGAGAAACAATTATATATTAAAAAGTGCACTAAATTAGAAAAACATTTTTATGTTTGTTATGTAAAGGATTGTCCATCACGAATAATGTTATTTGGCAGCGAGTGCATTAAAGCAAAAAATTATAAAGCGCACAATCACGATAATCAAGAGGCTCTGTACAAAGAACTAAAATTTTTAAATAATGTAAAAACAAAATGCGCACGTCTTAATGAAAAGCCAACTGAAAACAATTGCGCTGGAAGTATTCGCAATATTTTTGTGAATACTAGCATGGAGTAAGTACCACCACCCACATGATAATTATTATTTATTAAGTAAGTACTTAATAAAGTCTTTGCAGAAATCAAAACGAAAGCAAAAATATTGTCTTTGATAAAATACAGCGGAGTTTGCAGTATATTGCGAATAAAAATTTTAAAAATTCTCCCAAAACACCGGCAGAAGTGCATGAAGTTTTCCAAGACGCAGCAGTTTATGATAAATTCGGTTATTCCAAATTAAATGGAAATAAACAATGCCAGTTTTTCAACATATCCTACCAAGAAAAAGACTTTGCATATTGCGTTTTTTGTTCCGAAAGAACTGTTGAACTGATGAAAGAATGCATTCCTGTTAATTCGAAAAGAAACATTTTAATTGATGGTACTTTTTCTGTACTTCCTCTAGGAAGCTTTAAACAACTATTAATCTTACATTGTGAATACTTTGGTTCGGTAATTAATTTCATTCATAACTATATATAGATTTATATTATGTATACATATGTATATATTTATTATTTTTTCTATTTTAGGTATTCCCCTTTCTTTTCGTACTGATGACCAAAAAGTCTCTAAAAGCATATCAGCATTTATTCAGTTATATAAGTTAAAGAAAATAATATTAACAGCTTAAGGCACACGCGCACGCGCATCCGCTCCAGCTAGAAATTGCTGACGATACGTCTAGCTTAAAACAGTGCAATTCCAGAGAATTGCAGTCGACAACATCAACCAACAAAAATAAAAAGGAATAGCGTGAGAATGACGAAACTGACGCCAGCAGAGCTGACGGCAGATTTAGGTTACTCTACTAAGGTATAAAAATTGTTAAGTTTAGTCTTAGTCTAGCATTAAACAAATAAAGAGCACTTGCTCGTAAAAAATATTTTTTTTTTTAACAATTATTAACATAAAATAATTTAACTGGCGCCCGAGCAGGGACCCAGGTCGTGTTATCACAAAAGTGTAACATAAAAATATTCCGAAAGTGTGTCCTTCGAAGTATAAAGTGCCTCTAAGTGAACTTAAAGTGAACTCTAGTGAAACATATAAGCCGTCCTAAAGTAGCACGCATTGATTCATAGACTTTAAACAAAAGTGCACCAAGCAATTTGTGGCCGAACAACTGTGCATAAGCCGTCCTAAAGTAGTACGCCGCAATCCAGTTAAGCATCGAGGGAACACAGGGAATATACCTGGGTTCGAACCAACGAGTTGTCATCTGTGGCAGGATTCTTTAGAAATAAGCCACATCACGCAACAGTGTGAAACGGAGCCTTAGTCACCGTCTATTGAGCGGACAAACGGGAATAATCTACATCGCCGGCGTGACCATGAAGACAACTCTATTTTCATTGTAAGTAGGATTAAGAAAAATTGTAAACATTGTTATATTATAAAATATAGGAAAAAGTGCTTCAAGAGTAATCAGTGCAGATTTGAAAAAGTAAATTATTGAAAATATTAAGAAAAAAAAGGGAAAACCCCCTATAAACATCTGAATTTATATTCACATAAAAAATATATTTCGACACACAGCCATGGACACTAAATTAGCACAAAAATGCTGCCAAGTTTTGATGAACATTATTTTACATTTTTTCACTAGGAGGCCAATTATTTTGGTATGTACTGTGACAGCTGATCTCCGATCTTCTTATACACAAAAATTTTTTACCGTTATTTTTCATTATTCTTTATCTGTTCACTCAAATGTGCAATTGTCAGTTTTTTTTCTGGACAGTAAATTAGCACAAAGTGTGTAAAACGGACGTAATTAATTTTTTAGTGCGTGTTTTGATTTCTAAGTAACTTTTATTTAAATTTTTGAGTAATTTAACGTTATTTTTTATTAAAATGGGGCAGGGAAAAGATTGTACGCCCGAGGAAAAGCGCATTATATATAATATGATTACTGATGGCAAAAAGCCATCTAAAATTGCGGAAACTCTACGCCGATCACGAAAATTAGTATATAATGTACTTAATTCAATTGAAACAAACAAAAATGTTATAACGGACAGCAAAAAAAGGAACCACGTGTGAAAAAAACAACAGACGCTGTGGATAGAGCTATAGTCCGAAAGTCAAAGAAAGACCCGTTCGCATCATCACGCGATATTGCCAACGAAATTAACGCTGAATTTAATTTGAATTTGTCAGACGACGTCTAAATGATGCACAGCTTTTTGGACGCGCCAGCCGAAAGAAGCCACTCCTCTCAAAAAAAAATATTGCGAAGCGTTTAGTATTTGCTCAAACCCATAGATCAAAAGACCTCCCATTCTGGAAAAAAATACTTTGGAGTGATGAAACTAAGCTAAACAGAATGGGACCAGATGGTAGAGTAATAGTGCATCGCCCTAAACGACAGGCACTAAACCCACGCTACACGCAAAAGACGGTTAAGCACGGCGGAGGTAGCATTATGGTGTGGGGATCATTTTCATGGTATGGTGTGGGTCCGATTGTGAAAATAAATGGAAAAATGGACCGATATCAGTATTTGAATATTCTCCAGAACGAAATGGAACCTTATGCATTTGAACACATGCCAATATCGTTTACATTCATGCAGGACAATGATCCCAAACATACCTCTAAAATTGTAAAGGACTGGTTTGCTGCAGAAAGAATTCCTAATTTAGACTGGCCGGCTCAAAGTCCGGATTTAAACCCTATAGAAAATCTTTGGAATGAATTGAAACGTAAAATAGCTCTAAAGAAACACAAAAATTTGGATGATCTTTGGACCGAAATACAACTTGAATGGTATTCGATTCCCAAAGAACGTTGCCAAAATTTGATCAAAAGTATGCCCCGTAGATGCCAAGCTGTAATTGAAAATAGGGGTTTTTCTACTAAATATTAACCAGGTTATTTAGAAACAACCACATTTTGATTAAGTACTAAAATATTTTATTTTTTATTTTAGAAATTTTAATTTGTGCTATTTTAGTGTCCAGCTAAAATTTCGCATTCAATTAAATGATGGCTTCCGCGGGCAGACGACTGGAGAGTTGGATACAATTTTATTTGTACAATTATTAACATAAAATAATTTAACTTATACAAAGGAGCATTATTGATCTGTCACAAGCAACTTTTATAACAGATTATGAAACAGGATTGAGAAGCGCAATTGGTAAAAGTTTCCCTGATTCAAAAATATTTGGTTGCTGGTTCCATTATTGCCAGGCATTGCGTCGATTCATAACCATGAAGGACAAAAGGCTCACTCAATATATTCGGCAAAATAAAGAAGCGTCTAGAATTTATCACAAATATCTATCTCTTCCATTATTACCTGGAATGCACATTTCGGATAGCTTCCAACTACTAACCGAAGATTTAGGAAAATTGAACGCTTTAGATAGATTCAAATCATTTATAAAATATTTTGAGAATCAATGGATGCAAAAGGTACAATATTCCCTTTTACATAATATTTACAGAAAGGTGTTATGATTTCATTATTACAGATCGGTCCACATAACTTTTCAGTTTTCGATTCTGAAATCCGCACTACGTCTGCGTCTGCAATAGAAGCCTACAATAGCGTCATAGGAAAAAGCATTCCAAAGAAGGCTACTTTTTTCAAATTTGTTGCATTTTTACAGATGCAAGAATTTGAAAAAGTAAGACAATTTGAACTATTGATGAATACCAATGGTAGTGTGGGAAAAAAGCGTATTAAAAAGTCCTGTGTTTTGAAAGCAGATATGATTTCGAAATTCAAGAATGATCTCGTACATGGTACTATAACTCCTTCTAAATTCCTTGACCAACTGGTGATTTAATTGTACAAATGGAGCCTGATGAAGATCTTTTTCAAGAATTATCATATTTGGAAGAGGACATTGAAGACGAGTCGTTAAACCATATTGAAACCAACCAGGATACAATTAATAATAATATGTGTGTAGTTTGTTTCATAAAGCAGCCAAATATATTATTTTTTCCTTGTAAGCACTTGAAAATTTGCAGTGAATGCTGTCTTACAATGCAAACTCACAAAATTGATCAAACCAGTAAACTAGTATGTCCATATTCGTGAAACCCTTCAAATATTTATCTGATAAATAAATGATTTTTTTATGGAGGGGTGCGATAGAGCCATGAAATATAAGGCCATTATGGCTTTATTTCTCATTTTTTTCTTATGCAAAAAGTTATATATTGGACATTTCGTAAAAGGGACAACCATAATTTTTTGTCCTTATCTCTCATGGCTCTCCTTTTTTGTTTATTAATTACTTTATACATTCAATGTGAAATGGGCTTCATCGGACATGATAATTTTGTTCCAAAATTGCTCGTCATCTTCGGCCATTTCGATGACTCTTTGGGCCCATTCCAATCGACGAGGCTTGTCCGCAGGCAACAATCTTTGCGTCAATTGAATTTTGTACGGGAACAAATGCAAATCAACGCGAATAATCCGTTGTAAAGTGGACCGAGCCATGCCCAACTGCTGAGAACGGCGTTTTTGGGATGTTCTTGGGGACCTCTCAACACTGGCTCGTACGGCAGCGATATTCTCGGCCGATCGCCTTGGTCGACTTTTATTTGGCCTCTTCGGATTAGAAAGAGCCTCACCAGTCGAAAATTTTTCGTATAAACGCTTAATGGTGTTCTTAGAAGGCGCACTTCTCACATTTTTTAAGTTTTTAAAAGCACGTTGAGTTTTCACAATTGACTTCTTCTGTTGAATGTAAATTTCAACTATTTCAGAGCGCTCGCGTGGCGTGTATTGTTCCATGGTAAAAATCTGCTTGGACTGACGCTTCAAACGCGGTATGTCATTAAGCGATCTGACATCTCTGTCAAAAGTTATGGCGTTGCCAGATGGGTCCGTCGAATTTGGGCAACCCTGTACTTACTATAATAAAAAAACTTCAAAGAAATGTGTACAAATAGGTACCGAACTTAACTACTGGAAAAACAATATTAAAAAAAATTGTTGACGTAATTACGTATGGATGTGTTTTATTATATTTTTAGTAGGAAATTGGAATTCGTGTTCCATGTTTTCTAATATCACCATTACAAAATACAACTAATCCCAATGCCACGTTAAAACTATAATACCGTCTACCATGCACTGGATCTTCAAGCCATTTATAAAGGTCGATAATTTTAATCTGATGGTCCTTCCGAAACGCTTTCCATCTTAATAATAAGAACAATTGATCTGTACTTAATCCATTTACGAATCCAAACGTTGTTACTAGTAGGCGTTCTCTATACGTTCCTTGACCGAAAAAAGAATTAATAATAAATTCTGGAACTCTATCAAAATTCGTAATATCCATTCCATTAAGAAGCCTTCTGCAAGCTTGCATACGATTTTTCTTTATTATTCCTCTGCTTTGATTATTCATATTATTCGACGTGTGTTTCTTTCGAAGAGCCAAATACTTCTTATTTGAAATCGCATTAAACAGTGAAAAAGTGGGACTTATTTGGTTTTTAAAAGTGGGACTTATTTCGTGGGAGTTATTTCATAGACCCGTTTTCACTACACTAGAGCCGAGAAACGGATTCTTACATGTTCCAATAGAGGAAGAATCACGCAAATACACATCATTCGTGACACACCATAGTCAGTACCTCCCGACGTAGTCACATATGCGGTCCCGGGAGGGTTGCCCGCCACGACAGTGAGGAGGTTTTAGTGGGTTGATGTCCCACACTGACTAATTGGCTTAAAGCTTTCCCCCTCGATAAACAAACAAAGCAAAGACCATGGTCAATATGAATTTAACTTTGTTCCATTTGGAATATCAAATTCTCCGGCTGTATTCCGTAGATACATTTCAGCGATATTCCGCGACATGATCCAAGTAGGTACAATAATAGCATACATGGACGACATAATCATGCCATCAAAAACTATAGATGAAGGACTGACAACGCTAGCCAAAGCTGTACACTAGGACAACACTAGCCAAAGCTGTACACTAGGACAACACTACCCAAAGCTGTACACTAGGACAACGCTAGCCAAAGCTGTACAACAAGTAGCAGAAAAACACAACTTGAAAATAAATTGGAAAAAATGTCAATTTGTACAAAGCACCGTCCACTTGAAGAAGACGCATGCGCCGATTTTAATGTCAAATACGGAATTCTCTTATATCCGTAGATGGATTACCACAATGCTTCAATCAAGGGTGGCAAGTGCGGAGCTTGGAGGAAGCCGCCTAAATAAATATGTGAGAAGAGGTACTCCACAGGGCGGGGTACTATCTCGCCTACTCTGGATATGTGCCATGGATGGCATTCTCAAAGAATCGAACGAAGGAAGAAGTAAAGTGGTGGCGTATGCGGATGACGTGGTAATAATGGCATCAGGGATGTGCCCTGATGTGATTGGTGATATCCTTCAGAGGACGCTGAAGAGATGCATGGTGCACGGGACGTGGACTTAGCATTAATCCCAGCAAAACTGAACTGGTACCAAAATACCCACCTTTAAGCTACCCCAATTAAATAATATTACATCACCCCCATCTTCTAGTGCCAGGTACCTGGGCGATCTGAGCGGTTCTGTGGGCTATGAAAGCAAGGCAACTAAACTTTGCGCAAGCACTAGCTAAGGTGCAAAGGCTTGCTGGCGTCTGTACAACTGGAGCTATGAGAACCTGCCCTACAGCCGCCCTGAACCTCATACTGGAACTTACACCCCTACACATATTTGTGGAAACACAAGAGAAGAGGGCTCTGTATAGAATGATGAGACCAGTAAATGGTCCTGAACGTCTCATCGGGAGTCAGATGGTCGAAACTTTATCAAAGGCCATTCCAGACATCTGTGTAAACCGAAGGACTTCACAAACACGCGCTACAGATTCACTAAGTTATTTAGAACAGAGTGGAGCTACTAATACTCATGGAGAGGTCTCAGCGAAACCTACAGGTTAGATCAGTCCACGATCAGCTTTTACACCGACGGATCTCTCACAGAAGACAGTTCCGGCACGGGGGTATTTGGACCTAGATACAAATACTATGAATGTCTAGGTAAATATTCTAGCATCTTCCAGGCGGAAATCCACGCCATAGAGAGATGTGCACATTTCAACATTGAAAAAGGTTACGAGCGCAAGAAAATTGCTATCTTATCGGGTAGCCAAGCGGCCATTACGGCACTTACCTCTTATCAGGTATGGGAGTGCATCAAAGAACTTAATGCTCTTGACTCACGCAACAAAGTTGCCATTCTATGGATACCAGAACATGCTGGCATAGAATGGAACGAGATTGCCGATGAGCTTGCAAGGAAGGGGGCTGCAACACCCTTTTAAATAATATTACATTACCCCCTTCTTCAAGTGCCAGGTACCTGGTTGCTATCCTGGACTCGAAACTGAATTGGAGGCGAAATACGGAGCACAGAATATGCAAAGCAGGATTTACACTTTACTCATGCAAAGAGATGATTGGCAGGAAGAGGGGCCTTCGACCAGTTAATGTGGTCGATGTACAAAATGGTTGTGCGTCTAATCTCCTCATACGGAGCCGTGGTGTGGTGGAAGGCCCTAGGGAGGGAATACAACATCACCAAACTAAGCAGAATACAGAGAACAGCATGTGCAGCAACAGTAGGAGCAATTAAGTGACGCCATACGCAGGCCCTAAATATGCAGACGTATCTGCTGCCCATTGACTTATTTATCATGAATGCCGCAACTCTAAGCGGCCTTAGGTGAAGAGAAATAGGCTGCTGGAAGGATGGACCGTACGGTCACGGAAGTACGAGTATACTATCACAAACACAAAGAATGTGCGAGTCAGGTACGGACTCCAAAGCACCTACTGGGGTTTTTAGAAAAAACTACAGCATTCGAACTCCCTCTCGCCAGGAATGGAAGCGGGGAGGAGGGATTGCAAACTATACAGACACCGCAATCTACACAGATGGTTCAAAGATGGACTGTGGGGTGGGTGCAGGTGTATTCTCAGAACAGCTAAGGGATAAGCAAAGCAATGCGACTCCCGAATACATCAAGTGTTTTCCAGGCGGAAGTGCTTGCAATAAGGGAGGCGTGCAGGATGGCAACGGAAGACACCAGCTATAAAGGAAAAATAGCAATAATTCCAGATAGTCTGACCGCTAGACTCGGCAATAATAACCTCCAAACTAGTACGCGAATGCAGGGAAAGCATAATAAGTTACTTTGATATGGGTGCGGGGCATAGGAATATCAACGGAAATGAAGGGCCGAATAGGATCCGCTCTTGTTGAGCGGGAGGCGGAGAGAATCAGAGTCCCAATTGGGTCAATTAGGAGCTGTATAAATAAGGCATTCTTTGCAGAGGCAAACAACCGATGGAGGAGGATGGAACCCTGCAAGATCAGTAGAGCACTCTGGCCGGAATACAACAAAAATATATCCCCAGAGTTGATAAACAGAGGCAAACGTGATGCAGCCAGACTTACAGCAGTCATCACAGGCCACTGGCCCAGCAGGGGGAGCAGGCGGCTAAAATGGGCATCACTTACAACACCAGCTGCCACAGCTGCGGAAACACAGAGGAAAAGGAGAACATAGAAAACTTCCTCTGAGCGTGCCCGGCTCTATGCAGAAGAAGATGGAAAACACTGGGCACACCGACATTCCACAACACTAGGAAGATCGCGAATTGCAAGATAGGGGAAATTCTTGCGTTCATAAACCTCTCAAACTGGCTATAAAAGGTTTACTCAACCGAGATTTTTAACAGGACACCTCCATAAGAAACCAAAAGAGTGGTACCAAAACTGCGCTATTGCGCTAATTGAATGTGGGTACATCACCACTTAAAGCAACCAACCAACGGTATTCTGCACAAAGATGTCAATAAACAACTGACAGTAATACCGGAATCATTAGAAACAGAAATGATAGAACTGGTCCACAGACAAGGACACTTTTCAACTAAAAGGACAATAGAAACGATATAAAACAATTATTTTATACCAGAAAGTTAAAAAATTCATTGGAAGTTGTCTAGAATGCATGCAAAGTCAGGGAAAAAAGAAGGTCTGCTAAACACAATCGACAAGTCCGACAAACCACTGAGACTTTACGCATGGATCTTCTCGGACCATTAGAGACAACCAAAAAACAGCACAATTTCATCCTCACAATAGTAGATGCCTTTTCAACATTCATTTGGATCTATCCAACAAAAGGTCCAACAGCAGAAGAAGTCCTAGAAGGATTAGACAGACATGCTGCTATTTGTGGCAACCCAGCCAGAATAATCTCTGGCAGGGGCACAGCTTTCACATCGAGAAACATTGAAGAGTACTGTAGAGAAAGGGATATTGAGCAACAACTCATAACTACAGAGCTTCCCAGAGCGAACGGAGAAGTCGAGAGAAAATTCATTTGGATCTACCCAACAAAAGGTCCAACAGCAGAAGAAGTCCTAGAAGGATTAGACAGACAAGCTGTTATTTGTGGCAACCCAGCCAGAATAATCTCTGGCAGGGGCACAGCTTTCACATCGAGAAACATTGAAGAGTACTGTAGAGAAAGGGATATTGAGCAACAACTCATAACTACAGAGCTTCCCAGAGCAAACGGAGAAGTCGAGAGAAAATTCATTTGGATCTATCCAACAAAAGGTCCAATAGCAGAAGAAGTCCTAGAAGGATTAGACAGACATGCTGCTATTTGTGGCAACCCAGCCAGAATAATCTCTGGCAGGGGCACAGCTTTCACATCGAGAAACATTGAAGAGTACTGTAGAGAAAGGGATATTGAGCAACAACTCATAACTACAGAGCTTCCCAGAGCGAACTTAGAAGTCGAGAGAAAATTCATTTGGATCTATCCAACAAAAGGTCCAACAGCAGAAGAAGTCCTAGAAGGATTAGACAGACAAGCTGTTATTTGTGGCAACCCAGCCAGAATAATCTCTGGCAGGGGCACAGCTTTCACATCGAGAAACATTGAAGAGTACTGTAGAGAAAGGGATATTGAGCAACAACTCATAACTACAGAGCTTCCCAGAGCGAACTTAGAAGTCGAGAGAAAATTCATTTGGATCTATCCAACAAAAGGTCCAACAGCAGAAGAAGTCCTAGAAGGATTAGACAGACAAGCTGTTATTTGTGGCAACCCAGCCAGAATAATCTCTGGCAGGGGCACAGCTTTCACATCGAGAAACATTGAAGAGTACTGTAGAGAAAGGGATATTGAGCAACAACTCATAACTACAGAGCTTCCCAGAGCGAACGGAGAAGTCGAGAGAAAATTCATTTGGATCTATCCAACAAAAGGTCCAACAGCAGAAGAAGTCCTAGAAGGATTAAAAAGACAAGCTGTTATTTGTGGCAACCCAGCCAGAATAATCTCTGGCAGGGGCACAGCTTTCACATCGAGAAACATTGAAGAGTACTGTAGAGAAAGGGATATTGAGCACCAACGTTTTTGCAACGGTGGCTATAGCTATACCACTCAACGGATCTAATTGACGTTAGATGATGGCGGATGAGCCTCAAAAGGTCTTTCTCTGCAGAGGTGTGAAACAAAAAGCAAGGTGAACGGATGACTTCATTTGCAGCATCATCAACAAACTCAATTCCAGGTATGACCACCTGACTAGGGACCCACATTAGTCTGATCTTATTTGGATGTTTGATGCAAATCTTTCTAATGTCCCCAATTAGAGCACTACAATGGCCAATATTTTTAGTAGCTTCGATGTAGCTGTCCGTGCTTACCAAGCAAAACGATGGCGTTGAAAAATGAGAAGGCTTTGAAGGAAAAAACAGCAAAGAAAGGATAACTGGCATGGTGGCAAGCAATATGAACGGATCGGAGAAAGTTAAATTGCTTGTTATAGGAAAGGCCAAGAATCCGAGATGTTTCAAAGGAAGCAAATCTCTAGACGTGGATTATGAATTTAACACGGAAGCTTGAATGGCAAGCGAAATTTTTGTGAAATGGCTTTTAAAAGTGGACCGAAAGATTGCTTCTCAAAAAAGGAATTTTTGGCTTTTTGTTGATAGCTGCGCACCCTAATATTGAGAAGTTGCTTATTTCCCACCCAACATGACTTCGTTACCTCGGCCAATGGAAAAGGTCACAATTTCAGACATTAAAACACATTACAGAGAGCGCATTTTGACAAACATTTTGATACAAATGGAGAAGAAAAACCTCCCACACCCATATATTTGCTGGATGCCAGAGGAAGCTTAAGCAAAGTGTGGAATGTCATGTAAAATCCGAAACAATTGCAAATTATTTTCGAAAAGCGGGATTGTGAAAGTTGGCACTAAAACGAAAAACAACAGTAAACCTCGGCATAAAGAAGACTATCCTATTACGCCTTTTTATGAGTCTTCATTTAAAGCAGCTGCAAGCACTAATGCATCATTTAAAGACTACGTCAATGTTGATAGTGACGAAGATATTCTAGAAAATATTCAAGGAGTACCAGTGTAGTACATACATGCATACAGAAACGTGATTGCATACTTTTAGGATCCCATCTGGAGTTTGAAGTTGTACCCACCACCCTATGTCGTGGTAAGATAATGGTGTATAGAATGTTCTCGTTGAAGGTGTAGATAAGATTCGTGGTGTATATAAGTTTCTAGAATGATTCAGAAACTTCTACACTAGTGTTCGAAAGCTATAAAAACGACCACACTATTCAAAGTCGAGGACAGTCGAACAGAGACCGTAACAGTGTGTACGTCGCGCAGCGAAGCAGCAGTATTAATAATTTAGCAAAGTGATGCAATTTAGCGAAGTGATGCAATTAATTATGAAATAAAGTAATTAATTAATTGTGAAATAAAGTGCAAATTGTAATAAAGTAAACTTTAAGCATAAAATTAAGTATGTAAATTGCAATACGTAAATAAAGTTAGTTATTTTAATTTAACCAGCGATTGTTTGATTACAACCAACACAATCCAGTGGTACGAATCCGAGTACAGAGAGTTAGAGTAAATTGTCAAGAGGGCAATTTCGTAACAATAATATACCTGAACGACCTTATAGATTCTGGAGTTACTAGAGACCTAAGACGAGAGCAATTAAAAGTGGAACTCCTGTTCGATCTCTCTTCAGATCACTCCACTATAATAATATACCTCAACAAAAAGTTGCGCCCTACATTCGATTTCACACCCCTAAAAACAGAAAATACGTTAGCTCTCATCTCGTTCTTAATCCACGTCTCAAAGCTAATGAGGAATTAGAAACATTTCTGGGGCTATTCACATAGACCCTGAGACGAACTGTGATTCACGCGTCGTACAAACCCGATCACAACTCTAGACACCCAAAAACTTCAACTCAAATTGATCTTCTTCTAACTGCAAAAAGCAGAACACGTCGAGAATGGCAAAAATTCAGATCTCCTTTCCTAAAACAGGAGTTATCTGTTGCCATCGAAAACTTAAGAAACGTCTTGCGTCAAGAATCAGAGAGTAGTTTGGATCGGGGCATTCAAAAACTTTCTCCAACTGACGTTACCAACTACTCCCAATGGAAAGCTGTGAGGAAACTGAAATCACCTACGAGCGGAATTCCACCCACTCGAACAACAAACGCAAAATGGGCAAGAAGTGGTGAAGAAAAGTCCGCTGAACATTTAAGGGATGACTTTAGCCCAAACCCACCTCGCAGTAACACCAACTTATTAGTCTGATCGTCAGACTACACATGCTCGCCTATTAAATTAAAACAAAAAGAAATAAGTAACGCAATTAGAAACCTTGCTCCCAACAAAGCCCCAGGACACGACCTCATTACTGTGAAAATGATCAAGGAGCTGCCCATCATCGTGCTCACCTCAGTATTTAATGGATGGCCTCGCCTAGGATACTATCCCACTGCTTGAAAAATGCCAGTAATGTCAGTGATTCCGAAACCAGGAAACGATCTGTACCAATCGGCATCCTATAGACCGATTAGCTCACTGCCTATCAAGTCAAAACTCCTCGAAAAACTCTTTCTTGGTAAACTAATCACGCATCTAAATGAAAAACGCATTTTTCCTCATCACCAATTTGGCTTTTGGGAATATCGTAGCACAGTCGAGCAGATTCATCGGAGAGTTAACGAAATAAAAAATGCATGTGACAAAACGAAATACTGTTCTGACATCTGTTTAGAAGTGACCCAGGCGTTTGACAAAGTATGGCACGAGAAGACTATCTTCAACCAAATACCACCAATACTAAACCACCAAATACTGGAATCGCATCTTAGGGCCAACAATTGTTCATTTTGTAGGTAGAACGTAAGTATGCAAGGTCAGATGTTGGTATGAACGAATTCAGAAATAAACTTGGCATACACCTGCACACAAGTTGCTTCTCTTATCAGCGTGACGCGCTTTAAACGTTCAAATTAGTTTTCCCATTCACAAGCGCATTCGCTGGGACAGGAAGTTCAAAGTGAGACATAAAAATGCTTCCTCTCAAAACTATGGCATCCAAGCTGGCGTACCACAAGGAAGCGTGCTGGGTCCCGTGATGTACTTAATATATACTTCGGATCTGCCTACAGACACACATTTAACCACGGCATCTTTCGCTGAAGACATTGCTTAGAACTCGCCCCAATAACAAAATCGCATCCCGTTATCTAGAAGATAATTTGGTATTAGTAGAAAATTGGTTGGCAGCCTGGTGAACTAATGTCAATGAATCGAAATGTACGCAGATCACTCGCATTTATTCTAAAAAAATGTGAATGTTAGTTATAAAACTAAATAATGTTCCTGTTCCGCCAGCAAAGGAAGTGAAATATGTAGGAATTTATCTTGACAGACGATTGACCTGGAAGCGCCACATCGAAGCCAAGAAAGAGCATATGTTACTAAAAGCTAATGGCCTGCATCATACTAAAAGCTAATGGCCTGATCCTGTTCAGGTCCGAGTAGCTGATGGCGGTCAAAATATGAAGTGGGCAAAGTATGTTGAAGCCTTTCATTTTATGCAATGGCTTTCAACAGTCAACAAGAGAGATGCATTCTCGCATTAAATGCTTTAAGAGAGTGAAAAAAAACTCCAATCAGAAATTGAAGAGGCAAAGAAAAAGGAAAGAAATAACCCAAGATTTTGGCTGAATCCTTTTTTAGAAAGAGCAAATATTCACGATATCGAAGCACAACTTTTAAAGGATGCACTGTGGGAAGATGGCAGTGATTTTAAAAATTGTTCACACTTTCGAAACACACTTTTTGCTTTGGTAAGTTTAACAAGTTGGCATGAATGTGACTTAGCGACAAAAATAATTCGCAGATTGAACCATTAATAGAAAAGAAGGATACTGTGGCAACGCTAAACTACGAAACTAAAACTACCACTATGGCAACACTAGAAGACAACTGACAGATGTAAATATTACGCGCGGATAGAGAAGAACCAGTTGGCTTTGATTTCTCGTGAAATGTAATTAACTTGAATATAAACAATTGGATTCATATTGCTATTTAACTTTAAGTTATATTGATTAATCATAACTGATTGTGTAATAAAGCTATATTGCATGTATATAGCAGTTGTTACAGATACAAAAATGAGGTATGCGATTAGCGCAAAGGTAAGGCCAGCAATAACCTTGCAATATATTGCCGCAGGAGACTCTTATCGATGATTGGAGTTTTCTATCTCGGAACACAATAAGCACTTTCATACCCGAAGTTTTATTTGCAATTTACGATAGCCTGTATGGGACATATTTGCAGGTCTGGGGTATACAGATTGGATTTGTATAATGCACGATTGATCAATAACTTTTTGCTTTAATTTTTCAGGTTCCTGCAGCTCAAAATGAGTGGCTTCAAATTGCCAGAGAATTTGATATGTTGTGGGGCTTTCCTCACACTTTAGGAGCTCTTGAGGGAAAACATATAAGGATCAAGTCACCACCACATTCGGGCTCAGACTTTTATAATTATAAAGGGTTCTTCAGCGTTGTTCTTTTGGCTTGGCAAATTTATATTTATTGATGTGTGTCACATAAGTGCGTATCTACACCAATGTACTCGTGTCACATATTTATATACATCTACCAAAGTGTAGGTATGTACGAGTATACCATGAATATATAATAAAGCACACTTGTAGTTCACCCAGCATAGCTGTCGGTCGTTTCATTGCTCGTGCTATCACAATGTAGGGGCAAATGGAAGAGCGACGCACTGCATAATATTTAAAAGTGGTTTCTTTTATAATTGCTTAAAGACCGGAGAATTAAATACACCGTTGCCAAATAAACCAAAAGGGCAGGAAGAGGAAACACCATATTTTTCAATCGGAGAAGGCATTTTTCCATTAGACATATATAAATATACTGTCTACAAGTTCGGTTGTGTTTGAAATCGTCTCTAATAATTTATTAATTTCAACTGAATTTAACCACATGTACAATTTGATCAAAAAATATAACAAATAAATATTAACGATTAGTAACAATAACTAGTAAAGATAGGAGTGTAAAACAAAAGTCAAGAAACTCCAGCAAAGTATTCACACACAAAATGAATACAGGAACAAAGGCCGTGTCTAAAGGTGGGTACACACACATCAAGCACTGCACACTGCCGATGAACACTCGTGTATGTGTGCGATTGACGAGTTGCGTACACACTCGTCAAGCATCATTCTGTACCAAGATTGATAGAGAAGAAGATTACGCATTAATTTTCTTTCTGAGTTTGACATTTCATTGCTGGGCTGTGACGTCAACGCAGCAATAAATACTCAGTGCGGATCAAAAATAATAGAGTGCGGAGTGTATTTTAAATAAATAATCAAACAAAAGGAATATAAATACACAATTATTAAAATTGAAATGTGCGGTGGCAGGTTGTAATAACTGGAATGCAAGTTAGGCGTCGGAGTGCAGTCTTTTCACCTTTCCGTCAGATGCGACTGTTTTAAAAAAGTGGATAAATTTTTGCCGGCGAGAAAACGTTTTCAATCCGAAGACCAGCTTCATTTTAATGGAGCATTTCACAAATGATGCCTTTGCAAATAGCTTGAAGTATCAAAGGGGTAAATATAAATTATTTGAATGGCATTTGTGTTGCTGAACTTGTACAATTCTTCCAGATTGCACTACGCGGAGATTGTTGAATCGCGGCGCCGAGTTTTCAAAATCCGGAGCGTACTCAACGCGTTGAACGGAGGCAAAATAAAAAGATTTTCGCTAAGCTACTCCAAGAGCAAAATCTTGTCGCATCTCATAATGGTAATAAAAATCATAAACAATTTTCTATAAGCATAAAGTTGTAAATTTTAGAGGAACTTTTGGTGGAGAGCTGTGTGTCCAAAGAGGCTCTAAGTGTGATCGCAGAAGACCCGCGTCCAGTAGATGAGAACAAGGAAAACTCTTTCCTCTGTCTACAAATATACTAATAGAAGCCACAACCTTATGAGGAATCATCGATAGTAACAGAAATGTATTTCAAGAAGTGGAGTATTTGCAAAATCAAATGTAAGTGCAATAATAAATTTCATATTTAAAGAATAATATTTTTTCAAATGCGTAATATGTATATTTTATACTACTCATACAGCAAAATTCTAAAGGAGGAGAACTGGCGTCTGCCACAGGCACTAAATATGCATCGCAGGGAGCTCATTGCACTGAAGAGTGCTTACAAACTTAGCGAGTCCAAAAATGTTTATAATGTTGGAGTGCTAAAAACGCGTGTAGCCGAAGCAGAGTACACCTGTCAAAATATGGAAGGCGTACTTTTTTGTCTACGAAATATACGCTAGTTTGACATTTCTCTTTGCAACCATGCTACTATGACGTAGTTGCGCAGAACGGCAAATTTTTGTACACCGCTTTGCGCAATCTTGGTCTCTATTATTTTTGATTCTGTACTTCATCGTGTTAGTGTGAACAGAACATCATGCGAGCGTCAAGAAGAAAATTCATTGTCGTCGCTTTGGCATTAGCATTGAAAAGAAAAACAAAGCCCAAGAACACTCGAAGGCGTTTATGGATGAAGGAGTGGTTAAAAAAGCGGGAAAAATCAAATCAGAAAATTTGGTGAAAGAGCTCCGGGAATCGTCACCCGCAGATTTTCGGAGTTAAATGAGGATGAGTAGCGAATGTTA
The DNA here is from genome assembly GCA_920105625.2 of Clusia tigrina. NCBI lineage: Eukaryota > Metazoa > Arthropoda > Insecta > Diptera > Clusiidae > Clusia > Clusia tigrina. Next base: position 177,366,762 of record OV050032.1, read on the forward strand.
CGATGAGCTATTGGCAAAGGTGACGCCGTTAATAATAAAAAATGACACTCAAATGAGAAGAGCCATTCCTGTCGATGAGCGCCTGTGGTTAACATTGAGCTATTTGGCTACAGGAAATGATTTTGCTGACCTGAAGTTCAAAAGCGCGATGTCTGTGCAATCAGTTGGCGTTGTAATTATCGAAACCGGTGAAGCATGAATAAAAACACTGGAAGATTATATTAAGGTACTTATTTATTTCAGACTTTTTTATATTTTCATAAGTGAACTAATTTGAAAAAAATGCAAACTTAAATTAATTCAAAATTATTAATCAACATTAAATACTACTGGACCGTTGAAAAAAAATTCCGCTGCTGCGGAAGCACTATCGCGGCTTGGGAGTGCTACAGACGCACTAAATAAATAAATCATTTTGGACCTGCTCTCCGACTTTGATGATTTTTGCACAGATGGTTAAAAACTATCTAAAGGTCATGTGTGTAAAATTTCATGCAAATATCTCCATTGGTTTTCTGTCCCGAGCAGCGCAAAGTTGACATATGTGAACAAGTCTCAAATGGGTTAGTTTTCTATGTCATATTTAAAACCTTGTTACTTATAAACTATACACCGAGTGTACCTTATAGAAATTTTTTTCACTTAAAATAGGCATCAAGCATTATGTAAATTAAAAAAATAAAAATAAAAATTGAAAAAAAAAATTAATTTTTTTTTTTATTTTGGGCCAAAAAAAAATAAACATTTATGATTTTCCGTTAGACTTTTAGTTGTGTGCGAAGCAGTGCGAAACATGGAGTCCTATACCAAATTAAAGCTGAGGGTCTCAGCTAACAGATTCCAAAAAAAAATTCTGCCCAAATTTGCCCGCGGCCAAAAAAACAATGAAAAACCAAAAAATTACAGTAAAAAATATGCGTTATGCGTTATTTTACGCGTGCATAAACAACTGCGCACTCTTTCTTTCGTTACTGCTTGTTGTTGTTTTGCCTGTGTGCATGTCTATTACTATAAATAGTATATTTGTAACAACAACAATCATTGATCATTGGTGGCATCGATTTTGTCATTTGTTTATGCTCTTTACTTCTTTGTCATTCCCAGTTGTAGTTGGAAAAGTAATAAGTGAGTGTTTATTAAGCAATTAAAGCAAATTTCTTAAAAACAATGGAAAAGTCAAAAATATCTTTCAGAACGCTTTCGGAAATTGTTGTTAAATGTAAAAAAGATATTGATCTTATAATTGGTGAAGTTTTTGTGAATTATAAAAGCGCGTCTGAGATAAATCAAGAAAAGTTCAGTCGGTTTTTGAAACAAACATTCATGCCTCAATTTTTAAAGAAGTGGAACAAGAGTCATCGTACTTCGTCAAGATTTTATAGTGATAATGAAGAATGGCTAACACACTCTTATACGTTGACTGATGAAGTAGTGGATGATACAGTGGATGACGAAGAGCAAACCCAGTCTACTCCTGGTAAACGTGGTCGTCCAACGAAAACCTTTGAGGAGAGCAATGAAAGATCGAAAAGGAAAAAGCTGACTACATTTTGTGAAGACAACTCTGAAGATATCATATTATCTGCTGCCAAAAAAATTGGAGACAAAAATGAAGTCCAAAAATGTTTTAGTCCTGAAAAAGCACTTAGTCTAATTGTTGATGCTTCATTGACAATACACCAGTATGAAATACTGCGAAGATCAGCAAGAGATATTGGTCCAAGCTACAAAAAAGTTTTGGCGGCCAAAAAAACGTGTTATCCAGCAAACGTTATAGTAGCGGAAAATTTAAGCAAAGTTAGTTTGCAGGAGCTTTTGGATCACACGGCAGTTAGACTGATGAAGTCAAAATCCGAAAATGAAGTAGCATCATTTCCAAAATATATGCAACTGTAAATGGGGATGTGATGGCTCATCAGGACATTCAGAGTATCACCAAAACTTTGCGAATGAGACTTTCTCAGACAAAAGTTTGTTCTTGACGTCACTTGTGCCATTGGTAATGACTGAACGGAACGACGCGTCAAAAGTTTTGTGGAAAAATTTAGAGCCATCTTCAACGAAACATTGCAGGCCGTTAAAATTTGAATTTGTTAAAGAGACAGCAAGCGTAATAAATGAAGAAGTTAACGGAGTAAACAAAGAAATAAATAATTTAAAAAATTCAGTTATTGAAGTTTTTAATAAGAAATTCGTTATTATTCATAAACTTTCATTGACTATGATAGATGGTAAAATAGCAACAACTTTAACTGGCAGCTCTTCTATGTCCGTGTGCTTCATATGTGGTGCTAAGCCTAGGGAGATGCACAATTTCGACGAATTGGCAACAAGATCAAATTCGGGAGAGGCTTTAAAATTTGGTACTTCACCTCTGCATGCGCGCATAAAATTTATGGAATGCATATTGCATATCGCTTACAATAAAAGCTTTGCAGCATGGCGAACAAATAAAGATACAAGAGAAATTAAAGAAGAAGCCAAGGCCACAATTCAAAAAAACCTTAAATTAGTATTGGGAATAAATGTTGATGTGGTAAAACAAGGAATGGGTTCCAGCAACGATGGGAATACAGCTCGACGATTTTTTGAAAACCCTGAAATTACAGCTGACATAACCGGAGTAAATGAACAACTGATTCATAGGTTAAAAATTATATTATCCACAATAAGTTGCAGTCAGGCAATAGACTCTGAGAAGTTCCATATATATTGTTTAGACACGGCAAAATTGTACATTGATTTGTATGGATGGTACTACATGCCTATCACAGTGCATAAAGTTTTGATACATGGTAGCAAAATTGTATCTGAGGCCATTCTACCTATAGGTAGGTTAAAGATACGATTTGTTTCATACATTTTGAATTAACATATGGTTTATTTTTCAAAGGAATGTTAACAGAAGAAGCGCAGGAAGCGAGGAACAAAGACTATAAACGTTATAGGCTATATAACTCGCGCAAGACTGGGCGCTGTTCTACTAACGAAGACGTAATGCATCATTTGTTGATGTCCTCCGACCCATACATCAATTCATTAAGAACGAAATTGAAGCTTAAAAAATTAGATTATCACGAAGATGTGAAAAAGTTGTTAATAAATGAAATAGAGTGAACTGTAAAATTTTTGTATGGGGGTTGTATGGGGGGCGGGTGTTACAGTGGGCGGATTTTCTTCATATTTTCAAAACAGCATTTAATAGATGCGCTGTATGCATTTTTGCGAAAAATAAACATTCTAGTTATAAATTTACAGAAGATATGGCATTTTTGAAATATCATTTGTATGGGAGGTGGGCGATGGGCGTGGTCAATGTTGATGAAATAATTTTTTTTTAAAAGGTGTTGCATAGATATGTTCTTCCAGCAATTTTCAGGAAATTTGTAGCAATAGTTAATTTTTAACAGCCAAAAATGATTTTAGTTTGTATGGGCGGTGGGCGATGGGCGTGGTCAATTTTGTCGATACTTTGAAATTTTCTTAATTCTATTATATTAGGGACTCGTGCCAAATTTCATTACTCTCGTACAACTCCTTCTATTTTTGGCCATCGAATGTATGGGAAGGACACACTGTGAGACGTCGTCTCAGTTGCAGGTCAATCAATGCTACTGGTACTTAATGGGCTAGAACGAGATTCGTGATGCTGCGACTGAAGCGACCGTGGGCGGGACACTATTTGGACGCTATTGCGGTGAAGATTGCCAAGTTGGGCTTCTAAAAAAATGTCGTTAATAAATTTTTCCGTCCAAATTTGTTGTTGCGCGTCTGGCTTCCTCATTTTGGATGACCATAGTTCACTTAAAGTGTCGAAGGCGTCTGTTGGCTTCAATAATTCTTTTCTCGCTAGAGCAATGAACTCGTCTTCCAAAGTGCTGTCATTCTTCTTGCGCTTCAATGGGGTGTCGTCGTATTTGCCCTGGAAAAAAAGAAAATCATTCTTCATTACGCCGAAAACTGAGAGGAGTTGGTTAGAGATTGCGTAGGAATTCGGCCAGAAGTGGAACTTTCCGAATTGTTTAGAAGCAATCGACGGGAAACACATCGCCATCGCCATACAGAAACCCCCAGGAAGCGGTTCGTGTTACTACAATTATTAGCAGTTCCTTCAGCATTCGTCTTATGGCTGTAGATAATGCCAACTACGAAATTATTGCTGCTGATGTTGAGACCAATGGGAGAGTTTCTGATGGCGGTGTGTTTGCCAATACGTCGTTTGGGAAAGCATCCCGAGATGCATCTCTGAACCTCCCACAACCATCGCCGCCTCCACTGTCAACCATGAGCCTGCCGTTTGTTTTTGTGGGTGATGATGCGTTCCAGATGACGGAGAATTTTTTGTAATCGTATCCACACACAATGGTTTGACGCTCGAGGAACGTGTGTTCAACTGTTCGACGAATAGTCGAAAACGTCTTTGGCTTTATAGTGGCACGCTTTGGCGTTTGGAGAGGTAAAATCCGTGAGTATATAACATGGTATTGGCTTTAAAATTCTTTCCATTCAGGTTTAGCTCCAAACAAAGTGGAAACCATTGTCCTCACATGCTGCTATCTCCACAATTTTCTACGAAGTGAAACAGGCAACCATTATATACCCACGGGGGTCCGTTGACAATGAGGACACAACAAACCGAGTCATTGTCGAAGGCTCCTGGCGGCAGGGACGAGTCTCCAACCCACGCGGTCACGTAATGCGGCATCAAATGCAAAAGTTGTCAGGGATAATTTTCGCCGATACTTTGTCAACGAAGGGCAGGTGTCTGGGCAACACAACCTTATAAATAAATGAAAATTCACGAATCAGACTTACTGTTGTTTCACTGGGATTCATCATTGGTCTTGACGATCTTGGAGTTTCCGAAGCTTTCAAGAAGTCCAAAGCTTCATAATAATACGAATTCGGTTCTGTTTCTTCTGAACCGGCGCCACTTCGATTGAGGGATTCCAATCGTTTCATCTCCCGTCTGGAGTTTGTTCGCAATGTGTTAATTTTTTTTAAGGACCTCTACACTAGCGTTGGCATCAAACTCCTTATATTTTATTAAGAGTTGCTCGTATTGCTGCGCCTTTACGTCTCTATCGGCATACTCAGGCGCTCATTATATCTCAAAACTCCGGTACACTTCAATTAACTCCAACATAAATTTTTTTTTCTTCACTTTTTTCCATTTTTTTTAAATAAAGTTCACACCGAACCACAAAATAAAAACGAATGTGCACGTAGTTTCGAAAAAGTGAAACAGGATGTAATGAAAGGATACGTCAAAAACAATGAACAAACTGACAGAAAAAAAAACAAACAAAATAACACGCAAAAAATGAACGAGTTCATCGGCTGCAGGATGTTCAACGAAAAATATCAAAGCAGTTTTGACATTTCATACCGTCCATTGTCCGTGAGACTCACAGACTCTTATTCTCTCTTATTCTCTCTCAATTTCACTAATACACACTTATTGCAGTTTGCAGTGCTTGATGTGTCTGTAAGCACCGTCCGTAAGACACGGCCTTTGTTCCCGTATTCATTTTGTGTATCAATAATGTGTACGTCCCCTGCAACCCTGCACACTGTGCCCCTGCAACCACGCACACTGTGTCCCCTGCAACCCTGCACACTGTGTCCCCTGCATCCCCGCACACTATCGCAAATAAAGAGAGTTTTTCCATGAGCGCCGTGTTGCAGCAGCTAGAAAGTGGTATGGAGAGGCAGAAGGAGAGCATCGTTGCTGAGCTACGTTCAGCATTGAAAACGTCTGAGGATCGGATGATGCAGAAATTAAGGGAAACTCTCAAACATAAGGGGTTGAGTGTGTGAGTGAGTACTCACAGAGTGGAGATACGCGATTATAGATCTACTCCAGATCCTTAGCCTCTAGCCCATTACAATCGTTTTGCGTGTTGAAGAATCACACTCTGCAAGAGGTGACCCTGCAATTGAACAGAACACGACGAATCTAGACTGTGAAGTCCGTAAATACCTCCCCTACTCCAGGGTGTTATGCGACCATTGGATGGTGGGCAGCCAGGGGTAACCGGCTGTCTTAATACGGAGTCTCGCTGATACCTGGGGTCGACTCAGTGAGTATTGTGACCTTGCCGTGTTAGGGGGGGCCATGACACGGCTGACCTACTGACCCCCACACTCGTGGGAACTCAATGCATAACTTAAACAAACAAACACTAAACAAAATAGCGAAAAATTATACCGCATCACAACTGGTGAATCGGGTGGAGGAATGCCTCCAAGATACCGTCCGCCAGGCCAAGCAAGGTAACAAGGTCACGTACCGACGGGGCCAACAGGGTAACAGACCTGGAAGAATAGGGGAAATGAGACAACGGACAACGGCTACTACAGTCAGTGAAGCCCAATTTTTCTTTTCGTATGATGCACAGTGTTGCACAAAATGTACTTGAATAAATGGAGCGATTTTAGATTTTAATTAAATTATCGAAAAATTGTTGGATCTTTCTACAAATGTTTTCAAATTGATGAAAATTGTTGTTACTTGTAAGATTGGTAGCAAATTGTTAAAATTGTTGTTATAGGTTAGGTTAGGTGAGACTGGCCGGCCGTTAAGACCACACCTCCACACCTTAGAGGTAAAATTCCGCCTCTTGCAATGGCATCCGCACTCTCATTTCCTTCTATGTTGTTATGCCCTGGCACCCAGTAGATATGTACCTTCCGGTTGGTGGCTAGTCCATCCAGTGCTGCCTTGCATTGCTTGATAGACTTACATTTCTGGAAGATGCATAGCATGAAGTTGTAGCTTTTTTGTTTTCGAATGTTAGATAAACTGTTGCGTAGAATTGAAAATTGTATAAACTCACTTAACTTTATATTATAACACATTTTCCACATTTCCAAAGTATGAGAAGGGTGTGTAGGCAGATCTTTTCTAATGAGACATCCATACATATTTAAATACATATGTAAATATGTATGTATGGCTGTGTGAGGAACCAAAATGCTGAACACCCTCGTATTTTGGTCTCACAACGTGGGCACGCACGCGCGCATGTTAGTTGCCCACACCCAAAAACTATCACCGCCATCTAGCGGCCACTAGGGCTACACAATTGCAGGATCGAACGCAGCACACTTGGTGGCCATATGGTAACGCGCCCGAACACCTCACACCACATACAGCTGAGAATGGGGTTATAAAAACGCGTACAGAGCGTAACTCAGCCCTTCTTCTTCGGCGAGCCAGCAGAGTGACAACACAGGTAACTATCCTAGGACACTGACGCATAGTTACACTGAGAGATTCGGGATTCGTCTGCTTTTCTCAGTACTAACCTAGACATAGGATACTCGCTTGAGATCCTGACTTTTGCAAGACTGAGAATTTCGGGATTCGTCTGCCTTTCTCAGCTCTTGTCCAAAGCAGCACCTAGCGAGTATTCACTGAACACTGACGCTTTCGTTACACCGAGAATTCCGGGATTCGTCTGCCTTTCTCGGTGCTAATTCATACGCTCGTGACCTAATGTACAGGAGATAAGTCAACACCACGGACTATTTCGCCGCAACGTGGGATTCCTCGCCACCGCACGTAAGTATAGTGAAATATTATATCATTGTAAAAGCTACGGTCTGGTAATATATTGTAAACCACGACCGTACTTCAGGAAAACACTTTGTATTAGAATTAAGTATATATCGATGCTAGATAGGGTTAGTTTTCTAATAATAAATAATAATTATAATCAACCCTGCAAAGAAATAAATGTTGTATGAACCCTGGACAACGGCGAGCGTCACCTCAGCACAAGCGTGGGCAGGAAGGTTCCTTACATCTGTAAATAAGTCGCTCTCCTATCAAGATGAGTTCAGGGAGTCTTCCTTATTCCCGCAAATATGTATATACACACATAGAACATGCATACATATGTATGTACATACATTTATTCAACCTCTTAACTAATTAATAATAGGGAAATTTTATAATTTTATAATTGATTTTCTATGACAACTGCCCATACATATGTATATGTACATATGTACATATATACATATGTATGTACATACACCAATATATAAAAACTTCCTGAAAATATAGAATTAAAATCCAAATGTTATTGAAGAGAACAAAACATACTAGAAATTTTATGTTTCTAAGTGATTATATGTATGTGTGTATATGTACGTGTGTATATGTATGTGTTACATGTATGTAGGATTTTATCATGCCGGCAACTTCACCGACATGATTATTGGGACAGTGAAATTGAGTCAGGTAGCAAAGGGGAACAAATGGAAACATTTGTCATTCAGTTCATTGAGTTCATTCATTCTAGTCGTGTGTAGCTGTGGGTAAAGTTGTTCGAGATCAAGTAGAATAAAATAATAAAAAGACAGGCAAACAGTGAAGTTAAAAAATAATAAGAGAAACTGTGTGAAATTTAGCTTATAAGTTTTCTTAATTAATTGCCACCTAAAATATTCAATAAAATATTACTTTCTTAATTTTACAATAAACTAAAAAGTGGAGTTTCATTATAAACCCTACATGTACTTATGTGTGTGTATAAGTTTATTTTTTAATTCAAATTGGAGTAGGACCTACAACTACACCAACGGCATCTACAAGTACTGGTCTGCCCGGTGGGTTAACCGGGAAGAGCGGCGAAACCGGAGGTCCAGTCTCTGATCTACCGTCGAAAATGTTACGATTCCGTGACATACGTAAGACGACGGGCTTGAGTGGCGGATCCGTGACATGGGAATCGAAGAAACAGAGCCACTATATCGTTGAGTACAGCAGAAGCCGAGTACGTGGCATTGTGTACGAGCGCCAAAGGAGGTGTATAAGTTATGCCGAAATGGTTGCGTGTGACGAAATCCAAAGACTCGTTCGCTTAATTCTGCATATCGACAGAGAAGCTGAGCTTGAGCATTGGGAGAGCTGAGTTGAGAACGAGACAGCAACAGCGAGCTGTATCGTTCATGTTTGTGTTAATGCAAATATGCATATGTTTTTTGCCGCTAAATTTTTGATTGATTTATTCACATACAAAAGTAACAAACAATATACAATGAACAATGTAGCTAAATAAACTAGCCAAATAAAATTAAACAAGAATTTTTTAAATAAATTTTAAGTTAATATACCATTACTATATACTTTTAACGTTTATATTGCAGTGATTGTTATAGTTTTTTTTTTTATCATAATAAATGAATAAATTGAATTATAATTGTTTTTTTCTCAATAATTTTAATGCCTTTGGTAATCCGGATTCCTGCGTAGTCCGGATTGAGCTGGTTTTAATTGATCCGGATTAACGAAGTTCTACTGTATGTGTTTTGTGTAGTAAAAATTTAGCATTTTATGGTTTTTAGAGTAACTTTTAAATAGGATTCCCGTAAAATGAATTGTGCCCTGTTGATCTGTGTAATGTCCACTTTAGATGAAAAAAAAATTAGCTGCAATTATTTACCGGTAAACTTTTTATATACACTAAGCGTCATAAGTCTACGCTCCCAACCCATTACCAACTATTAATGCAAAAAAATGTACGCAAAACAACAAATTGTTATATGTTAACTGTTGTTTATAGTTCAGTCAACGTTGACGGCTCACATTTTTTTCCATGCATGCAGAACATAGCAAAAATAACGGCATTTTTTTCAGCACATTTGTAGTTAGGCAGCTTCAAAAGTGTACGCTCATTCTATTAAAGCTGTCTATATCTATTCAGTACGTGGACATTCACTGTCGGGCATATATCATTTGGTACCAGATAATATTATATGGTACCAGATATATAATATAATGATGTACCAGAGATAATTTTAGGATTTTCTTTTACCGTTTTGCACAATTATTGAACAATGCCTGCTAAAAGAAAAGAAATATCTGTAGACGAAAGGAAAATAATTATAAATCTTTCTAAAGATGGTCAAAACTATCGGCAAATTGGAAGAACTGTGGGAAGATCATGGACATCGGTTCGAACAGTAATTCAGAATTTTGAAAAAACAGGAATAATAACTTCCAAGCCAAGATCGGGTCGCCCACGGAAATTAACAGATAGGGAATCTCGAAGTGCTGTGACCATTACAAATCAAAATCCGAGAACAACTGCATATCAAATAACAATTGATGTCCAACAAAAGTTTAAAAAGTCAATTAGTGTGTCCACTGCCAGAAGAATTCTAAGAAAAGCTGGTTACCATGGTCGTGTAGCCCGAAAGAAACCGCTCATTTCATTGGTCAACCGAAAAAAACGACTTGCGTTTGCAAATAAGTACGTAAACATGCCGCCAGACTTCTGGAAAAAGGTAATTTTTTCCGACGAAAGCAAACTCTGCATTTTTGGGATCAAGGGCAAACAAATGGTGTGGAGAAAATCGGGAACCGCTCTCAATAAAGAAAATTTACTGCCAACAGTTAAGCACGGTGGGGGAGGAGTGATGATGTGGGGATGTATGGCATCTGGAGGAGTAAGCAATTTTGAATGTATTGACTCAACGATGGATAAATTCGTCTATCTAGACATATTAAAAAGGAATTTAAAGCAGAGTGCTCAAAAATTGGGGTTGTCCAGTGAATATTACTTTCAACAGGACAACGACCCAAAGCACACTGCTGAAGTTGTAAAGCGTTCGTAACGCAGGATTTGCCCATATTGATCTACCTTGTATCAATCAAAATTGCATTTACCGTTTGAATTAGAATTGACGCTTTGTCCAATTTCGTGAGTGGGTCGTTGTTATTACTAATATTGTTTCATAAACATAAAAATGACTTCAACTTCAGAAAGGTCAATAAAATTTCGTAATAATTTAAAAAATAATGAACATCGAATGATGTTGCACAAAAGTAAAGACGCTGAAAGAAAGCTAGCTTATCGGGAAAAAATGAAGGAACGTGTAAAGAGCAACCCATCTCTTGCTAAAAAAATTAAACTTGACAATAGACAACGTGGGGCGAATTTCAGAGAGAGAGAGGCAGAAAATGAAAGCAACCACAAAACTACCGGCTAGCGGTTCTTATAAGTGCGCGCAGACTTTGGCTAAAGCTGTGAAAAAAGTGGAGCGCGCGTTGCCCAAAGGCATTGATAAGAAATGTGCAGTTCTGGAGGTGGTCGTACATAAATATATAAAACAAAGGAATATTAATGGTGAGCCGCATAAAAATATTGATGATGATGATGTCAACCTAATCAGAGAAATGTATAATCGTGACGACATTTCGGTGCAATTTGCTGGCAGGAAATCGACGTTATTAGCTGGAGCTGATAAAATACCTATGGCTAAGAGGATTATGATAGTCACAGTGAATGAAGCGTTTGAACTTTTCAAAGCGGAATTTCCGGATAAGAATATTTCCCGAACGATGTTTTATGAAAATCGACCCAGAACAATAGAATTAAATGCTTACAACTGAACAGATCTACAATGCAGACGAAACCACAGTCTATTTTGGAGGTGTTTGCCTCAGAGTTCTTTGGCTAGTGGTAATGAATATTCTATTGAAGGGTACAAGGAATCCAAGGAGAGAATCACAGTGCTGGTTTGTTCAAATGCTGCAGGAACTCACAAGTGTAAATTGATGATAATAGGAAAAAGTGCCCATCCAAGAGCTTTAAAAAACGTTGAACACCTTCCTGTGATTTATAAATCTAATAAGAAAGCTTGGGTAACACAACAGCTATTTCTGGAGTGGTTTAATCAAAATTTTGTACCAGAAGCAAAGGAACATCAACGGCGCATCGGTCTCAAAAAAAACTAAAATACTTTTACTATTAGACAACTGTCCAGCACACCCAGATGTATATGCTATGATATCTGAAAACGTTACAGTAAAATATCTCCCACCGAATTGCACGTCCTTGATTCAGCCTATGGATCAAGGAGCAATTCGGAGCTTCAAATGTCACTACCGTAAACTGATCGTTCAAAAACTTGTTGGTGCTAATGACAGACGTGAGTTCGTTAAATCTTTGAATAATAAGACAGCTTTGTGGGCAGCCGCAGCTTCGTGGGACTCTGTAACTCCACAAGTTTTAAAAAGAGTTTGGAATAACGTATCTCATAATGAAGATGCTCCAAATAGCCTTGTTGAGATACAAACATATATAACCATGCCGTCTGGATGTACGATTGATTGATGCTGTCGAAAAGTGGATGGTGTGCGACTCTGATGTCGCTCCGTTTGCTATTATATCTGAAGACGAAATCGTAGACATGGTTACCCAAAGCCAAGAAGATGAGCTTGATTCAAATTCCGAGCAATCAGATGGAGGAAATGCGGACGAAACGCCTACATTGGCTCAGGCAATAGAGGCTAGTAGTATTTTGTTAGGTTTTTTAGAAAACTTTAATTGTCCAAGTAGTATTTCAGAACCAGATAAAATGCAAATATATCGCATACAAAGTCATTTGTTGGAAGAACAATCAAAAGCTAAAAGCATAAGACAGACTTCCATAAAAGAACTGTGTTTTATTTTTCTTGTCAAAAGACATTAAAAACCTAATTTGTGCGGTTGAGCAGTTTTCAACTACCGGAATGGGGCTATATATATATATATAAATGATCTCAATCATATTTTAAGTGATTATGATTTTGCCCGTCCGTCCGTTTGTGGCCAGTTTTTTCCACACCGTTACAGACATCTCAATACAACTTTGCAGATTGCGATATGAACCAATTTGGATATAGATCTCTCATATGTATATAGGAAAGAAGTCGTCAAAATGATTACCTTTATTCATTGGCATTCTTTACAAAACTGGCCCTTATCTCTAGATTTACAATTATTAAAGCTTAACATTTTGATCTACCTGAAGAACAAGAAAATAGAGATTGAACGTAAGAAAGAGCAATAACTTAAGAGGTGGATAATTATGTGATAACAATGTGCAATCTGAAATCAAATTTCTAGGTATCATACTAGATAGAAAACTATTATGGAGGTCTCACATCAATGAGACAATTAGTAAAGCGAAAAGATCTCTCATGATATGTAGATCAATCGCGGGGAAAAATTGGGGATGCAATCCCAAGATCCTGCGATGGATGCAAATCATGATATTACACCCAATGTTCACTTACGGAGCGGTTCTGTGAGCTAAGAAAGCAAGGCAACTAAACTTTGCGCAAGCACTAGCTAAGGTGCAAAGGCTTGCTGGCGTCTGTACAACTGGAGCTATGAGACCTGCCCTACAGCCGCCCTGAACCTCATACTGGAACTTACACCCCTACACATATTTGTGGAAACACAAGAGAAGAGGGCTCTGTATAGAATGATGAGACCAGTAAATGGTCCTGAACGTCTCATCAGGAGTCAGATGGTCGAAACTTTATCAAAGGCCATTCCAGACATCTGTGTATACCGAAGGACTTCACAAACAAGCGCTACAGATTCACTAAGTTATTTAGAACAGAGTGGAGCTACTAATACTCATGGAGAGGTCTCAGCGAAATCTACAGGTTAGATCAGTCCACGATCAGCTTTTACATCGACGGATCTCTCACAGAAGACAGTTCCGGCACGGGGGTATTTGGACCTAGATACAAATACTATGAATGTCTAGGTAAATATTCTAGCATCTTCCAGGCGGAAATCCACGCCATAGAGAGATGTGCACATTTCAACATTGAAAAAGGTTACGAGCGCAAGAAAATTGCTATCTTATCGGGTAGCCAAGCGGCCATTAGGGCACTTACCTCTTATCAGATATGGGAGTGCATCAAAAAACTGAATGCTCTTGACTCACGCAACAAAGTTGCCATTCTATGGGTACCAGAACATGCTGGCATAGAAGGGAACGAGATTGCCGATGAGCTTGCAAGGAAGGGGGCTGCAACACCCTTTTAAATAATATTACATTACTCCCTTCTTCAAGTGCCAGGTACCTGGATGCTATCCTGGACTCGAAACTGAATTGGAGGCGAAATACGGAGCACAGAATATGCAAAGCAGGATTTACACTTTACTCATGCAAAGAGATGATTGGCAGGAAGAGGGGCCTTCGACCAGTTAATGTGGTCGATGTACAAAATGGTTGTGCGTCTAATCTCCTCATACGGAGCCGTGGTGTGGTGGAAGGCCCTAGGGAGGGAATACAACATCACCAAACTAAGCAGAATACAGAGAACAGCATGTGCAGCAACAGTAGGAGCAATTAAGTGACGCCATACGCAGGCCCTAAATATGCAGACGTATCTGCTGCCCATTGACTTATTTATCATGAATGCCGCAACTCTAAGCGGCCTTAGGTGAAGAGAAATAGGCTGCTGGAAGGATGGACCGTACGGTCACGGAAGTACGAGTATACTATCACAAACACAAAGAATGTGCGAGTCAGGTACGGACTCCAAAGCACCTACTGGGGTTTTTAGAAAAAACTACAGCATTCGAACTCCCTCTCGCCAGGAATGGAAGCGGGGAGGAGGGATTGCAAACTATACAGACACCGCAATCTACACAGATGGTTCAAAGATGGACTGTGGGGTGGGTGCAGGTGTATTCTCAGAACAGCTAAGGGATAAGCAAAGCAATGCGACTCCCGAATACATCAAGTGTTTTCCAGGCGGAAGTGCTTGCAATAAGGGAGGCGTGCAGGATGGCAACGGAAGACACCAGCTATAAAGGAAAAATAGCAATAATTCCAGATAGTCTGACCGCTAGACTCGGCAAAAATAACCTCCAAACTAGTACGCGAATGCAGGGAAAGCATAATAAGTTACTTTGATATGGGTGCGGGGCATAGGAATATCAACGGAAATGAAGGGCCGAATAGGATCCGCTCTTGTTGAGCGGGAGGCGGAGCGAATCAGAGTCCCAATTGGGTCAATTAGGAGCTGTATAAATAAGGCATTCTTTGCAGAGGCAAACAACCGATGGAGGAGGATGGAACCCTGCAAGATCAGTAGAGCACTCTGGCCGGAATACAACAAAAATATATCCCCAGAGTTGATAAACAGAGGCAAACGTGAAGCAGCCAGGCTTACAGCAGTCATCACAGGCCACTGGCCCAGCAGGGGGAGCAGGCGGCTAAAATGGGCATCACTTACAACACCAGCTGCCACAGCTGCGGAAACACAGAGGAAAAGGAGAACATAGAAAACTTCCTCTGAGCGTGCCCGGCTCTATGCAGAAGAAGATGGAAAACACTGGGCACACCGACATTCCACAACACTAGGAAGATCGCGAATTGCAAGATAGGGGAAATTCTTGCGTTCATAAACCTCTCAAACTGGCTATAAAAGGTTTACTCAACCGAGATTTTTAACAGGACACCTCCATAAGAAGCCAAAAGAGTGGTACCAAAACTGCGCTATTGCGCTAATTGAATGTGGGTACATCACCACTTAATCCAACCAACCAACCTTAGGACAGCCATATAAGCCTAACCTAACCTAACTATTAAATATATTTTATATAAATTGCGTACCACTTTAAGTGGCTCTTAGGCATTTCTCCATTCCTCTACCGGAGGTACGAAATTCACCTTGCAGTCACCATGGAAGTAATTCACCTTGATATCAATCTACTTTGACAATCATTGTGTTGAGAATTGTTTCTCTATCTATTTGTAGATTTAGGATACTCGGCTAGAACTTTATAAAGCTTTGAATTCACTCGGATTTGAAGAGAAATAAAACACTCGTCAACTCGACCGATTCTTTCTGGTAAAAAACAACGGAAGTATATAGTATAAAAGAGGAGGAATCGATTAACCCAAAATTACAAGAGAAAAAGAAAGATAGAGAGAGAGAGAAATTAAGCATGTAATAAAAGAAAAGGCAATAAACAACCCAACACATTGCATATGTGTGAGTACGTGTGATTTTGAGACTTACCACACACTCTTCAAAATCATGTGTCAAAGCTCATTTTATGTTGGCTTGCGTAGAGTGCGGTCATGGGATTTGCATCGGACGAAAATGATTTGCTATTGTACGTGTGATTTTGAGACTTACCACACACTCTTCAAAATCATGTGTCAAAGCTCATTTTATGTTGGCTTGCGTAGAGTGCGGTCATGGGATTTGCATCGGACGAAAATGATTTGCTATTGTACGTGTGATTTTGAGACTTACCACACACTCTTCAAAATCATGTGTCAAAGCTCATTTTATGTTGGCTTGCGTAGAGTGCGGTCATGGGATTTGCATCGGACGAAAATGATTTGCTGTTGCTAGTAATTGCTTTGAATAAGAAAAATCAGCCAACAAAGAAAAAATTTGGATGAAAGAGTGGTTAAAGAGGAGAAGTGACTTCACTCATGAACATTTATTAGTTAATTCTCATTATTTTTTCTGAGGAAATGCAACTTATTACAACAGATGCATTCCCCGAGTTGTTAGTACTCACTTCCTTCCATCCGCGCATGTGTTCATTGCTTCACGGCCAAAGCACTGCTGAGAAATTGCTTGTTAATCACTGCCGCACACATGCAAACACACAAAACAATTACGAAGTACTATATTATATAGTGGAGAAATCGAAATCACGAGTTTATAACCTTGTCAAAACACTTTCTTCACAAACTATGTATTAAAAGTTTTACTTCTTTGATAGCATGCAGAAGTTATTCTTTTAATAAAATGAACAAGAATATGAGAAAGAAATGATACTTCTCGGCGTGTGTCTTAAATTTGGTTTTCTTGGCGATAAAATATTTTCAAAAACTTCGTAGACATTAGTGGGTACGTCCACTTTACGCCGAAAGACTGAAAGAGGGTTTCTTCCAAACAACTTTTCAAAAAAAATAAACAAGATGAAGAGGTTTTTTTTTTCAAATACACGCGAATGAATCCAACACAATTCAATTTGCTTTTATCGTTAGTGGAACATGATCTAAAAATATATTCGATAAGAAGACCAATGAATCCAGAGTGCCGTTTGGCTCTGACATTGGTGTAAGTAGTCCTTTTTATTTTAGATATTTATCACAAGGAGTTTCAAGGCATTTTCTTGCGTGGACTTGTCACATGGGTGTGTCAACAGTAAGGCAAATAATTTCTGAAGTGTGCGAAGTCCTGTGGAAATTGCTGCCGCCTATATATGGAACGTGGGTAGCAGTGGTAGCAGTGGCAACACCGGTATACTTCTTGTCAAGTCAGTTGTCAGGTGTGGATGCCGTAACAGTTGTTGTCAGCACGTCGAAGGAAAATCAGTCGTCGAAAGACGAGAAGCCGTGAAGCCGCCGTAAAGTTGTTACTAGTGATTAGATTATTAATCCAACACATCCAACTTTATCATAATATTTGTATGAATAAACGGCAAGCACGTGAAGATAAAATGTCCTCCGAAATCTGGATTCCAATACTTCAATTACAAGGGGACCTTCAGCATAGTGTTAATGGCAGTTAACGACGCAGTTGATGTTGGTGCGTATAGGAGCCAAAGTGACAGTGGCATTTTGCGTCTGTCTCAAATAGGTCAGCAGCTAAGAAGCAACGATTTGCTTATTCGCCAAGGAAGAAAATTGCCGAATTCCGACAAAAGAACGCCGCTGTATTTTATAGGCGACAACGCATTTCCATTGAGGACAAATCTAATGCGACCTTATCCTGGACTGCTGTTGGAGTCCAAGAAAGATACATTTAACACGCGTTTACGAGCCAGAGTAAGACGAGAGATTGAGAACGCTTTCGGTATTTTGTGTAACCGTTGGCGGGCTTTACTTTCCACAATCGAATTCCAGCCACAAAATGCTGATCAAATTATACTCGCTCGTTGTGTGTAGTTGCCCCGCTCTGGCTAGAAGCAGAGTGGGCTCTTTAGGCAAATACGCTTTTACCTCGCTTACAGAGGTGTCTAGCGCGAAGGTCAAACAAATCCTGCGCTTTATTAGGGCGTGTGTATCGAAGGTGCGTTGTTGCGCGCTGGTATCACAATGGACCCATGGTGGTCTGAGTGAGCTGGTCCTTAGACCGGCTGCCACGTTAACCTAACCTAACCTATACTCGCTTGTGTGTTGTTGCATAATTTTGTAAAAATCACCTCCAAATTGTACAATTTTACCACAGATGATTCTCCTGTTTACACCGATTCGTGCGACACAATCCTAGGTCGATGGAGAGAAGAAGGACCAAGCCTGGAAAGCGTGGGAAATATCGGTAGGAGAAACGACAACACACGGGAAGCTTTAGCACAGTTCGAGAAATATTAAAGGACTAATTTTTAATGAAGGGAATATCTGGTGATGGTGAAAAATCTGCTGTTTCACTTTCAACTAAATACAAGCGTATTATAATAGCAATTCATCTTCTTTTTTATTTAATATTGCTAAATTTTTAGAGCATTTTTTTTCCTTAGTTGGGAACTTTTTAGCTTTGGCGCAAGAGAAGCGCAGAATAGTTCGTCTTCATCCTCTTCCACGTTGGTTGTGTAGTGTCTATAGCGTACATTGTACAAGTTAAACAAGATGACGAGGAATCTGCTTGGCCCAGCAATTTTCCGTCACTCGTTTGGCTAACAGTGAACTACGTTCTGGAGTCTGTTTAGTCAGCATGTTCCCACGTAGCTTGCATATTTGCATATACACTAGTTATATATGATACCGTCATATATAATAATAACCAGAGAGAAATACCTCCCAACGCGGCTGTTGACGATGAATGCCTTATCTCATGCCTTATTGCCTGCGTTAAAGGAAAACTAAGAGGCTAAGGCTTTGTTTACAAATTGGCATCCACGCTTAAATCTGGGATGGATCGCAATATCGATTCATCTGCGGTGGGTACTGGGCGTCAAATCTTTGTTCGTGCAGCTGCATCCGCTCGTTTGACGATGGATGCTCGATGCACTGCTAATAAGCGACATAGACAAATTCCCCTTAAGATTCGAACCTAAGATTAGTGTGGACCTCTGGGTGAAGTAGAATATTTCTGAGAAGTTGAATGTCAGTAGCACCCTTTAACGAATTATAAATGAGCAGTCGGTAGAAACTGCATTCTTTTAGGATGAAGTGAAACGGTGTCGTTGGAATCTCGCCACTTCCTAAATGTACACGACAGTTTTCTTCAAGGTTCGAATTAGTTGCGGAAGAGACCGTCCAAATACACGTTAAAAATATGAAGCATACTTTTAGGGGCACTCAGTTTCGCACAGCGAACGTAGTATTCAAACTGGGAAGAGCCGCAAGAAGTGGCCTTCAAAGGGTAATGAGAGCCACAATTCTTAAATAACTATCCTTCAGGGAATATGGAGACGATCCCATATTGATGGTCCAGTCGCGATTGAAACTTCGTAAACTAAAACAACTTTCATCCATGTTCTACGAACATAGCCATGGATTTTGGCTGAAGAAGGGCTGGATCATCACCACCTCGACGGAATTTGCTCTCAATTCTATTAATACAAATTTCAGAAGACTTCCTCTTAGCACAAGAATGATAATGCGAGAGCGAGAGAAGGAGAGAGAGACCACAATAGTATAAACAATCCATTCATTTAGATCGTTGACGTCACGATCTCTGCTCTTGCAGTGCCGATCCTTGACTGTGGATATAAAATTAGTTCCAGCGCTGTCGGCGGGATATTGAGTAAAAAGCAATATTCCTAAAAGAATCGTAAAACACAAAAAAAAACTGTTTATAAATATATATAATATATAAAGCGAAGCGAACCCAAATAGTGAAATTTGAAACTTTGAAAAAAAGAAAGCGAATTTTTCTTTTCTAAATAAAATGAAATACTTAAAAATATAAATTCCAGAATGGCGCTTACGTTTGCGTGAGGCACGGAGCTTGCCCAACTTCTGCGGAACGGATGACTACGCCATCAACAATTTCTTGTGTGACGTCACAACCATCCTCTCGCTTACCCACCAAGACAACAAGGCAATAATAAAGGCGGATGTGGCGAATCGACTTCAGGCTTGAAAGCCTTGAAGTCTATTGAGGCGATGCTCAGCCCAACCTGGGACGAGATTATAACTAAGCTGAAGGAGGAGTTCGGGGTAAAGGTGAGCTATTTTAGCTTGCGAGTAGAGGCGTTAAATGTAAGTGCTTCAAATATGCAAGAACTTAATCATAAATTACTGTCGATTCTTAATAAAATTAATAAAAAATATTCACTGGAGACTGATCCAAGCCCATTGTACAATCCTGAGAATAAGAAAGCTCTAATTTTTGATGCTTATGTCAACTTTTTACCTGTGCAAGTGAAAACTCTTTTGTTGCTAAATGCAATAAATGATATCGAAACTGCTCATGCAAGATATGAAGTTGCACAATCCGAACTCAAGAGCGAAGGAGGAAAACAACAGTGGGAAGGAAGTACAGACGGGAAGTCATCATCAGACGAAAGATAAAATGGAACAAAATAGAAATTTCAATCGATACGATGATAACCGTCGTCACAATCAAACTAATAAAGCGAATTTTCCTGGTTTTAATAGGAACAATTTTAATGACTCGGGAAATTTCCGAGGGAATCACCAACGCATTGAACCCATGGAGGTCGATAATGCACAATATGTTGAAAATGTACAACAACAGCCTCGGGACACCCATTACTCATAGTTCTTTTTACTTTTGATCGTTTAAAAATAAAATGTCTCGTAGATACAGGTGCAGCAGCTACAACTTTGGGGGGATTATAGAGTTTTCGGAAAACTTGACATGGTTCGTGACTTGTTAAATTGAGTACCCTAGGGGGAAATTCATTTATAACGGAAGAAGTTATTGTGCACCGGCCAAACGAGGTTCACAGAAACAATGAAACCATGTCAATAAAGTTAAACGATTTTAAAACGCGGGAAGCAATATATTAATATCATTAGGTGCAAAGTAAACTATGTCTGAATAATTCTGAAATCCCATTTTATAATAAAAATGAAATTGAAAGAAAAATAAAAAATGTGGGTGGTAAGCCGCTCAAAGAGCCACTTTTCGGATATGATGACATATATTACTTAACAACAGAGGATTCTGCTTTCGAGAATCTTGTGCATGAGGAGCTAAATTTACGAGGAGAGGCAAAAATTGATTTATTTTTTTTACAAAAGAAAAAGGGTACTTTTTATAAAGAAGGACAAGCATTGACTTCAACAGATTGTGTGAGACACCAATTAATTACTATGTACTTCCGATAGATCTATATATTCAAGAATGTACAAATATCCCCAAATTTATGAAGAAAGGGTCGAACAGCAATTAGAAGAGATGTTAGCTCAGGGAATTATACGACCAGGTAAATAGTTATAGTAACACCCACTAAAATAATATAAAAATCGCGTTTTAATCTTTCTCCTTATCTAAATTAACCAAATTGCATTTTCGCTCCTACAGACAAGTTCCGTAGAAACGAAAACGCACTTCAAATTCTAAAGAATTGCTTACAACCAATTTTGCCAATTAATAAATAAATCTAAACTTACCAAATTGCATTTCCGTTCACATAGAAACGAAAATGCATAATTCCAAAGAAATGTTTACGATTAAATTTTTAATAAATAATTTCAATGAACTCTTCGCAACCAATTTTGCTAATCAATGCATTTCCGTTCGAACAGACAAAGTTCTATAGAAACGAAAATGCATTGACCCAAACCCAAAATAAACAAACAATTCCAAAGAATTGTTTATTGCTAAAACTTACAAACGGAAAATGCAAGATCAGCACTTTCATTAGTATAAATACCACCTAAGAAATTATTGTACCTCAGTCTTAAGATAGATTCACAATAAAGAACTAACGGTTTAAAAAAAATTTGTTTTTATTTTTTTCTTCGTTAAATTCAAACTCGTTTCTGTAAATCTCCTTATAACTCTCCCTTATGGGTGCTTCCTAAGAAGTCAAACGATCCGAATGATGACAGAAGTATAGTTCTGTATATATTGCATTTTTCGGCTCTCTGTTAAGGAGAGTTCTGTATATTTTGGGTTTTTTGGCTCTCTGTTAAGTATAGTTCTGTATATATTGGGTTTTTTGGCTCTCTGTTAAGTATAGTTCTGTATATATTGGGTTTTTCGGCTCTCTGTTAAGGAGAGTTCTGTATATATTGGGTTTTTTGGCTCTCTGTTAAGTATAGTTCTGTATATATTGCGTTTTTCGCCTCTCTGTTAAGTATATATTGCGTTTTTCGGCACTCTGTTAAGGAAATTTTTGTATATATAGGGTTCTTTCAGTCATAGATGATCGAAAATTAAATGATATTACGGTGGATGATAAATATCCAATACCAAATATCGAATCCATTTCTGATAAATTGGGCAGAGCCCAATACTTCTCCACCACAGATCTAGCTAAGGGATTTCATCAAATACTGATGAGGGAGGAGGATATTGAGAAGACAGCATTCTCTACACCTTTGGGTCATTTTGAGTATATTCGAATGCCCTTTGGGTTGGAAAATGCACCTTCTACTTTCCAGCGTATGATGAACTACGTCTTACGCGAACATATAAATAAAATCTGTATAATTTTTATGGATGACATTTTGATTTTTTCAACATCTCTCCAGGAGCATTATTTCGACAATTTAACTAAAGTTTTCGAAAGTCTAAACGAGCATAATTTAAAGGTTCAACTGAATAAATGTAAATTCTTGACCACGCAAACTGAATTTCTGGGACACATTGTAACGTCCGAGGGAATAAAACCCAACCCTTTAAAGATCGCAGCAATTAACAACGTACCTCTACCCAGAACAGTAACAGAAATAAAATCGTTTTTGGGGCTAACCGGATTTTATAGAAAATTCCTAAAAAATTATTCGGATACAGCAGCTACCCAATCACTAAATATTTGAGAAAGGAACAGAAAATCAACATGAAAGACGATGAATATATAAATTCATCAATTCTACAGAATCCCTATAAAGAAACTGTTTAATTATACAGAAACGCCGAAGAAACCGAATCAAATAGTCCATTTGAACATATTTCAAATAGACAAAACAAGTTTCCTTACAACAATCGACAGATTCACGAAGCTAGGAAGTGTCCATACACTTACAGATGAAAATATGATTACTAAATTGGTAGAAAGAATATCTTTGCTGGGGAAACCGGAGGTTCTAATAATGGACAATGAGTTTAACAATTCACTTAGAAATCAGTTCTGCAATGAGTATCGAATCGATGCTCATTTTACTACCCCAAACTCCCACACCGGCAATTCGGATATTGAAAGACTTCATTTATCCTTACTGGAGCCATATTCGAATCGGCAGAGGGATTTTACAACAATTCGATTCATTCTACAACAAACCAGAAACCGATGGATTTTATGAATCGGGTAGATATAGATATCGCCGAAACAATGAATGGGTAACAGAAAAAGGTGTATAATAGATAGAATCAATTCTCAACGAAAGCAGATCCCAAATTTTTATCCAGTCGATATTTATCTAAGGAATCCGAAAGCGGAAAGAAACAAAATTGCTAAGCGCTATGTAAAATACAATCGAAATAACCCAAGTAAGGTGGATGTGGCCCAAATTAAAATACCTTTAAAACTTACTTTCATTATCGTAATGGCAGTAATTTGGAAATAAACCAATTGGAAACAGAAGCAGGCTATAATAAATTTGGAGAGTGAACCCGTGACACTTATAGCTAATTATTCAAAGCTAGTACATATAAATCAATTTAAAAGAAATCAAAGATACCATAAGTAAAGTAAAATTAAGTGTCGGAAGGGATGTGCATATAAAACCAGGATGGTTAATGCTTGATCCCAGAATTAGAGCATTCATTAATGACAATTAAGGTTAAGGTTAACATAGGAGGTAGGCTAATCAAGTGGGTTTTCGGAAATTTGGACGATGAGGATAGAGATTGGACGATGGATAATCATTTTAAGGCCATCGATTTGAATCAACATAATATGATAAATGGGCAATTCCACGTAAAGCGGCCCTACACAGCAAAAAAATTATTTACCTAATTTAAATGGAAATCGGTCATTTGTTGTCTACATGACAATGACAATTATGGACAAATGGAAAAAATTATAACAGTCGTGAATTATAAGAAGTCGCGAACAAATGCAAAAAAGATACTTAAACATGACAGTTGGCGAGTGCTACAGTTTATTCAAAGAACAAAATCCAACAATTGACATTGGAAAATCCCTGTTTTATAATTATCGGCCGCCAAATGTGTGCCTTGCTGCGGAAACTCCTCTCAATATGTGTATTTGCATCTATCATGCAAACTTCAAATTTATGACAGATGCCGCTCATGAGATTTTTTCCACTATACCCGACAGTCCTACAAAAGTCTTGGAGTCAATATGCTGCAATTTGTATAGTGAAAAATGTATGAGAAATGATTGTCCTCATATTGTGATAATATATCAGATCTCTTACCATTACATTATAATGGAAATATTACAGTGTCGTGGAAGCAGTGGACAAGTGAAGAAGGCCATTTCCAAATAAATATTAAGAAAGCTTCTTTCTGTACACGAATATCTGACAATTTTTCAATTAAAATTTGATCAATTTAAAACACATTGGTTCGTCAACAATATGCAGGCACAATGTTTCCAAGTCATGAAAGAGATACAAGACCAGAACGAAGCTGTTTTACAAGTGGACTTCGCTGACAATTTTTCAATATTTTACCAAGACGAAATCCAAAGTGCACACTGGAATCATCCACAAGTTACAGTTTTTACAGCGTGCGCCTGGGTACGGCATGAAGACTGTGTTATTTCACGTTCCTATGCTATTATCAGCGACGATTTAACCCATAACAAACACAATGTTTGGGCTTTCTTAAATATGATTATAAACGACCTCAAAACAAAAGTTGATTTGAAAGTTGTGCACGTTTTTTCGGATGATTGTGCATCTCAATTTAAAAATAGGTACAATATTTTTAACATTTGTCATGCGCCGCAGGATTTTGGATTAGAAGTGACTTGGAATTTTTTTCCTACTGGCCATGGTAAAGGCGCTGTGGATGGTAAAGGCGCTGTGGATGGTATCGGCGCAACTGTAAAAAGAACATTATGGGCAGCGATTAAAGCTCGAGAATGTATTATGAAAACACCGGACCGGCTGGACTGTTTCAAATATCTATTAGAAAAAAAGAAATTAAGTAACATTCTTGTCTTTTACGCAGCTAAAGACGACATAGTGCAGAACACTTCTTTTTTAAACAAAAGGTGGGAAGGCGTTAAACCACTAAACAATATTCAAAAAATGCATAACTTCAAAAGAGCAGATGCAGTCTCTGTGTATGTTTCTTATACATATTTAGCAGAATTGAAAATAATTGCTTTAAAACATACTCTCTTGCAGTATTCTGCTGTCAATGATGGTACAGTTAGCGAATAAATAAATGTCTTATTATATTGTTTTGTGTTGTATCTTTATACTGTTCAAATAATTCAAAGTCAATAAAAAGTTGAATTTCTTCAAACTATTCAAGTTTTCACACTAGGTCACACCCGTCACATAAAGAGGTCACACCCGTCACATTTTCTAAAAAGAGTTTTTTTTTTTTTTAAGAAAAATGGTTTTTTGCAGACAGTAAGTATTTAAAACAATCAAAAATACTTTAAACAATTAACTACATCAAAATAATTGTGCTCGTTCTACTGAAAATTTTACAGAATATAACCTGAAAGTCGTAACTCTTTAAATGCTAAGGTCACACCCGTCACAGTCTTCTAATGACCATTCATGCTCTTTCAGTGTCTACCTGTTATTAAACGTTTTTAAGATTAACATTCTTGGGAATCGCAGCCTTCTTTTTTTAATTATTAATTTTATATTTTGAATTATAACTAAAAATGTGAGTATCATGGTCACACCCCGTCACAATGGAATTATCCATATGCAAATGATGAAGCTCCGACAACCATCACACATCTGCTGTTGAAACTGAAAAAGAGTTGGAAGAAGAAGAGTACCTTCCATCCAAATCCACTACAACGGAACGGCATTTAATTTCGAACGCAGATTTCGCCGATCTCATTCGCGATTCGAATTTGTCAAAACGACAATCTGAAATACTCGGTTCACGAGTAAAGCAGTGGAATTTGGTGGAAAACGATTTTCGTGTAACATCTTGTAGAAGGAGTGACCGTACTTTGTTAATTGAAGAAAGTTTTAAAACTGATCACAATGACAGTCATCTTGTGTACTGCGTTGATGTACCCAAACTATTATCGGCACTGAATCACAACTATAAGGCAGACGCATGGCGACTTTTCATTGATGGATCATGTAAAAGTATGTTTTCCTTATAAAAAAAAAATAGTTTTTATTTAATTTTTTTAAAATCTGTATTGTTATATATAGGCTTGAAAGCTGTTTTATTACATAACCAAAATCAGTTACCATCAGTTCCAACCGCGCAATGCGACAAGCACGAAAGAAACTTACGAAGTAATGAAAAAAATACTTCGATTCGTCAGCTATACCACTCATAAATGGAAAGTCATCGCTGATTTGAAAGTTTTAACAATTCTATTTGGTATGCAAGGGGGTTACACAAAGCATCCATGTTATCTTTGTGAATGGGATAGTCGTGCACCGAATCGGTATGACCGTAAAGTATGGCCATCTCGTGAGGCGCATCAAATAGGCAGGAGAAATATTTTAAACGTCCCATTAGTTTCACCTGAGGATGTTATTCTGCCACCACTGCATCTGAAGCTGGGATATATGAAACAATTCGTTAAAAAACTTGGTGCTATCTTAAAGAAGTGTTCCCAAAATTAAGTGAAGCCAAAATAAAAGGAGGTATTAAAGTATTTGTTTCCAATTCTAGTACTTTTTTTTATCGTTTTTATCTTTTTCGATCAATTTTAGGTATTTTCATTGGACCTCAAATCCGTAAAATTATGAGAGATGAAAATTTTATTAACAAGTTAAATTCAGTCGTAAAGCGTGCATGGAATAGTTTTGTTGCACTCTGTGATAATTTTCTTGGCAATTACAGAAGCGACGACCATGTCGCTGTTGCTAATGAATTTTTAGGCGCGTATGGTGAAATGGGCTGCAATATGTCCATAGAAATTCATTTCCTGAACTCGCACTTAGATTTCTTCCCAGACAATCTGGGTCAGTTCAGCGATGAACAAGGTGAATATTTTCACCAAGAGATGATTACAATTGAAAAAGGATTTGAGGGAAAAAATTAAATAAAAATGCTTTCAGAATGTTGCTGGTCACTTCGGAGAGAAACCGATGATGCTGAATTTAAAAAAAGACGGTCGAGCAAACATTTTTGACTGAAATAGCTAAAAGTTTTATTTTTGCAAAAATTTAGGTTTGATAAAAAATAGTTGAATAACTCAGTCAATTTTTAACGGATTTTTTTAAACAAAGTTGC
This sequence comes from Clusia tigrina, assembly GCA_920105625.2. Taxonomy (NCBI): domain Eukaryota; kingdom Metazoa; phylum Arthropoda; class Insecta; order Diptera; family Clusiidae; genus Clusia; species Clusia tigrina. Next base: position 177,394,039 of record OV050032.1, read on the forward strand.
GTTTTACTCACAAATAAAAATATTTTTTGAATAAATTAAAAAATTTTACGGTTCCTTTATAAAATAATGCGTAAAAATATCGCCAAAGTTGAAAAATGTCTAAAAAAAGTGGGGAAAAATGTGTTTGGTGGAGAAATACACAAAGAGCTTTTAAGCCAACCCTAACAATATATAAACCATTCTAAAGGTACTAGTTTCTTCTTTCCAAATCCGTTGAGAAACTGAGAAATCGGTTAATAAACAAGTAAGTTACTGGCTTATAAGGGCATAGAGGTACGAAAAACCGGTTTTTTAACCGTATCTCAAAATTCTGATGTGACTGGCAAATTTCAAATACAGATTCTTGTTGTACTCGACAATACCTATCAGAAAAATAATATCACTTCCGAGGAATTTCTACTTCATTCTTTTTTGTATCACTGTGTAATGGATAATCATTTTAAGGCCATAGATGTGAATCAACATAATATGATAAATAACTTGAATAAACAAATAAAGATAAATAATGATATGCAAATATATAAAACTTATTCCAGAGACACATAAAGAGGTGATACTGTGTAACTAAAGTTCACTAAGTAACTAAATGATAAAATATAATTGATCAAATATAATTATTTAATTTTAATAATAAATAAAATAAAAGATAAAATTGAAAAAATTCAAGAGCTCAAAGCATCAAATAATGAATAGATTTTTCCTAACCAACGAAGAAATTGAATACCATCGGATTGACAGCCTAAAACTTGAATATATGAAATGTTCTTTGGGAGTTTTGTCGGATGAGGTAATTTTGTTTGTTGTACTGATTCCGAATTTTGTCGACTTATCACATAAGACTACTTTTGTTATTCCCGTTCCGAATGCGAATCATTCACAAATTAATATAAATATTGTAAAAGTAGCTACAATAAATAATGAAACATATACATATATGGGAAATGAAGGAGACAAGGTCTCAGATTTAAAAAAAGCAAATACATGTATTACAAATACCTTAAGAGGGTCATATTATGGTTGCTCAACCAAACGATTTACAGAAAGAGTAATAGGAGATAGGTTCAGTCATATAAAAATTGTGTCCTTTGTACAATTAATTCAGATACAAGTTTTAAGATATAAATATTAAAGAGTGTTATAACCTAAATCAGCATGTGTTTCATTTCATTAATGACAATTATATTATTAGTAGGTGTCAGAGTATGTGTGGTTGTTTGAGTGTAAAGAAAAAATAAATTATGGTTGAGTAAGGTGGAGACAGGAGGGTAAGGATGACGATCGGGACGGAGGAAGCCGGTAGAGAGGTGAGTGGTACCTATAAAAAAAAAAAGAGGAATGATGAATGATAGAGTAGGTTTAGCGTAAGTTAGTTTCGATTTTCATGTTTGCCCCACAATCTGGCACAGCGGGTTGGGGGGAATCCACCGAAAAGGTGAGCAAAAATTAGAATAAAGATGCTGAGCTAGCCAGGGTGTCTGTGCCAGATATGATGGATATGGGGACGTAACAAAATGGAAATATTTAAGCAACCTGTAACGAATTATAAATAAGCAGTCGGTAGAAACTGCATTCTTTTAGGATGAAGTGAAACGGTGTCGTTGGAATCTCGCCACTTCCTAAATGTACACGACAGTTTTCTTCAAGGTTCGAATTAGTTGCGGAAGAGACCGTCCAAATACACGTTAAAAATATGAAGCATACTTTTGGGGGCACTCAGTTTCGCACAGCGAACGTAGTGTTCTAACTGGGAAGAGCCGCAAGAGGTGGCCTACAATGGGTAATGAGAGCCACAATTCTTAAATAACTATCCTTCAGGGAATATGGAGACGATCCCATATTGATGGTCCAGTCGCGATTGAAACTTCGTAAACTAAAACAACTTTCATCCATGTTCTACGAACATAGCCATGGATTTTGGCTGAAGAAGGGCTGGATCATCACCACCTCGACGGAATTTGCTCTCAATTCTATTAATACAAACTTCAGAAGACTTCCTCTTACCACATAAGAGCGCGAGAGAGACAGAAGGAGAGAGAGACCACAATAGTATAAACAATCCATTCATTTAGATCGTTGACGTCACGTTCTCTGCTCGATCCTTGACTGTGGATAAAAAATTAGTTCCAGAACTAGTGCAAAAGCTAATAAAAAAACAAAACAGTAAAAAAACTGTAAAATTATTATTATTCACTTAAAAAAACGTTAATTAAACTCAAGATTTAAATCATTTTTCTGTTGTCATTTCTCACTTCTCTGCTGCGTGCGGCATCGTTTATTTTCCGGTCAGCTTTGAAGCTACTTAAATTTCAATAGGACGCTTCTTTGGCACTTTTGTTCACTCGTGCTAAGTGGCGACATTGGTCTGTCCTTTAATTGATGTTTGAGTGATAAACATTCAAAACAAAATTGCCACTAAAAGTAAAACGGTCAATATCAATAAATTTATAAACAGTTAAGTTGGCCAAAATGAGTGTAAGAATACTCAAATATTTGAAGCAACAGCAACAGGCATATTAAATCAAAGAGCCGACCCTCCATTCAGTGCACTATCTTCGCAAAATCAGACGAAACGCAGCTGCTGTGCAGGAGTGTCCCATAATATGGCGATCGCTAACGAACAACAAAAATGTCCGTCTGTGGACACCGTTCCGAGTGAGCAAATCAACTTACAAGAGAACACAAAAACACAATGCGTAAAAATGCAAGGCCTGGCAGTTGTTATTGGAGGTATTGAGAAGTACGAATGACATCAAAGATTCTCTCGAAATCACCGGATTTAAAGTCAAAACGATATTCAACATTAAAAACAGAGACAAAGCACCACAAACAACCACTATTTCAAGTAGAGCTGGAACCGAATGGAAGAAAATTAAAGAGTAGCGAAACACACCCAATATACCACCTGCGCTACTTGTTACATAGACGAATAACCGTTGAAGAACCGCACAAAAGAAAGGCCCTGTACAGTGCTTCAATTGCCAGGAATACGGGCTCACAAAATCGTACCGTACCTTACGCACTGTTTGTGTTGCCTGTGGGGACCTCCACCATTCCTCCAAGTGTCTGTCTGACAAATCAAACATAAATGCAAACAAATTCAGCAATTGTGGGGAAGACCACACGGGAAACTACAGAAATTGCCCTGTGTATTTAGCACTCGAAAGTAAATTAGAAGAGGAACAGCAACCAGCTTTGCATTACACAGATATTGCCAAATCAATCGAACCACGTAAGCAACTGACCAGTGACAGCGCTTCTACATCAAGGTCATATGCCAACGTAGTAAGGTCTGGAACTGAGGAAATTCCTAGCTTTGGAAATCCCATAAAAACTGTAGAATCTGTGATATCAATAATTAACAAATTGTATGACAGAATTAATGGAATCACGAATGACGAAGCATGTTGTGGAAAACTCAAAAGCAACTTATGCAATTGTCGATCTCTAAAAAATGAACTATATTAAGATATGTCATTGGAATGCAACCGGCATCAGCCCACATAAACTTGAAATTCAACACTTCCTCTGCATACTAGACAAATTGAGATTATGCTTATATCAGAAACGCACTTGACGTACAAAAATTATTTTGTAATATCAGGATACAAATTCCACAAGACAAACTATCCTGATAATAAAGCTCATGGCGGACCGGTATATGAATAAAGAGATAGATTTAAGCATCATGCACTAGAAGAGTATGCGAAATACTATCTGCAGGCAACATCAATATGTCTTCAACGCTGGGAGGAAGAAATTGTACTAAGCGCAGTCTATTGTCCTCCCAAAATAATCACAATAATCAAATAAAACTATCCTGATAATAAAGCTCATGGCGGACCGGTATATGAATAAAGAGATAGATTTAAGCATCATGCACTAGAAGAGTATGCGAAATACTATCTGCAGGCAACATCAATATGTCTTCAACGCTGGGAGGAAGAAATTGTACTAAGCGCAGTCTATTGTCCTCCCAAAATAATCACTGACTGATTTACAATTCACACAATTCATCACATGAGTAGGGACCAAATTTTTGGCAGCAGGCGATTATAATGCGAAGCATACCTTTTGGGGCTCCAGGTTACCAAATCCCAAAGGCAAACAACCGTTCTCTGCGCTACTGAATCGGTGCTCTAACCTAGCCTTCGTGTCTTCGGGGCAACCGACATACTGGCCGGCCGTCTGACGCTCAAAAAGTGCCCGACCTCATCGATTTCGGCACAACCAGTGGAATTGATCGAGACTTGCTATCTGCTGAATCGTGTTTGGAGCTCGCTTCTGATCATAATGTTGCTATTACTCAATCGAATACTGTAACATACCTACAGGAGTCCATCTAGGCAGACGACTAACTAGACGGAACCTTATTGAGGCATATAAAGTTAAAGGCCCATCAAATGAATTGGCTACTGAGCTCCAAGGCAAGGCTTCGATTAGAACATAAACTTCTATTGTACAAGGCAGTGATCAAACCAATTTGGGCGTACGGAGCTAAGCTTTGGGGAAATGCTAGTTCATCGAACGTCGAACTGATACAGCGAGTGCAATCACGGGTGCGCTGACATCCATAAGGACCTCAACATCCCTCTTGTTAAAAGTGAGCTCACAGAGATTATGCTCAAACACAAAGAAAAACTACGAGAGCACTCGAATCCATCCCTTTTTGGACCTTCAACTCGAGGAAGATGGCAACTATTTAACGAAAATAACATCATAATTAAAATAAAGGTAGAAGTGGAAAAGTGTTCTTCAACAAACTTACCGAGTGAAAAGTGTTAAGCTAGTTAAAAAATATTAAAAACTGTGCTCAAGTGTGCGTAAGCATATTGTGCGTGTCTTGCAGGGCCGCGATCGCAGCGTGAAGCACTTAAAAGTGGTGATCTTCTCCAGCTGCATAGCGGGATAGATCGCAAAGTGAACAAAAACACAAAACAAAATGATTTAGTGTGCTGAAACAACCAACAAACATTTTTTGAAGCCAAAAAGTATGCAATGATTTTTTTGATTTTTGTTTTGTCCAACTAATATAATTGAAAAATTGAGTTGCCAAAAACGTTTCAAAACAAAATTAAACGAAAAAAAAAACTAAAAATAAAAAACCGGAAAATTTCGAAATGTCAGTAGGCCACTCCCCACCCAAATGGGGCGGCCAAGTACAGCAACAATAACCAATACACCAATCACAACAATAAAATCCTCAGCGGCAACAGCAACAAACATCGAACCTCCCCACAGCAGCGCAAACGTCGCAACAGCAGTAAACGCCGCCACAGCAGCACACGCCGCAACAGCAGCAGCCGCCGAATTCGAAGCTACAACAACAACAACTACAACAACACATGGAAATAGAGCAACCGAAGCCGCCACAGTTACAACAGAAGCAGCCGCCGAGTACGAAGCCATCCCCAAATAGTACAATCAGCCCAAACATGAATGTGCAACAGCAAATTCAGCAACTTCAGGACCAGCTGCAATTGTTGTATCAGCAACAAGCTTTGCCTCAAGCATCGAGTACTAAGTCTACACCAGGTAACGGTTGGACTGTTGTTGAGCCCCAAAAAAAGACCCCGTGAAAGCCCAGATAAGCCCAAAGTATCCCAAACACAAGCCAAACTCGAGAAATATTGGTTAAGTGTTCCTCAACCCCACAGAAAATAGGTTTTCTTCTCTAGAAATTGAAGAAGACAATAAAGGTCTTAAGCCCCAAGAAAAAGACCCCAAGCCTCACCCAATATTTGTTGTCCTCTAATGAAGCTCCTAACGGAAATATAAGGGAGCTACTTTCAAATACCAAACTACAAGCTCCATCACACAATGCACCCAGGCAAAAAAGCACATGCTGGTTCTGCTATTATAATAAAAAAGATATCAGACACGTTTGTTTAAATCTCACTGCACAGAAGCTATTCCAGCCACAAACATAGTTGTTGAAGATTGGAAAGGCCCAATTACAATCTCGGCAGAGGAGTACGAAAAGTACTTTACAACCCTCGGAAACAGATTTTTAGCTGCAGGAGACTGTAATGCAAAACATACATACTGGGGTTCCCGCCTCACTACTCCCAAAGGCCGACAAATCTTGGCGGCTGTAACAAATCTAAAGCTTCTCACAGCTTCCTCAGGCTCACCAACCGAATTGGCCAACCGAACCAAATAAAATACCTGACCTAATAGACTTCTGCATTGTGGAAGGCATATCGACTCTCAAAAGATCTCAAGGAACTCCTCAAAACAGAACACAACTCTCAACTTCAGTACTATGTCAGTAACCTTGGTGCAAATGCTGCCACCGACTACTCCCTCTGGAAAGCAACAAAAGAGTTCAAGAGGCCAACTCTGGCACAATCTGCCATCAGAATGGAAAACAAAGAATGGGCTAAAAGTGAAATCGGAAAATCATGCACATTTGCACGATATTTAAAAAGAGTTTTTGCCCCACACGAAATCGAACCATATGCAATCACTGCACAAAGAGTAAGAGAAACCATGGAACACACCTACCAGATGGACCTGCCCATACAAACATTTTCAATAGGGGAAGTCAAGGAAGCTATTAAAAAACTTAAAGCAAGGAAAGCCCCTGATACGATCTTATTACTGAGAATTACAGAAACAGCTTCCAGAAGAGGGATTCACTTTCCTGACTTATATATACAGGCTGTTTTATTATCTGGTTTCTTCCCCCTCAATGGAAAATGGCTCTAGTAAAAATGATCCTAAGCCCGGAAAAAGTCCAGACAAAGTTGAGTCAAAGAAATACTGTACAGCGGCGCTTCTCGATATATACCAAGCTTTCGACCGTGTCTAGAATGTCCGATTCCTCTGCAAAATAAAGAAAAGCACTTCCAATAAACTATTATCCCAAGCTTTCGACCGTGTCTAAAATGTCCGATTCCTCTGCAAAATAAAGAAAAACGCTTGCAATAAACTAATATCCCAAGCTTTCGACCGTGTCTAAAATGTCCGATTCCTCAGCAAAATAAAGAAAAACGCTTGCAAGAAACTATTATCCCAAGCTTTCGACCGTGCCAAAAATGTCCGTTTCCTGTGCAAAATAAAGAAAAACACTTGCAATAAACTATTATCCCAAGCTTTCGACAGTTTCTAAAATGTAAGATTACTCAGCAAAATAAAGAAAAACGCTTGCAATAAACTAATATCCCAAGCTTTCGACCGTGTCTAAAATGTCCGATTCCTCAGCAAAATAAAGAAAAACGCTTGCAATAAACTATTATCCCAAGCTTTCGACCGTGTCTAAAATGTCCGATTCCTCAGCAAAATAAAGAAAAAACGCTTGCAATAAACTATTATCCCAAGCTTTCGACCGTGTCTAAAATGTCCGATTCCTCAGCAAAATAAAGAAAAACGCTTGCAATAAACTATTATCCCAAGCTTTCGACAGTTTCTAAAATGTAAGATTACTCAGCAAAATAAAGAAAAACGCTTGCAATAAACTAATATCCCAAGCTTTCGACCGTGTCTAAAATGTCAAATTCCTCAGCAAAATAAAGAAAAACGCTTGCAATAAACTATTATCCCAAGCTTTCGACCGTGCCAAAAATGTCCGATTCCTCAGCAAAATAAAGAAAAACGCTTGCAATAAACTATTATCCCAAGCTTTCGACCGTGCCAAAAATGTCCGATTCCTCAGCAAAATAAAGAAAAACGCTTGCAATAAACTAATATCCCAAGCTTTCGACCGTGTCTAAAATGTCCGATTCCTCAGCAAAATAAAGAAAAACGCTTGCAATAAACTATTATCCCAAGCTTTCGACAGTTTCTAAAATGTAAGATTACTCAGCAAAATAAAGAAAAACGCTTGCAATAAACTAATATCCCAAGCTTTCGACCGTGTCTAAAATGTCAAATTCCTCAGCAAAATAAAGAAAAACGCTTGCAATAAACTATTATCCCAAGCTTTCGACCGTGTCTAAAATGTCCGATTCCTCAGCAAAATAAAGAAAAACGCTTGCAATAAACTAATATCCCAAGCTTTCGACCGTGTCTAAAATGTCCGATTCCTCAGCAAAATAAAGAAAAACGCTTGCAATAAACTAATATCCCAAGCTTTCGACCGTGTCTAAAATGTCCGATTCCTCAGCAAAATAAAGAAAAACGCTTGCAATAAACTATTATCCCAAGCTTTCGACCGTGCCAAAAATGTCCGATTCCTCAGCAAAATAAAGAAAAAACGCTTGCAATAAAC